>OY728146.1:1853628832-1854878832 GCA_963277665.1 Viscum album
ATGAATTTTCTAGAAAATTACGATCAAAACGACATGTATCTAGAAGAAAATGCCATGTAGGTTTTTCCTGGTGGTGGCTAAAGCTTATGTGCTACACATGGAGAAGAACATGACATACTCCCAGGAGGACATGGCGTGTGGTCCCAACCCAGTGGTTGTTGGAGTTCCGGGCGAAAGGAAGCATAGACATGGCGTGTGACCACTATCGAACGATGTGGGGGTCCCTACGTAGACTCAGCGTGTATCTCAGAAGATACATGGACACGAGGTGGATTACACTCCATGTACTCTACCACATAGCCAGATGAGTTCGGTTACATGGGTTACCCCATGTACCAATTACATGGGATGGCCCACATGGGTTGAAGTTGTGTAAAGACACATGACCACGTAAACGGAGGGAACCGTGGTTTCTCAGACATGGCGTGTGGTCTATCCTACATGTTGTGTACTTACCTTTTTACATGGCATGTTTCCCCTGACTTGGGCTGTTATACACAGGCGGTACCCGGAGTCGCGATACATGGCTTGTGACCCCTTCTTCATGCCATGTATGTCCTGGAACATGGATAGATCCCCTTGTTCAACATTCCTTATAAAAAATTCATTTGGTCAGTTCCCCTTTTTTCCCATTCCACTAATGTTCAGGTATAGTTTCCATCCAAATGAGTATGATCCCTTCAGCAGGACATTCCCAGATAGAGTCAGGTATCCCTCCAAGAGGCCCGAAGAAAGATCCTCTTTCCATTCTTGACCCTAGGTAGAGTCAGGTATCAATGTGACTAACCCTACAAGGCATTGATCCTCTACTTAGCAGGTGAATCTGTATGGGTCTTGTTATCTAATGAGGCCCTGACAGTGATCCTCATATGTGTATCGTGATATTTCTTCACTTATGAGTGTGTTCTCCTGGAATGAGTGTATCTATCTCTCATGACCATTCCTGATGAATGGTACTTCTTGAATGGATGTCATCAGATCTCTCAAACTCATGGAGTGAGTTGTTACGGATGAGTGCTTCATGGAACCTTCGAACTGAATCTCTAGAGGGGGTATGTTATTGTGTGACTTGTCTCTCGACTATGAGTCTGGGTTTTCAGTATATCTGGATTGTGTTTCTATTGCAATATGTTCAATAGACATATACTGTGTAGGGATTATTGTACCTTTACTTTTCATATTTCCTTGTGGTTTTGGGGTCCTCTACTGAGTATTTTTATACTCACCCCTACATGGGATTTTCATGCATGTGTCGTGTTTCGTGCAGATGAGCGGCCTTTTGATGAAGTCGAGGGCAGACCCAGACTGGACCGAGCTTTCTGATTTCCCTACAGGACAAGGTTTTCTTACGTCCATGAGCATTAGTCCCAGAACCTCTTTGTGCTTACAGGTTGTACTTTGTAGTTTAAAAACTCTTGTTTTTGGTGGGCTTGTCTTATGGCCCGGTTTAACTTTCTGCACTTTACTTTTTTTGTACTCTTTTGGTGGGGTTTAGTTGTATGCATTCATTTAGTTCCTTAGTGGTTTTTACATTTCAACATTTGTGCGCTTGGACATGTGTGTGTGTGTGTGTGTGCAGATACTTAGGAAATGCCTCCCATGTTCATGATATGCTTACTCAGTGCTTGTCACTAGCCCCTGGCCTATTGGAGGCGGGCTTGGGGAGTCCCGGCACGGGCCCCACTAGGACAGGTCGTCAAAATTAATTAAAATTTTTTATAACGACTTAATTAATTAATTTTCTAATTAGGTGTTTCCATAGTCCATGCATCCAATAAAATTTCACTTTTGTTTATGGTTTTTTTACCTAGAATACATTTTAATATACATTAATTATTAGAAACAAGAAACGAGAATTGAATATGTATCTGAAAGATTCAAGAACCTGAAGATCACATGTTGGTTTTTTCCATTATATCATGGGTAAGAAAAAATATTTATTTATAAAATACTATTCATTTTACTACTATTAATTCTGAATATTTTGTATTTTAGTGGACATTGGAAGTTATGTTTTTTTCCAAATGTAAGTAAAACATATTTTCTATACTCTTTATTAGGTGGTGTTCAAATAAGATTTCAAAAAATATTAAAGAGGTAAATTTTATTGAATGATTTTAGTTATTTAATCTTAATTTTTTTCATTTTAAGTCATTTTTTATAATTAATATTTATAATTAAAATAGTTCCTAGATTTCATACAACAGGTCTTGATATCCAACAGTGGAACTAGAGAAAAAATTAATTATGGGAAATATTAGGGGAATAAAATTTATATTAATAAATAAATGGTTTTTCTTACATATGTAATATTTAAATTTTTAAAAAAAATGTTTCATAAATGCAGTGTCATTATAAAAAAGGAATTTGGAATGTTGATATTATGTTTGACAATTTATTTATGAGATAATAAAAACTGGAATAATGAAAGTTTTTGAAAATTTTAGTTTCATTATAACACTTATAATTTAAACAAATATTTTATCTTTAAAATTGATAACATTTTATTTTATATATTTTTTATCATATTTGTTCACAGACATCCAATTACTTGAGAAACCTTCAAAATTTATTTTAACAATATTTTCTATGTTTGAATAGTTTAGAAATTTAGTTTCATTTAGATATATTTTTGTAAGAATCATCATAAAGGTTCTTAATGATTTATTTTACTATTTTCCTATTTCTATTGTTTATCTATTATTAATTTTTTATTTATTTTGAGTTTGAAATTTTTAGAATATGTAGTTTTCTAATATATATTTTTAAAAAAATTAACAATCAATGTTGATTTCTTTATAAATCGGACATTGAAATCCTTGAAGGTGGTATTTTTTATGTTAATTTTTTAAAATAAAATCAATTTATAAAACCATTTGGATGTGGAAAGCCTTCTAAGAGGCTTTCTACATCAGTTTTATAAGAAATTAATGTTGAAGTCCCACCTAAAATTCGTTTCTATATCTGTTTTATAAAAACATGACATAGAAATCCCTCTATAATTCATCTTTTTAAAGGATTTTCAATGTCGGTTTATGAAAACCAATATTGAAAGTTCCACTTTCAAAATCAATTTTATTAAATTTGTTTATAAAATTATGTTGAAAGGTAAATAAAACTAACAGTAAAGGTGTTTTTTCACTACTATGTGATGCACTATTTTCGGTTGGCCACTCCTCTTTGCTTCCTCCTTTCAAATCCCCATGGAGGTGGATTGTTTTGGTTGTAATAATTTTTGTGATTTAAGGTACCTTCCTATACACATATCCCCATTATCCTTATTCTTTCATTGATACTTATTTCTGTGTGGTTTAGGGTTTTTGGCGGATCCCACCAAAGTATGGTGGAATTGATTTTTTATGGGAATTTTACGTTGTCTACAGAGAGGACATCCCGAGATGATGTCCACACACCGTCAGCAATTTTTTAAATGTGGTGTGTCATTATTGTTAATTTTTAAAATGTTTTTAAATAAAATTAAATTATTTTCACTAATGAATTGATGTACATGTTCGGTATATTTCCCAGAGTGGAATGGAGAATGTTTCATGGACCTCCTGTTAGTAGTTGGTCATTTTTTTGGCATGATGGGAAAACTCGGTGAGATTTTATGCATTTATTATTATTTAAATTAAATTATTTAATTAATTATAAATTTTTGTAATTATTTTTTTTGGATTTTTTGGCATATGATAGGTCCACCCGAGGATATGTGATGGCCAATTGGGTCGAGATAAGACCAAGTGAGAGTTTTTGGGCTACGCATAAGAACAGAATCGATCCTAATTGTGGTATACTGTCCCTCATACATACCATAGGGTGTTATGATTTGTTTTGTGGAATGTGATATGTGGTCTCACCGCTGGGGTTATTTTACCTTTTGTTTAAAAAGAATATTTTGGTTTAAAACAAAATGCATATGGATTGAGCAATGTGTAATGGGTTACAATGGACCCTTGTGCATTGGCTTTATTGCCTAAACTACTGATAGTATATCCATTTATTATGTTTATGACTATCTTGTGATGTGTATACCTTGAGGGTGATAAATAACTGAATAATTCATAGAGGCCATAGTGATAGGTTCCCTTAGTGACCTTTAGGTACAAGTGAGTGACCCATATGTCATTGAATATTTGTCAAAGTTTAAATTTTTTAATTCTTATATACTATTTTATACTGATATGTAGGTTCATCCCCACAGGGAAGGTAGAAATAAAATTGAGTGACCACGTTTTTCAAAACAAGCAATATTATTTTCAGCATTGGGGTAAACATTATTTTTCATTTTTTTTCTTCTTTTATATATTTTTATAAAATAATTAATGGAATATAATGAATTTTTTTCGTTTTTTTGTTCAAAATATCTGATGAAACACGAGAAAATGAGGCAAACATTGAACAACATAGATTGTAAGTGATTAGGATGAACAATCTAGAAGATATGTCAATGATAAAACTATCCTGCTGGTTTAAAAGGGTTCCTTTTCCAAAAAAAATAATGCAAATGTTACAACTAAAAATGGTTGATTTATCTCCCTTTCTAGGAGATAAGTCGAGCAGATTGATTAATATTGGAGTTCGCCACTCCAAGAAATATTCAACATCAATAATATAATTGAAAAATAATCAATCGAAACAAACTCTCTTAATGTTCTGTAGTTCTCTTTATGAAAATAATTCTTAATGAAATTTCATCCATGATCAAACTCACTAATTGATCGTGGAGAATAAAATTTAGTTCAAGTGGTGTGAAGCAATTGAATGAATTTGAAATTGATCTCATAGATTAATTATAAAAATAATAAATTGAAAAAAAAAATGAAAAGGTGAATTAATGATTACCGGAAGAAAAGAAGTTCCCCCAAATTAAAAGTAATTATACCATGATCATGTTCATATTATGAATTGAAAACATACAATTACAAAGTAAAGAAAATTAAAAGGAGGAAGACTCTCCCTCTCCATTTGTTGGTTCTATGTTTCCTAGTTCTACTCCTCTAGACCTCTTGGAAAGTATCACTACTACTCTCTGGGTGTCTATAAGAAATTATCCCATTGATAGATGTCGGGAATCTCTTAAATCCTCCTTCTACTACTCGTGTGAATTTTAATTCATCTTTCATCCAGTGTATGTTACCCACATCATCTAATAACTCAAACGGGTCTTTCAACAAGTCGCCACACACGTGCTACTCCTCTCAAAATAAAATCACTTACAAGTAAACATTGCAAAAACCCTCTTAACTACCTTAATGAGCAGTTAGTTGAGAATAAATCTAAACGTCATATGAAAAATGATAAAGAATGATTTAAACATATTTTTTTAAAGAGATATTAATAATTATTAATAATTAAATTATTTAATTAACATAATTAAGGTTATTATTTTAATATCTTTATAAAATGTTATTATTAATATTATTATTTTATGCTTAAAAGTTAATATTTAGTTAAATAATTTATTTATTTATTTTGTTAAATATTATTATTAAACACATTAATTATATTTATAAATTATTATTATAATTAAATTATTTTGTTGTGATTATTATTTAATAATCATTTATTTAATTATTTTATTTTTTTTATAAATAAATTTATTTATTATTAATTTTGAAATTATTTTAGTTTAATTAATTTATCTATTATTATTTTTTAATATTCATATATTTTTTTTTAAATATTTCTCCCCCCATCCCTATTCAATACTGCATGGGGGGTTCAGCTTTCCCTGCAAGCCACGGATCCTTCCGCAATGGCACCTCCTCCTCTATTCTCGGCTCTTTTCACTTCTATGACTCATCCGCAATATCATCCTCGATCGGTCGTACTTCTTTCAGTGGTAGGAGACTTCCTCATCTGTGAATGCGAGAAATGGTGGTCATTGATGGTGTGGGGTCATGACTTTGGATCTGCAGCTGAGTTTCAATAAGTTTTCCCCATAGATAACGAATCAGCTTCAGATCATGGTTCCTCTATGGTGTTGACTCAAATTTGGAGGTTACACATCACGGCGGAAGCATGAGATCTAGTGGAAATAACTTTCCTCAGTGGTATTCCTCATAGACAGTGGCTAGAATATGAGGTTTCAAATTTGTTGGCATCAGAAAATATCATATCTGAAATTTCCATCTCTAGGGTTTTGATTTTGGTTTTGTCAACTTATATTTATATCTAGAATGGTTTTCATGTTTTGGTATTTGATATGATTGGGTTCGGAGGTGATGCATTATGGGAGCCCATGGAAACATGGTTGTGGGAGGTGTTAAGAGATTCTTGAAAGTATTTGGATTCTCTCTATGCCATGAAAAAACTGGCGGTGTGAAGTCATCATTGTGTAACGGTGGAGGTGATAGAAACAGAGTGGCCTGGTGATGAAGGGAAGAAAAAGTATCTTTAAACACAGTGCCTGGAAAGAAATGGTTAGGCAAGGAGAAAACAATGGTGGTTATGGATTGGTAAAGGAATGGTGACTGTATTTGATGAAGAAGGTGGTAGTGACTCATTGAGTCACCACTGATATAGAGGAATGATAGTGGTTGTGGCTAAGGCAGTGAAAAAATAGTAGATGGAGTGAAGTAGAGGAAAAAATTGGTGATATTGGTTACTAGTTGCATCATTGTTTCAAGGGTTTAACGGTGACTCATCGAGTCACTATTGCACTAGAAAATTAACTAAATTATTAAACTAAAAAATAATTAATATTTAATATTTTTAATAAAATTAAAATAATTAAGAAATAAGATATTGAAATATTAAAACCTGATCCAATTAATTAAATCAATCAATCTTAAATTAAAAATTTTATATGAAAAATTAAAACTATTAACTAATCAATAAATTCTAAACAAATATTTAAAATTAAAATAATAAATTGAATTAAAGCATTAAACTAAAAAGGGTTAAATTATTTATTTAATTGAAATTAAACTCAAGAATTGATAATTAAAGGTAATTTATTTTAGGGAAAATTAATTTAGAGATTAAATATTCCATTAAATATTCTATGAATTAAGATAATTTTATTTATTAATTAATTATTAAGGAGAGACATATAATCATTAAAAAGAATTAATATTTAATATGTATGAAGAAAAATAAAAAAAACTACAATAGTGAAAATTAAAAAATTTAAAAAGAAAAAGAAAAAGTTATATATAAAAATTGATTCAATAAAGAATTAAACTATATAATTACAAGAGTGTAATTATTTGAAAAAATTAAAATATTCAATTAATTAAATCATTAAAAATTTAATAAAAATATTTATAAATTCTGTAGATTTACAGCCAAATAAAATTCCACCACACATAATCATTGATTTTCCTCAATCAATTTCATGATTTTTTCATTTTAAAATAGAATACGGCTCACAAACATTGAACTCATAATGAATCATGATAAGCATTTAAAAAGTAGAGGACCAAAAATAGTGAATTAGGATTTTCAAAAGAAATCTTCAGATGATGTTTTACCTAACTTCCAATACTCACTGTTGATCAGGTAAGCAGAAAATCATCCACTTCTATGGATGTAATTCCCCATTTATTAAACTTTTTACTTATTTAATACAATTAAAACATAATTTCTAAATCTATGAGTGAAAACAGGTTAAAAATAAGTTGAATTAAGAATATAACAAAATTCACTTTATGCTTTGACGTTATCCTATGTTCTAATTATAAAAATTAAATTAATTTGTTTTTGGATCACCATATTGATATAACATAAATGGTTTCATAGAATTAAAATTCCCCCTTCTTCATCTGTTGTTTATAATTCACATTACCTTAATGAACTCATCTTTGAAAACTAGGCACTTTTTTATTAAATTTTACCCATCCATGTAACTTGTTCCTAGCACTGTGCATATGCACTTATTTAATATTATATTGAGGGATTACTCTCACACACTGTTCCAAGTGTCCCAAAGGTTCCCCATGGGTTTTCCAAAGACCATTTTACTCTATTTTCTAATGATTTATATGAATACCGTTTACATTAGCTCACTAACATGATTTTTTTAATAAAACACTGATTCCCCTAGGATGAATTTCAAACTTCTCATTTCATAAGGTTATGATCTAAACTCTAAAAAAATCTATCCTATATCACTCTCAAACATAGATCCCAAAGATAATTTTCATCAAAATAGTAAGAACATTCACTCAGCAATCATTCATCTTCAAAATTTTCATATTTAAGGAAACTCTTACTTGTTGGTTATGTATTATCTCAATAATACTCTATATTTTATGATGATTTTGATTTTAAAAAATACCCCTATTTTTTAGAATGATTTTTTTAGTGAGTTGTACCTGAATTTATATTCTATTTTAATGAATTTAGCATTATGGGAAGAAATCTGGAAACATTGTTTTCAACCCTATGCTACGATGTGAAGTGAAATGGTTTCACATGGTATCAACCCTATGTTACACAGAAATAGTTTGTATTTGGATCAACAACCTTATGTTATGATAAAAATAAAATGTATGGATTAGAAACCCTATATTGAAATATGGATTTAGTGTTCATACCCAACATACAAACAATTAGAAAATGTGTTTAATCGATGTTATGTTTGGGATTTTATGCAGACAAGGATAAATGTATGGAGTATAATCTCTACACTATGTAAAAAAACCTACTCTATGAAAAGGATCCCTACACTACTCAATGGAACCCTATGCTATGAATATCAACCCTACGTTGTGTTCTCAAAGGTGAAGTTTTTCAAGACACCTTTTCAATCTGAGATTACGACAATGGTCAAATCTGAATTAAAGTCCAATTCAAGGATTTTTTTGATTGTTTTAAAGAACTATGTTCATTGAAGAAAATCAATCCTATTTCTATGGGAAGTTATGACTATGATGGAAATTTGGAATTTGAATTTATGTGATCAATCAGGTAATTATTTTGGATCTTGAATAACGAACCATGATTTTTGTTCTATATATTCTCTTAGAGTATCTCTTCATATATATGTGTGTGATAAGAAAATCACATATGTGATTGTATTATTGAAATTATTTTTTATAGTGATTCTATATTAAATTATCAATTTTTAATGAAGCTACACTTTAGATATATACATGTTCAAAAATTTACTGCTATTTAAGTTTCTACCTTATTGAAGATCTCTCTGTAATATGGATCACTTCAGACTATTTCATTCCTGAAGATATTATTTTCTGAAGAATAAGATCTACCAATTTTTGTTTTCTTGGTATTTTAACATTGAATATCAATAAAAACTAATTAAATCAATCCCTTTTGATTTATTTGAGTTCCAACTACTCCTACTAAGTTGCGGTGGAGTATCTGCTTCTCGATCTAAGATATAGATAACCAGTTCTCTATTATAAAACCAAAATAATTTTTAATCTTTCTTTTTTATAAGGTTTCAAATTCATATACTTAGTTTGGGATTCTAGGCCTTATGATAAGAGGACCATACTCATGGAATTTACCAATCTCGTAGATATAGTGAATGGTAGAGTAGACTATGGGATCTTTGTGCCCAGAACCTCTATAAAAATTAATGTTCATTATTTTTGTTTATCTGTTGCACATTTTCATATAAAAGAAAAAACATTTCATATCCGCATAATTCTATGATGGTGTCAAAAGATAGAATTATGTATTTTTTTTTTGAAAATACATAATTCACCCCCCCCCCCACTTGTATTAATTTGTATATTCTCATATAACAATTTGTATCAAAGGTTAGTTTTTGGATAATTCTATAGAAAGATGAAAATTACAAAGTCTATACAAAGATGTAGATGGTTGATCCTATATAAGGGAAGTCAATGGTGTGTGATCCATACTGCAATGGTGAAAATTATGGATGTTGGGAATCAAGGATGATTTTCTATCTAAAAAATCTGGGATTTAGAGTTTATTCAAAAATCATTACTCTTTATTAAATTCCTAAAAAACTAGAAACATGGGATGCTTCAACATAAGTTTTATATGATATAAATTCAGAATAAATGAATGCTATTATTTTCGGTCTTTAACCGGTTGTGTTCATTCATGTATCTTGATATCTTATAGCCTATGAAATGGGTAAATCTATTATAGTTACATATAAAGGAACAAATAATGTCAAACATCAGAGATATGCTATAGCTAAGATAAAATTCGATATATATAGAATGTTTGATGTTTAATTCATCACACAGATGAATGGAATGATTATAAATATTATCAATAATATTACATCCTTAGGTGAACCTATCAAACAATCTAATCAATCCTTGAAAGTACTAAGAGTAATACCCTTTAAATGGAAGGGAATATCTGCTGCTATTCGATAATCATCATCGGTCAAAGAACTGACAATGAAATTTCTAATTGGGACACTGATGATGTATAAATCTAAGATGCATGTTGAGGCTGAAGATCATAAGATTATAGTGAAGAGAAAAATATTTCTCTGAACGTGACATCTCAGAAGTATAACAGAAAAATAAAATAGAAATTCAAGGAAGAAAACAATTCATATTCATCTGATTCTAAAATGGAACTGGATCAACTAGATAGAATTTTCAGTAAGTTTTACTAGAAGAAAAAGGGATTCAAAAAAACCTTCAGTAAGTATGATAAAGAACCAAGGGAAGTTTGATGTTATCAATGCATAAAATTGGGTCATATCAAACCTAATTGTCCTCAACTGGAAGATGAAATAAAGAGACCAGAATAAAAATATCAGAAATTTTTTATTATGAATATAAATGGAAAATATAAATGAATACTACATGGAGTGTATCAGAAGACTCCATCATCCCTTCATAGTTTGATTCAGAGAAAAATAAATCAAATCAAAAGGCCAACCGTGCTTTATGGAATGAGTAAAAGTTAAAAACTTATTACTCTGCGGATCTTGATACTAATATTTTCTCAAATGATAAATTATCTTTCTATAGTTCAATTATAGAATAAAAATATGCTTCTTTATTAAATAAGTACAAATCATTAAATAATATTGACAATTTTGATTTAAGTGAAAGAGATACATTACGAGTTACTTAGAAATTCAATTCCTCTACACCAAATAGAATCAATCATGAAAATAAAATCAAGGACTTATAGGATGAAGTAGAAGCCTATAAGAGAGTGACTCTTGTTTTTACAAAAGTAAAAAAATCTTTAAATGAAATTATTTGAAAGGATGTCATTAATAGGGAAGGGGGTAACCTGATTAGAGGAGATGTTATGGGTCTCCATTATTTTAGACCCCCTTAGACTTTGTTGTAGTTTTCATATCAATAATAAAATATTTTATGTTGGATGGATGTCATTAAAACAAAAATATTTGGAATAGAAAGAAAGGGTGAGATATCAAAATTGTATAAAACTATTTTTTCCTAATTCTAATAATGCAATCTATTATAACTGTGGGATAAAATGTCATGTCACAAATAATTTATATTTGAAATATCCTCAAATTAGTGCTATTAAAAGAGAATTTGTTTCTAACATTTTATCTAAAGAATGTGACATGAATTATGTAAAATAATGTAGATCTGGATTCCCATATCATTCTTTGATATCACTTCTAGACCCAAGGAAATATAGGTACTAAAACAACTATATTTTTATATTCTTTTGAAGAAAATGGGCCACAGGAAAAAAAATTGTTATACGGTATATGGATTGTGGATGTTCTAGGTATATGAGTAGAGATCTATCAAAATTTTATACACCGACTAAAATGAATGTAGAATTAGTTACTTTTGGCGACAATACCAAAGGAAAAATAATTGGAGTTGGAACTGTGGGAGATCCAATGACTATTTAAATCAATAAAGTATTGAATATGAAAGGGATAAAGCATAGTCTAATAGGTATTTCTCAACATTGTGATGATTATTTAGGTTTATTTTTCTAAAAATTCATTCTTTTTGTTTAAATATAAGATGGTTAAATTTAGGGCACCAAGAACTGATAATTTTATACCTTGGATTTAAAATCCATATGTAAACAGAAAGTAAATTGTTTAAATACTAAGGAAAATAAATCATGGATTTGGAATATAAGACTTAGACATTGTAATATTTATTCTTAACATAAATTATCTATGAAATAGTCAGTTTCTAATTTTCCTAGATTTTAATTTGATAATGATAGACACTGTAATGCATGCCAAATAGGCAAGTATCAAAAGTATTCTTTCGAATCTATTAACCAAATTGTTATATCTAAACCTTTAGAACTTATGCATATGGATTTGTTTGGACCATCAAGGATAGATAGTTTGGATATTAAGTTATATATTTATGTTTTAGTAGATTATTATTCTATATTTACTTGGGTTTATTTTCTAAAACTCAATAATGAAGTTCTCTCTATTTTTGAATGTTTCTATGAAATTTTTCAAAATGAGAAACATTTTAAAATTGTCTCATTGAGAAGTGCTTATGGTGGATAATTTGAGAATCAAGAATTAAATTATTTTTCTCAAATTTAGGTATTAAAAACACCTTTTCTAAACCGACACCACCTCAATAAAATAGAATTATTGAAAGAATAAATAGAACTAATAAAAATGGATATGACTATGCTGAATGAATACAGTCTTCCTTCCTATTTTTTGGGAAGAATCTATAAGCACAGCCTGTTATATCATGAATTGAGTTTTAATTAATAATATTTTTAGAAATACACCTTATGAACTTTGGAATAATAGAAAACCTAAAGTAAATTACTTTAAAGTTTTTGGATGTAAGGTGTATATCTTGAATACTAAGGACAACCTGGGTAAGTTCGATCTAAAGGGTGATGAAGTTATTTTTTTGGATATTCTACTACATATAAATATTATTGAGTGTCTAATAAAAATTCAAGGATTTTTTAAGAATCATTTCATATGAATTTTGACAAAACAGACCCTTTCACTAAAAATAACGATCAAATAGATGAATTCAATGACTCTTTTGATAAAATGCGACTTGAAAACCGTAAAAATGATTTTGAAAATGATATTAATAAAGTTTAGTCTAGTTCAAAAGAACATGATACTGAAGAACTAGAATTTTTCTTTCTTAGATAGTCTATAACCCTAAGGAACCATCTCATAGAAACTATTATTGGAGACTAAGACACAAGAATAAAAACTCGACGAAATGTAGGAAACCTAGATGAATTTTCTACCTTTTTAACCCAGTTATAACCTAAAACTATAAAGGGAGACTTATGTGATGAAAGTTGTATGTTGACTGTGAAGGAAGAACAAAATCAATTTATAAGGAATGAAGTTTGGGAACTAGTAGAAAGGCCAACCAATTATCTAGTTATAGGAACCAAGTAGGTCTCTAGAAATAAACTAGATGATCAAGGGATCATAACCTTAAATAAATCCAGATTAGTAGCTAAATGATATAATTAGGAAGAATGTATAGATTATAATGAGATCTTTTCACCTATAGCTATATTATAAATCATTAGAATCCTTTTAGCTTATGCATAACATGTGAATTTCAAATTATATCATATGGATATTAAATCTACCTTTTTGAATGTTTATTTTATGGGGAATGTTTATGATGAAAATCCTCCTAGTTTTGAAAATCCTCAGAAACCCAACTCTATTTTTAAACATACTAAATCTCTCTATGGCCTTAAACAAGAACCTAGATCTTGGTATGAAATATTAAGTTCTTTTCTTTTGAAAAATGGATTTCTTTTTTGATTGTTAGATCCAACAATTTTTAAGAACATTTTTTGTTATAATATTTTATTAGGTCACATTTATGTTGATGCTATTATATTTGGTTCAACTAATAAAAAGATTTGTCATGAATTTTCAAATTTAATGCACATAGAATCTGAAATGAGTTTGGTTGGAGAACTAAATTTATATTTAGTGTTTTAGATTTACCAAAAATATTGTGTAAATGTTTTAATACAATGAAAGTATATTGTTGATATATTGAAAATGTTTGGAATTGAGAACAGTAAGACATGTACAACTTCTATGTTTACCAATATAAAACATGACTTGGATATAACTAGAAATCCAGTTGACAACAAGTTATATGGAGGTATTATTGGTAGTTTGTAATTTCTTTATACTGGAAAACCACAAATTATGCTTTATATATGTCTTTGTGATAGATTTTAATAAAATCTAAAAAAGACCCATCTTACTACTGTTAAAATATTTTTTATATATTTAATATTAAATGTTATTAAATCTCTTATTTACTCCAAAACTTCTGATTTTAAATTAATATCATATTCAAAATATGACTTTGGAGGTTTTGGATTAGATAGAAAAAGTACCTCATGGACCTGACACTTTTTAAGAAAATCATTAGTTTCAGGGTCTTGTAAGAAAAAACACTTTGGTTACATTTCAACCACTAATGAAAAATATGTGTCCACTGGCAGTTGTTGTGCACAAGTATTGTGGATGAAAAATACTCTACTATACTTTGGATGAAAAATTAATAGTATACCAATTTTACGTGATAATAAATTTACAATAAATATTTCAAAAAATCATATAAGTCATTCTAGGACTAAGAACATTGATATATGACATCATTTTATAAAGAATCATGTCCTTAAAAAGGATATTTATTTAAAAAAATTAATACCGAATATCCATTAGCTGATATTTTTACTAAACAAGTTCCCAGTGCTAGTTTTGATTTAATTAAGGAGGAGTTAGTAATATTTGAGTTTAAATTATTGTTTATTATGTTATTTCTACTCTCTATGTTTTTATTTTAGTAAGATTTACGTAATTATTTCTATTCTATTTAATTTTAATTTTTTTTGAAAAGAATTTAATTTTGATTTTATAATAATTTTCTTTTAAAAATTAAAAACATATTGGGTGCATCCTCAATTGGTGTGAGTAAACAATTTTCCTTATCTTACTCTCTTTCTCTTATCCTACATGTCCTATCGGCTTATAGAGTATCTCTCTATTTCGATTCCCATCTTCCAAAACCCTAAACCTTCAATCCCTTTAGTCTTGGAATATTTAGAGATAGAAACCTCATGAAGATTTTTGGATTCTGAGTTGGACAAAAATTTCTATGCTTCAAGAAAATCTCAAAAGGTATTGTAAGGAAAGGTAATAGATTTTGGGTATCTAGATTCTAAAAAACTTTTAACGTGGGATGAAATGTTTTCTAAAAGTAATTTTTATGCAATTGGTGAATATAACATGTTGATGGTTTATGACATAAAAGTTAAATAATTTTCCAAAAATGATTCTTGTAGCCTTGTTTCTAAATAAGGAACTATTATCTCTTCGGTTGATAGTAAGGTATTTTCATTATCCTATATGGAAATGGTAAAGATGATTTGTTTTCCCCATTAGTGGTATTTTTAGTTTAATATAAGAAATATCATTAATGGAAGACATAAGTCTAAGGAAATTATGTTTTATTTATTTGGAAAAATAATTTTCAATAAAGTGTTTACGAAATAACTTTCTCCTGAACACCGTTTGATGATAATGTTTATGCAATTTGGGATCTTTCCTAGGACCACTGAGCTTATTTTTTTTATCTAGACATGTATATAATTTTTTATACTTCTAAATAATGTTAATTTTAATTTTTTTGTTTATGAAAAGATATCTAAACCACTTCTGACATGTGGATGAGAAGATGGGACATTGTCCATATAGAAGGATTCTTTATTTATTTATAAGAATAAAAGGACTGATTATGTATATGTTTTATCAAAAAACTATCACCATAGTAATACCTAGAATGATAAAATAGTTAAGAAGCTTGGTTTTGTCTAAAAAAACTCATGTACTAGTTTGTTGCCAACTCGTGTAGAACAAAAACAAAATTTGTTAGAGGATTGTTAGGCGTAGAAAAGGATTATTCCTTCATTTGGATCTATTAGAGAGAGACCTGAAGAAGTAGGAACTTCAAGAACATAAGAATATATTGTTTAGAAATGAAGAATAATTTCATTCAATGTTTCAAAGGTTGTTGTTGAAGCTGTTGTTGGAGTTTTGGATGAGACTCCACTTGGTGAACCAAGAGTAGCTGGATGAGAGAATCTAGGAGATGAGCATGTTGAGAAGGAATCTCAAATTCAAGAACTTCATTGGGAAAATGTTCCAAATACAAAAACTCAAATTGTTTTAAAAATTAGTGTTGAGGAAGGATTTTTTTATAAACAAACCAAAGGTAGATAGTAATCCAAGGCTAGATATTATTGGTGTTGAGAAAGCCAGATCTCAATCTCTTGAATCTTCCAATTTACTAATTGATTCCCAAGTAATAAAAATTCAACTATTGGAGGACTATAACTCATTTCTAAGATAACTATTAGAGACTGAGAAGACAAATATTGAAGAATATATGGATTCTTCGGTGGAAATAAATGATTTTGAAGACTAGAAGCTTAATTTAAGAGAATTGAAGGAAAATATCATTTCTGTTTGAGATCATAAAGATCTAATAGCCCAAATTTCAATTTAATTTTGATTGTTAAAAGTTTAATTTATCATGAAGATATAGTTTGATGAGTTTAAGTTGATGATCGGGAGATAATTTTAGTTTCTCAAGGAAATCAATCAAGATTCATCGTCTTCTCAATAGACACAGCCAAAAATACTCCAAAAGTTTGAAGAAATTACTTTAGTGCTATATGATTTAAATGATATTATACACACTATTCAGTTTGATATAATTCTATTAAATGTTCTATTATAAAATCAAAGGCACCAGGTCGGTCAACCGAATTCAAGTGAATCATGGTTGGGACCAGTGATTTATCAAGTTAAAGACATGTTGACTTATTTTATCCAGTCTGTGGAAGCTATGAATGAATTTATAATGATCAATTTAGTTGAGATTTTGAAGGGTAGAAATGATTCAAAGTATCATCTTCTGCACTAGTCATAAGTTTCTATCAACCACTACTAGATTCTGTTGTTGAAGCTCATTGATATTTGTAGTGCAGTTCAAGCCATTTCTCATCCTAGAGAACCCATTATCCCTACCAAAACTGAACTCTACCTAATTAATTTTGAGTGACTTTAACCATGGATTTTACTTAATATTTTCTAAACATTTAATATGTTTTAATTTCCATTTAATTCTTTATTTGGTTTTTTTTCTTTTGATTTAAAAATATTATTTAAATTTAGTTTTATTTTCTTTATTTAAGTTCAACACTTCACTAACAGTCATAGATTTATTTCTATTATGCCAGCATTTAAAATTATTCATTTATAGTTCTATGTAATATTTAATGTGGTTTATAACATTTATTCTTTTATAGGAATCGTTTTTATATCACAAAAAGGGAAAGAATGTAACACCCCAACCCTAGTTACCCAGAGTTGGTGCATTATTACAAAACATTAGCATGATCATAAGGGATAAAGTATCGAAAGACCGATTAGTTTAGTAGACATGGAAGTTCTAAATACATATATAACTTTTAAATTACATCATGAAATGGAAAAACAACAACAAAAATGTGTCTCCTTTTAACAAACTCATATCCCTTAGCCTATACCTATAGGTTAATAGTAATATACATCTTCCCATCTTGGTAAAAATAAAACATAGAAAGGGGTGAGATCAGATGCTCAGTAAGGATAACAATATAGTAGAAACTATCATATATAAGAATAAACATTTAAGGAAGTGTATAAGACAAAAACAAAATCCTTTTAAACAAAAAATTCTACATAATATGGGAAAGATAAATCCAATATTTTCATTTACATATTCACATGGATATTCTACTAGTTGAATAATAACATGTAATATTAATAGCCAATTTCATAATGATGTAATTTATAATGTCGGACATCATAACCACATATCAACACCTCATTCCAAAACTAAAAATAAGATTTTTTTTCAAGGCCTTCTGCCAAGACAATAGTTTGTCTCATGAGACCTACCAGTGCATCGAGAAGCTATAGTGGGCTCCACCAGTCACTTACTAAGTCTAATGCATTCCTCATTTGAAAATGTTAAAACATAACATAAACATTCGTATTAAAACTATCATAATAAATGTTATTAATTTAACCATTAACCATGAATGGTATAAAAAGAACACATCTATAGTCAATCATATCACAAAATGGTCAATACAATATGGAAAATTGTATCAGAATAAATCAACTTCAAACATGTGTAAAATCCATCAAATGATGTTAACATAGATGAAATAAAAACTATTTGAGAGAAATGTATCTTTATATTTTGAAATCATTTAAAAGTCAAATAATTATAAAAGAAAACATTTATTTTGAAAATATTCTTTTAATCATGTAAGGGAAGCTTCTAAGTTTTTATAACAGTGGAAAATAGTCCCACCTATTGTATACGTTAAAAACATTTCTCTCCTTAATTTGTCGAAAAGGGCATAAAGTACCTTTTTTGGAAAATGATGGAAATATACCTTTCCAATAATTTTATAAAAACTCAAACAAGGGTATAAATTACATTAATCTATATTCTAGGAAATAGTAAAAATGTTTGGAAATGCATTTTTAAGAAACACAGATGTGGATAATAAAGAGCTCCCAGTAGATACTTACTTACAATAAACCTTGGATAATAAAAATATTGTAAAATTAACCCTTACCTTTTAATTTTACTTGATTGAGGGTATGTTAACCTCTAACACAATAGTTGAATCATGGTTATTAATAATATTTTAGTGGTATCATTGTTTCGAGTGTTAACTGATTCATTTTCCATTATTTGTTTTGTTATGTATATCATGTTTGTTATGGATAGTATGTAATTAATTCATATCCATAATGATATTAAGTTATTAAACATTATTTTTAATCATAAAATTAAATTTATTCTTGAATGGTTACGATGGGGAAATGAATCTTATCGTGTTCGTGGAGACGGTAATCCGTACGAACGTACGAGTGACAATATCATTATATTGATGATAAAATAATATGTAATTGGATGGTATATCATATATAAAGAATAATTAACATTTATATTTTTTATTTACATCAAATATACTCATTATTATACCCATACAAATAATGAAGTGTTGAATAACAAACTACACTACGATGCGGAGATGGTAAGTCGTACTTACGCACGTATGGTGACTTTGTCATTCATTGGATGGATAGAATAATGAGTATGGTTTTACTATATTTATAATAATGTCACAATATGTATAAGGTACTACATTTATTACTTTGGTATGGAAACAACAAAGAAAGTGGAAGTGGAAGAAGAAAAGAACTTTGAAAGAGGTGATGAAATTATTACATCTTCATCAGGTGCTTCCTTTTGATTTGATCAAAAAGGTTACTTAGGATGGGTTATGATAAATGTAAGGACTATAATATAAATTGAAGGTAGTTGGGAGGATATTTGAGTAGGGTTTGTTGTAGCCAAATGGCTTTGGAGGTGTGATTTTGAGAGAAGGGGAAGTACCCTTTTATAAAAGAGTTGAGGGTCACTTTAGGAAAAGCTTGAAATATTATTTTATTATACAATCATATTCAGTTTATAATGGCTCCAAAAGGATTTATTTTGAGGATAACGTGGGTCTAGGTCAAAAAACTTTCAACAAATAGGTTTTAGACAGGTTTTGGTCCCCATATTAACCTTATCTTTCAGATTTAATTCATTGTTATATAGTTTAACTTTTACCATGTATTCTTGTATTATTATAATAAATGGTTAATAAACATACTATAAAAATCAAAGAGAACCCCAAGTGGTTTAGTACTGATATATCAAACCTTATCTACTTCCTTTGGCCGAACCATATATTTTTAGGAATATTATATCAATTAATAATATAGTATTTATTTTAAAAACTCATTTATGTCAACTTTGACACTATTTGGTATTTAGTTTTTGTGAAAGTCATAAAAACATTATAACTTCAAAAAAAATTATTTCATCAACCCTAACATGTCATGTTAACATATAAAATTTGTGGAATGGATCACAAGTCTCAATATACATTTATTTGGATATTTATAAAATCAATTATTTTAATCTTTCATTAATAAGGTAATTACTGCATCATTATTATGTCATAATTAATTTTATTTATTTAATGTATAGAAATTATAAATAAAATAACATTATATACGAACTATTTTTACCATTCTAATTAATATTTATAGTAGAATTTATATTATGTATAACTCTATATTAAAAATGTTTTAGTTATTAAAATTGGAATTTAACACTTTTAACACTTCTTTAAATAAAATATAATAAATGTCCTAATCTAATCCAAGTGGACACAAATGATCATATTTTACTCCTAATGTTGATTTTGTTCGAAATAAACTTATCTAATATAATTAGGACATGTTTTATGGTAACTATAATATCATTTTTTCCTTTAATTACCCTATTTACTTTTAACCGTTGTAAATAAAATTCAAAAGTTACTATTCACCTAAAATTATTTTCATCTTATTGAACCACATTTTACATACCGATATCAACCATGTCTCTTGGATTTTTTAAATTCAATTCACAGAAGCGGTAAAATAATGTTTTATACAAATTTTCATGTATGTCTTGAAGGTGGGTAAAAGATGATAAAAAGTTCAATAAAATTTTATATATCTAATCTTATTATAAAATGACTCCAATGAATTAAATTGAAAATATATAGGTATTATATATCTATTTTGACCAAAAATAAATTTAAATAAAATAATTAATTATTTAAATAAAAAATTATGTTTTCAATAATAACGTCGTGTTTTTCCCTATTCATCAAATATTTAATGTTTTCATAAAAATACCAAAAATTCACCCAAAGAAAATTTTGATATTCCGAATCCAAAAATGAAGTCCATTTTGAAAAAAAAATTATAAAATTTCAAAAAGTGGGTAGTACCATTCATAATGGCTAGTTTGATTGGTCGTGGTGTGCTATAACTCAAAGTTGCATACAACGAAAGCTATTTCAATATTCAAAGAGAAATGTACAGTGGAAGTTTGGGGTGTTACATTCTTCCCACCTTCAAATAATTTCATTCTCAGAATTTTAAGAATACTACTACATAAAATGATTCTAGTGGTTCTTCATCATAAGTTCCTCAGGATCCCACGTTGTCTCTTCCATCTTATGGTTTCTCCATAGAACTTTTACCAGACGAGTCGTTTAGTTTCTCAACACTTATTCTCTGGTATCAAGAATCTTGACAGGCTCTTCACAATAAGACAGATCGGGTTTTAGTTATATTTCATCATAGTTGAGTACATGCATTGGTTCAGACGTGTATTTTCTTAACAGTGATACCTAGAACACATCATAAACTTCGGAGAGACATTGAATAATTTCCAAATGGTAAGCTACAACTCCAATTCATTATAGAATTTTGAACTTTCCAATTTACCAGGGACATAATTTACTCTTCTTACCGAATCATACAACACCCTTCTATGGAGATACCTTCAAGAAAACACGATCTCCTAATTGAAATTAAAAATCCTTCCTTCAGTTATTGGTATAGCTCTTTTGCCTAATTTGAGATGCTTTGATCTGGGTTTGGATAATCTTCACCTTTTTCTATTGTTTCCTAAACAAGTTCTAGGCCTATAAGTTTTCTATCACCAACATCATCTCAACAAGTTGGTGTGCGACATCTCTTTCCATATAACGATTCATATAGTGCCATATGAATACTTGAATGGAAGAAATATTTATTGTAAAATTCTACCAGAGGTAAATATTGATCCCACATTCCTTGAAAGTCAGTCGGGAAAGACCTCGACATGTCTTCTAAGGTTTGGAAGGTCCATTCTGATTGTCCATTAGTTTGAGGGTGGTAGGTAGTGCTCAAATAATGTTCCGTATCTAGGGCCTTCTATAGACATTTCAAGAATCTTGATGTAAAATGGGGATCATGATCAGAAACAATCGATAGGGGTACTCCATGAAGTCTTAAAACTTCATTAATATATATTCTTGCTAAACGTTCAAGTGGTAAATCTTCCCTTATAGAAAAAAAATGTGTGGACATGGTAAGAAGATCAATAATGACCCATATTGCATCATTCCTTCTAGGAGTCTTTGGTAGCCCCATTACAAAGTCTATCCTAATATCATCCCATTTCGACTTAGGTATGGGAAGAGGATGCATGACTCCTCTAGGATGTTGTCTTATAGCCTTAACCTTTTGAAAAACCATACATCTTGACACATAATCAGCAATCTCCCTCTTCATGTTGTCCCACAAAAATTGTTCCTTCAAATATCAATACATCTTAGTGCTATTAGGGTGTATAGAGAAATTAAAGATATGATCATTATCCAACAATTCCCTTTTTAGATTAGGTATATTAGGAACACAAAGCCTCTTCCCAAATTTTAAAATCCCTCCTTCACATATGAAGTCCTTCAATCTCCCATCATTCAAAACTTTAATTTTCTTTTGAAACTCCTCATCATCAGTTTGAGAACTTTTTATCCTTTATAGTAAATATGTTTTGGAAACCATTTGAAAAAGTATTGATGTTTCACCTTCTATGATTATTCCCATATCCATATTTACTAGATCCATGAAAATAGGATCCCTTTGAACTCTCATATTATTCAATACTCTATGATCCTTTCTACTCAAAGCATCTACCACATTATTTTCCATCCCCAGATGGCAGTGTATTGTGAAATCATAATCCATGAGTAGTTTGAGCCATCTCATTTGCCTCATGTTGAGTTTTTTTGTGAGAAAATATACATCAAACTCTTATAATCAGTATAAATATCACATTTTTCACCATAGAGATAGTGTCTCTATATCTTCAATGCGATTATTAAAACTGATAACTGAAGATCATGAGTGGGATAGTTTTTTTCATGAACATATAGCTATCGTGATGCATAAGAAATAACTCTATCATTCTGCATAAGGATGCAACCAATTGTTTTATTTGAAGCATAACTATAAATAATAAACCCATCATTCCTTGATGGTAGATTCAAGATAGGAGCATTGACAAATATTCTCTTTAATTCTTCAAAACATTATTCAAAATCTTTTTCCAAACAAATTTAACCCCTTTACGCGTGAGCTTGTTTAATGGGTTTGCCAATGGAGAAAAATCTGGGATGAAATGATGATAATAACCTGTTAAACCAATAAAATTTCATACCTTAGTAATACTCTTCAGTTCTGGTCATTCTTGTATTGCTCTTGACATAGAAGGATCGAAAAGATTCCATCCTTATAGACAATATGGCCAAGAAAAGAAATCTCCTGAAGCCAAAATTCACACTTGCTAAACTTCCCATATAATTCATTTCTTCTAAGAGTCTTTAGAATAGTGTGCAAGTTATTTTCATGATCTTCGTATCTTTTGGAGTAAACCAATATATCATCATTAAATACCAATAAAAATCCATAAAGATATCCCTCGTAAACTCTATTCATTAGATCCATGAAAACAGAGGGTGAATTAGTCAGTCCAAAATGCATTACTATAAACTCATAATGCCTATACCTGGTACGAAATACTATCTTTGGAATGTCTTCCTCCTTCACACACAACTGATGATATCTAGATCGAAGGTCAATATATGAAAAATATTGATCTCCATGAATTGGATCGAGTAAATCATCAATGAGAGGTAGGGGATACTTGTTCTTTATTATTATAGAGTTGATCTCCCTATCATCAATGCACAAACTCATAGATCCATCTTTCCTCTTAACAAAGAGAACAAGGGATCCCCATGGAGAAACACTGGGTATAATAAGTCCATTATTACTCAATTCCCAATGTTTTGTAGTTCCACTAATTCCACAATGGCCATTCTAGAAGGGGTCTTTGATATGTGCCTTGAACTATGAATTAAGTCATTGGAAAACTCATTTTCTCATTTTGGAGGATTTCCAGGAAAATCCTCTAGAAACACAAAAACATATTCTTTCACAATTGGTACATATTCTATTTTAACATTCATTTCCTCACCCATAGTTATTTCAATCTCTTCAACCCCAATAATTGAATTTAGTAGAGCTACTAGTGGTGGATATAGATAAGAATCAAATGGTGATGTTTCTTCTCAAAAGATAAGGTACTCTTTATCATCATCGAAAATTGTAACCTCCTTATTCTTAAAATATATTTTCACATCATGGTCCAATATCCAATCCGTACTGGGGATTATAAGAAATTAAATCATGGTTTTTATGATGAAATCAGTAGATAAATCATGTTTATATTCCCTAATGGGAAATTATTCACACAACATTGTTGCAATGATACTTCCCTTAGGATTTTTGACTGAAAAATCCCTTGTTAAATCGAATTGGAAATATCTAATTTTATTAGAAAACTGGGAAGGTATGAAACAATGTGATGATCCTGAATCAAATAAAGAATTGGCTAAATTTAAGGAAACCATTAAATTACTGGCCACCACATCATTCAAAGCTTAAAACTCATCAGTAGTGATCTCATAATCTTGGCCTTGCTCCCTTGGCATTTTCTAAGATATGTCTCTTTGGCGGTTAGGACATTAATTTCCATAATGCCCCATTTCTCTTCAATTGTAGCATTCAACTTTGATAGCCTCTTTCTTTTCCTTGCAATCATTAGATTGATGGCCTTTTTCACCACACTTGTAACAGACTCCCATTCCCTTCAGGAAAGTACCAGGGTTTTTCTTCCCACATTTACTGTAGGATGGAAATTCAACTCTTCCCTTCTTCTCCTTATTTCCATTTCTAGAGTGTTCAGCAGATCTTTTCTCCTCTTTATTTTCATTAAAGGCCTAAGACATAGAGAATTTTTTCCTGTCTTGATATCACATTATAAAATATCTTTGTATGATGAGAAGGATTTTGATACTAATTCTTTATTGAGAAATGGTTTTAACCCATCAAAGAGTTGATCAATATTACTCCTTGGGTTACATATATAATATATTTCATGCCATTAAAAATATGTAATGTTAGCATCATACTTTGTGACATTATCATCCTCCTTTTTCCTTATACTCATAAATTTTCTTTCCATATCTACATGATAGTCATGAGGAATGTATTTTTCTAAGAAAAGTTATTTAAAATACCTCCATTCTATATTTGATACTTCTTTATCCTCCTTTGTGTTTTTAATTAATGACCACCATTGATGTGCAACTTCTGTGAGGTGATAAACTACCTTGAAAACTTTTTCCCTTTTTCTACTCCCCAATGCATGAAATATTTTCTCTAATGAACTTATCCATTGCTCATATACATATGGATTTTTAGTCCCATTGAATGTTGGTGGTCACTGCCTCATGAAGAGGTCTAACATTGATCCTCTGCATTGTCGATCAGGGTGATCCATACAGGTAAGGCTACTATACATAATCGGAGTGAGTTTTCCCAGTATGGTTATAAGTTGTTCAGTACTGGTTGAATCACCATCTCCACTATAATTATCTTCAGTAAGAGGGGAATCCCAACATGGATTACGTGTGTTGAAACAGTTTCCATTCCTTCCACTATGTTCTATTTCTAAACAATGTCATACACTAGATTAGTTTATGAATTTTAATACATAATTCCAAACTAGTAAAATAACTTATATAAATTGAACAGTTTATGCATATAGCCCATAATAATAAAAAAAGGTTTTCTTTAAAGAAGTATTTTCTCATAAATCCTGCATAATGGTTTGTAATGAAAAATTGAATTATCCTAATCATATCCCCTGGGAGTTTCGTAACCAAGAGTGTATCAAGTCCTGTTGTCAGGGTTCCCCGAGTCAAGCCCAAAACACCGAAACAGATTTTTCACTCTTAAGTACATTCGTGCCAGAGTAGCCTCTACTTGCTCATATCCAGACAGGGATGTATTTCTTAAAATATTCACAAAATCTCTACATTACCAAAATTCTAGGAAGTTCTTCTAAACAAATAATCAAAGTCTATCTTAGGGTAATGTTCTCTGATCAGAGTTTTTCTAAATCTTGCTTCCAAGGTTTGTACTAAACTTCCTCTGATACCAACTGTAACACCGCGATCCTAGTTACCCAGAGTCGGCGCATTATTACATAACATTGGCATGATCACAAGAGATAAAATATAAAAAGACTGATTAGTTTAGCAGCCTTGGAAGTTATAGATACATACATAAGGTTTATATTACATCATGAAATGGAAAGACAACAACAACATTGTGTCCCCATTGAACAAACTCATATCCCTAAGCCTATTCTTGCAGGTTAATCGTAATGTACTTCGTCGCATCCTGAAAAAAATAAAACATATAAAAGTGTGAGCATAGATGCTCAGTAAGGATAACAATATAGCGGAAACTATCATAAATAAACATAAACATTTATGGCAGTGTATAAGACTAAAACAAAATCCTTTAAAACATAAACTTCGGCATAATATGGAAAAGATAAATCAAATAATGACATTTACTTATTCACATGGATATTCTACTAGTCGAATAATCACATGTAATAACAATATCCAATTTCATAATGATGGAATGCATAATGTTGGACATAAAAACCACATAGTCAAGGCCTCGTACCAAGACTAAAAATACTATTTTTTCAAGGCCTTGTGCCAAGACACTAGTTTTTTTCATGAGACCTATTGATACATCGAGTATCTATAGCAATCTCCACCCATTACTTACAAAATCCAATGCATTCCTCAAATAAAAAGGATGAAACATAACATAAACATTTGTATTAAAACTAGCATATGAAATGTTAATACATTAACCATAAACCATGAATGGTATGAAAAGAACACATCCATATTCAATCATATCACAAATCCTTCAATACAATATGGAAGATTATATCATAATAAATCAACTTCAAACAAGTGTAAAATCCATCAAATGATGTTCACTTTGATGAAATCAAAACTATTTGAAAGAAATATATCTTTCTATTTGAAATCATTTAAAAGTCACATAATTATAAAATAAAACATTTATTTTGAAAATATTCTTATATTCTTGTAAGGGAAGCTTCTGATATTTTATAATGGTGGAAAATAGTTGCACCCTCCGCATACATTAAAAAACATTCTTACCTTAATTTTTCGTAAAGGTCATAAAGTACCTTGTTTGGAAAATGGTGGAAATATTCCTTTCAAAACACTTTATAAAAATTCAAACATGGGTATAAATGACTTTAACCCATATTCAAGGAAATAGAAAAAATATTTGGAAATACATTTTTAAGAAACATGGATGTGGATGATAAAGAGGTGCCATTAGATACTTATGTACAAACAACCTCATATAATAATGAGATTGTAAAATTAACCCTTACCTTTTACTTTTCCTTGGTCAAGGGTATGTTAAACTCATGTATAATAGTTAAATAATTGTTATTAAATTATAAAAGAACCATATGCATAAATATGATATCATATATGATCTTCTAAAATTTCTTTGTTAAAAATATTTCAATTGTATCATTGTTTTGGGTGTTAACTGATACGTTTTCCTTTATATGTTATATTATATAAGTCATGTTTATTAGGTATATGATGTATTTTATTCATATCCATAATCATATTAAGTTATTAAACATTATTTTCATTCATAATATTAAAATTATTCTTTAATATTTTTGATAGAGAAATGAATTTTATCACGTTCTTGGAGATGGTAATTTATACGTATGCACGAGCGACAATATCATTCTATTGATGGTAAAATCGTATGTAATTTGATGGTATATCTTATTTAAATAATCAATAACATGTTATATTTAGTATTTACATCAAATATACTCATTATTATACCCATTTAAATAATGAAGTGTTGAATAACAAACTACACCACGATGTGGAGCCGGTAAGCCGTACGTATGCACGTATGGTGACTTTGTCATTCATATGATGGATATAATAATGAATATGGTCGTAAAGTATTTATAATAATGTCACAATATGTATAAATTATTGGATTTATTACTTTTTTATGGAAACAACAAAAAAATAGGATGTGGAAGAAGAAAAGAACTTTGAAAGAGGTGATGAATTTGTTACCCCTTCTTCGGGTGCTTCCTTTTGATTTGATCAAAAGGGTTACTTAGTTTAGATTATAGTAAATTTAAGGCCACTAGGGTAAAGTGAGGGTATTTTGGGAGATATTTTAATAGGGTTTTGCTAACCCAAATGGATTTGGAGGTGTAATTTTGAGAGAAGGGGAAATACCCTTTTATAAGAGAGTTGAGGGTCACTTTATGAAAAGCTTGAAATATTATTATATTATACAATAATAATCAGTTTATAATTTCTCAAAAGGATTTATTTTGAGGATAATGTGGTTCTTGGTAGAAAAAATTTCAACCAATAGGTTTTAGACAGGTTTAGGTCACCATATTAACCTTATCTTTTAGATTTAACTCTTAGTTAAATAATTTAACTTTTACCATGTATTTTTGAATTATTATAATAAATTGTTAATAAACATACTATAAAAATCCAAGAGAACCCCAAGTGGTTATTTATTGATATATCTAACCTTATCTATGTCCATTGTCCAAAACTTAGATTTTTAGGAATATTATATCAATTAATAATTAAGTATTTGTTTAAAAAACTCATTTATGTCAATTTTTCTACTATTTGGTATTTGGTTTTTGTGAAAGTCATAACAACTTTATCACTTAGAAAAAAAATTATTTAATTAACACTAACATGTCATCTTAACCACGAAAATTATTTTAATACATAAAATGTTTCAATTTACATTTATTTTGATATTTATAATATCAATTATTTTAATCTTTCATTAATAAGGTAATTACAGCATCATCATTGGGTTGTAATTAAATTTCATTACATAATGTCTAAAAATTATAAACAAAATAACATTATGTTGGAAATATTTTTAACTTTTTAATTAATATTTATAGTCTAATTTATATTATGTATAACCCTATATTAAAAATGTTTTAGTTATTAAAATTTGAATTTAATACTTTCAACTCTTCTTTAAATAAAATATAATAAATGTTCTAATCTAATACAAGTGGACAAAAAGGATAATATTTTATTCATAAGGTTGATTTTGGTCGAAATATACTTATCCAATAGAATTAGGACATGTGTTAGGGTTACTATAATATCATATTTACATTTAATTACCATATTTAATTTTAATCGTGGTAAATAAAATTCAAATGTTACTATTCACCAAAAATTATATTCATCTTATTAAATCACATTTTACTTACTAGTGTCAACTGTGTCTTTTTGATTTTTGAAAATTTGATTCAAAGAAGTGGTAAAATTACGTTTTATGAAAATTTTCAAGTGTGCTTAGAAGGTGGGTAAAAGAGGATAAAAAGTTCAATAAAATTTTATATATCTAATCTTATTATAAAATGACTCCAATGAATTACATTGAATATATATAGGTATTATGTATCTATTTTGACCAAAAATAAATTTTAAAAAAACAACTAAGAATTTAAATAAAAATTCAGTTTTAAATAATAATGTAGTGTTTTTCACTATTCATCAAAAATTGAATGTTTTCAGAAAAATAAAAAAAACATCACACTAAGATAATTTTGATATTTTGAATCCAAAAATGAAGTCCATTTTGAGAAATATAATTTATAAAATTTCAAAAAGTTGGATTCCCATTCATAAAGGCTTGTTTTATTGGTCGTGGTGTGCTATAACTCAAAGTTGTGTACAACACAAACTATTGCATTATTCAAAGAAAAACGTACTATGGAATTTTGGGGTGTTACAGAGAAAACTCTATAGAATTTAAATCTTGAGAATTCTATGAATTTATATGGGGAGAATATTTGTATACCACCAACATTTCATTTGAAAATTTCCTTTAACTAAATAATACTATGAAATCAAAATATATTTTTTGAGTTTTAAAAAATCCTATATTTTATTTAAATTTTGTTATGGTTTTTTTATCATAAAAACAGAGACATTGTTGGGCATGTATTTTCTCCGCAATTCCCTATATTTGATGATGATTTTGATGTTCACAAATACCCTTGTTTTTTTCCTAATGAAGTTTTTTTTGGGTAAGTTCTATCAGAATTTAGAGTTATGGGAATAAATTTGGAAACCTATTTTCAACCCTACATTATGTTGCGAAGTAAAATTCTTGCGTATGGTATCAACCCTACATTATTCTAAAATAATTTTCATTTGGATCAACATCATTTTGTTTAGATATTATCAAATGTATGGATCGGCAACCCTACATTGAAATCTTGATTTACTTGTAACACCACATGGATTTGAAAATAAATTGAAATGCATGAAACATTGTTTTAAGTTTATATTAATAACTAGCTTTTAAATATATTTTTTCCACTTCTATGTTTTGAATTTCAATAAATGGTCATCTTTGGTTGTGATTAGTAAGTTATTTGGAGTCTGACATAAAAAACTTGTTTTTTTTATGAATAATTACATACCATTATGAATAGTTATATGAATAGTAATATGGCCCTGATCAATAGTAAATTTTATTATTATTTTATTTTCTTAAGGCTTTATAAAAATGAAATCTTGCTTAATTTTTCAATTTGATATAAAAGAAGTTGTAGTTTTAAAATTAATAATTTTTTAATAAAGTTTGATTTTATTTGAAAATAAAATTAATAATAATTAAAAAATTGTCTTCAAAAAATGGAGTTTATTTTTTAATTTTACACGTCAAAAAATGGTTATGGAGAATATTTGGGATTCTTCTGAAATTAATGAATTTTTTATGAATAGTGAAATATAGTAAAATACTGTATATTCAAATTATGAGTTAAATAACATAAGTATGACATCATGGATGATTTAACCCCACTTGGATTGAACTCACATGAAATTAGTATTATTTGGGTTCACATGAATCAAGACTGTTCATAGTCTTGAGCAAAAATATTAAAATAATGATTAAAATAATGTAAAATCTCTCCTCTCCTCTACAATAAATACCACCCTCATTTCCCACTTCCTCTCACACCTCTCAAGCCTTGAGAATTGTCTATGTTATGCCAAATTCCCTCCCCAAGGCCCTTCCCCACGCCCAAGACCTTCTAGTATCACCAAAACGCCAAAACCAATGGCCTTAAGGAGGATCTCAAGGAGAAGAGATCAAGAGGTAAGAGTCCTCTTTCATTTTCATGTGTTTTCTTTTCAAATTCATTCTTTTAGCATACTCTTTTCCCCTCCCCTTATCCAGGAGGTATGAAATCTCCAAAATATTATATATATTTTATTTTATCATGTTCATGTATGAGATTCATCATCTTTCATCCTATCCTCTCCCTCTTGATCTAAAAATAAAAACGGCGTTCGTGAAGGGCCAATTTAACGAAATCATGGATGATGTATCTTAAATTTCCATTACATCAATCAAAGATGATCATAAATCCTTTTTAATGGTTTAAAAATAATTTAAGGTGTATTATGTAATCTATTTTCTGTTCTTGAATGAACTTACATGCATGAAATTAAATTATATATTGAATGAAGTTCATGATTATTGAGGAACCACAAAACAATGACCTAAAAATCATCATTAAAGTTTTTTCTAATGATCAATCATCATTTGTGATGAAAAATAGATTTATGGTATCATTATATATTTTAGAAACATATTAATACCATTTCATTCCACTTCTATAATTTCATTTACATACGACGGGAATATCAAATACAAATCAGCCATTAAAATCAGGTAAAGAATCCACCCAAAACAACAGATGGCACAAAATACTAACAATTAAGGGGTGAAATTATGTAATTTAATGATCATATAAAGAATTATAAACAATAATTTGTTTCTTAAAGAATTTAATAACACTGTTTTAAACATTATAAATGAGTTTAAATCAATATTTATATAAGACAAACCCGATGTAATGGAATTCTTAACCTAATTTCTATTCTTTGGGTTAACCTTCTACTTCATTAATTATGTTGTTTTAAGATCATTTCTATCATAATGTTTTGTTTATATTATGTTTAATTATATCTATTTACAATTTATACAAATATTCCTATCATTCTATTGATTCTCATATCAATTATATTATATTAATAATGGTATTTCCTTTCAAAATTTTCTTTTAAAATTCTGTTTTACCAAATTCAAAAGAAATATTTTTTATCAAATTATTTTCCTCCAATTAATTTTGTATATGTATGTTGGAGGTCATTCATATGGTTACTCTAACTGTAACTGTGATGGTTAGAGAATAAGGTAGTTGTGAGGTTTACATTATAAGGTAGTTGTGAGGGTTAAAAATTGTAAGGTAGTTTAGATGGTTACAAGATTATATAAGTAATTCCCTAATATACCTTTATGTTTCTATTTATGTTCTATATGGTTCTTCGAAATCTCATGGAAATCTCATGTTTCACAAAGTTAGTTTATATGGGTAACAAGTAAATCTTTTTTTGAAAATGATTTGAAACATTAAATGTATTCATAGACTACTATTTTATTTACTTATTTTTATATGCATTTCTGATATTTTTGTTCTCATCCCATGTTTTTAAATTATTTTCATAGGTTATAAGGATGTGTAAGACAAAGAAGGAATCCAAGTTAAATGTTATGAATATTTTCCAAAGAAAACATGTTTTATTTGAAAAGTTTTATATTTTGGAAAAAATGGATACTATTTTTGTTGTATCATCTCAATATGAATGTGGAATGTTATGTATTTATTATATCCAAATTCTCTAAAACTATAAACTTTAAAATATCTTCAATATGAAAGGAAGTGAGTTCTTTACTAAAATTCAATATTAAATAATGTAATAAGGTTGGGTCCATATAGTTCATATTAGAGGATGGTTTAGATAAACTTTAGGGGTTAGAATGATGATAATATAATACCATAAATAATTTTTACTCTATTGTTAATTTCAAATGTTATATCACTTAAATATTAACATGTTTCTTAAACTAAGATATATTTGTTAAGAATGGTTTTCTACAGAAGAAATAGGGGGCTGAAGAGGAGAGGCACCGAAAAAATGATATCCTTCCAAATATATAACCTGAAATGGTAGGGATTTGAACTGAGTAGTTTGTAATAGTAATGGTTTTTCTAAAAAATACAATAAATGGTGGTGGTATACATGAAAGAGAACCAATATAGGTACAACAACGGAACATGATGATAGTGGAACATTTTATGAGGCAACACCCTCCTACTTTCTGTGGATCTTTTGACATAATAGTAGTTAAAGGATAGATTAAATCCCTTGAAAAGATATTTTATGTTATATGACGTTCAGATAATTGAAAGGTAAGTCTTTCCATTGATCATTTTGAATGTGAATCTGATCAGTGGTGGTCAATGGTCAGAAATATCAGGTATAAAGAGGATATTGATGCCTTAGAGTGGGAAGAATTTAAAATTATTTCCCTTGAAAATTATTTTCCTAAGGTGGTGTGACTTAGGATGGAGAAGCCATTATTTGAATTGAAGTAAAAGGAAAAAAGATTTAGTGGCTGCCTATGAAAAAAACTTCAACCAACTGGTGAGGTGTGATACAAATCTTATTCTAGATCTTGAAAACAAAATCAACCTCTTTTACTCAATATTAAATCCAAGGTATCGAAGGTCATTAGTCTCCCATGAATCCCAATGTTATGAGAAACTTTTCTGATGTGCAGAGAAGATAGAGATAGATTTTTCTTAATGATCACATGCACTTTGAAAACAAGGAGAATAATAGGTCTAGATGGCATGTGATGGGTAAGAATTAACCACAGAAATCTGATGGTGAGAAATTGCAGTTTCCAATTTAAGAAAAGTGATGAATAAATCACTCTATGGAATGCCTTATCAAAACTAGAAAGTGTTTTTGATGTCGTAAGTTTGGACATATGTCTTGAGCTTATAATGAAAATGATAATAAGACTAATCCTAATAAGAAAAATAATATGTGTTTTAAATGTGGAGAGATGGGTCAGTATGAAAATGCCTACCCAAAGAGAGACCTTAATGATTAAAAAATTACAAACTATATTCAGAAAGGTGTAGTGAGATCCCTTACGACTATGTCAGAAGACGTTGGTCTATCCAATGAAGTTGTATCAGGTACTTTTTTGTTTACTCATATTTTTCTAATGTTTTTTTTGATATGGGTTCTACCAATTCCTTCCTTTATGATAATTTTTCTAGTAAATTTAAAATATCACCTCAACAAATGAGACTAGATCATATTGTTAAAACACTAGGTAGAAATATTATAGAAAAGATGAATTTTTATATTCTTTCTATTATGGTATGTGGAAATAATTTACCTACAAACTTTTTGGTTTTTTTCCATAGGAGAGTTTTTTTCATTTTGGGAATGGATTGGATTTCTGTTTATTATGCTAAGATTGACTGTAGAGCTAAAGAATTTGTTTTTCAGAAAGAATTTAAGTTTTTATACAAAAAAAAACCCATACAATTGATAAAATATCAGGATTCTAAGAAACTATTTAAATATGGAAATGAAATTTATGTTTCTCATATTATTGAAAATAAGGGAACTATTTGAACTAATGATGTGCTGGTTGTAAATGAATTCCTTGATGTTTTTTCTGATTAGTTACCTAATGTCATACCTGATTTGGAAGTTGAATTCACATTTGACTTAGTTTTTAATGCTAAGGCAATTTCAAAATCCCCATATCAAATATATCAAATGGAACTTATTGAATTGAAAAATTAGTATCAAGAGTTTCTTGATAAAGGCATCATCCATCCTATCACTTCACCATGTGTTGCTCCTGTTTAGTTTGTTAAAAAAATGGTTCCATGAGACTTCATATTTATTATTGATCCTATAATAACATAACTATTAAAAATAAGTATCATTTTCCTCATATTGATAACTTGTTTGATTAACTCCAGGGAGCTCAGTACTTTTCCAAGATTGACTTAAGATCTGGACACCATCAGCTGAAGGTAAAGAAAGATGACATCCCGAGAACAGGTTTTTATACTAGATATGGGAATTATAAATTTGTTATTATTCCATTTGGGATAGCTAATGAACCTACTGTATTCATGAATCTTATGAATAGAATATGTCTTGAGTTCTTGGATAAATTTGTGATTGTGTTTATTGATTGCATACTGGTATTTTTAATAGTAAAGAGGTGCATGAAGAAAATCTACGGGTTGTTTTTAAAACCTTAAAGGAAAAGATAATGTATGTAAAAAAATTTAATTGTGATTTTTGGTTGCAATATATTTCTTTTCATGGTAGCATTGTAAATAAATAGGGAATGATAATTGATCCTACCAAAACAAGTGGTTTATAAAGGGACAAGACCTGCAAATGTTACAGAGATGAGTAGTTTTATTAGATTAGAAGGTTATTACTAATGGTTTGTTAAAAACATTTCATAGTTATCTAGACCACTAACTAAGTCAACACAAAAGGGGTTAAATTTATTTGGACATATGGATGTGATATTTTTTTGTGAGGAACTGAATAAGAGATTGGTGAATGATCATGTTTTGGAATTTCCTTCCCAAAATGGTGAGTTTGTCATATATAATGATGCTTCATTTAAAGGACTTTGTTTTGTTCTAATGCAAAATTATTAGGTAACTTTATATCCTTCAATACAATTAAAACCTCATGAGTTAAATTATCCCATACTTGATTTGGAATTGGCAGCTCTAGTTTTTTATTTGAAAACTTGGGGGAATCATTTATATGAAACCAAATGTCAAATATATATTGACCATAAATTTATGAATTATATTTTCACTCTGAAGGAATTAAACATTAGTGATATAATATGGCTTGAACTGATATTGGATTATGATTCCACGATCAATTACCATCCGGAAAATCAAACAAAGTGGCAGATTCCTTGAGTCAAAAACATCATGAATCATTAACCATGTTACATTTGTAACATGATCTCTTGATTAATGATTTTATGAATTTTGTCTTAGAAGTAGTTGGTGTTGGAAATACCTCTATTTTGTTCTAGGTTTCAGTACAGTCCTCATTATCAAATAGAATTAAGCAAGCATAGAAGGAAGACCATAAGCTACAGAAAAAGTTAGAATTGATTAAAATGTGTAAGTTGCTAGAATTTAACTTTGATAAATATTGTGTTTTATGATTTTGTAAAATTTTGTGTGTGCCTTGTGATTCCCAATTGAAGAAAGAGTTGTTGTGTGAAGATCATAGTTCACTATTTTCAGTTCATCTTGGAAGTACAAAGATGTACAGAGACCTTTGGGAGTTTTACTGGTGGGATGGAATTAAAAGGGATATTGGAAAATTTAGTATTTGACATTTCAACATGTTAAATCAAAGTGGCAGTTACCGAATGGGATGCTTTAGCCTTTTCCAGTGCTATAGTGGAAATGGGAAAATATATCCATGGATTTATTTTTTGTAATACCAAAGACTTCTCTAGGTAACAATGCAATATGGGATATTATTGACTGACTGACAAAATCTGCACATTTTTTTTCTACTCAAGATACAATTCCTATGGATATTATTTCTCGACTGTAACTCAAATTGATTATTAGGTTACCTAGAGTTACTATTTCCATTGTATCTAATGGGGATCTCAGGTTCACTTCTAACTTTTATAAGGGCCTTCTGAAGCCATTGTGAACAAAATTAAATTTCAGTAAAACTTTTCATCCTAAATCTGATGGGAAGTCAGAACGAATGATTTAGACTTTAGAAGATATGATTCGAGCTTGTTCAATGGACTACTAGGGAATTTGGGGTCATTATAATTCTTTAGTAAAGTTTTCTTATGATAAAATATTTCATTCTATTATACATATCGCATCTTTCGAGGAATTGTATGTGATGTGGTGTTGAATTCCAACTTTTTGGGATGAATTTTGGGAAAGGAAGTTTATGAGAAAAAAAATTAGTATAAGAAGTGGCTGAGAAAGTGAAGATGATCTGGAAACACATGTGGATAGCTCAGAGTAGGAAGAAAATTTATGCAGACTATAGGAGGAAAGACTTTTCTTTTGATGTAGGTGATCATGTGTTTCTTAGAATGTCACCATGGAAAAGTGTTGTGAGATTTTCTAAGAAACAAAAACTAAGTCCACAGTTTATTAGACCTTATGAAATTCTAGAAAAGGTTGGACTGGTTTCCTACTAAGTAGCTTTCCCTCAAATTTTATCTTAGGTACACAATTTTTTTCATGTTTCAATGTTGAGAAAGTATGTGCCCGATTTATCTCATGTCTTGATCTTAGAAGCAGTTTAGTTGGAACAGAACCATTCTTGTGAAGAGAAACCAGTTCAAATTTTTGATCGAAAAGAATAGGTATTTTGGAATAAGGTAATCCACTAGTTAAATACGTTGTGTGAGATAACCACAAGGTTTAATAAGAAACATGGGAGTCTGAAAATACTATGATGGAAATGTACCTTCACTTGTTTAATAAGTAAATAAAATTGTGAGGACGCAATTTCCAAAAGGTGGGGAAAATGTAACACCCCATGGTTTTAAAAATAAATTGAAATTCATAAAACTATGTTTTAATGGGATATTTATAACTAGTCTTTAAAAATAATTTTTCCACTTCTATGTTTTGAATGTCAAAAAATACTCATCTACAGTTATGATCAGTGCGTTATTTGGAGTCTTATATAACCACCTTGATTTTTTGTTAAATAGTAACATACCCTTATGAATAGTAATATGACCTTAATGAATAGTAAATTTTATTATTCTTTTATTTTATTAGGGTGTAAAAATATTGACATCTTGGTTTATTTTTCAATGTGATATAAAAGTAGTTGTAGTTTTAAAATTGTTAATTTTTGAATAATCTGTGATTTTATTTAAAAATTAAATTAATCATTTTTGAAAAATTATTTTCATAAGATGGAGTTAATTTTTAAATTATACACATCTAAATATTTTAAGGGTAAATTTTTTGTATTTTTATATAAATTCGTGAATTTTTTATAAATAGACAAATACGGTAAAATACTGTATATTCAAATTATCAGTTAAATACACTGTTTATGACATCATGGTAGAAGTAATCTCACATGGTTCAAACTCAAAAGCAATTATTACTATATGGGTTCACATTAATCAACACTATTCATAGTCTTGATAAAAAATATTAAAATAATGTAAAATCCCTCTCCTCTACTATAATACCACCCTCATTCCCCTCTTCCTCTCACACCTCTAAAGATTTTTGAATTGTATAAGTTCTACCAAATTCCCTCTAAAATGATCTTCCCCAAATACAAGACCTTTTGGTCTCACCAAAAGATCAAATCCAAAGGCCTTAAGTAGGATATCAATGAGAAGAGATCAAGAGGTAAGAATCCCCTTTCATTTTCATGTGCTTTCTTTTCAAATTCATCCTTTCCTTGTACTATCTTCCAATCCCCTTATCCAGGAGGTATGGAATCTAAAAAATATAATATATTACTCATTTTATCATATTTATGTAAATGATTAATAATATTTCTTCTTCTCCTCTCCCTCTTGTCGAAAAATAAAAATGTCATCTATGAAGTGTTGATTTACCAAAATCATGGACGATGTGTCTTCAATTTCCATTACTTATTTTAAGGATGATCATAAAACCCTTTTAATGGTTGAAAAAAATATGTTTATGATTTAGCCTATTTTATGTTATAGAATATACTTTCACGCATGACATCAAATTATATAATGAAATAAGTTCATGATTATCGAGGAACCGCCAAAATGACCTAAACAAACATCTTTATTGTTTTATCAAATGATCCATCATAATATAAAAAAATGATTTATGGTATCATTATATATTTTTGAAACATATTAGTACCAGTTCATTCCAGTTCTATAATTTCATTTCCCTACAACAACAAAATCAAATTCAAACTGGCCATGGGAATTATGTAATGAATATACCCAAAACATTAAAAGGAACAAAATACTTCCAATTAAAGGGTGAAATGATGTAATTAAATGATCATATAAGGTATTATAAATATTTTAATTTTTATTTAAAATTTTAATAACACTCTTTTAACCATTATACAGGAGGTTTAAAAATATTTTAAGTAAGACAACCTCGATGTAAGGGAATTCATAACCCTATTTCTATTATTTGTGTTAAACTTCTACTTCATTAATTGTGTGGTTTTAAGATCATTTTTTTCATGAATTATTTTTTATTATTATTTTTATTTTTATTTTTATTGTATAAACATATTAATATCATTATATTTATTTTCATAGCAATTATATGGTATTAGTAAGGGTCGTTTCTTTTAAAACCCTCTATTAAAATTATGTTTTACAAAATTCAAAAGAAGTGTTTTTATGAAATTATTCATGTTGTATGATTATTTTCTGTTTCTTGGTAATTTTTTATGATGAATGGCAGGGCCTATATTTCCCTCTATTTCATTGGGTATGTTTAATTTAGAGGTTGGTCGTATGGTTACTCCAAGTGTAACTCCGATGGTTACTCAATAAGGTAGTCGTGATGGTTACATTTTAAGGTAGCCATGAGGGTTACAAATTGTGTGGTAGGTGAGATAGTTACAATATTACATAAGTAATTCCTCAAGATACCTTTAGGGTTCTATTTTTTCTATATGTTTTTTGTAAATCTCAAGAAAATATCAAGTTTCACAAAGTAAGTTTATATAGGTAACAAGTATGTCTTTTTTTGAAAATGATTTCTTGCATCCCAAGTATTCATGGACTAATATTTTTTTACTTATTTTTATATACCTAACTAAGATTTTTGTTCTTAGACCATGTTTTTAAATGATTTTCAAAGGTTATAAGGATGTATAAGGCAAAGAATTCGGCCAAGTTAAATGTTATGAATATTTATTAAAGAAAACATGTTTTATTTGAAAAGTTTTATATTTTGGAATAAATGGATAAGGTTTTTGTGGTATATGATCTATATGGATGTGGAATGTTATGTATGTATTGTATACAAATTATATAAAACACTGATCTTTAAAAGATATTAAATATTAAAGGAAGTGAGTTATTGACTAAAATTCAAGATTAAGTAATGTAATAAGGTTGGGACATTATATTGTTGTCCATACCCAATGTGAAAAAAATTTGAACATCTCGTTAATCAATTCTATGTTTAGGATTTTATGCTGAAAAGGATAAACGTATCGATTATCATCCTTGTTCTATGAACAATAACCCTACAATATTCAATGGAACCATTTTTTGCACAATGAAACCCTATGCTACGCAAAGGAACCTTATGCTACGCATTTCAACACTTTTTTGTGTTCTCAATGACGATGTTTTCTAGACACATTTTCAATATGAAATTGCAACAATAGTCAAGTTAGAATTATAGATTGATTCAGGAACGTTTTGATTGTTTCAAAGAACAATTTTCATTGGAAAAAATCACTCATATTTCTATGGGAAGTTATGACTCCCCAGGATATTTGGAATTTCAATTTACGTGATCAATCAAGCTATTTTTTCAATATGGAATACCAAATCATGTTTTCTATTCTATATATTCTCTTAGAGTATCTCTTCATATATATATGTGTGTGTGGTAAAAAATTCATATTTTTGATTTTATTATTGAAATTTTCTTTTACATTTCTTCTATAGTGAATGATCAATTATGAAAGAATCTACACTTTGGAGATATACATGTTCAATATATTACATATATTAAATTTTCTACCTTATTGAAGATATTTCTTCAATAAGGATCACTTCAAACTATTTCATTATTGAAGATATTATTTTATAAAGAAGAATATCTATCAATTTTTAGTTTCTTATTTCTGAAACTGGGAAGATAAATTTAAGCCACATAAATGAATATCTTTTGATTTATTGAAGTTTCTACAACTCATACTCAGTTGTGGTGGAGTTTCATCTTCTCAATATAAGATGTGGATAACTGGTTCTCTATAATAGAACTAGAAGGATTTTGTAATTTCACATTTTTTTAAGGTTTCAATTGTCTGTACTCTGTTTTGGATTCTTCTTCTTGTGATAAGAGGACCATACTAGGGGAATTTACCAAGCTCGCGAAGATAGTGATTGGTAGAGTGGACTAGGGGACCTTTATTCCCCAAACAACTATAAAAAGGTGTGTTCTTTATTTTTATTTATCTGATGCAAATTTTCATACAGAATAAAAACACTGTATATTTTCGTAAATCATAGTGGGTGTAAAAATCTAGAATTGTGGATGTTCTTGAAAAGACACAAGTCACCCCCCCCCCCCCCCTTGTACAACTTTGTATATTCTGACCTAACAATAATTACCAAAAAGTAATTATTCTATGGTAATACTGATTTGAAATTCATAACAAAGCCCAAATAATCTAAAATTGTGAAAAGAATTTTGGAAAAAAAATATGATCATTTTATACAAAAACAATGTTATGAGGCATAGGTATTTGATGAGATTTAATTAAACTAAAAATTATCTCAACATAATTTGAACCCCTCCCCCACACTTAGAACACAAATTAGTCCCAAAATCTAAACTCAAATGTAGAGAAGAAAATTTTACTATTAAAGATCAAAGAAGATTTTAAATTCAGTAGACTGATGAAATGTAGAAGAGTCTCATTGAAACTCAAAAAGAATGTTTTCCACTAAAATATTTTACAGTAGGATCACATACATTATCATTTAATCTAGTGACAATTTTGCTTAATTAAATTAAAATAATTGCATGTAAATTAATTGAGTGTGGTGAAGAAGATGTAGCAATTTCAAAATTTTGATTCAGAAAGATATTCAACAAAGAATAAAAATTCATGCTAAACACCAAGATAAGAAAACCCATTAAGGGTAATCCCCTCACACTTAATTACAAAAAGTGAGTGAATTAAAAAAAATTAGCACTAAATTTTCAATAATCTGACACATGAAGTAGAAATACAAATAAATCATCATGACTCACTATTACTAATACACCAGTGGGGAACCATTGTGGTGGATCCCCACCAGGAGTGGGATAGTGGCTCAAGTGCAACGGTGAGTCGGGGACACACCATTGTACAAAATAATAGTTACTAAGATGTAATTTTAAAAAAAATTGAAAGTAAAAGAGGAGTAGAAAAAATAAATGAAAATGTAAATGAAGAAACTTCCCTATTTAATTTTATCCATTAATGCTCACACATGAAACTCTATGAAAAATAGATGTTTTGTTTCTCTAGTGAAACCAACACCATAATCCTACAAATAAATAACTAGAAATACCAAGAACATATATATAGTAAAAATAAATACAGAAAGTACTATAGAAAGAAACACTTTATTGTGCAATGAAACATGAAGAAAAGTAAAAAAAAACATTGGTTGACTCCCACGAAGCACTAAATTTTAAATATTCAATTAGACTTTATTAAAATTTAGTTTTCCGGTGTAGTGAAGGTATCCAAACCCTTTAACTTTCCTTCAAAATAAATTTTGACTCTTTAACATTTAACAATATTTTGATTGTTCTCCCCTCCTAAAATCTCTATGGCTTTATTCCTCGAAACTCTATGAACTGTAAAATGGCTAAACCAATTAGATTTCAACTTACTAGGAAGGAGATTAAGTCTTTAATAAACGATAAAGACCTTATATCCAAGTTTAAATTTTATATTTTTAATTATTGAATCATGAACAAATTTGGACCACTCTTTATATATCCTATAGTTTTTGTAAGACTCTCCCCTTATCTTATCAAGTTCACTCAAATCCGGAAATCTCCTTGCTCTAGCACTTTTAAAATAAAAAATCAAAGCTTTAATAGCCCAATATGACTTTTTCTAAAACTCCACAGGCAAATGGAAACATTTCCCTAATAATATCCTATAAGTATATATACCTATTGGGTTCTTGAAAGCTGTTCTATATACCCAAAAAGATTCATTTAACTTAAGAGACCAATCCTTCTTATAGTTTTTGGCAGTTTTTCCAGAATCTATTTCATCTCCCTATTAGTGATTTCTATATTTCCACTAGATTTTGGAGGGTAGGAAGTACCAATCTTATGAACAAAATCATATTTCTCCACTAGATCATTCAAAAAATAGTTTCTAAGTGTGTTCCATTATCAGTGATAAAGGATTTTGTAACTAAAAATATAGAAAAATATTCTTGTTATCAAATTTTATTATACTTTTTGCTTGACTATTGGGAAGATCTACTACCAAAACCCACGTAGTAACATAATCAACAAACAATATAATCTACTAATTCCCATGAGATGATGGGAATGGAACTATGAAATCTAAACCCTAAACATCAAAAATCTCAACTTCCTAAATACCTTTCTAGGTTAACTCCTACTTCCTCCCAACATTACCCATCCTCTAACATCTATCAAATCCTACAACATAATTACTATCATCCTTGAATAGGGTGGGCCAATAAAATCTTGATTGATGTAATTTTTGAGTTTTCAAATCACCACCATGGTTTCCTCCCCCTGATGAGGAGTTAACACTCTATAGTATATGCAAAATTTACTCTTCAGGAACACATCTTCTAAAAATTCCATTAGTACACCTCCTAAACAAAAAAAGATCACCCCAAAGGTAATACTTAAGTTATGAAATGAATTTTTTTCTTTGGTTTTTAGAAAACTATTTTGGGATGACATTAACTACCAAGAAATTCAAAAAAATGAAAACCATCAATATTTCCTAATTGAGACAGTGATAATGTTTTCATCAGTAAATTAATAGTTAAGCACAAGAGCCTCATCCCAGTTGGTGAGGACTCTCTAGGTGCATCCATGAGACCTGAGATCAAATCTGGGTGGAGGAATATTTCCAGGGTACAGTAGTAGGTACTGTAGCAGTACTGTAGCAGGCACTATAGCAGTACAGTAGCAGGCACTATATTAGTACTCTAGCAGGAACTGTAGTAGTACTATAGTAGGCATTGTTCGATACTGTAGTAGTCAGAACTATTCATCCATCTGGGCCTTCGGGCCACCGGTTTGGTCCTCGGGTCCTGCAAGGATTTCGGGCCAACCAAGTCCTTCGGGCCAGTTGATTCTAAAGGCCTTTGGGCCACCTTAAGGCCTTAAGGATACCCTAAGGCCTTCGGGCCACATGAATGCAGGCCCCAAACACACTACATAAAAGGAGCAGCCCCAGAACAGGATTAAGAGCGGGTGCACTCACCAGAGCAGAGCCAAATGGATTGTCAGAATGATAGGTTATGGTTATCCCATCAATACTATCTTGTGCTCGCATGGGAATCCTAGCCAGACGGTAATGCAAAGGTGAAGAGCTAATATAAAGATGCAGATGTTGGGGAGGGGCAGTTCCTTGTAGATAGTCTGGTTGAATTCCCTAAGACCATCGAGTCATGTAATCTCCTAAGCCTACAGGCCATGTAATATCTGATCCTATAGGCCTTTTAATGGTTCCTCCTCATCCCTAGAAAGGGGGGTTATCAAAAATCAATAAAAATTAAGGCCTTCGGGCCATTCGAGCAAGTAAGAGTTAATCTCCTTTGGGTCATCAAAGTGGGTTTGAGGAATCCTAGGAAGGTGATCTGCAACTAAATTCTTATCTCCCTACATGTCTATGATTTCAAAATCAAACTATTATAACAATAAAATCATTTTAATAAGTCTAGGTTTGTCTTCCTTGTTAGATAGTAGATACTTTAAGGAATAATAATCAGTGAAGATAATGACTTATAAAACTTAAAGATACTTCCTAAATTTCTCAAGAGAATAAACAGTAGGTAAAAACTTTTTTTCAGTAGTGGATAGTTAATTTGAGTCTCATCTAGAATTTTACAACCATAATAAACCAAATTAATCTTCTTATATTTTCTTTTTCATATGATAGCTCAAAAAACCATGTCACTAGCATCACACATTAATTCAAAAGGATGTTTCCTATGACCTGTAGTGATGAAAGGTGATGAACTGATATTTTCCTTAAAGAAATTAAAAGATTCCAAATAGTTTTCAACAAAAGGTATTAGGAATCTTTTCCAAAAGTGAACAAAATGTATTTGTTATTTTAGAATAATCATTTATAAACATTTGATAAAAACTTTCATAACATAAGAAACACATAACACCATTATCATTTTTAGGAGATGATAATTTTTGAAATACTTATATTTTTTAGTGTCTACCTCCAGACCTCTCTTTTACACCTTATATCCCAAAAATATCCCTTTAGTGACTCTAAACTGCCATTTTTTCTAGTTAAGAACTAGGTTGGTCTCTAAAAACATCTCCAACACTAACTCCAAATTTCCTAAACTAGTATCAAATGTTCTGCTAATAATGGATAAATAATCCATGAAAACCTCCATGATTTTCTCAATCATGTTGAAAAAGATATCCATTATACACCATTGAAAGGTAGTTTGGGATCCACATTAACTAAAGGGAATAATCTTGTAGGCAAATGTCCCAAAAAGGAATGCGACGGTAGTCTTATCTTGATCCTCTAGAGCTACTTGAATATGGTTGTAACTAGAATACCAATCCATGATGAACAAGAACTCATTACCAACAAGCCTCTCATGCATTTGATCAAGGAAGAGAATTGGTAAATGGTCTTTCCTTGTGGCTGAATTGAGCTTTCTATTGTTGATATGGAATATCCATTTAGTTTCTTTTATTACTTTAATTTCTTTATTTTTTTCATTAGTGACAATTGTGAAACCTTATTTTCTTAGGGACTACTTAGACAAGACTGACCCAAGAACATTTAGATATGGGATTGATAATACCAGTGTCCAGTTGTTTGATGACTTCCTCTCTCACAACATCTTTTATGTTGGGATTTAGTATTTTTTAACATTCTACTCAAGGTTTGTGGTCAGGATCCATAGAGATGTTATGCATAAAAATGCTGGGATAATCCCTTTAATATCAGCTATGGAACAACCTATGGGTGATTGGATTTTTTTAGAACACCTAGGAATTTTTTTAATGATTTTCCTTCAGCTCGATAGAAATTATTATTGGTACTGTAGAATTATCACTTAGAAATAAGTATTTCTGGTGTGTTGGGAGTGGTTTAATCTCAATAGTGGGTGGTTTTTCATTCAAAGGAAGGATCTTGTGCCTAGGAGGACCTAGGTCTTCAATATGTCTCTTTTAAGGAGCTTGAAAAGATAAAATATTTTTTATTTGAAAAATTGATTTTAGGATTCATAGAATTATCATCCATAATGGAAATCTCACTCTCATAACTTTCCAGATTTGAGTTTAAAAGATTTCTTAAATAAGAATCATAAATTTGTTTAACAAGATATCCCTCTAGAAAATAAAAAACTTCAGTAGTGTTTGTATCCTCATATTCAACCTCATGTTCCAAAAAAAGTTCTTATGTTCAAAATTAGATGACACTTCTCTAGCAGAAGTAGAAAATAGACATTTGTTGATGTTCTAGAACATTTTTCAGATTCACTCTTTGAGTAGATCCAACATCATGTGAAACGGAGAAATCAATATTTTTCAATATAAAATTAATTTCTTCAACAGATGATTATTCTTTATATTTTTCAAATCTTTTAATTGAATTTTTAGCTTCTAATGACTCTATTTTAGAATAGTTTTCAAAGAAAGTTGGTCCATTGATATTTTTAAAAATATTAAAGTCTTCTTATTTTTCACAAATTTTTAAAATAAATTTACCCTTATACATGTCAATAACATCTCCACTGATGGCAAATTATGGCCTGACCAAAATTATTGGAACCTCTAGATCACACTCCATATCAAGGAATAAAAAGTTTGGTGGAAAAATCAGCTTCCCAACTCTAACAAGACGGCCATATACCCTTCCCACATGATGTGTGAATAAGCTATCAGATAACTATTGGATGAATTTGGTGGGTTGAAGATCACCCAATCTCAACTTTTGAAACAATGAGTATGAGAGTAAGTTGATTCTAGCTCCTAAGTCACATAGTTAGTTATGTTGACTATAATTTTCTAAGGTGCAGGGTATGAAAAAACTACCTAGGACCTTGATCTTTGGAGGTATTTTCTTTTGATGTACTACACTACACTCTTTGAGGGGGTTATAGGTATAAAATTAATCTAGATTGTTTTTTGTGGAAATATTATTTTTAATGAATTTCAAATAAGATAAAATTTGGATTAAGTCTTTGATGAAAGGAATGCTCACATGGAGATTGGGTAAATGTCCAAGGAACTAAATAATTTCATCTTTGTTGTTAATTTTTTGTATCGTATTTTTTGAGAAAGGGATGGGTGGGGAAAATTTTCTAACAATAGTAATCATTTCCCTAATTTCTTCAAAAAAAAATTATCTTTATTCTTATTCATCTTAATTTCAGACAAAATTTAGATTGTTTTTCAGGTGGAAAATTCAGATTATCTTCATTTTCATTATTTTCCTCATTATTTGAAGATTGAGTGTGTAGTAGAATTTTACTCCCAAATTCATTGAATGTTTTATCTTGGGCTTTTTTAAAGTTTTTTTAAAGTTCAATTTTACTATTAATCCCACTTCGTATGATAATATCCATGAAATTCTCCCTAGGGTTGATTTTAGTTGTTCTAGGCATTCTACCTTTATCCCTAGAAGTCATGTATTTAACTATTTTCACAATTTCTTTTCATGTTTTTCATTCTATCATCATTTATTATTTTATCAGATTAATATTGAGTTGTTGTTTATTTAGTTGAGTCTTCAAACTTGCATCATGATATTCCATTCTAATTAAGATTAGATCAAGTTTAGAAAATATTTAACCTTTAATGTTTCCTTGTGAATTAGATAAATCTTTCCTTTTTTGGTTTTTATAGTTTCTTCTAGTTTGGTTTGGTAGGCATGGGTAATGGGTTTCATAATCATTCCATTTTATTTCCATCACAAGTTGGGATGGTTCCTATAGCCTTGATTGTAATTCTTTGAAAAAGGGTCGTATTTGATATGAAACTTAGGACCATATATTATAATGTTTAAGTTTTCTTATTGTTGGGAAGGTAAGTCAAAATTTGGGACAAAAATTCATAGTGTCACCAAACATCCACATGGTGAGAATTGTTCCCTAGGTGATTGGTGTGTGTTTTGACAACCCATTTGATTTACAGATTGTTTTTAATTATGGTTCATTAATATTTTAATTTTATTAGTGATTTAAGCTAGTTGATATTGAGTGTCTACTCCTGAACCAGTGTTAAAATTTCCATTCACTCTTTTCCATATGGATTTTTTTTGTTCGGAATTTAAAGTAATTTTATTAGTAATTTGTCTTAAATATTTATAAATCTTGAAGTTGTAATCCCCCAGTAGATTGATGAACTATATTTTTACTATATGAGGACATCCCTTCATAGAAGGTGTCTATGAGAATATGGTATCGTAGTTGATGATGGGGACATTGCCTAACCAGGTCCCTAAAACTTTACCAAGCCTCATGAGAGTCTTCTCCGTCATCTTGGTAAAAATATTTGATTTCAGTTCTATGTTCTCCTTTAAGTATTTGGGGATAAAATTTCATAATAAATGAGTTATAAACTTTGTCCATATTCTCAAATATGTTATTGTCTATACTTTAGAACCAATTCCTATAATTCCATTTATAGAAAAAGGGAAATACTCTCATTATAATCTCATTCTTAGTGAGTGCTAAGAGAGGTAATTTTTCACAGTGTTACATAAATCTATAATGAAGGCTAAATAATCCTCAATAGAGAGTCTATTGAATTCTAGAAGAAGTGAAAGGTGGGGCTTTTTAAATTCATAAATCCTAAATCTATGAGATAATATAATTAAAAAAGTATTACTTGAATCTTGAGGGAGTTGGAACTCCCTTATCCTAGGCCTCTCAGTTTCTTCTAAGAGTTCTGGTTGAAAGTGTTGTGGAATATTATGAGTAGGAACACTATCTCCTAAGTTCACCCTTTCAATATCATTTTATTTTTAAGATCAGTAAGATGTTTTTATAATTATGGGTTTAGGGGCTCTAGTATAACATCAGAGGTTCTGGTGCTCATGCATTTGGTAATGATAGATAAAATTTAGCACAAAATAGTTCAAAATAGCACACATTAGTACAAGAGAAGTAAAAACAAATGATAACAATTGAAAACAGTAACAAAAACCAAAATAGTAATAAAGAGAATTTATTGAACCATTTTTTTAGAAGTTTTAAATTTGAATTATTTTTTATTTTATTTTTTTAAGAATTGATTTTTAACGAAATTTTTTAGTAAAAATTGGTCGCTCGAAGCCTTCCTTAGAAACAGTGCCAAAAACATGACCCATATTTTGTTGAATATGTATCAAATTTTATTTTTTTATTTTCAACATACTATTGAATAGAGATAAGTATGTCGAACCCACATGGAAGGAAGAAATGAGATTGAGTGACCAAATATTTTCCAAACAAACCCTACTATTACTTGTAGTGGGGTAAACATTCTTTTTAATTTTTTACATTTTTTTATATTTTGATATAAGAATTAATGGAACATAATGTTTTTAATTTAATTATTTTTATTATAATTATTAGTTAATAGTAATTTTATTTTTTATATTAATTTATTTTAAAAATTAATTTCATTAACTTTTAATTGTGATATTTGTTTAGTTTAATTAATTTTATTTATTTATTATAATTATAATTTATTTATTTATTTATTTATTTATTTATTTAATATTTTCTTTCTTCCCACACCCCCTTATCCCCATCCACTGTCACAGGGGGTTGGGCTCCTCTACAAGTTGCATCAGCTCCAAATCCTTCTTCCTCAGCAATACTCCCTCCTCCACCAGTCTCAGCTCCTCTCGCATCTGTGACTCCTTCACAATAGCAGCCTTGGTCGGTTTCACTTCATTCGGTGGTTATCGACTACCTCATCTGTGAATGTGAGCGATAGAGGTCTTTGATCATGATGGATCACGTCTTTGTATTTTTAACTAAGAGGCATCGAAGTTTCATAGTGGATCTTGAATTCTCTATAGATCTGGGTTCCTCCATAGTGGTGGTCTCAAATTCAGAGGCGACACATCATGATGGTGTCCTATGGTTCAGTGGAAAAAACCCTCTTTAGTAGAGGTCTTCCTAGATAGAAGTTATGAGAAGAGGTTTCAGATTTGTTGGTATTAAAAAATGCAAGATCTGGAATCTACATATTTGGGGTTTTGATTTGGTTTTTTCAACTTATTTTTAGATCTAGTGTGGTTTTGATGTTTGGGTATTTGATATGGTTGGGTTTGATGGTGATGCATCATGAGAGATCACAAAAACAGGGTTATGGGTGGTGTTTCGAGCTTCTTGGTGGTATGTGGATTCTAGCGGTTCCACACAGAAACTGGTGGTGAGAATTCACCATTGTACAATAGTGGAAGTGACAGAAACAGAGTGGTATAGCAGTGATGAGAAGAAGAAGAAGTATCTTTTCTTGGGGTGATTGGAAGGAAATGGTGAGGAAAGGATAAAACAACGGTGTTTCTGGATTGGAAAAGGAATGGTGGCTACTTCTGGTAAATAAAGAGGCAGTGACTCAATGATTCGCCGCTAAAATATAGGATTTATGGTGGTTGTGGAAAAGGAAGTGAACAATAATGGATGGAGTGAAGAAAAAGTAAAAAAACTATTGTTAATGGTTTCTCGTTGAGTCACCATTGCAAGGGTATGGTGGCAACTCATTAAGTAACCATTACACTGAAAAATTAACTCAAATTTTGAACATTTAAATAAAATTTAATTAATCAATTTAATAAAATTAAAACAATTATGAAATAATAAATTTAAATATAAAAACCTAATTCAATTAATTAAATAAATAAAATTTAATTAAAAATTGAATTAATAAAAATTAAAACTAATAAATAATCAATAAATTCAAAAAAAAAACTAAAAACAAAAAATTAAACTAAAAATTCAATAAAATCACTAATTAAAATTAAATTAAAACAATTGAAAAATTTAAAATTAAAATAATAAATTCAATTAAATAGTTAAAAAAATTATATGATTAATTGAAAGGAAGTTTAACACGTGAATTGTTAATTAAATTTATTTTATTTTAGGAAAACGAAATTTATGGATTTAATATTAAATTAAAGATTTAGTAAATTAAGATAATTTAATTTATTAATTAATTATTAAAAAGATATATATAATCATTAAGAATAATTAAAATTTAACAAGTATAAAGAAAATTTAAAAATAACTAAAAAAGATAATATTAATAAATTTAAACTTAAAATACAAAATTAAATATAAAAAATGATTAAATAAATAATTAAACTATATAATTACAAGAGTGTAATTATTTGAAAAAATTTCAAAATTTTTTAAATTAATTAATTATAAACATAATAAAAATATGTTGAAAATCTATATTTTGTAAGGCCACATGAGTGAGTGGTGACTTGGGGTGGATGTATTTATATTTCTTCATATGAGATGACTTATATCCATTAAGATGATTGAGATGAATATAGGGTGAGTGTTTCTCCCACACTATGACTTTTTAACCTTGGGATGACTTGGGTACTAAGAAGATCCTTGACCCTTATCTTTAGATAGGATCTTGAATGGATTTCAAAGGATGACTTGGGATGATTGTGACAAATTGAAGGGATGTTATTCCCTCAATGTGATGGTTTTTGACCCGAGAAATGCATGTGAGGCAAAAGGACCCATAAAGGGTGTTCGGACTATTATGTGACCTAGGGGACCTCGGTGGGTGCCCCAATGAGATGGTGACCTTAGTTAGTGGTTGAATATTTTTAGTGTGTAGTAAGGATAGTGGGTGTCATCTAAGAATGTGAGTTAATGATTTTATCTAATTATGGTTGTGGTTATTACAAGTCATAAACCTGAGAGGTCAACCATATTTATACAAGATGGGATCTTACATATGGCTACATCTGGTGAGATATTATTGGAGGATGTACTCCCCTCTATGATGTATGTGATACATGGTATTCCTCTAATGATCTCCTTCGATCTAGCCTTTATTCCCCTGGACTATGGAATGCTCATGATTACCTCATGGGGTTTGATGATGATTCATGTTTTCTATTGATCACCTACAATCACCTACTATAGACCATCTTGTAGCCTGATACTTTGTACATCCCTTGGACACTTCAATAAATCTAATTTTTATGCCTATTATTATATGTTTTTTTTACCTGGGTTTGGTTGCATTGATTATGTGACATGCTGAGAGACACTCTTGAACTAGAAAAAGCAGGTTTGGTTTAATCAGGATTCCATGGTATAACCTAAGGATCAATAGTGTGCATTTATTTATTCATCCATGACTATTTTATTTTAATTATGATCAAATAACATTTTTAAACTATATTTTATGGTTATAAAGGGTACCACATTGGTCGGTTTCTACTGATTAATACTCACTACCTACTCAAGCAGTGATAGTACCTAGTTACCTTAGAAATCTTCACTGGTTGTAGGTTTACATTCAGAAGAGGCTCAAACATTCATGATCAGGTAGAATAGGTACAATAGGATAGATCTTGTGAATAGTTCAAGATCAACGTTATAGTATAGCCTCTTGTACATGTATTTTAATCCATTTTCTATATGTGATCCTCCCAGTGGGAAATAAATCTTATTTTATGACTGTGTGATTCCTCATTATTTTTTTATATTGATGGGTATGTTTTTTCCTTCCACATACTATGATTATTTAATATTGTTGATGATTTTCAATTATTTTTATCAATTATTACACACCCTGAAATGCGGGTACAGTCTCTCCATGGTATTACTCTAAACCCTTGTAGCTAGTCAGTAGCCTCTTGTATATAGGGAGGAACAATTAAGATCTCAGGGAAGCTAGGTCCAGTCAATGACTATAGTGTAAAAATTTATGGATGTTAGAAACCTCAAGAAATAAATTATGGGGGGATTATCAAACTACAAGGGTAAAAAAAATTATTCCTTGCATAATATCAAGAATAGACCTCTATTTATGAAGGAATTGTGATATGTCTTGTAGGGGAGTACTAAATCCTCTATAATATAGGGGACTTAAACCTTATCAGGATAGAGAGAGTACCTTCCCCTTTTAAAGAGGACTCATTCCCTAACTTCTGGGAGAGTACCTACTCACATGGATCAATAAACCACACCCTATCTCATAAATAAAACTCATTAAAAAATATGGAGGCCCCATGCCCCATCTATTAGAGGAGTACCAACTCCACTATAAAATGATGGACCCTCACCCATCTAAGATCAATTGAGGATCAAAACCATTCCAAAATATAGGATCCATTCACTATGAATGGTGGTCTATGAATCTATATCAATGGGTTGGTATCAAACTCCACAATCAATAATAGGGTATACACACCCTATCATCAATACTACCCTATGGGAGTTACTAACCCCAAACATGGAGGTCCCACACCCCAACACATGGTGGAGTACATTAACATCATATATACTCTATAAATCATGGGTGAGACCTTCAACCTAGTATCTATAACCCCAAGGGATTACCAACCTTATCCAAACTAAGTTTACATGTCTATAAGGATTCCTGGCATTTCACTTCGATTGTATTGAGGAAACTCTTGAGGAATAAAACCTCTAGAATATCAAGAGTGCATCACCCAAGATTTCACACTACTATGTGTCCCACTAATTTCATCGTCAATATTGATATTATTCTACACCTATAGAAAAAATAATAAGGAAACCAACATCATCATTGCATGATGGAATCTCTACAGATAGGATGTCATATCATCAAAATAAGAATGCACTAACCATTATATGATGTGTGGACCAATTAAACTATACCCCATGAGAAATATTTTGAGTAATTAAAATAATTAATATATTACTAGAGTACTTACATAGGAATGAATTAGTTGATACACCCTATCTGTGTTCCATGATATAATAACTAGGCCAAATAAAATTTAGGATTTTTTCCCAAATATCCCAAAATAAAGATCACATAACCCCTAACCCAAAACTCTATTACTAATGTAAACATTCTATGATATCAATCTGACATATCCTAACCCACCCAGACCCTACCCAAGATCACGGTAGGTCTAGTATGTCACCAAAAACCTACGTCAAATAGGATAGGGGATGGTGACTACCACTAGGAAGGTATAATAGAAAACCCAAGATCCGGTAGAAACCCATCCTAATAAATATATATATATATATATATATTGGGTAAATAATTACAAAGGGAAATTACAAAAATGAGAGTAAACTTTTTCATACATGTCATCCTCCAAAAATGGTGTATAATATGCTAGGGATGTGAAATATATAAGATGTACATATCTAAATATATTAATACATGTATGTGATACACACTAAATAACCCAGTAGAAATAAAATTAAAATTTTGGTATGCATGGGTAGAATATAAATCCCAACATCCCAAGATATAAACCAATCACATTAATGGTGGGGAATAGATATCTTCATGTCGCACCAAAAAAAACATAAGAACGAAAAATAATAGATACCACATGGATTCACCAAAATCCACCTTTACTAGTACCATTCCCACTATAATCACCACCAAGATGTGTCTTTTTTCACTAACACAGCATGTGTGGATGGTAACACCATTTCAAGGGTGAATATAAAAATACCTAGCAATATGCCTTGAGAACAAAAGAGAAATAGGCTACAATTTAACCCACACCCAATGTATGAACAGTATAGCCACCCAGATGAATCAAGAAGGGGGTGAAAACATACAGTACAGAAGAAGATGAGACAGAACATTCCAATGAGGATGGAACCAAAAAATTATAGGGGAAAGTGAGACAACCTGCTAGTAAGATCATTTTAAAAAATAAGGACTCCATTGTAAAGACTCGACCCCAATTTTCCGGAGCTTATGCCTTATTACATTACATTGGCATGATTAAAATAAAGTCATATCCTAAAGGAACGAATAGTTTATCAAATTTGTAAATCTAGGTACATATATAAATTATTCAATGTAACTTGGAATAAAATATAACACATAATTTTTATTGGGAATGTCCACAACTAAAAGTTTACCCCAACAAGACATTCATAATAAAATTTTTCATGTTTTGAGAGAATGAAACATAAGAAATGGGTGAGCTTAAATGATCAGTAACGGTAAGAAATATAGTGGAATATATCATAATCATAAACATGCACATGCCTTTAAAAAAATAAGCTTGAACATAATATGGTAGGATTAAGAGTTTAATAAATAATACCATAATAAAACATAATCATGGGTATTCTACTAGTTGAATATTCCCATGAACTATCAATACTAGATTCATAATGAGGGAATGCAGAATGTGGAAAATCATAACTGTACCATCAAGGCCTCGTTTGAATTCCATAAATATCCATTTTTTTAATTCCTCATGCTAAGACCAGAGTTTGTATCCTAAGACCTAACAATGAATTCAAGGGATATAGTTGGACCCACATGAAACTTACTAATTCCAATTCATTCCCCATATAAATGGGTATAAATATAAATAACATATACATTCATATTGAAAGTAACATATGAAATGTAAATAACTTTCCCTGAAAATTATGCACAAACAATAACCATTCAGAGTAAATTGTTGAATGGTTTTAAGATAGTAAATCCATAGTCAAATATTAGTGGATGATATCATAAAACATTAACCCCATTTAGACATAATAATATACAATAGTGTTGAAATCGGTAAAAATACTATTTTAAAATCATCAAGTAATTCTTGTTATAAAAACCCTTTTACTTAGAAAAGAAGAGTTCTTCTGGGAAAATATCTGTACAAACCCAGAAGTGATATGTGGTAGATTTCTCAAAATAAAAATAGAGATTTTATGAGAATAATTTTTTTAAAAAAACAGATTATAGAGTGCTCTTGAAAATAATTAATAATTGAGAAATTCCCTTGACTCAGGCTTGTATTTCTTAAAGAATTTGTTGATGTTACTTTTAAAATGTGTAGCACCATATAAAATAAAGAAGGTTTAGGGTTAGTAAACATATATTTAACACTGATATAAAATTTATGAGGGGTAAATAATGATAGATAAAAATTTCTTTGATGTATGTTGACAATAAAAGTAACCTGAATGAAAATGGAGGTTCGGGTGGAAAACCCTTACCTTAAGTCTGAAGGTGGTCCTCACTTGATCTTAATAACCAGAATAATAAAATATAGGTTCATAAATTATTGATTACAGAACATCATATACATAGAATTTATCTAGTATTACCTTATTAGGTTCATTCATGGCCTTTTGAAAGGTAAATATATTCAATTTCATTGTTTGGGAGCGTTTTCTTCCTTGATTTTCATGATTGGAATACTTATATTCATGTACGGATAAACATGTAGAATGAGAATGGTTGTCCGGAATTTAAGTTATATGTTATTAGTGAAAATAAATAATATTAAATAGTTATAAAATTGATTTAGTTGTTAGAATTGAATAGGTAACATTATATAAAACATTAATGATAATTGTTTGGGTTAATTGGTGGTTTTTTATCACAACAAACTCATTTTGAATTACAAATTAATACCATGTATAAAAAAAATTATAGAACATTTTATAAGTTAAATTATATTTATTATTGTCTATTTCAATAAAAAAAATAGTTTCATTACTATAATTTATGATGCTAATAGAAATTGAAAACTCGTCGCCCTTGATGTGATAAATTAACACATCTCAGATGGTGTTTTGATTTTTAGAATAAAAGAAAGGAAAAGGAGAGATGATGATGAATTATCTCATTATCACAAAAAAAAAATAGATTAAATTTAAGTAACTAGAGTTATCATAAAATTTCGATTAATTGTGGCCAGTAAAGATAAAAGAAAAGGAAAGAAAGGAACACGAAATAAAAGAAAAGTTGAGAAATCCCTTACGAAAATTCAGTAGTCTAACGGTGTTGCTTAAAAACTTTATAAAATATTTTGATGAGAGAAAAGGGGTATATCGTAATTAATACATAATATGTAAAGTAATATGGAAATTTAATGACATATCCCAACATAATCTAAAATAAATTAAATGATAATAACATAAAAAAGTTCTTGAAAAAGATAAGGGTGGTAGATTCTTTTACCTTGTAGCGTAACTCGTGAAACTTGAAAGTTGGAACCTTGGGGGCATGAGGACACATTGAGAGGACTCCTAGGAAGGTAAAAATACCATATGTTAGAGTATTATTATATTTTAATGCATTAAAACAGTGTAATTGGTGGGTATTTATAGAATAAGAGGGTGAGTTTTTTATTAATTTCAAAGGAAACCTCATTAGTGGTTTTTACAATACCATGGGCTTGACCATGGTATTATCCCATGGTATCATCCACTTAGAACAAATAATATCATATTTTACATTAAATAAGTATATCATAATTTTATATTATTTATTACATAATTATTATGTCATTAAACATATCGAAAACTCAAAATTGTATTTTTACTATTCATGAAAAATTCAAGTATTTTAGAAAATTTCCAAAAATTAAACCCAACCATTTTTCAATGTGTAGGATTCAAAAATGAAATCAATTTTTTAAAAATAATTTTATAAATATTTCAAATTTAATTTTTAAATAAAATCATAATTTATTCTAAAAAACAACTTTAAAAATATAACTCATTTGATAACATCTTGAGAAATTAATAAAGGTCCCATAAAATTATATTATAACCATAAAACAATAAAGTAACATTTTTTAATTACATTCTATGAAAGTTCATTTCCATTTTAAATTATTAAATTAATCATAAAATTGTAATTTAAATATTTATGACATACCAAAATACCAATACTTATACTATGATCGTTTTTCCACTTATAGGATATCTAAATTGTATTTATACATTCATGGGTGACGTTTCTATTTTTTGGATGATTTAATATTCATTAATATTCATAAGAGTAACATTACTATTCATAAGGGTTTGATACTATTCATAAGAGTATGTTACTATTCATTAAGTAACAATTTACGATTACATTTTATGAAAATAAATTTCCATTTTAAATTGTTAAATTAATCATAAAATTGTAATTAAAATATTTATGACAGAAAAAATATCAATACTTATAGAATGATCATTTTTTCACTTATAAGATGTCTAAATTATATTTATACATTCATGGGTGAAGTTTATATTTTTTGGCCCATTTACTTTTCATTACTCTTCATAAGAGCAACATTACTATTCATAAGGGTATGTTACTATTCATAAGGGTGTGTTACTATTCATAAAAAATTATGTTTTTCTTACCAGACTCTAAATATCTTACTGAACACAACTGTGTATGTCAGTTTTTAGAAATTAAAATCATAGAGGTGGAAAAATTATATTTACTGGCTAGGTTATAACAAAGTGGTGTTTTTTAGAGACTCAATATTCCATACATTCAATATTAAATTTAGTTTCAAAATCATGGGGTGTTACATTATCACCTCCTTAAAAAAATCATCCTTGAAATTACCAGAACGTTACCTCACAAAGAGATTTGGGTAGTTTTTCATAATAATCTCATAAAGCTCCCATGGTGCCTCTTCGATTTTATGATTTTTCCAAAGTATATTTACCAGTAGAGTCATTTGATTCCTCAACAGTGGTTCTTTAGTGTCTATAATCTATACAGGCTCTTCACAGTGAGATAGGTCCAGTTCTAATTCTATTCCTTCAGATGTGAGGACATGCGTTGGGTCTGGCATGTACTTCTTCCGTAATGAGACATGGAACACATTTTTTACATTAGATAGGCTAGGAGGAAAAGCCAAACAACATGAAACAGCTCCAATTCTCTTTATAATTTCAAAAGGGCCTATTTATCTAGGGTTCAGTCTCCCTTTCTTCCCAAATCTTATAACAACCTTCCATGGAGATACTTTTTGAAAACATTATCTCCAACATGAAATTCAAAATCCTTCCTTCAATTATCAGGATAAATTTTTTTCTTCTTTGAGCTGCTTTGATATGGCCTTGTATAGTCTTTAACTTTTCTGTTGTTTCCTCCATAAGTTCTTGGCCCGCTATCTTCCTTTCACCTACTTAAACCCAACATATTGGTGTACGAAATCTCTTTCTATACAATGCTTCATATGGTGCCATTTGAATACTAGAATGGAAACTATTATTGTAGGAAAAATCCACCAAAGGTAAATATTGATCCCACATACCTTGAAAATCAAGTGAGCATGTCCTAAACATGTATTCTAATGTTTGGATCATCCTTTTTGATTTCCCATCAGTTGGAGGATGATAAGCAGTACTCAAATGATGCTCAGTTTCATAAGATTTCAAAGACTTTTTTAGAATTTCTATGTAAACAGAGGATCATGATTAGACACTATTTAAATAGTTGATCCATTAAGTCTTACAACTTCCTTTATATAATGTTTTACAAGTCTTTCCAGTAGTATATCCACCCTTATAGTGAGGAAATTCTAATATTTTGTTAGTTGATTAACAATTACCAATATTGGTTCATTCTTTCTTGGGATTCCATGTATGAATAGATAGATGTTTCATGAATCCTCTATGATGTAGTCGTTCGGCCTTCTCTTGTTGACATACTAAACATCATGATACGTAATCAGAAATTTCCCTCTTCATGTTGTCCCACCAAAAATCTTCTTTCAAATATGTATACATTTTAGTCATACCAAGGTGTATAGAGAAATTAAATCTGTAGTCCTCATACAATAACTCCCTTTTCAGCTCAAGTATAGAGGTAACACATAGCCTCTTCCCAAATTTCAGAATTCCATCTTCACATATGAAGTCTTCAAACTTCCCATATTTCACAGCATTAATTTTCTTTTGAAGGTTCTCAACATCATGCTAAGATCTTTTAACCCTTTATAATATAGATGGTTGGAAAATCAATAGAAAAACTAATGATGTTTCACCTTCTTTGATAATTCCCATGTCCGTCTTTATTAAATCCTTGATTATAATATCCCTTTCAATCCTTATTTTGTTTAAAACTCCATGATCCTTCCTGATCAACGCATCAGCCATCTTATTTTCCGTTCTTGGTTGGTAGTGTATGAAACAATTATTATCCTTGAGTAGTTTAATCCATTTAATTTTCCACATGTTAAATTCCTTCAATGAGAAGATATACTTCATACTCTTGTGATGTATATATATATATATATCTCACATCTTACAGGATAGAGATAGTGTCTCCATGTTTTTAGAGTGAATATCACAGCAGCTAACTCGATATCATGAGTAGAATTGTTTTCTTGATGAATTTTTAAATTCCTTGATGCATTGGTAATAACTCTATCATTCTGTATAAGGACACAACCAAGTTATTTCATTGACACATCACTATAGATCACAAACCCATCATTCCCCGATGGTGGGGTTAGGATATGAGCATTCACTAATCTCCTATTCAATTCCTCAAAACATTACTCACATTATTTTGTCCATATGAACTTAACCCCCTTACATGTAAGCTTGGTCATTGGGTGTGATAAATGGGTGATGTTCTAAACGAAACACCAATAATAACCTACTAAACAAAAAAACTACATACCTCAGTTATGTTTGTTGGAGTAGGTAATTCTTGCACAACCTTTGTCTTCACATGATAAACATATATTAAATCCTTAGAGTCAATGTGTCTAAGAAAGGAAACTAATTGAAGCCATAGTTCACACTAGATAAACATCCCATATAATTCATTTCCTCTAAGAGTCTTCATAATAATATGCAAGTGATTTTAATGATCTTTGTAGCTTTTTTATTATATAGAGATATCATCAACCAATACCACCACAAAGTCATCAAGATATTCCTTGAAAACCCTATTCATTAGATACATGAAGATATAGGGTGCATTAGTCAGTCCAAAATGCATTACTGTAAACTTGTAATTCTCATACCTAGTTTAAAATTGTGCTTTTGGAATATCTTCCATCCTCACACACAATTTATGATATCCAAATTGAAGATCAATCTTTGAAAAATATTAGGCTCCATGAAGTTGATCAAAAAAATCATTAATGTGAGTTAGGGTATACTTGTTCTTTATTGTTATAGCATTGATCTCTATGTAGTCAATTCACAACGTCACATATCCATCATTCTTCTTAATTAAAATAACAGGGGCTCCCCATGGAGATACACTAGGGAGAATAAATCCTTTATCACTCAATTACTATAGTTGTTTCTTTATTTATAATAATTTCACAATGACTTGTCTATATGGATTCTTTGATATAAGCCTTGAACCAATAATTAAATAAATGGAAAACTCAATTTCTTTCTCTGGAGGATGTCCAAGTAATTCCACTAGAAACACATGAACATATTATTTCACAATATATACATCCTCTGTTTGAACATTCATTTCCTCACCCATAGATATTTCATTCCCTTCCTCCCAAATAATTTAATTCAATAGAGCTACTGGGGGTGGATCCAGATAAGAATCATCTTGTGAGGTTTCTGATCTAAAGATATGGGATTCAATATCATTCTAAAAAATTCTAACTTCACTAATTTTGCCATATATCTTTGCATCATAACATGAAAGAAAAATCTTACCAAGGATTATATCAAATTCAATCATGGTTATGATGATAAGGTTAGCAACTGAAGCATGTTTATGTGTCATTAGGGGGACTGATCGACATATCTTTGTTACAATGATACATCCTCTATGAGTTTTGTCTAAGAACTACTTTATTAAATGAAATTGTACATGTAAAATTTTATTGGAAATCTTGGAACACATAAAAGAATGTGATGATACAGAATCAAATAAATCATTGGATAAGTTCGAGTAAATTATTATTGTATCTTCTAGCACATCTTTAGGAACTACAAATTCAGTAGTTGTGACTGCATAATCTTGGCCTTGCTCCATTGGACATCTCTGGGGAATGTTTCTATAACACTTAGAAGATTCATGAGAATAATGTCCCATAACTTTACAACAATACCATTGAACATTTGTTGTTTCTTTCTTCCCCTTTCAATTGCGATATTGGTGGTTGTTTTCTCCTCAATTGTAATAGACTCACATTCCCTTTAGGAAAGTGACAGGGTGTTTCTTTCCAGAATTACTACAGGGTGGAAGGTCAACTCTTCCTTTCTTCCCCATTTCCTTATTCCCTTTCCCAAATTTTTTATCATCCCTCTTATTCTCTTTATTTCCTTTATAGTCGTAGGACATAGAAAATTATTTTTCAAGTCTTGATAGGACATGAGACTGTATCTTCATATGATTAAAAATTCTAGGATACTAGTGACCTTCCGAGGAATGGTTTTAAACAATCAAATAATTGGCCAGAATTGCTCCATGGATTATGTATGTAAACTACAACATGTCTTTCTTCTTGTGACGTTATCTTCATACTTTTCACCATTCTCATCCACTTTTTTAGACTTCAAAAATACATTTCCATATCTTCTCATTGTTCAGGAGGGAAGTATTTTTCTAGGAAAATTTCCTTAAAATACCTCAATTCCATATCTTCTATTTCTTACTCCTCCTTTGTGTTTTGGATTAATGACCACCACTAATTTGAATATCCTAATATATGGTAAACATCCATGAAAACCATCTCTCTTTGGTTACATCCCAAAGCCAGATATATATTCTCTATAGAAATTATCCATTATTCATCTACAAATGGGTTTGTAATCCCAATGAATGGTGGATCTTGTTGTCGTATAAAGTGATCTAACATATCTCCTCTAAATTGTGGATCCAGAAGCTCCATTCGGGTTAGTTAATTGTTTAGAACTAGAGTATGTTTTCCTAGTATAGTTAAAAGTTTCTTCACCCCAGTCATAGCTCAAGATCCAACATCATTATCTTGCATCAGAGGGAAATCCCTACATAGGACATGTGTGTTCATGTAGTTTTAATTCCCTCCACTAGGTACCATTTCTAAATAATGGCATACACCATATTAGGTTGTGAATCATAATGTATAATTTTAATATAGAAAAATACTTATCATGAATAGCTAATCTCATAATAATAAACATGGTTTCTTTGAGGAAAAAATTACATTTAAATCCTTCATAATGGCTTGTAAAGAAAACTTGAATTATCCTAAGATTATCCACTAGGAGTGTCAAACCTGGTATGCAGTAAGGCCCGTTGTCGTGTACCAGGATTCCTCGGGTCTAGCCTAAAACTCCTTGTTATAGTATCCACTCCTAGGTACATCTTTTCCAGAACCACGTCTAGTTATAGAATCCAGATATTGATGCATTTTATAGAAAGATATGCATAATCTATTCCTTACCAGAATACTAGGATGTTCTTGTTTTTTTATCCTCAAAGACTGTATTAGGGATGTTTTACCAATTCTATATTTTCTAAATCTAGTTTCAAAATTTTATACTAAACTTCCTCTGATACCAATTGTAAAGACCATACCTCAGTTTCCCAGATCCAATGCCTTATTATATTACATTGGCATGATTATAAGAAAGTCTTTTCCTAGAGGAACGAATATTTTTGTACATTCGGAAATAAATATACATACATAAATTCATCATTACAACATGGAATGAAATACAACACATAGGTCTAATTGGGAATGTCCAAAACTATAAGTTTATCCCTACATGTCATTCATAATAAAATTATTCATGTCCTGAGAGAATGAATCATAAGAAAGGGGTGAGCTCAAAAACTCATTAAGGGTAATAAATATAGTGGAAGATATCTTAAACATAAACATGAGGCATTGTGAATAACTAAAAACACATACATTTAAAAAAAGAATCATGAACATAATATGGAAGGATTACAGGCTAAATAAATAATGCCATAATAAAACATAATCATGGATATTATACTAGTAGAATATCCACATGAACTATCAATACTAGTTTTATAATGAGTGAATGCATAATGTGGGACATCATAATCATGCCATCAAGGCCTCATACCAAGATCATAAATATCTATGTTGTCAAGGCCACATGCCAAGACCATAGTTTGTCTCATGAGACCTAATGATGCACTGAGGGCTATATCGGGCCCCACCCAACACTTACTAAGTGAAATTTATTCTTCATATTAATGGGGATAAACATAAATAACATATACATTAATATTGAAACTAACATATGAAATGTAAATAACTTTCTCGGAACATTAAGTACAAACACTAACCATTCAGAGTAAATAGGTGAATAGTTTTAAGATTAAAAATCCATAGTCAAAACATAGTAGATTATATCATAAAAACTAACCCCACTTAGACATAATAATCAACAAGAGTGTTGAATTTTTTGAAAATTCACTTTAAATTCATCGAGTATTTCACGTTATAAATACCCTTTTACTTGAAAAAAGTGTTCTTTTGGAAAAATATTTGTTTAAAATAGAAGTGATTTGAGGTATATTTATCATAATAAAAACATTATTTTATGATAATTGTTTTTGTTAAAAATAGATTATATAGTTCTCTTGAAAATAGGTTATAATTGAGAAATTCCCTTAACTCGAGCTTGTATTTCGGTAGAAATTTTTGAAAGTTCATTTTAAAACATGTAACTCCCCATAAAATAAAGTAGGATTCTGGTCGATAAACAAATATTGAACACTCATATAAAATTTATTACAGTTAAAGAATAATACATAAAAATTTCATTGAGGTTAATACAAAATAAAAGTAACCCAGATGTAAATGGAGGTCCGTGTGGAAAACCCTTACCTTAAGTCTGAATATGTTCCTCACTTGATATTAATGACCTGAATAATAAAATTTAGGTTCATATATTAATAATTATCGAACCTCCTCTAAATTTTATTGATTTATTACAACCTTATTAGGTTCATTCGTGACCTTTTTTGGGTTAATAGATTCAATTTCATTATTTGGGACCATTTTCTTCCTTGGTTTCCATGATTTGATTACTTATATTCATGTACGGATAAAAATGTATAATGAGAATGGTTGTCCAGAATTGAAGTTATATGTTATTAGTGAACATCTAGAAGATTAAATAGTTATAAAATTCATCTGGTTTTTGGGAGTGTTGATTAATCATTATATAAAACATTAATGATAATTGTTTAAGTTAATTGGTGGTTTTTTATCACAACGAACTCATTTAGATTTAAACTAATACCATGTGTAAAAAAATATAGAATATTATTTAAGTTATATTATATTTAATATAGTCTGGTTTAACCATCAAAATGGTTTTATGACTATAATTGAAGATGGTAATATAAATTGAAAACCACTCATCTTTGAATGTGATAAATTAACACATCTCGGATGGTGTTTTCATTTTTATTATAAAAGAATGGGAAAGGATATGTGATGATGAATTATTACATTATCACAAATCAATTCTAGAACATTTATGGTACTGTATTTATCATAACATTTTGATGAAAGGAGGTAAGGAAAGAAAAAAAGGAAAATAAAAGAAAAGTTGAGAAATCCCTTACGAAAATTCGGCAGCCTAATGGTGTCGCTTAAAAAATTAATAAAATATTTTGATGAGATAAAAGGTGTATTTCATCATTAATACATAATATGTACATTAATTTTCACATGTAATGACATATCCCAACATAATCTAAAATAATTCAAAATATAATAACATAAAAAAGAGTGCTTAAAAAAGAGATGGGTTGTAGATTCCCTTACCTTTTAGAGTAACTCCTAAAACATGATGGTTGGGACCTTGGGGGATTTATGACACCATGGGAGGAAATATAGTGAGGTGAAACTACCATAGATTCTAGGATTATGAGTTTTTAATGATATAAAATGAAGGAATGAGTGGGTATTTATAGTAAAATAGATGGAGTTTTTTATTAATTTCAAAGGACACCTCATTAGTGGTTTTTGAAAAGCAATGGGCTTTCCCATGGTATTTTCCTATGGTATTAGCCACTTGGGACACCTCATATCATATTTTAACATATAAAAAGTCGAACATAATTTTTTATTAAGTATTACATCATTATGATGTCATTAAACATACCGAAAACTCAAAACAGTATTTTTACTATTCATGAAAAATTCACGTATTTTAGAAAAATCAAAAAAAATCAACCTAACCATTTTTCACCATGAATAATTCTAAAATGAAATCCATTTTTTAAAAATATTTTTTAAAATATTGCAAACATAATTTTTAAATGAAATCCTAATTTATTCTAAAAAACACTTTAAAACTATAACTCATTTTATAACATCTTGAGAAATTAATCAAGGTCTCATAAAATTATATTATAACCATAAAAAAATAAAGTAACAATTTTAATTACATTTTATGAAAATAAATTTCCATTTTATATTATTAAATTAATCATAAAATTGTAATTCAAATATTTATGACATACAAAAATACCAATACTTATACTATGGTCATGTTTTCAATTATAAGATGTCTAAATTGTATTTATACATTCATGGTTGATGTTTTTAATTTTTTGGCCAATTTAATATTCATTAAATTTCATAATAGTAACATTACTATTCCTAAGGGTATGTTACTATTAATAAAAAAATTATGTTTGTCTTTTCTGGCTCTAAATATCTTACTAAACACAACCATGTTAGTTAGTTTTTTGAAATTCAAATCGGAGAGGTGGAAAAATTATATTTACTGGAGAGGTTATAATAAAGTGGTGTTTTTTAGATGTTGTGTTTCATGCATTATATATTAAATTTATTTTCAAAATCTTGTGGTGTTACATCCATAAATAAGTTTCATCCCTCAAATAAAAACTATACCTCCCTATTATTCCATTACAAGGATGATTAAATCATATTGAGATAGCATGAAGATACTACAAAAAAATCACCACATCACACACAAGGGATCTAGACATAAAGATCTCACACCAAATGGGGGGAATGTGAAACCATTAGATACACTCTATACAAAAACATTATACTCAATTTATATATAGGATAGTGATCCAAACTCATCATTATATCATTTTTCATAAAAAATGCTTCAATGAACATAGAGACAATTTAAACATCTTACTTTATTAATATAACACCAATTTACTATTCTAATTGGAGGACCTACAACTTATTAGAAGATATATATACTGATCGAGGGAGTTAATATCCCCATAGATTGGTTACAAGCACCATTTTCCACATGGATGTTTTTTATCCCATCATATAATATGAAAAACATGCCACCTCAATAGTGCATATGCAAAAAATCGATCTATTAGACCCATATATAATTTAAGGGGAGCATAAACTGAGATTATGGTGTCTCCCCTCCCACTAAAACTATCTTCAATTGAATATAATACGTAAGGGTTTCATAAATAACCCTATGCATCAATAATCCTTAAACATTTAAACTATACAGACTTCTAAAATACCACGACCACCATTTTTCCACTCTAAGATCATAATGGAGTGCCTATGCCTTGTGGAAGTGTGTAAACAAACCAAGGGAGTTATCAACCCCTAAGGTAGACCTTTCACCACACCAAATTCCAATATTGGTAAATGAGAGTATTTTCTGCATCTCAAATGGAGCTTGAAAGAACAATCTCTTAGCATGGAGAACCCTCACCCAACATCTCTATGGGAGCAGTAGCTCCATCAATGTAAGGAATACCCATACCTCTTCAATGATTTTAATCCTGAATAAGTAACCAATACTAATTTTAATCATCCCTTTACTAATAGTAATTAGAATCTATGATATACTAAAAGGTCCACTAAAAACACCCTAAAATTATTTCCCACTAACTCCCATGATAACACATGGGATGCTATATGAGGGAGATTGTATCCACCTTCTATAATGTAAACTGAAAAAAAATATCATGCCATAATATTAGTAACTGACCAACCCTCTAATCCTTCTATCTAAACTACTCGATGAAATACACCATGGAGTGCATGATAATAAGGACTCTCCTTGTGATTAACATTAATTTGTATTTCCCTTCCAAACACCCTACTGAAATGAGGGAACTACCAAGGACTTTCCAAGAAAACTATGTATATGACCCTTTTCTCCATCATTGAATAATTTTTATTCACTAATGAAATATTTATGGGTTTTGAACTCTAAAACACATGTGAGGGTATAATGTATAAGCATTGGTATGCATATAGGGGGATACCAAACACATAACTACCTTGAATCACTAGTGTAGTGAAAAGTTATATAATTGGGCCCAAAAAAATTCACCAAAGGCCTCTAGAAGTGAAGGACTCCACCCTTTTGATCAAAATTGTAAAACACTCATAATGTGATATTTCTAGTTCCAAATCTGACTCTTGAGTGACAAATTTTTTAAATCCCAAGTCTAAAAAAATACATGATGTTTGTTGTGGTATACGTGGTGCGTACTCCCAAAGAATCCATCTTGGTGTGCAATATCAAATTACATGGAATGTCTCTAGTGGTACATGGTGTGTAAGGTGTTGTGGTTATAATGGAACCATATTATCGAACATAGTCTTGACATACATTAACATTACATAACAGTTATGGAATACATAAAACATTATACAAATAGACTCCCAAAGACTGTACTATTGTAGTGCCTTTGGGAACATGGAAAAAATGAATACTGGTACATAATTGAGCTACATTATCTCCCACTATATTCTTATTTACTATAACCCTTCTTAGAAACATCAAACACAATACATATCTTCATAACATGGGGATAGAAACATAAAAAAGGTTGAGCACAAATTCTCAGTAAGGGTAAACAAAGAAGACATGTAAGTATAAACATGAGAATAGGGGTATAAAAATGTGATCCTAAAAATAAAAGATCATACCCAACAAATCAATGATCACAAATATGAATCATCACAAAAATATCGAAATTTTATAATAAAACAATATGACGTAAATAAAAAACATAAACCATAAAATCATAACATAAAAATAAAACACAAAATTGTGGCACACATAGTCATGTAATATGATTCCCATAGTATCCAATTAATTTCTTCCAAGATCATATTGGTAGTATGGATTCACACTCCATACCATCTTGGTATTCATAGTTCACTCCCATATCCATCTTAGTATCATGAGTTGACTCCTCATACCATCTTGGTAGAAATGGTTCACTCTCATGTCCATATTAGTAGTCAAGGTTCATTCCCAATATCGTCTTAATCTTTCTTAAATGATATAATTCTTTTAACAATTCATTGGAGAGAGATATAGGTCCCACCCATATCATAGTAAAATAATACATACATGTACCACAAGATCTTAAAATATCATATCATAACCCATGAAATGGACTAGGTATTATCAACATATAATCATACCATAACCAATAGAAAAAAGATAGGTTTCATAATCATTTCATTATAAACATAACCTATGAAAGGGAGTGGGTTCAAAATCATATAACATATGAAAGAGGAATGGGTTTCATCAAAATCATTCCCTCAAAACATAATCCATTAAAAGAATTAATATGAATGGAAAATTGAATAATTTCTCCTAAAAGGATTAACTAATTATAATGTATGTTAACTTATATGGGAAATAATTTTTAAAAATCTTTTATGAAATTTCTTGAGGAAAATATCCTTTCTACATTTAAAAATTATTTTTAAAACATAAAGCCCTTTGAAAAGTTTTTTCATTGAAAATAGATTTGAAAACCTATAAAGGAACTTTAAAAAGAGTAAAATATTTTTTAAATACTTTTTCTTTGAAAATTATCTTCATGGAATACTTGAAAACATTTTTTAATTTTTTTGGAAAACATGTTTTTTGAAATAATATAGATTTTCGACCAAATAGAGAAATACAATCAGATTTTCATAAAGACATTTTCATAATTATATTAAGTACCAAAGAATAAAAAAATTGTAACAATGCATGGATATATCTGGAATAAATGTAGGATATGGAAACTCATGAGTGTTCTTGAGTGATATATCGTAATATTTCATCATGGAGGCATAATCATTAACAATCTTGAAAAGTGGTGAGATTGTTTCAATAAACTCTTACCAATTATTTACTTGGGATCATACTCTACATCTAAGAAAAGTAAATTAATTGAATCTTAAAATATCATTAAAATAAGTATATTCATTATATATCATGTAAAATGGAAGTATAAACACCTTAAAAAATAATTTAGGTGCATAAGAAACATGAGTCTCAATGAAGGAAAATTGAGACAGAACTACTTTAGCGATTTGGAAACATTTGAAACATAAACCCCATGAAAAAAAGTTCATAAAATCGATATGTAAATAAACATAAATTTATGTATAAGATTAATTTAATACATCCATGGGTAGAATACAGACCACATAAAAGGAATGGTTGGTGAATAAGAAATGTATCTCACGGATATAAAAAGTGAGATGAAGTCCCCTTACCTTGTGTCTTGAATCCTGTTGTACTTATTCAAAACACCTTTATAAAAATTATAAATTTACTATGTATATTTTAGAGAACAATATTATTATTTCTAATATCATTTGTATTTTCATTGCGACCTTTTATTGCCCACTTGTTCACAATCTTATGTTAAGGTTACACTTAAATATTCGCTTTATTCTTCACATGTGTCTTAATTTGTTATATATTTGGACCTTATAATTATATCATGATTTCCAAAATGTAAACAGTGATTTAAATATAATTTATATATAGTATATTTTTATTATAATAATCTATATAATATATAAGTATGAAATGGAATACACCATTCCTGGAGACGGTAAGTCGTACTTATGCAAGAACACTATTTTCGTTTAATTGTCATATTAAAATAATGAAATTAAAATACCTATTTGTGTGTGTATTTATATAAATAATTATTAATGTAGATTTATTATATTATATATTTCATATACATTCACTAAAATCCTCCTTAATAAATTCCATGTAGTGTAAGAATGAATCACATCTCTTTGAGGGAGCGATAGTCCACATTTCCTCAAATGAAATTATTGTATATACATAAAATGGAAAGTAAAAAAAGATATGTTTTATAAAAAAATTAAACTTAAATATATAATAAATATAATATATTACATATATAAATATATTTTTCATCATAATTTTCACCATAAGAGGTGTTAAAGAAAAAAATGGACAACCATCATTTAGTGAGGTAAGAGTTTGTCGTAGACATAAATAGTATACTTGTTACCCATTAGTGGAAGATGTGTAACTCTAGGTAAAAACCTTACCATTAAAAAACCTAGTATATTTGAGATATAATTTTTTTTATACAAGGATGTAATTATGATAGTTGAGGGGTGGAGAAATAAAATAAAAGAAAGGAGCTTGAGAGAAGAAGTTACCCCTTAATCGGGTAACTCCTTTTGCTTTGTACCAAAAGGATTCCTCAGATTCTTTTTTGGTTTTTAGCAAAACAATATCATGAAAAACAAAAAGAACTCCATAATGGAAGGTGAATGGCTAAATAATGGCCATAAAATGGTTTTTGGAAAAAAAATTAGGTCTTTTTGGGTCTTAAATTTACGGTTTAGAACTTTATTAACCTAATTTTTCTTTTAATCATTGTAATTTATTTTAATCACTTTCACTAACATTTTTGTTAAAAAAATCACCTTATTGAACATTATTGTAACACTCCGAGTTTTTATGAGATATATACTTTTTAATTTCTTTTATATATTCTTTTTTACGCTACACCAAGATTATCTTGTGCTATATGCAACACCGTATTAGCTTGCAGTATACGCAACACTATTCATGGATCGTGTTACACACAATTTCAAGTTCATTTGATAGTAGTTAATCAACACAAAATTGAGTGTGTGTATATATATATATATATATTCAATGTATAAATGAAATATGGTTGGATTTTTTTATACGCAACAACAAAGGGAGCATGCACTACACGCAGCCTTGACTTTGCTTGCATTACACGCAATCGCGACCTTCCTTGATAGCGTGTGTAGTACGCAATATCGGGTTTCACTAAACAATGATATATTGTTATAATATTATTATGAACTAGCCGTTATGAATAGTAATAACTAAATTTTTAATTTTATAACATTATTATTCATCTTACACATTTTCTAGAACATCGTATGAGATGAAAATAAATTTTTCCAGTAAAATAAATATTTTTCAAAAAATGTTGTTTTGCCGCCTTTTGATGGTGCACCCACTTTAATTATAGTTTTTGGCTTGTTTATAAGTTAAATTTGAAAAAATAAAATTCTTCTTTGGAATTAGGATATGAAATTTTACTTTGGATAAATTTTTCATATTATTCTGATAACTTTCATATTTTAATGAATAGTACAAACACGCAATATTTTAATTAAAAAGAACATTTTTCAGTGTAATAATTTTTATGGTTAAATAATAATATTGAATGGTTTTAATGTATAAATAGAATATATTTTACCATTTAATATAATGTATTTCATTATCATTGATTTTACGTTCAATTCATAGGTAAATCATTTCAATCTTTTGCAATGTTTTAACTTTTAAGACTCGTTTTCTTAACAACGGGATTAATTTTAAATTAATTTCAGAAACTTCTGTGATTTGAATTTGGAAAAATTGATTCCATAGTTGGAATCAGTAGGTCCAAATTATGTTAAAAAGAAACTTTTTTAGTCATAATGAATAGTAACTACGGTAAATTTTATTTACCATAGTTAAAGGTAAATCGGGTAATTAAGGGTTAATATAATATTATAAAATTACCCTAAAACTTGTCCTAATATAATTGGATGATTATATTTTACCCTAAATCATAAATGGGTCGAAATAGAATCTAATGGAACCCACTTGTATTTGATTAGGACCTTTTATTTACTTTATTTAAAAGAAAGTGAAATGTCTCACTCAAAATTTAATAATTAGATTATTTTTAATATATAGTTATACAGAATATAAATTCGATTATAAATACTCATTTTAAAGATAAATATTTTTTATTTATCATGTAAATTTATTTTATATTATTAATAAGTATTTAATTGCCTTAAAATCTTATACATTAATGATGTAGAAATTATTTATTTAGGGAAAAATCAATAAATATAGTTTTTATTAAAATAATAATACCTATCAAAAGGACCAGAAACATTACCAAGATTTATTGGTTGAGTATATATATACCCTAAGCATCCAAGGGTCGATTTGAGGACTATTTGTAGCCTTATAAAACTGATTAGGACATTTATATTATTTTATTTTAAATGATGTCAAAGATATCACCTTCATAATTTAATAAATATAACAATTAAAACGTTGTGATTTTAAGATGATAAATTCTAGTAAAAATATTATTATTAAAGTTATTATATTTATCTTCATCTTAGGATTTTATTTTTAATTTTTATGCAACAACGATGTATATTAAATAAATATACAAAAATGTTGTTGTAATTATTTTATTAAGAGATATACCAAATAAATGATTTTAAAAATATTAAAATAAATAATATATGAACAAATTAATGTTCCCCATCATTTTTTTGAGTAATATGACATGTTGGGAATCTATTATATATTTTTTTTGAACATATCTTCTGTGTGGTTTTTATTTAAATTCAAATAATGAATATTTTCAAAATTGACACAATTGATATTTTATAAAAATAATATATTATTAAATTATTTAAAAATCACAAAAATATTTAAAAACTAAAAATTCAAAATTATATGGTAGAAAATGTTATAAAGTATTCAATTATGGAAAATTGGAAAAATTTAAATATGTATTTATAACAATAAAAATTTATAATTTTATTACCACAAATAAAATTAAATAGATTAAGTAATGATAAATCAAGTTGATAAGGTTTAAAATAAATTTAAAAAATGTCTAAATTTTATTGTTTTATGATATTACAACCCTATCTCATTTCAACTTATAATTGAGTCATTTTTTGAGGTTTTTAAGTGGGGTTTCATTTTATTATTAATTAATATTTTTTAGGATTCCAAAAGTGCCCCTCTCTTCTCCTATATAAGGGCACCTCCTCCCTCTCCTATTCACAACACTTTGAGCCTTGATGCTCAGAAAACCCCTACCCATTTCTCTACTACACTTCCCTAGAAACATTCTGTAGGTTCTGGTCTTCTCAAAAGACCAACTCTAGTCCCTTAAGAGGAAGCTTAAAAGAGGTGCGTCAAAGAAGAGGTTATCTCCTCTATCGATTCTTTCAGGTTTCATTCTTATTTAACTTCCTCTTATTTAGTTGTATCATTTTAAACTAATAAAATAGGTATCACTAATATACTGATATGATATTATAAATATGAAGCAACCTCATTTCACCTTTTATCCATCCTACGGAAAATGAAATCATCGTGCGTGCGTACGTACGTAATATTGTCTCCACGTCGTGGTGTAATCTGTTTTTCCATCACCACCTTACTTGGATGGTTATAATGGTGTAAATAATAACTATATATAGTTATTATAACATCATAATTATTCTGGGATATTATATCATCCGCTCCAATTCCATTCAATAATTATGGGAACGATATCATCACTCGTGCGTACGTACGGATTACCGTCTCCACGACGCGATGAGATTCATTCTCTGTGTTAACCATTAAAGAATGATTATAAAGTATATATAATGAATAATAATGAAATATATGACATAATTAAGCTAATGTATTTATGTATATATATGTGTGTCATCTACTTACTTCCATTCAAGTAAATAAGGAAAGGAAAACAGCGTTCATGCGTACGTATGGCCTACCGTCTCCATGAACGGTGTATTTCATTTCATTTATCTATATATTATATATGTATATACTGAATATATATGATATATAAATAATTATTCACAATATGGAAAAAATTAATTCATGATATAAGTAATAATAATATCAAGAACAACAAGTCCAAACACGTATGATAAATAAAACGATTTTACCCAAAACGCTGCTTTAACATTGAATTTAAAAAATAACGGGTAATATAAAGTCATAATTGAACCATATATGATATCATAACACTGAATATTATTCTTTAATAAGTAAATGAAATTATTTAAATAATTATACAGGAGGTTTAGATACGTATGAAGCATATCGGACCTAAGGTAAGGGATAACTTTTCAAATCTCGTTTTTATCCGAGATTGTTTATTCGTAAGTATTTATTGGGGTTATATTTATAATTCATGTCCATGTTTTCTAAAAATGGTTTCATTTATGTTTAAATTCCTCTTTACCCATTTTTTACTTTTACCATGTGTTTTGTAAGGAATCTTTCTTTTTTTACCATACAAGGAACTTTTTGACTTTTTCGACAAAGGTACGAGGAGAATGTTTTTTTAACTTATACGGCATTAACGGATTTTTATAGTTTCATAACACCTAGTTTTCATGAAGCTTCCTCTACAATATTTCATTATTATTTTCAAAAAAATTATTTTCTTTTAAAATTTCCTTGCATTTTTTGAATAGAGAATGATTTTGAAGAAGAAAGGATATTTTCATCAGGAATTCATTTCAAGTGTTTTGTTAAAACTATTTTCCATCTAAGATGACATTATTTTGTATGATTATGTTTCAAGTGTAATGTATCTATGATTTACATGGTTTCAATTTTCTTATGATGAAATGATATCCATTTTTTTATATGGATTATGTTATAATGGGATGATGTTTATGAAACCCATTTTATTCTTTGGGTTATGATGAATGATTTATGTTTATGTTGTGGCATAACTAAGAATGATTTCATTATGAGATGGGTGGGACATATTTCTCCCTCAAATGCATTGGGTAAATATTTATATCTCATGAGATAGACATGGCTGGAATGGAAAGTGAATCTGGTTCAGTAATACAGGGCTAGAACGGCAAGTAAACCTGGTTCAGTAAGGGACTTTGTCCACTAAGATGGTCTTGGCAGCAATTTCTTGGCTACTATGGAAATCATATCATGTGTTTAATGGTTTTTCACAACTACATGTTTTATTCCCATGCTATTTTATAATGATTTATGTTCCATTATGATCTATGCCTTATGTACTACCATGTATTATGTCATTGCTCAAGATTTTGATGTTTAAACATTGTGTTCATGTTTTTAAGTTCAAATGTATATGGTTTGTTTTATTTTCTCCATGTTTACCCTTACTGAGCATTTGATCTCACCCTTTATATGTTTTCCTTTCCCCAGGATATAAATAAAGTTTTTAGGTAAGAAAACAAAAGGGGAAGATTATTATGGGAGATTTTGAAGAACGTTCACCATGATTAGAAGATTATGTTCTAGGTTTCCAAAGACACTAAACTATTACAATCCTTGAGTGTTGGTTTTTGTTATCTATTAAGTATTCTGTAAAAGTAATGTAATGTCCATGTACATCAATCTTTGGACCTCTACAGTTGGTATTAGAGGAAAGGTTTAGTTAACCTTTGGAAACTAGGATGTGAAAACTTTAGTGAGATACCTAGAGATATTTCTAAGGTATGACTAGGGATGTCCCTAAAGTTAATTATAAGTATAGGTTGTAGTCTTAGAATTACAATAACGATATTAGAATTAAACCTAAGATGTTAGATATTGAAGGTACTCCCCCTTTATTATGTTGTTTTCCCTAGCATGATTTTTGCCTCTCACAACATTCTTTTTTGGTTTTAGTCAATTGAGGGAACTAGAAAGAATTGGGTCAACATTGAATCCAATGGAAAAATTAGTGACTATGAGAAATGAAATTGTGCAATTCCTAGAAAAAATGAAACTGTGATTATGCTGAATCAGTCATCACGATATATGATTAACAAGGTGAAATTTAGTAGTATTCTTAATTCATCAAATAAGAGGAAGATGGACTTTTATGCATGTTCACATGGTGAGGAGCATAGAGAAAGGTTGATTGAGATTTCTAAAGAAGGGAAGAAGAACCTTGATGAATACATCAAATGGAGGGGATGATATTATCTGTGTGGGGAGAAGGGTCATAGAGTGACAGACTATTATGGAGTTTAATGTCTTATCTGTGGAGAACATGGGCATTACCCAACTCAATGCCCTGACCTAAGAGGTTACTTCTAAATCAAGGAAGGACTTATTCCATAACAATCATTGAAGAGGATGGATTGAAGTGTTTATGTATTGGTATTCAAGAATAATGTTATTGAGGTATTGTTATGGTATATTGGAATATCTATGTATTGGTCCATTGTGGTTTTCCATAAGAATATGGTACTGGTAACCATGAAAAGTGATTGAAATATTTTTTGGAAAGCAGATGATATGCGCATATTGAAGTGATAAGGATAAAATAATATGTTGGATATTATTAATGATCTCATGATTGATATAAGGACAAAGTGATATCATGGTTTGATTATATAGTACTTTTGGGATTTTGGTATGTGGAAAGAGTTAACTTTTGAAAACATTCATGTTTTCACTAAGGATCAATGGGTATTCAGTTTTCAATAGAATACATGATTAAGGTATTCACATGTTTGGAATGTGACCAACAAGATATATCGTATGATATATGGGTAATAAATGATGGTACTCACTTGCTTATTACGTGACCTTTCCAGTAATCGTTTTCTTTATACTATGCGATTGAAAAGATTTATTTTGGATAAGTCTAAATATTAGAATGGATTATGACAGACATCATATAGTATTGTTTAAGGCTATAACTTTTTTCGATATAATTTCTGTAATGTTATAATAGTGTAGTTTTAGAAAAAGGACAACCTGCAGGACGAGCGACAACCCTTCGCATCGGATAAGGCTGTGGGAATCGAACCCACAACCGAAGTGTGAGAGGCCTTTATCACCTACCACTAGCCTACAGGAAGTACATGGTTAGTATAAATTAGTTTTAATTTATTAAGTAGTATGATATATGAAGTATAAGTCCATTTTAGGAACCATATATGATTAATCTCACTATAGTTGGACTTATGTATATTTAATAACTTTTTCTAACCTTTTCTTTGAGACAGATGTAATGACCTATCAGTCTTTTGCATGATTTTCAAACACATCACAGAAGACAAATTCAACTTCATGTCTTTAAGAGATGAAGTGTAAATTGTTCAAGGCATGAACAACAGTGATATTGTACAAAAATCAAGTAAGTATTTATTTTAATTAAAAAATTATTCAACATTAGGGAAATGATTTTTAAAACCAAAAATGTTGTCCTAGTGCTCTTATATCTGATGAATCAGATGGTACCTTAGATCATCACAAATTTATGGCTTTGTGATTGTTGGATTTTTCATAGCCATATTCTCTACCACTCTCCATCAGAACTTGATGGTTATATTTCTCTTCCATATCCATATTTTCACTTATGTTCTCTTATGTGGAAACCCAGTGATGATTTAATTTGGGTAACCGTTATGTTTCATACTTTACTTTTTAAATTTAAGTTTTAGTATTCCTTTTTATGATGTGGGTTTCTATGAAAGAAACTTTCAAGTAGTAAACCATTTATAACCCTGACGAATTTCGAGGGAGAAATTCATTTTAATGGGGGTAGAATGTAACACCCGGAGATTTTATGAGATATATTATTTTTAATTTCTTTCATATCTTCTTTTTTACACTACACCAAGATTATCTTGCGCTATATGCAACACCGTATTAGCTTGTAGTATACGCAACACTATTCTTGGATCGTGTAACATACAATTTCAAGTTTGTTTGATAGTAGTTAATCTACGCAACATTGAGTGTATATATATATATATATATATATATTTAATCTATAAATGAAATTTGGTTGTATTTTGTTATACACAACAACAGAGGGATATTGCACTACAAGCAGCCTTGACTTGGCTTGCATTACACGCAATCACGACCTTCCTCGATAGCGTGTGTAGTACGCAACACCGGGTTTCACTAAACAACGATATATTGTTATAATATTATTATGAACTAGATTTTATGAATAGTATTAACAAAAATTTTAATGTTATAACATTATTATTCATTTACACATTTTCTAGAACATCGTATGAGAATAAAATAAATTTTTCGAGTAAAATAAGTATTTTTCAAAAAATGGAGTTTTTCCACCTTTTGATGGAGCACCCAATTTAAATCTAGTTTTTGACATGTATATAAGTTCAATTTAAAAAAATAAAATTCTTATTTGGAATCAGGATATAAAAATTTACTTTGGATAAATTTTTCATATTATTCTGATAACTTTCATATGTTAATTAATAGTAAAAACACGCTATATTTTAATTAAAAAAAACTTTTTCCATTGTAATAATTTATATGGTTAAATTATAATATTGAATGGTTTTAAAGTATAAAAAATATATTTTTTTACCATTTAATATAATTTATGTCATTATCATTGATTTTACATTGAATTCATAGGTAAAATCATTCTAATCATTGGGAATGTTTTAACTTTTAAAACACGTTTTTTTAACAATGGGATTAATTTTAAATTAATTTCTGAAACTTATGTGATTTGAATTTGGAAAAATGTATTCCAGATTTGAAATCAGTAGGTACAAATTATTTTAATAAGCTAATTTTTATTTTTAGTCATAATGAATAGTAACTACGGTAAATTTTATTTACCCTAGTTAAAGGTAAATCGGGTAATTAAGGGTAAATATAATATTGTAAAATTACCATAACACTTGTCCTAATATAATTGGATGACTATATTTTACCCTAAATCATAATTGGGTCGAAATAAAATCTAATGGAACCGACTTGTTTTTTATTAGGAACTTTTATTTATTTTATTTAAAAGAAAGTGAAATGTCTCACTCAAACTTTAATAATTAGACTATTTTTAATATATAGTTATACAGAATATAAATTAGATTATAAATACTCATTTGAAATATAAAATGTTTTTCTTTATCATGGTAATTTATTTGAAATTATTAATAAATATTTTTTTTACCTTAATGTCTTATACATTAATGATATAGAATTTATTTATTTATTGAAAAATCAATATTATAGTTATTATTAAAATTATAATACCTATAAAAAGGAAAATAAACTTGACCAAAATTTATTTTTCGAGTATATATATACCCTAAGCATACCGGGGTTGATATTTGGACCAATTGGATCCTTATAAAACCGATTAGGACATTTATATTATTTTATTTTAAATGATGTCAAAGATGTCACTTTCATAATTTAATAAATATAACAATTTAAATGTTGTGATTTTAATATTATAAATTCCAGTAATAATATTATTATGAAAGGTATTATACTTAACTTTATCATAGGATTTTATTTTTATTTTTTATGCAACAAATAATTATATTAAATAATTATAAAAAATGTTGTGGTAATTATTTTATTAAGAGATATAACAAATAAATGGTTTTAAAAATATTAAAATAAATAATATATGAAACAATTAATGAGCCCCATGATTTTTTTGGTGAATATGATAGTTTGGGAATCTATTATATATTTTTTTTTTGAACATATCTTCTGTGTGGTTTTTATTTAAATTCAAATAATGAATAGTTTCAAAATTTACACTATTGATATTTTATAAAAATAACATATTATTAAATTATTTAAAAATCACAAAAATATTTAAAAACTACAAATTGAAAATTATATGGTCTGAAATGTTATAAAGTATCCAATTAAAAAAATTTACAACATTTAAGTATGTATTTATAACAATTTAAAATTTAGAATTTTATTACCACAAATAAAATTAAATAGATAAAATAATGATAAATCAAGTTGATAAGGTCTAAAATAAACTTAAAACATGTCTAAATTTTATTGGTTGATTAGATTAAAACCCTATCTCATCTCATATTCTAATTGAGCCATTTTTTTAGGTTTTTAAGTGGGGTTTCATTTTATTATTAATTAATATTTTTAAGGATTCAAAAACTGCCCCTCTCCTCTCTTATATAAGAGCACCTCCCCCATCTCCTATTCACAACACTTTGAGCCTTCAAGCTCAGAAAACCGTGACCATTTATCTTCTCCACTTCCCTATAAACATTCTGGAGGTTCTGGTCTTCTCAAAGACCAACTCTAGTCCTTTAAGTGGAATCTTAAAAGAGGTGCGTCGAAGAAGAGGTAATCTCTTCTACCGATTCTTTCAAGTTTCATTCTTCTTCAACTTCCTCTTATTTAGTTGTTTCATTGTAAAGTAATACAATCAGTATCACTAATATACTGATATGATATTATAAATATTAATCAACCCCATTTCACCTTCTATCCATCCTACGGAAAACGAAATCACCGCGCGTGTGTACGTACAGAATACCATCTCCATGCCGTGGTGAAATCTATTTTTCCACCACCACCTTACATGGATCGGTATAATGGTGTAAATAATAACTATATATAGTTATTATAACATCATACTGATTCTGAGATATTATATCATCCACTCCAATTCTATTCAATAATTATGGGAATGATATCATTGCTCGTGCGTACGTACGGATTACCGTCTCCACGATGCGATGAGATTCATTCACCATGTTAACCATTCAAGAATGATTATAAAGTATATATAATGAATAATGATTAAATATATGACATAATGAAGATACTGGATTTTTGTGTGTGTGTGTGTGTATATATATATATATATATATATCATCTACTTACTTCCATTCAAATAAATAAGGAAAGCAAAATAGCGTTCATGCGTACGTACGGCCTACCGTCTCCCTGAACGGTGTATTTCATTTCATTTATCTGTCCATTATATATATATATATAATGAATATATATGATATATAAATCATAATTTACATTCCTTAATTAAGTAAATCATGATATAAGTAATAATAATATCAAGAACAACAAGTCCAAACACATATGATAAATAAAACGATTTTACCCAAAACGCTACTTTAACATGGAATTTACAAAAGAACGGGTAATATAAAGTCATAAGTGAACCATATATGATATCATAACAATGAATATGATTCTGTAATAATTAAATGACATTATTTAAATCATTATAAAGGAGTTTAGGATACATACAATGCATATCGGACCTAAGGCAAGGGATAAATTTTCCAATCTCGTTTTTATCCGAGATTGTTTATTCGTAAGTATTTATTGGGGTTATATTTATCATTCATGTCCCTATTTTCTAAAAATGTTTTCATGTATGTTTAAATTCCTTTTTACCCATTTTTGACTTTTACCACGTCTTATGGAAGGAATCTTTCTTTTGTTTACCATACAAGGAACATTTTGACTTTTCTGACAAAAGTACGAGGAGAAAGTTTTTTTAACTTATACGACATGAACGGATTTTTACAGTTTCATAATTCCTAGTTTTCATGAAGGTTACTCTACAAGATTTCATGATTATTTTCAACAAAATTATTTTCTTTTAAAATTTCATTGCATTTTTTGAAAAGAAAATGATTTTGAAGAAGAAAGGATATTTTCCTCCCGAATTCATTTCAAGTGTTTTGTCAAAACTATTTTCCATCTAAGATGACATTATTTTATATGATTATATTTCAAGTATAATGTCTCCTTGATTTACATGGTTTCGCTTTTCTTATGATTAAATGATATCCATTTGTTTTATATGGATTATTTTATAAGGGGATTATGTTTATGAAACCCATTTTATTCTTTGGGTTATGATAAATGATTTATGTTTATGTTGTGGCACAAGTAAGAATGATTTCATTATGATATGGGTAGGACCTATATCTCCCTCTAATGCATTGGGTAAAGATTTTTATCTCATGAGATAGACATGGCTGGAATGACAAGTGAATTCGGTTCAGTAATATAGGGCGGGAACGTCAAGTAAACCCGGTTCAGTAAGGGACTTTGTCCACTAAGATGGTCTTGGAAGCAATGCCTTGGCTACTATAGATATCATATCATGTGTTTAATGTTTTTCCACAATTACATGTTTTATTCCCATGCTATTTTATCATGATTGATGTTCCATTTGATCTATGCCTTATGTACTACCATGTTTTATGTCATTGCTCAATATTTTTATGTTTAAATAATATGTTCATGTTTTTTAGTTCAAATGTATATGGTTTGTTTTATTTTCTCCTTGCTTACCGTTACTGAGCATTTGAGCTCACACTTTATATGTTTTCCTTTCCCCATGATATAAATAATGGTTTTAGGTAAGAAAAAAAAAGGGTAAGATCATTATGGGAGATATTGAAGTTCTTTCACCATTATTAGAAGATTATGTTCCTAGTTTCCAAAGGAACTAAATTATTACGGTCCTTGAGTGTTGGTTTTTGTTATCTATTATGTATTCCGCAAAAGTAATGTAATGTCCATGTATGTCAAAATTTGGACCTCTAAAATTATAAATTATGATAATTAAAAATTTATAATCCATTTTTCCAAATTCTAATCACAAAAGTGGTAGAAAATAATTAAAAATAAATCTCATAGAGGGTTTGACATTTCGAGTTTTTAAAGTAAAAATTTTCAAAAGTATGCAAAGTTTGTATACCCATGTTTAAAGAGAAATTGATATCAATGAAATACATTGTATTAATTCATAAAAATATTATATCAATAAAATTTGAAACCAATTTAAAATATAATTTAACCTTATAAATAAATTAGAGGAAAATCAGTTTTAATTAAAATTTGGTATTTTCACTATTCATCCACAGATAAAGTTTCTCATAAAAATACCAAAAATAAACACAAAGATAATTTAAACATAATAAATTCAAAAATAAAGTTTATTTTATTAAATTGAGTTTCTATTTGTGTATACATTAATTTTATTATTTTTCAAAAAAGGTTATTAAAAGTAGTTCATTTAAGAAAATGGTATTTTTAAAAATAGAATGACTTTAACAAAAAATTATATATTTCAGTATCAATATGTTTTATTTATATATAAAAATTATAAAAAATATTTGACATGTAGTTATTAATATTCATATAACTAATTTTAAATGCTAGGTTACAATTATCTCATTTAAAATAATTATTATAGTAAAATAATTTTTCATAGAAGCATTAGTATTGTGTGTAACGTACGTCAAGTCGGTGTTGCATGTAATGTATTCCAAGTAGATGTTTGATGTATCTTATGTTGAGTTTGTGTTGTGTAATATATTCCAATTTTTTTCATGTGAAAAGAATGTTTGACTTATTTCATGGAAATACATAAATGAAAATTTAATTTAATTGAGAAAAAATAGGCTCATAAAAACTCTAGGTTTTACATTCTACCCCCCTTAAAATAAATTTTCCTTATAAATGCATCATTCAGGTAAAATTAATTAGGATACTCTTAATTCATCATCTCATTAAGTTCCCATGTAACTTCTTCTAATTGGTAATTTCTCTACAAAACATTGACTATGTGACTAGTCTTGTTTTTTAGAACTTTCTCTGATCGGTCCAAAAATTTCAACTAGATGTTCTTCGTAAGAGTGATCCTTATATAGTGGAATAACCTATGAGTTCAGTACATGTGAATAGTCAAGTATGTACTTCCTCACGAGAGATACATAGAACACATCATGAACATGAGAGATATTTGGAGGAAGTTCCAAGTGATTTGCTACCATCCCGATACGATCAAGAATCTCAAAGGAACTGATATACCTGGGGCTCAATTTCCATTTCATCTTGAATCTCATAACATACTTCCAGGTAGTCGAAAACATGTATTCAACATCGGTTTTTTTATTTTTTGTAATCAGTTTTCAACTAACATTTATAAAGGTGATGTTAAAAATAAATTTTCAACACTGTCTCAATGAAACCGATAATGATACCCATCCAAGTAAGACTTTTGGCATCAGTTTATAAGATAACTGACACTGAAACAATTTTTGGTGTATTCTTCGGAATCGGTATCAAGGTACCTAATGTAAAAGGCTCAATATTTCTGGTCTTTGGGATGAGTTTTAATTAAAATTGTCACTGGAGACCTTGTTTTAGGAAGATTTTGGCATTAGTTAACACTAAAACTGACGATGATTTGTTTTTATGTGGGGTATTCAGTGTCATCTTTATAAGATAACCAATGCTGAAATCAAAATTTATTTGGTTTCATGTCGTTTTATATATAAAACTAACACCAAAAATAGTTTTAAAATTAGTTTTTAAAATAACCAACTTTGAAACATATATTTTTTAAAACAAATAAGTTCATACTATAAAATCCTAGAATATAAGACATGTAGCAGATAGATATACAGCAGAAAAATGACCAAAAACATATTATACTATATAAACCAATGCATTAAAATTTCATGAACCATAACTCATAACCCAGTAAATTGATACTCATTCCATCCTTGATATAACCTTTTAAATTAGTAACTATCACCTGAATCAACAAAAATTAAAAGTAATTGTACCTCCATTGGAACAGAAAACATTAGAAGATAAATAAATATAGTTGGTATATCAAACATTCCTTAAAAAGGAAATTATCATAAATTTCATGTTAAAAATGTATTTTTCAATTCCAAGACAAATCAATAGGTTTTAATAAAATTCATGAATTTTAAAATAATTTTCCATTTAAATCCATTTTTTGATGAATCAATATCAAATAATAACATGAAATCAAATTACATTTCAACCCATCATTTTTCTCAAAATAAATAAAAACAACCATAATTTAGAAACATAATCAGAATAACATTATTTATATAATTATATTTTAACCTATAATTAAAAATCACATACAATATGATTTATAAAATAATTATTCATGAACGTTGAAGCATTCTGTTGATATCATGAGGATCAAACACCTATTATAACAAAAGAATTAGTTTTTGAACACTTTATTAGGAAAATGTAAGATTATTCATTAACATCAAAATATACATACTAGATAATTTAATTCATATCCAGAATTATCAAATATTTCTCCAAAAAAGATCAAAGATGGGTCATCTTATCATTTTTATAGAGATAAGAATCATTGAACATCTACAATAGCATTGAAATTAAAATAATAAATACTATGACATAAAATATAAAATAATTAATATATCTGGCCTTATCAAATTCAATCAAAATCCATTTTGTGATTATTTTATGAATTTTTTTAAAGGTGGAGCTTTGGTCAAAATACCAATGCAATTTTATATTCAAAAAGAATGGTTACATGAGTCGAAAAAATGAAATCAAATTATGATATTTAACATGCAAAGGAATCAGGTTTTCTGGGAGCTCCTCTAGCCAGGTTATGTCCTGAGCAACTCCTTTATGGGCGAGAGCATATGCAACAATATTTTCTTCTTGATGAGTACGAGTTTCAATGTAGTAAATGCCATGGAGAGGCTGAAGACAATTCATCCAACGCGTAGTAAGTGGCCAAGATAGATGAAACTCCCCCTTCCAAATGGCCTGCACTATAGTAGTGGAATCACTTTCAATATATAATTTTTTTCAGCCTTCATGTAAAGAAAAAGATATGGAATTAATCACACTCAGCATCTCAGCTTCCAGAGAGGTTGCAGTACCACAACCTCCAAAAAAGCACCCAAAGGTGTGACAAAGATGATTTCTGAAGATGGCGCCACACACTGCAGGTACTGCATTTATTTTAGAGGCTCCATTCATGTTTATTTTAGTCCAACCTGAAAGTGGAGGCCTCTAGAAAACCTCAAAAGTGTGTTTTGATTGTATGAAAATGGCATCAACCCGAAGACGTCTCAGGATCAAATTCTTCCATAGAGTTGTTGCAATTTCCTTTCTGAATCAACACAACTTCCCGAAGAGTGTTGAGAATCCTCATTTTACCTGAATTAATGTTGTGTGAGAAATTATTGTGAAGAATTTTATTTCTATCATACCAAATCACATGAAGCAGCTCTGCAACCCCAGTAAGGAACAAATTTCTATTTTGGTTGTGAGTTATCCATAGCAACACAAAGATTAAGCTGCTCATCGATTGAGTTATGAATGGGCCATATGAAATCAAAAGTGTCAAAAATATAGTTCCAAAAAGCAGTGGCAGTAGCGCAAGATAGAAATAAGTGACTAGTATCTTCTCTATGTTGATTACAAAAATGGAATTTTGAACAAAGCTTAATTCCAAAAATTTGAAGACAAGAGTCAGTGGGAACCCTATATTAGGAGAGATTCCAAATAATATTGAGTCTTGAGGGTTTAATCTAGGGTTTGTAAAAATATTTAATCCATTTAAGGTCATTTTTAGGGTTATGTGAAGAGTTATTATATAACTTTTTGGAATTTAGAATCCCATTATGAGCAGGTTCCTAAATCAATAGATCACACGAGGTAGAAAAGTGGTAATAATCAATAATTTGAATAATATTTTCAGGAAGGGTATCCATGTGATAATTAACCACATTACTAACAGTGGAGTTGATGTTATCATGGATATGGTTTGGGGAGTCAAAGAGATAAGAGGAGCACCAGTCCAGTTGTCCAACCAGAATCTCATTGAAGAGTTTCTAGAGACCATCCATCTAGCATTGTGCATAATATTGTCGTACATGTTTCTAACAGAGGGCCAAATAGAAGATGTCATGAAATTATTTTTACCTTTTTTCAATCTATCAATGAACCTGTTTTTGATGAAAGCAATTGAGGGGGAGTCATTTTGAATCAGGTTCCAAGTTAATCTGGCTTGAAGAGCCTCATTAAAGAGTTTAATGTTTTTAATGCCAAGGCCACCCATGTCTAAAGGTTTACAACAATAATCCCATGGAATAATCACATGTTTCCTATCCAAGGTGCTTCGTGTCCAAACAAAATTTTTAATGTGAACATTTATTTTTTTTATGATACTAGTTGGCCAGTTATAGACCATCATCAAGTAGACCAGTTTGGAGAAAATAATAGACTTGAAAAGGCAGACTCTCTCCGCCATGGAGAGAGATTTTTCATTCCAAGAGGAAAGCTAATTAATAATTTGGTCAACAATGTTTGAGAAGTAGAAAGCTTCAGGTCTACCCCAGAAAATGGGAATCCCAAGGTATTTGAAGGGAATGGTACCTTCTTTGATGTTAAGATCATTGATAATACCATTTTCCCTGCAAGATGGAAAGTTTTTCCCAAAGTAGATGAAGGATGTATGGCATCCAATGACTTGACCCGAGACCTCCTCATAGTGAGTGACAGTAGTTTTAAGAGTTCTGATGTTTCTTATATCACCCTTTAAAAACAGAATGACGTCATCTACATAAAGGAGGTGAGTGGGGGCATTCACATTTCTGTTAGCATGAATCGGTTTGAGCTTGTTTTGGTCAACCAGGCGAGTGAGCATATGACTTAAATAGTCTTCTTCAATGGAAAAAAAGAATTATAGATAGGGGATATCCTTGTCTGACTCCTTTAGAGCAATTGATGTATCCTCTAGGAGATCCATTGATCAAGATGGAAATGAGAGAAAAATGGAAGAGGGTTTTAATTCTAGAGATAAAGAGATTAACATGATATGGAAAACCAACATATATATATATATGTGAAAAACAAAATATTATGAAAAATTAAAATATTTACCATTACATCCACATATTTGATTGGATTTGGCTTCTTTATCTTCAACTTATTTGTTAACCTTTTTCCATGACCTGTTTTTTGATTTATATCAACTAATAAAACATGTAAAATAATAAAAATTAAAAGTAATGAAATTATAAAAATGAATAAAACTTACTCGTTTAACAAGGTTCTAAAATCATCACGAACGTGGCCTAATAAAGAGAAATACTAGTATAACATGCATTCCCTTGGGTAGAATATGACCAACACCCAATTCCCTCTACAATATAAAATGTCAAAAATTAATGACATAATAATAAATATTAGTTAATAATTATATTAATGTTCTTACCCATCATAGAATAGAAAAAACCAATATCCAATCTCTCTCTTTGATAATATCTCTGATATATATTAAATTCATTCAGGATGTTTCACATAATTCAAATCTATTTAAATGAATTCTGAATCAATAAGACCATAAACACTGGTAACCTCCTCACTAAGAAATGGTAATAAAAAATTTAGGATTAATAAAATTTGTCACCAACACACTGATAGAACCCAACTGCAAATGCAGGTGATGTAAAGAATCCACAAAAATATGTAAGACTCCATATGCTATAATAGGTACATGAGTATCTTCAATATGCAAAACAAAATATAATGTAGGGTTCAAATGAAGAGGTGGATGATTAGAGTATGTGGGTTGGGTGGGCTAGGCCAGATGGGTGGGTTGTACAAGTTGCACATCCGACTGGAAAGGATGTGAGGATTAGGAAAGCTCGGCCAGCTGGGTAGGATAAGCAAGCTGCGTAGACTATCTACCCAATTTTTCAAACATAGTCTGGACATCTGATTGAATTATATCTCCCATGGACTATTTCATTTATTTCATCTCAATTTTTAAGGCATTAATTTCTAGGTCTCTTGACTTCTTACTTCGATTACCAAAAGATTTCCTAATAGTAACACCTACCAGATATCCTTTAACATGGATTGGGCATTCTCTCTTTCCTAAAGTAGTAGCTAGGATGTCCATCGTACCCTCTAGGATAAAATTTCCCTAGGTTTCGTTCTCCTAAAGGTCATCCTAAAATAAAAAATGAGAAATTTTATATCATTGTTAATTTTTAAAATTAAAACATAAATGTAATATAAAAATAGTTTACTTACATTTCGTTCACCTAATTCCTTAGCTTTCTCTATAAGATATATTTCATTTTTATTTCATATAACTCTTTAGAATTTTTTAGGGAGAATGTGGGAGATGGAGGAACAAACTTGACCTCCTCTGAACCACTAATATATTCATCTCTTAATGCTTGAAACATTTCATCAATCATTTTTCTCTCAAATAAATTATACCCTCCTCATGATAGAGTATAATGGTATACATTCTAAAAATGGATCTCTTAATGACATCTCCAAGTTGCTTGTTATATAAAAATAAACTATTAATTAATTATATAAATATATAATAACATTTGTAATATAAAATAATTATCATACCAGAAATGGTTCCTTATGTTGATTGTCAACAAATTTCTTCCATGTATCTTGACCTAAAAATTGATACTTGAGGAATGTTTTTCAATTCTGTTTCTTTCCAAAAACATAATTTGGTGTCAATTTGGTTTTAAAATCACTCCATCGAATATCCAAGAGATTAAGACGTATTTTCATGATTCCGTTTATTTATTCAAAATTGAAGGCAATCTATAATTTAATAATTTAAATAATAGTCATTTAAAATTTGTATTATTAAAAAAAAGAGATAAAATATATCAATTGGGATATGTTACCATTAAATCCTCCAAAATTTTTTGTTACTCCATCCAATCTATGAACTTCCAATTAGGATATCAAATTCTAATCCTCCAATGGCTCTACATGGTGATATAACTGCTAAAATGAGGTACATTTGGTCCAGTTTTATATTCTAATCCTCCAATGGCTCTACATGGTGATATAACTGGTAAAATGAGGTACATTTGGTCCAGTTTTATTATTATTATAATCAAAAGTAACATATAATCTTCTTTCTCCATTAGCAAGTGACAGCTTTTGTAAACATGTAATACCACGTTTACCAATTCAAGAACTAATAGGATAAGTCTCCTATACTGAGAATGCATTAGTAGTCCAGCCATATTTTCTATAAATTAAAAGTTTTTTCATTAAAGAAGTATATTTATGAATATTTAATAATATGAAAATATATATATATCTTGGTCAATGTTATTCTATCTATGTATCTTACATTGAATGAAAATGTAATGAATTTTTTTATACCTATATATTATTACAAAAGATAATATTCTGAAATAAGGATTACAAAATATGGAATTAAAAAAGTGATACATTTGAATGTTTTTAAAAAATAAAGATTTCATGATCCTTATACCCAAAAAAATATGCCATGTAAACTATTAACTGTAAACATTTCTTATAAAAACGTGTTATCATATGTTTAAATGTAAATAAAACATAATAATGTACATCTAGTATTTAAATGAAAAGGTTTCCAACCATAAACATGGAATATAATATTTAATAGAAAAAATAATATAAATAATCAAATATATATAATTAAACATCAAATAGTTTTTAAAAAATAGTGTTTTTACACATGTAAATTTCCAAAAAGAAATAAAATATAAATATTTTCCAGAATGATTTAGTGTTCTCTCGTATCCCTTTATAATGATCATTTCATACTACATACACTATGTCTATGTTATATTCATTGTTATCATTCAAAAATCATGAAATGTATGAATAAGGCTCATGTAAATCAATAAAATCATCATCATCCTCATCATCCAAATGTTATATTTCCCATTTCAAAATGACGGACTACTGATTATTCGATGGATCAATAAAATAAAATATTTTCTCTGCATGTGTTTCCAATAAAAAATTTTCCTCATTTGAACTAAATCTTTTCAAATCAACTAGTGTAAACCCACAGTAATCATGTTTCACACTACTATTACCATCATCCCAATTACACGTAAACATTATGACTTGAAATTTAGTATAATCAATTTTTCATATATCTTCAATAACTCCAAAATATGTTGATAATGCTAAAATTTGGTTTTTATCTTTTTCACTGGAAAAATGTTGTGCTTTAGCGATAACAATTACACAACTATTTCGAATGCTACTCTAATCATCCTAATTTTTTTGTGTAAAATATACACCAATTAATATAAAATCCATTCCATGTGATCATATTAAAAGAGGTTCCCCCTGCCAACCATTTCAATGTTTCAGATGTAGATATATATGTGATCACTTTCTCTTTAATCCATAAAAAATGCCTTTTTATGCTCAAATATCAATAACTTTTCATTTTTTTGGATATCATATCTCTAATTTAGCAATATCTGATGATATGTATGATTGAATCCCATCTATGTTGTTCAAAATTTATAAATGTGTCTTCATCACTTCATTACATGGAATGAATTTTACCATTATGCCCTAAATCCTTCTACCTTCTATATCAACTTTAAAATATCGATATATAGGGAGACTAATATGCTCTACTTCATTCAGATAATCATTACATACCCAAATCACCTCTTCCGATACATATTTTTTAACAACGGATGCCTCTGGTCGATAATGATTTTTAACATATCCCTTTAAAATTTTCATATATCTTTTAAAAGTATAAATCCATCATAAATAAATAGATCCGCATATTCATATCTCATACACTAGTTGAATCATCAGATGAACCATTATATCAAAAAACGCATGTGGGAGGTGCATTTAAATTTGAAAAAGTATAAGGTAATATTAATTCTCCAACAGGTCTATCAAATTTGGGTCAATGAATTTTCTACCAATGGATTTCAAAAAAAGTACATAACCTGGGGGCAGTCTTTATAATAACGGTTGGCAGTATAACACATAGTGTGATCGGTAACAATTGTTTCATCAATACATGACAGTCATGAGATTTTAAACCTATAAATTTACAATACATCACTAACACCAAATTCTTCACATTTATAGAATATCCACTTGAAACATTAATACCATGAAGTCACCTAAAAAATTCATTTTCTCAATATTTATTAATGTGTGACAAGATGAAGATAAATATTTTTTTTCCCTTTCACAGTGGGAGCTATCTACAAACTTATTTTCATTGACATCAACTCCAATCTAGCATGCAATCCATATTTTGTGTTTCCATTTATGTCTAATAAAGTTACAATCAAATGGTCACATATGTTTTTCTCAACATGAATTGAATCAATGTTATTTTTTATCTCTAAAAATCACCAATATGGTAGTTTGAAAAAGATAGACTATTTCTTCCAGATATTTTTCTGAAGAACGAAACTTATTTTCCTTCTAAATGATGAATTAATTGATTTCACCCTGTCATAATATTCTTCAACTGAAAATGGTTGTAGGGGAAGATTTTATTCTTTTTAACCATTAAATACTTTTTTCAATCTATGATAAGGATTTTCAATTCACAAAAAATCACTGATATCCCATGAAAACTATCTTTCTCCCATTATAAAATTGACATTATGAAGTATCGTTTTCACAATTTGGATATTCTTTATGTCTCTTAACACTATATCTAGATAAGTTTCCATATGTAAGAAAGTCATTTATAGTGAACATTATCATATCACACAAAATAAAATACTCTTTCTTGTGTGCATCAAAAATCATTTCCCAACTGTTTTGGTCCATAAATCATCAAGATTATTTTAACATATTTTTTATTTATACATATATATGGGGAAATGTTGTAAACTTAAAATAAAATAGACCATGAACTATGTTGGCCACTAAGGCTCTAATATGGAATCATTCCATCAGTAAATGATCCTATTAGGAAACTTATAACTTCACTTCCAAAATCATAAAATTATTTATCAAATATATTTCATTATGGTGAATTAGCTAGGTGATGTATATTACCATCAGAGATGTGCTCATCTAAATGTCATCTTGAATTTTTTTCATGAATTGAATTTTCAAATAGAAGCTTCAAATGAGGAATTATTTGAAGGTACCAAATTGCTTTAATAGAAGTTTTGATTCTATTACCTACAAATGAATCATAGTTGAATTATTTTAATTATATAAAAGAATAATTGGATGGAATTATTAAGAAGTACCAAATTGATTTATCATGTGGTTAGATGTTGTTGCTTGAGAATGAATCAATGTTTTATTTTACATTCATATTATACCATGATGCCTCACATGTATGACATTTGGATAGATATTTATATTAATTTATATACAACACACAATAATTGGGGAAATAATTTACCTTTTTATACCCCAATCCCATTGGGAATAATACTTTTTTACCTCATAATTGGAATCTAGAAGTCTGCTTCCTTTTGCAAGTAACTCTTTTAAAATCTCAAGTAAGTGAGAGAAACTTTTATTACTCCAACCATATCATGATTTCAAGTTAATAAATCTCAAAACTACTAATAACACTAAATATTTACTAATACCTTGGAATAATGGTTTCTTAGAACATTCATACAATAGTTCAATAGTTGATTTTTTGTTGGTTTTAACACATAAATCATGAATTAATTCTTTCACATGATCCTATTCCTCATTAGGAATATTTTCATCAACATTAGATGTTTGATGTTCAGTTCTTTCACCATGCCAGATCCAACATGTATAATTAAGGATAAAACCATAGAAAATGAGATGATCCTTGATTTCTGTAGAATTTAGCATTCTCTAAATCAAACAATTCATACAAAAGTACATAAAATAAATTATATATTCTAAATATTTCATTTTTTGAATTCAAAGAAATCAACAACTCCTTTTTCATATTCACTAGTGGTTCTTCTTAAATTAATCCAATTACAGTAAATTAAATACCTCAGATTGTAATATAATTAATGATATATTAAAATATATATACATTTAAAAATAAATATATAAACAGATAAATTTCAAACATAAAAACAAAAAATAAACTAATACTAACTTTAGTTATATCAAGTTCATTTTTGACTGTAATGTTATTTTCAAAACAAAGGTGAAAAAGCGTCACTGAATCAACAATAATTCCCCATTAAAAATGAAAAATTCAAATCACAATTTCCTGTAACATAATTCCCTTATATTAACATTAATTTATTTTTTAATAGTATAAATTCTTATAGAACACTTGCCAAAAATTCTTAACATGTAAAAATTATCTATTATATTTTTCATAATTCATATAAATTCATGAATGAACTTTGTAAACATTAAACGATTTGATTTAATCCAAAACTAAACCATTGGGTATATAATTCAATATTTATATCACACAACCATTATTCAATTAATTTATCTTAGATGATATAAATCAATTTATCATTCAAGGTCTCTTCAAACCATATATTAAATTTTAACCCTCTTTTAAATTAATAATTCATACAGCTCTCATTTTCAAATCACTCAATACTAAATTATAATCCTTATAATTAATTTCACAATTGAATTTATTTAAATATCAATACATTTAAAAAAAAATTCAGAATCACACATAATGTCCATATTAATCATATAAAATAATTCAAATAATTTTAAATTATATGATTGACATCATCGAACATTCAAACAATTAGAAATATATGATAGTAATGGTAATTAATTTACTCCTAAATTAATAAAAATCAATAATTTCATCAAACTAAAATGATGTGAATGAATTATTTAATAACTGAATAAAATATCCCCAACAATTGCGTAAAACCAAAGATAAAATGGTCTATTGACTACTATGATCTAAACATCTCAATATATATGTCACTTAAAGAAGTTAAAAGATGAAAAATGGAATAAAATTTTACTAGTCAAAATAAAAAATATAACAATCAATTTTATAAAAAACCCATTTGGTAAATTTATCAAATAAGAAAATTAATCAAAATAAACAAATTTTAACAACAACATTATTAAATTAAAAATAAATTTTATAAAAAATGAAGCAATAAATCAAAATTGTTACTAAATAATAACTAATTAATTTCTGAAAATAAAAAAATAACTTATAGTATTCTGATTTGAAGATGATAAATTAATCCACAAAATGAATTTTCTCCTTCGAATTCATTAATATAATAAACACTGCAAGATCTAACAAAAATAGATATATATATGAATGATAATTAAGAATGAATAAAAAAAATAAAACATGATAGATGTGTGACTATGAAGTGGTTTCAGAACACAAAATTCAAATATAATAGAGTAAACCGATATATTAGACAAAATAATAATAACCACTAATCATTAAATAATGATTAAAATGGTAGAAATCAAATAAAATGATCATTTTAGGTTATCTAGGTGGTTTTTGTCATCATTATGAGTCATTAGAGATGATATAAAATGATATAGTATTAGGGTTTCAGGTGGCCAAATGCTTTTTTTATTTTTTTAAAAGATTTATTGGCATTGGTTCTTCAAAAACCGATGCAAAAACATTTTTTTTTGTTTTCGAAGTCCGTTTTAATTAAAACCAATGTTAATTTTGTTTTACTATTCTTCATCGGTTTCTTAGAAACTGGTGTAAAAACCACAACATCAAATCCATCACTTCTACTAGTGAGGGTGAGATTCATAGAAAAAAATTCCCCATCTTCAAATTCTAGATCACACCGATGGTTATTAGCATAACTCTTTAGTCGACATTGATCTTCCTCGATATGTGGTCGAATGGTTCTAGCCTCCTTAACCATTTATTGAGTGATCTCAAGTCCCAATAGATTTATTTCTCCAAATTCATCCCAACATGTTGGAGTTCAATATTTATTCCCATAAAAGGATTTATAAGGTTCCATCTGAATTCTTTAGTCAAATTTGTTGTTGTAAGAAAACTCAACTAGAGGAAGGTGTTAATCCCAAACCACCTTTTAAATCCAAAGAACAAGAAATGAACATATCTTCTAGGGTTTGAATATTTCTTTCAGAATAACCATCTACTTGAGGATGATAAGTAGTGATGAAACTCAATTTTGTATCAAGTGCTTGCTGAAAACTTCTCAATAACATTGAGGTAAACCATGGATCCTGATTTGATATAATATAATGTGGTAATCTGTGCTACCATACCACTAACTTAATATATATCCTGGAAATATAATCTAGAGATATGTATTCTCTAATAGTGATGAAGTGTGTTGACTTAGTAAGGTGATCGACTACCACCCATATAGCATTAAATACTTTATAGGTTTTGGGTAGTCCAATGAAAAAATCCATAGTGATGTTCTCTCATTTACATTCTAGTATGGATAAGGAATGCTACATCCCCTCTGACTTTTGTCTTTCAGCCTTAACTTTTTGGCATACCAAGCACCGAGATACAATCTCTACAATATCTCTCTTCATTCCATCCCAATAGAACTATTCTATTAATTCCTTGTACATCTTCGTACTTTGAGGATTAATAGAGAATGAAGAACTATGAGCTTCATCTAATATCTCCTTCTTCAAATTTGGTATGGAAGGAACACAAACATAGTTCTGGAATCTTATCATTTCATCCTGATCAAGGTTAAACTCAGGAACATTTATAAATTTTTTTTTCATCTCTACATCTTCCTCTTGTACCTTCTTAATCTTCACATGGATAGAGGGTTGAACATTTATTGAAGAAAGATATGATTTTTCCCCTTCCTTCAGGATTTCTAGATCCATCCTTTGAAAAAATAAAAATATTGGATCTTTTTTTATCCTCATCATGAATATGATAAAATTATCCTTTCAACTTAAAGCATCTTCCACCTTATTCTCTTTCTCATGATGGTTATGTATTAGCCTAATATTTTGTGAATAATTATTCCTTTTCATTAAATTAATTTATTATTTTTGATATTTTACATTTCACTAACACTGAAAATTGTTTATTTGAAAGCACGATGTTTTTATTAAATTCCCTACATGTAACATAAATTTTAGCTTCATCTACATGGAACCCCAAGGATAGGTTACATTACATGCAACAATAATGTAACGACACAAAGTTTTAACAATGGAATTCCCCTCTTTTAATTATCTCATATAGTATAATCACAGAAAGTCACATTAGTAAACAAAATTCTATATCATGCTTAAATGAATTACTATATTCTATTTTACCTTTAATCATAATTTTTCCACTTTTTTTATTTGAATTTCGAAAATCCGACATACATGGTTGTGGTTAGTAAGATGTTTGGAGACTGATAGGACAAACATAATTTTTTGTGAATAGTAACATACCCTTATGAATAGTAATGATACCCTTATGAATATTAATATGATCCTTATGAATAGTAAATAGTCTAAGTGAATAGGAATCTTACCAATGGTAGTATAAATAAAATTTATCCATCCTATAAGTGAGAGTATGATATTTTTATTGTGTTGGTATTTTTGTAAGCCATTAATATACAATGATTAATTTAATAATTTAAAACAAAATTTATTTTCATAAAATTTATTCATAATCTATTATTTTTCTGGCTTATGATTATATGATAATTTTATGAGACCTTAATTTATTTTTCAGAGTGTTAGAAAAGCAGTTTTAATTTTAAAAATTTTATTTTTCAATTAAAGTACGATTTTAATTAAAAATTTAATTACTCCTATATAGAAAATTATTTTCATTAAATGGAGTTCATTTTTGAATTCTACCCCTCCAAAAATTTCTAGGGTGAATTTTTTATATTTTTCTGAAATACTTTAATTTTTGGTAAATAGTGAAATTCGATAATTTACAAAATATGAAAAATAAATGGATTTTCACACCATGCTTGAGTCATGGGTGATGTAAATGGACATTTATTTGAAATCACATTCCCACTTTACTTTATTAAATCTTGTAATCATCTCTTTTTCTTGTCTTGTTGTTAAATGATAAATTAATGAATATAATATTGAGAAAACTCTTCTCCCATCCACTATAAATACCACCACTCACAACTCTTATGCCTTGTGCCTAATCCAAATTCTGATCAAATATCTTCCCAAGATCCTACCATACATCCATAATCCCTTTGTCTTATAAAAATACAAAAAATCCTCCCCTGAAGAGGCTCCCATAAAGATATATTCAAGAGGTAATTTCTCTCTCTCTTTACTTTCAATTTCCATTCAAATTTCATTTCTTTTCTCCTATTATCCTCATCTTTTATTATCCATATTTAATTATAACACTATTATGATTGAAATACTGGTATTATTTCATGTTAATGTAATATTATTCATTATACTCCTTCGTCCCTCTCTCTTTTGATAAAAATGAAATTGTCACCCATGATGAGTTAATTTACAAACATTGTGGGTGATGCACTTCCAGTATCCTTAAATACATTCAAGGATATCAATAGAACCATTAAATGGTTGAAAAAATATATTAATATTTATGTTGTAACTCCTTTTATGTTCTGCAACAACTTTATACATAATACTAAATGATAAAACAAAACATGTTCATTGTGATCCAAAACCCACCCAAATTAAACTAAAATGATCATCAATAAATTTTATCTAATGATTCATCATCAAGGTATATAAACAAATTAATTATAAGATAATTTAAACTCCATTAGATAATTAATAACATTTAATATCAATTATTTATGTTTATTCATGTTATACACGAACTTACATTCATGTGTATAAGTGAACCGTTCATGAAAACTATGAAAAATGACACTCCCAAACTATTAATTTAAACTTTATAACTCATCCAAATGACCATAAAAGAATGTAATGAAACCAAAATGAACTGTATTCATGTATAAATATTTTTTTTTAAATTCTTATTAATGAATCTAATATCATTATATAGGACTTTAAATTGAATAATGCTTTCAGATACAAAGTAAGTGGAATTCTCAAACCAAACTTTCTTTATTTGGGTTTTCCCTCTTTCACTACATTTTCAGTATAGTTATTCGATAAAAATAATTTCTTCATAATTATCTTACATTTTATGGGATATAAATTTTTTCCACTGGAGTTTATGTTAAACAAAATGTTTTCCAAAATACATTTTCTTTAAAAAATACATCTTTTACTTCTCACTCAAGGTTGATGGTTCTTGTATCAAGTATGTTATTCGCTCATTCATTTGGGAACCCAAAGTTTATAAATATATGATTTATGAAATGAAACTAATTCCTTTACATGGGTTATTTATTCCCAAGATTTATATATTTTCTATGTGTAATGCATGATAATGTAACATTATGTTGTGATTGGTGCGCCCAGATTTATATAGTGTAATGTTGATTTTATGATGTGACGGGTGTGACTAGAATTACACAGTGCTCCAATGAATTGGGTAATGTGATAAATATCATGAGTTAAATTTAAATACACATGAACATTATGCTATCTTTTTTCACAACTATGTGTGGTAGTTAACCACTAATACATAAGGTTTCATTTTTATACACTACCACATTCCATGCTATTATTTAATGCCTCAACTAATGACTATGATGATGATGTTATGACAGTTCTCACCCTATGTTATATTGTTTTATGTTATTATCTATCCTCTCATTATGATTTTATCTCACCCTTTTTTGATGTATATCCTCAGGTGACTACATGTACTAAGGAGTACACAAGGACCAATAAGAATCTAGAGAAGAAAAAATTAAATAAATGTTTATGCTTTATGTTGTAAATGTTATGTATGGTCTTATTCTTCCCAACACACAAATCCTTTGTATCCCTATTGTTTAATGTATTTATGTCTTTTATCATTAAAATTATGTAAAAGTAATATAAGAATAGAAGGGTCTCAATAGTTGTTATCAGAGGATGGATTAGCTAATTTGGGAATTAGTATTGTAGAACCTTAGTGAATTCCCTAGTATGATACTAGGTATATGTAAGAACACAAGAAGCTCTGCTAAACATAGATTTCCTATAATATATTCATTTATTGTTAATTTCATAATGGAATAAATTATTTATTCATGACTTTTTGACTTATGTTTTCTTCTAACCTTTTAGATTTTAGAAAATGGTTGGAACCAGGAGAAACCACACCAATAAACCATGCGAGGGACAATACAGTGATTGCTCTAATGACATCCCCAATGCTTTTGGAAGTGGATTTAAAAACTTCATGGTGATTCTTACTCAACTATCTGAAGTTATGAACAATAACCTAAATAATGTGGAACAAACTCTGTAACCAAATAGAGAGAAACTGAATATCGAGTGTTTTATATGGCAACGACCACTGATGTTTAGTTTTTCTTCTGATCCACTAGTTTTTGAATAGTGGGTCAACTCCCTAGATAAGATCATTTTTGTGATTCACTATTTTGAGATGGAGAATGTGACTCTGACCATTTATCATCTAGATGGAGAGGATAACCAATGGTGGGCTTTGATTAAGAACACCAATCCGAGAGAAAAAATTGAAGATATTGAGTGGGAAGTATTTAATATAGCATTTATTAAGAAGTATTTCCCACTGACTCTTCATAAGAATATGGATAGAGTGTTCATGGAGATAAAGAAAAATGAACGAGAATATGTCACTACCTCTGAATAAAATTTCACAAGGCATGCTTCGGGTTTTGTTATCAATAATTGAGATCCCCACAGGGTGTCATACATTCCCTATGGTGATATGCAAAAACAAATTTAATAAAACCCAAACTATGTTACTCAATTAATTAAAATATTGTATTAGGTAGATTCGGATGTCAAACCCTTGGGGACAGAGCATATGTATTAAACTACTTAGGAAAGCTAGAATTGAAATTGTTTGGTTCGTTTGAAAAAGGAATGAAATAGCAGAATGAAAAAAATTTGTTGTGAATCAATGGATGGGGACATGTTAGGTTCAATGATTTTTAGGGGAATGTGCTAGGGATTTACGTGAGAGTGTGTTTATTTAGTCTTGGTGTTGGAATTGGGTCAGGGGGGATCTGTGGTCTAGGTACCCAATCCTAGTATAATGATCACATTTTTAGAATGGTCATCTAATTTGCACAATCATAGAAATAGGTGGCCCGAAACCTTGTTTAAACATAACCGACATAGATTTTGTAATGGTAATATGAAAACCAAGTAGATTAATTGAACCAATAAAAAGATAAATTTCATAACATCGTAATGGTCATGCAATTCGAAGAGAAAGAGATTTGTAATTGAATAAAAATCATAGAGAAATACAAAACATGTATAGAAAGTCGACAAATAATCCCTAAGTACACATCACGCTACAATCATGTCACTCGGCACGATGGGATGCCTTTCTCATAATGAGAGTGAGCGTCAACGTTACCTGAGGAAGAATGGTGGTGAAAAATAGCTCCAGATCATCACATGTCATCTGGTGGATGTCCTTTTATGTTCCTTGGCTACCTATCCCCCCCTGAGTGTTTTGGAATGGTGGTTGGGGGTCTTATTTATTTGAAAATCTCATCCAAAAGCACATATCGTGTTGCCTATTTTTTCTATGCGCATTAACATTGTCACAATGTGTACCTAGGGTACACCACAAGTACCTCAGATCCAGTTTTTCCTCCTCCATGTTGAATCCATAGAAACTTTGTACACTATTTTTACTACTGCCAAGTCGTGTACTTATGGTACATGGAATGTAATTAAAGTTCACAGCCTGTATGAATGTCATGATTTTTCTAGTGCATAACTGGTTCACTTGGAATGGTCACAATGTGTACTTGTGGTACACAACGTGTTATCAATTTTTCATTAGTTTTTAACTTCAATTATCTTTCAATATTTTGATGTTGCACCGCTTCAATTATTTCATGGCATGAAGGGTTGTTTGGATCATAATTGATCATATTTTCATTCCTTTTTCAATTATCCATTATTTCCGACCATAAAACATAAAACAACTCAATTAATTCCAAAAAAGAAAAATTTATTCAATAAATACACAATTCAATACACTAAAACACTATAAAATAAATGTATAAAATATATGTATCAATATTGATAGAAACATTGAAAGACTATTTAGTATATTAAAACCACACCTTCAAAAGGATCTGGTAATTTGAGACTTTAGGGTTATGAATAATTCATTTTATGTTCTCTCAAAGTGGAGATGGAGTTTGGAGAATGGTCCCATGGCTATGGTGATAAGAAAAGAAGCATGGAGATTCATGTCGGAGGATCTAATAAGAAATGTGGAAAGAAAAATCAACCACCCACATGTTAGAAATGTGGGAAGAAGAAACATGGGAACTTCCTCAAATGTATGGGAAAATGATTCAAGTGTGGGAGAGAAGGACCCCAAGATCAAGAGTGATGAAAATACATGAGAAGGTTGGGGAATGTGCTGGAGGAAAAAGAGAACACCACCCATGGTCCAATGCTACAACAGTAGGGAGAAAGGAACCATGTAATCCAGTGCACTAAACCTCATGTTCTTAAGGGTAATTAGTGTCATCAGCCACCAAAACAAAAGGATAAAGTTAAGTCTTATTCCATAACTACTAAGGAATTGGAGCAATAAAATGAAGTCATGCAAGGTACACTTCTTATTCACTCAAGAATGGAAAAGGTTTTATTTTATTCTAGTTATATGAATTCCTTTATATCTCACAAGTTTGCTAGAACTATTAAATCGAATCCCTGAAACCTCGAAGTAGAGATATCCATAAAAACACCTAGTGGTTCAATCATTGCAACCCAGGTGTTAGACTCTTCTCCTGTTGGCATATGTGGGAAGTTTCTTCTAGTGAATCTCGTAATACTTACCTTTGAGTAATTTGATGGTATAATGGGGATGGATTGGCTCTCATTATATAAATCACACATCAACTATTAATAAAAGGAAATGTATTTTCATTTTCCGAATCATTCCATGCTCCTCTAAAAATTCAAGGAAGATCATGAATCACCATTGAAAAATACTTCTATAGTGTGGGTGTTGATTACTTGTGAAGAAGCATAACTCACTCAAATGGTTGATTCAAAGGAACGTATCCACCTAGGGGAAATGACCATTGTGAGGGAATAAAATGATGTATTTCTTAAAGACTTACCCAGAATTTCCACAGATCATGAGTTACAGTTCTCAATATAACTCGTACCCAGAGCTAATCCTATCTCAAAGTGTTCCTATAGGATGGATCATGTCGAACTGGAGGAGTTAAGGAAGTAATTATAAGAGCATTTGGATAAAGGTTTAATATTACCTAGTGCATCACCTAGGGGTTCACCAGTTATCTTTGTGAAGAAGAAGGATGAATCAATGTGTTTGTGTATCAATTGGTAGGAACTCAAAAAGATCACTATAAAGAAAAAGTATCATCTCCAAAGGATTGATGGCTTTTTCAATCAGCTATGAGGATCTCAGTACTTCTCAAATTTGGATCTCTATTCTTGATATCAAAAGCTAAAGTTGAATAAGGAAGATATTCAGAAGAATGCATTCGGTACAAGGTATTGGAACTAAGAGTTTCTAGTGATTCCCTTAGGACTTATTAATTCCCTTAAAATCATCATATATTTGATCAATAGAGACTTTCGACATTACCTCGAAAAAATTGTGGTAGTGTATATCGATTGTATTATCATATACTCTAAGAGAAAGGAGGAACATGAATAACATCTAAGGCTTGTGTTGGAAACATTAAGAAAGGAGAAGTTGTATGCCAAGTTCAATAAGTGTGCCTTTTGGATAAAGCTCGTCACATTCTTGGTACATGTGATCACAAGTGATGGAAATTATATGGACCCTTCAAAAACAAAGCTGATTAAGGAATGCCCCAGTGCCTCTAGTGTCACTAAAATCTGTTGTTTTCATGGATTCACTACTGGAAAAAGAGGCATTTCCAACGGTTCACAACTGTTGGGAAATGTTGTATAACCGTTGGGAATATCTATCCCAACGGTTCTGCAAACCGTGGGGAAGTAAGCTGTTGGGAAACGTTTTCCCAATGGTTTACAAAGAACCGTTGGGAGAGGTTAGAAAAATCAACCCATCTTAACGGTTAACATTAACCATTGGCATATGTTTTCCCAACGGTTTTAAGTAAACCATTGGGAAAACCCAACAAAATCTCTATCTTTTCCCAACGGTTTGAAACCGTTGGGAAAGAGTTTATACCAATGGTTCCATCTAAACCGTTACTATAAACCTCCATAGAATACTATGCCAACGGTTTCAAACCGTTGGCATAGCCCATGCTGTGAAAATTACACAGCGCCTGCAATTTGCACAGCAGGTTGCAATTTGCACAGGGGAGGAGCAGGGTCTCCATTCACCTATGATTCTTCAATCCCTCTCCTTTACCTGCAATAACCTACTAACATATACATATACAAAACAAATTCAAATACATTTAACATATAATACATCCTGAAACGATACACATTCAGAATTAAATCAGAATTCATAACGTAATTATAAAGATACATAATTTAGAATTCATTTAGAATTCATTTTAAAATTCATTTAGAATTCATTTATAATTCATTTTAAAATTCATTTGGAATTAAATTTCAAATTTTGATGACAATTATATGTGAAATTTGGAATTCAATTCATAATTTGATCGGTTTTTCGTATATAGGTGTTTTTACTATATATGATATCCATTTTAAACAAAATACATGCACTTGGAGTAGTACCGGTCACACCATGCCTCGTATTGAGGCATGATTGACTAGTTCACGTCACACATGACCCATTGATAATTTTCCTAAATTATCAACATATTCCGAAACGGTTTCGTTGGTTTTCCGTATGCCAGTTATTATCACTTAAAATGTGGTTCATTTAAAAAAATGATATTTTTGAGTGATCCCCGCCACACCGCGACTCAGATTGAGGTGGGGTTGACTCATAAACGTCACAAATAACCCATTTATTGTTATCCTAAAGTTTCAATAGAATCTGAATGCGTTTGGTCAGTTTTTCGAATGTCAGTTGTTGTTTTCACTTAAAATGCTTTCCATTTCAAATAAAAGTGATCCAATTTGAGTTGTGGCAGCCACACCGAGGCTCATATTGAGCTGCGGTTGACTCGTACACATCACAAATGACCCATGGATCCTTTTCCTAAAGTATCAACACAATCCGAATGTGTTTGGTCTGTTTTTTGTATGTCAGTTGTTCTTTTCACTTAAAATGAAGTCCATTTTAAACTATAGAGAGACACTTAGAGTGATCCCGGACACACCGCGACTCGGATTGAGGTGGGGTTGACTCTTACATGTCACAAATGACCCATGGATCGTTGTCCTAAAGTTTCAACGGAATCCTAATGCGTTTGGTCGGTTTTCAGAATGTCAGTTTTTGTTTTCACTTAAAATGTTTTCCAATTCAAAGAAAATTGAGTCACTTTGAGTTGTCTCGGCCACACCAAGGCTCGGATTGAGGTGTCATTGACTCGTAAACATCAAAAATGAACCATGGATTCTTTTCCTAAAGTTTCAACGGAATCCAAATGCGTTTATGTCAGTTGTTGTTTTCACTTAAAATGTTTTCTATTTCAAAGAAAAGTGAGTCACTTTGAGTCGTGGTGGCCACACCGAGGATTGGATTGAGCCACGGTTGACTCACACACTTCAAAAATGACCCATGGATCATTTTCCTTAAGTATCAACATAATCCGAATGTGTTTGGTCAGTTTTCCGTATGTCAGTTGTTCTTTTCACTTAAAATGAAGTCCAATTTAAACTATAGAGAGACACTTCGAGTGGTTCTGGCCACATCGCTCCTTGGATTGAGGTGGGGTTGACTCCTACACGTCACATATGACTCATGGATTTTTTTCCTAACGTTTCAAAGGAATACGAATGCATTTCGTCAATTTTCTGTATGTCAGTTGTTGTTTTCACTAAAAATGATGTCCTTTTGAAACAAAAGAGAGACACTTTGAGTGGTTCCGGCCTCACTGCACCTTCGATTGAGGTGGGGTTGACTCGTACACGTCACATATGACCCATGGATCGTTTTCCTAAAGTTTCAACAGATTCCTAATGTGTTTGGTCATTTTTTTATATGCCAGTTGTTCTTTTCAGTTAAAATGATGTATATTTTAAACAAAAGAGATACACTATGAGTGGTGTCAGCCACACCACGCCTCGGATTGAGTAGGGGTTGACTTTTACACATCACATATCACTCATGGATCGTTGTGCTAAAGTATCAACACAATCAGAATCCATTTGGTCAGTTTTCTATATGTACTTAAAATGTTTTCCACTTTTAACAAAAGAGAGACACATAGAGTGATCCTGGCCATACCACGACTCGGATTGAGGTGGGGTTGACTCGTACACATCAAAAATGACGCATGGATCGTTTTCCTAATGTTTCAATGGAAACTGAATGCATTTTGTTGGGTTTTAGTATGTCAGTTTTTGTTTTCACTTAAAATGTTTTCCATCTCAAAGAAAAGTGAGTCACTTTGAGACGTGGCGGCCACACCGAGGCTCAGATTGAGGTACGGTTGACTCATACACATCACAAATGAACCATGGATCCTTTTCCAATAGTATCAACAGAATCTGAATGTGTTTTGTTGGTTTTCCGTATGTCAGTTGTTCTTTTCACTTAAAATGAAGTCCCTTTTAAACTATAGAGAGACACTTCGAGTGGTTCCAGCCACACCGCGCCTCAGATTGATGTGGGGTTGACTCGTACACGTAAAATATGTCTCATGAATTGTTTTCCTAATGTTTCAATGGAATCTGAATGCATTTGGTCGGTTTTCCGTATGATAGTTGTTGTTTTCACTAAAAATGATGTCCTTTTGAAACAACAGAGAGACACTTCGAGTGGTTCCAGCCACACCGCACCTCATATTGAGGTAGGGTTGACTTTTACACATCATAAATTACCCATGGATCGTTTTCCTAAAGTTTCAATGGAATCTGAATGCATTTTTTTGGGTTTTAGTATGTTCTTTGTTGTTTTCACTTAAAATGTTTTCCATTTCAATGAAAAGTGAGTAACTTTGAGACGTGGAGGCCACACCGAGGCTCAGATTTAGGCGCAGTTGACTCGTACACATCAAAAACGATCCATGGATCCTTTTACTAAAGTATCAACAGAATCCAAATGCGTTTGGTCAGTTTTCCGTATGTTAGTTGTTCTTTTCACTTCAAATGAAGTCCATTTTAAACTATAGAGATACACTTCGAGTGGTTCCAGCCACACCGTACCTCGTATTGAGGTGGGGTTGACTCGTACACTTCACATATGACTCATGGATTGTTTTCCTAATGTTTTAATGGAATATGAATGCATATGGTCAGTTTTCCGTATGTCAGTTGTTGTTTTCACTAAAAATGATGTCCTTTTGAAACAAAAGAGAGACACTTCGAGTGGTTCCAGCCACAAAGCACCTTGGATTGAAGTGGGGTTGACTCGTACACGTCACATATGACCCATGGATCATTTTCATAAAGTTTCAACAGAATCAGAAGGTTTTTGGTAGGTTTCTCGTATGCCAGTTGTTTATTTCACTTACAATTTAGTCCATTTTGAACAAAAGAGAGATAGTTTGAGTGGTCCTGGACACACTGCGGATCGTATTGAGGCGAGGTTGACTCGTACACGTCACATATGACCCATGGATCGTTTTCCTAAAGTTTCAATAGAATCCGTAGGCATTTGGTCAGTTTCCGGCATGTCAGTTGTTGTTTTCACTTAAAATTAAGTCCATTTTAAACAAAACATAAGTACTTTGAGTGGTGTTGGACATACCGAGATTCGGATTGAGGTGGTTTTGACTAATCAACATCACATATGAGTCATGGATCATTGTCCTAAAGTTTCAACACAATCAAAATCCGTTTGATCGGTTTGGCGTATGTATGTAAAATATTGTCCATTTGGAACAAAAGAGAGGCATTTTGGGTGTTCTCGGCCACACCGCACCTTGATTTGAGGCAGGGTTGACTCCCACACGTCACATATGGCCCTTGTATCATTTTACTAAATTTTCAATAGAATCTGAATGCGTTTGGTTGGTTTCCCGTATGGCAGTTGTTGATTTCACATACAATTTAGTCCATTTTGAACAAAAGAGAGACAGTTTGAGTGGTCCTAGACACACCGCCGCTCGGATTGAGGCGGGTTTGACTCTTACACATCACATATGACCCATGGATCGTTTTCCTAAAGTTTCAACTGAATCCTAAGGAATCTGGTCAGTTTGGCGTATGTCAGTTCTTGTTTTCACTTAAAATTAAGACCATTTTAAACAAAAGAGAGGCATTTTGAGTGGTATCGGCCACAACGGGCCTCGGATTGAAGTGGGGTTGACTTGTACATATCTCATATGATCCATGGATCATTTTCCTAAAGTTTATACACAATCAAAATCTGTTTGATCGGTTTGGCGTATGTACGTAAAATATTGTCCATTTTGAACAAAAGAGAGGAAGTTTGGGTGGTCCCGGCCACACAACACCTCAGATTGAGGCAGGGTTGACTCGCACATGTCACATATGACCCTTGTATCTTTTCCTAATGTTTCAATAGAATCCGAATGCGTTTGGTCGGTTTCCCGTATGACAGTTGTTGATTTCACATACAATTTAGTCCATTTTGAACAAAAGAGAGACAGTTTGAGTGTTCCCAGACACACCGCGGCTCGGATTGAGTCGGGGTTGACTCATACACGTCACATATGACCCATGGATCGTTTTCCTAAAGTTTCAATAGAATCCTAAGGCATTTGGTCAGTTTGGCGTATGTCAGTTGTTGTTTTCACTTAAAATTAAGTCCATTTTAAACAAAAGAGAGGCACTTTGAGTGGTGTCCACCACAACGAGCCTCGGATTGAGGCAGGGTTGACTCTTACATGTCACATATGATCCATGGATCATTTTCCTAAAGTTTAAACACAATCAGAATCCGTTTGATCGGTTTGGTGTATGTACGTAAAATATTGTCCATTTTGAACAAAAGACAGGATGTTTGGGTGGTCCCAGCCACACAGCGCCTCTGATTAAGGCAGGGTTGACTCGAACACATCACATATGACCCATGGATCGTTTTTCTAACGTTTCAACAGAATCCAAAGTCATTTGGTAGGTTTCTCGTATGTCAGTTGTTGATTTCACTTACAATTTAGTCCATTTTGAACAAAAGAGAGACAGTTTGAGTTGTCCAGGCCACACCGCAGCTCGGATTGAGGTGGGGTTGACGCTTACAAGTCACATATGACCCATGGATTGTTTTGATAATGTTTCGACACAATCCAAATGTGTTTGGTTGGTTTTCCATATGCCAGTTGATGTTTTTCAATTAAAATGACGTACTTTTGAAACAAAAGGCATACACTTTGAGTGGTGTCGGCCACACCACGCCTCGGATTGAGGCGGAGTTGACTCGTACACGTCACATATGACCCATGTATCATTATCCTAATGTTTCAATGGAAACCGAATTCGTTTGGTCGGTTTTCTATATGTACTTAAATTGTTGTCCATTTTATGAAAAAGAGAGCCACTTAGAGTGATTCCGACCACATCGTGCCTCAGATTAAGGCGGGATTGACTCGTACACGTCACATATGACCCATGTATAGTTGTGCTAAAGTATTGACACAATCCGAATTTAGGGTTTCCACCCCACTTGGACAGCCCTACCCCCACCCCACTTGGACAACCCAGCACCCCCCCACCCCACGTGGACAACCCTACCCCCACCCCACTTGGAAAACCCAGCCCCCCCCCCCCCATCATACCTGGACACCCCTACCCCCCACAACCCACTTGGATAACCCACCCACCCCCCCCCCCCGCACCCCACCTGGACAGCCCTACCGTCACCCCACTTGGACAACCCATCCCCCCCACCCAACCTAGACAGCCCCTCCCCCACCCCACCTGCACACCCTCCCCACCCCACTTAGACAACCCTGCCTGGACACCCTCCCCCACCCAACCTCCACACCCTCTCCCACCCCATGCAGCCCTACCCCGACCCCATTTGGAAAACCCATCCCCCTCCCCCACCCTACCTAGACAGCCCCTCCCCCACCCCAAATAGCCCTACCCCCACCCCATTTGGACAACCCAACCCCCTCCCCCACCCTACCTAGACAGCCCCCTCCCCCACCCTACCTAGACAGCCCCTCCCCCACCCCAAACATCCCTACCCCCACCCCATTTGGACAACCCAGCCCTCTCCCCCACCCTACCTAGACAGCCCCCTCCCCCGCCCTACCTAGATATCCCCCTCCCCCACCCTACCTAGACAGCCCCTCCCCCACCCCAAACAGCCCTACCCCCACCCCATTTGGACAACCCACCCCCCTCCCCACCCTACCTAGATAGCCCCTCACCCACCCCACTTGGAGAGCCCTCGACATCCTCCCCACTTGGACAGCTCTACCCCCACCCCACTTGGACAGCTCTACCCCCACCCCACTTGGACAACCCATCCCCCCCCCACCCCACTTGGAAAACCCAGCCCCCCCCCCCACCCCACATGTACAACCCTAACTGTATTTATGACTAACCAACAAAATCAAGTAAATAGATGTTAAATTTAAATTAAATCAAGGATAAAATAACTCTGGATCATATTGACCTCTTCAATATCAACCAAAATTATTCAATACAGATAAATAACAACAAAACCACAACCTAAAATGATATATTGATTGTGTTCATAAGGGAATCATAATACACAATACATTTTAGAAAAATGGAACGAAAAAATCTAAAATAAATGAAGGCACACCTCCCGATTTATAATGGAAGAACAAAAATTTCTTGAATCAAAGATAGATGTCCCGATGGAAATTAGAGTTAGAAACCTCTAGAGCAGGTTGTCAAGTAGGGTTCCAACCATAACCAAAAATTATATATGCCTTATTTTCGTAAGGGGATCATAATACACACTATATTGCACCAAAATAGAATGACAAAATCTAAAATAAATTAACACACACGAAATGATTTAAATGGGAAGAACAAATCTAAAATCAATAAACTCACACATACCGATTTAAACAGGAATAAAAAATCATTGAAAACCAAACCTGTTGTGTTGGGAAGTGGCGTTTGTGTCGAGATTTAGAGGCAAACCTTCCAGACGATTGAGGTTTAGGGAAAACAATTCGAGAGGGTGCGTCCAGGTCTCGGTTAGGGCAAAATTTTCGAGATGTCTGGAGTTGCAGATCGATGATATTTGTAGATTTTCTTTCACAACGGTTTTAAAAAACCATTGGGAAAGTTATGTTATCCCAACGGTTTCAAAAAACCGTTGGAAAAAACCTCTTAATTCCATATATACCAACGGTTATGATAGAACCGTTGGTATAGGGGTCTTCATCATTCCCAACAGTTTCACTAAACCGTTGGGAAAACTCTTTTTTACACATTTTTCCCAACGGTTTGATGAAACCGTTGGGAAAACACAATTTTTACAGATCTTTACCAATGGTTTTTGGAAACCGTTGGTAAAGATTACCTATACCAACGGTTCAATGAACCGTTGGAATACAAGCGTTGGGAAAAACATGATTTCCATTAGTGATTAACTGGGTACTACTGATGTTTTTTTGAGAAATTTATCATGATTTTCAAGACTTCTAACTATGTTATCAAGGAAAGTGGTAAAGTATGTATGGATGGATGAATTTGAGGAAAGATTCAAGGATCTAGAGAGAAGGCTGATCACTACACATTTACCCACATTACAGCAAATTGGAGAAGGTTTTGTGATATATAGTGATTCTTCCAAGAAAGATTTTGGTTGTGTACTCATGAAAAATGATAATTTGATAGTATATGCCTCATGTCTATTGAATATCCATGACAAAACTACCCTACGCATGATCTGGAGATAGCAGCTATGATTTTTTCCGCGTAAATTTAGTGGTATTACCTCTATGGTGAGAAGTGTGATATATATACTGATCACAAGAGCCTAAAGTATATATTCACATAAAAAGAACTCAAATTGCGTCAAAGAATATGTTTAGAGATAATAAAAGATTATGATTTCTCTATTCTCTATCATCCTAGAAAGGTAAACATGGTAGCTAATTCTCTATGTCGAAAATAACTTTCTTCTCTATCCATGTTGTGGATTGAGAAAGACCATATCTTCATGGATAAGCAAAGGATGGATTTGGAAATCATAATTATAGGGAATAAATCCTATATTTCACAAATTATTACGCTACCATCTATCCAAGATATGATTAAGGAGGCACAATGGGGTGATCCATAGTTTCAAAAGAAGTTGAATGCAGTAAAGTAAGGGAAGCTACAAGAGTTCTATATCAATGATGATGGTGTGATTTGGTTTGGAATGAGTATTTTTGTGCCTTCAACACCTTAGATAAAGAAGGAACTATTTGATAATTCACATATCTCAACTTTCTCTATCCATATTGGGATTACCAAGATGTACTATGATCTCTGAGAACACTTTTGGTTGGACAATATAAAGAATGAGATTGTTGAGTATTTCTCAAGGTGCTTGATATGTCAGCAAGTTAAAGTAGAGTGACAGCAGTCCAAAGGGATGATGCAACCCTTTCCTATACCCATGTGGAAATGTGAGAATGTCATTATGGTGTTTTTCAAAGGTCTCCTAAAGAAATCCAAGCGAAATAATGTGAAATGGGTTGTGGTGGACCGACTCACCAATACTATCACTTTATCGCAATTTGAGAAGATATCTCACTTAAAAAACAATCAAAGATATATGTGATGGAAGTGATGAGACTGCATGGGGTTCCACTCTCGACTACCTCTATTCGTGATACTAGGTTCACATCTATGTTCTAGAGAAGTCATCAGCATTCTTTGAGTACCGAATTGAATTTCAGCATGGCCTATCACCCCCAAACTAATATCCAATCTGAAAGGACTATTCAAATGCTCAAAGATATGTTCAGATCTTGATCAATAGAATTAAAATGTGGATGGATTAGAAACTCCCATTCGATGAGTTCTCATACAATAATATCTTCCACTTGAGTATTCATATGGATCTCTATGAAATTTTGTATGGAAAGCAACGTAGAACTCTAACTTGTTTGGATGAAGTTGGAGAAAGAAAGCTATTGGGACATGATCTAGTGAGAGAGATGATAGAGAAGGTTCAATCCATCAAAAAACATATAAAAACTATTCATATTTGGTAATAGAGATATTTTGATAACCATTTAAGGGGCTTGGAGTTCAAATTTATAGATATAGTCTTCCTTTAGATATCTCCACGGAAGACAGTCATGCATTTTGGAAAGAAATAGATGTTAAGCCCGAGGTATATTGGCCTATTTGAGATCCTTGACTGTATAGAAGTTATGGCCTATTGGCTTTCACTTCCACCAAATATGGTTCCAGTTCATGATTTCTTTCTTATATCACTCCTAAGGAAGTACATACCAGATCCCTCACATTTACTTAATTCAAAGGTGGTATAGCTGGAAGATGATCTCTCTTATGAGGAGCATCCAGTAAAGATTATTGACCAGAGAGATAAGGTTCTATGCAATAAGACAACCCACCTTGTCAAAGTGTTATAGAGGAACCATAAGTGTGAAGAAGCAACATTCAAACCATAGGATGCAATGAAGGAAAAGTACCCAAACATTTTAATGTAAAACAAAATTTCGAGGGAGAAATTTCAAAACGGGGGAACAATGTAACGACCCAAAGTTTTATCATTGGAAGTCCCTTATTATAATTATCTAATATAGTATAATAAAAGAAAATAAAATTCATAATAAAATCCATATCATGCTTAATTGAACTACTATATTCTATGTGACCCTTAAACATAATTTTTACACTTCTATGATTTAAATTTGGAAAATCTGACGTACACAGTTGTGATCAGTATAATGTTTGGAGACCGATAAGAAAAATATATTTTTTGGTGAATAGTGACATACCCTTTTGAAAATTAATGTTACCCTTATGAATAATAATATGACCCTTATGAATATTAAATTGTCTATGTGAATATGAACCTTACCAATGATAGTATAAATAAAATTTATATATCCTATAAGTTATAATATGATATAATTATAGTGTTAGTATTTTTGTAAGTTGTGAATTTTTAATGATTAATTTAATAATTTAAATGAAAATTTATTTTTCACAAAATTTATTCATGAACTATTATTTTTATGTCTTATTATTGTATGATAATTTTATGAGACCTTCATTATTTTTTTAAAGTGTTCAAAAAGCAGTTTAAATTTTCAATTATTTATTTTTCAAGTAAATTATGATTTTAATTAAAAATTAAATTAATCCAATATAGAAAATTATTTTTATAAAATGGAGTTCATTTTTTAATTCTACATGTTGAAAAATGGTTAGGGTTAATTTTTGAAATTTTTGTAAAGTACATTAATTTTTGGTAAAAATATGAAATTCGATAATTTAAAAAATATGCTAAATAAATGGATTTATTCATCATGCTTGGATCATGGATAATGTAAATATAAATTGGTTCAAACTCACATTCATTATTTACTATATTTAGTCTTTTAGTCATACTTATTTCTTATCTTGTGAAGAAATTATAAATTAATGAATATAATACTGAGAAAACCCCTCTCCCCTCAACTATAAATACCACCCCTCACAACCTCATTTCCTTGAACCTCTCAAGCCTTGTTCCTACTAAAAATTATACTCAAATACCTTCCCAATCTCCTCCGCCACATCCATATTCCCTTGGTATCATTAAAAGACACAAACCTCTCCCCTAAAGAGGCTCTCAAGGAAGATATATTCAAGAGGTAATTTCTATCTCTCTTTTTATTCAATTTCCATTCAAATTTCTTTTATTTTCTTCATTTAGCCTCATATTCTATTATAAATATTTAATTATAACTCTATTATTATTAATATACTTATATTATATCATTTTAATGGAATATTATTCATTGTCCTCCTCCCTCTCTCTCTTTGTTGATAAAAATGAAATTGTCGCTCGTGATGTGTTAATTTACCTACATCATGGGGGATGCACTTCCATTTTCATTTAATGAATTCAATGATATCAATATTAACATTAAATGGTTGAAAAATATTTTAATATTTATTTGTTAACCACTTTTATTTTCTGGAAACTACTTTTATACATAATACTAAATGATAAAACAAAACATGATCTTTGTGATCCCAAAACCGCCCAAATTAACCTAAAACGATCATCATTAAATTTTATCTAATGATTCATACTCATGGTATATAACCAAATTAATTTTAAGATAATTTAAACTCCTATAAGATAATTAATAACATGTAATATAAATTTTGGTTTTTTATACATGTTCTACACAAACTTACATTCATGTGTACAAGTGAAACATTCATGAAAACTAAGAAAAAGAACACTCCCAAAAAAATGAATTTAAACTCTATAACTCATCCAAAGTCCCATAAAATAACTAAATAAAACCATAATGATCCATATTCATGTATATAAGTTTATATAATTTCTAATTAATGAATATAATTTCATTATATTGGAAATTAAATTGAAGAAGGTGTTTGACTACAAGGTAAAGGGAATTCTCGAACCCAACTTTCTTTCTTAGGGTTTTCCTTATTTCATTCCATTTTCAGTATGGTTATTCCTTTTATTTCATCATAATTAAATTATCTTTTCTTGTATATAAATGTTTTCTAATGGATTTTATTTCCATCACAATGTTTTCCAAAAGAAATCTTCTTTCAAAACACCTCTTTTACTTCTCACTCAAGGTTGATGGTTCTTGTATCAAGTATGTTATTCCCTCTTTCATTTGGGAACCCAAAGTTTATGAATTTATCATTTATGAAATGTAAAACATTAATTTCCAGGGGTTTTTTTGTCCAAGATTGATATATGTTCTATGTGTCATGCATGATAACGTAACATTATGATGTGACCGATGCCAATGGAATTATATAGCATAATGTTGATGTTATGATGTGATGGGTGCACCCGAAATTATATAGAACTAAAATGCATTGGGTAATCAAATGAATCTCGTGATTCAATTTGAAATATGTTTGAAAATGATTGTAGATTTTTTCACAACTATGTGTGGTAGTTAACCATTTATACATTAGGTTTTATTTTTATGCACTACCACATTCTATGTTATTATTTAATGCCACTTCTCGTGATTATGATGATGATGTTATAACTATGCTCACCCCATGTTATATTGTTTCATGTTAGTTTCTATCATCTTACCAGGATTTTATCTAATCCTTTTTTTATTTATATCCTCAAGTGACTACATGTACTAAGGACTACACAAAAGCCAATAACAAGCTAGAAAAGAAAAAATTAAATAAATGTTTACGCTTTATGTTATAAATGTTATGTATGGTCCTAGTTTTCCCAAGACACTAAACCTTTTGATCCAAATTGTGTAATGTTTTTATTATTTCATCATTAAAATTATGTAAAATTAATGTAAGAAAATTAGGGTCACTATAAATAACTTTCCTCAATGTCTTGTGTAACACTCAAGACCAAGTGTTAATGAACAATAATATAATATTAAAATATATAAAATAATATAATAATAGTATATAAACTAGTTGTTAAATTAGATTTTATGAAGATTATTTAATAATATATTTAAATCTCTGGATTGAAAAAAATTTAAAATGAATTAATTAGTTAAAAATATAAAGAGATTATTTTTATAGAAAACCATAATTATGCTCATAAGTTTTTTAAACCTAATAAATTAAATAAATTATAATTATTAAGTAATTTTAATTTAATTTATATTCAATATATTTAAGTAAATATTTTTTATATTTATCCATTATATTTTATAAGTATAGGATAAGAGTAAAACCAATTTAACATATAAAACCCAATATTTTTATTAAGGTAGTTTTACCACCTTTTAATGGGGAACCCTTTTTAAATACTATTTTTTACACCTTTAAAAATTATATATGTCAAAATAAACTTCATATTTAAAATAAAAACATAAAAATTATGTTATGATAAATTTTTGTTATTTTTATGTCATGTTTCATTTTATAATGAATAGTTAAAAATACTGGATTTTAATTCAAGACTACATTTTCATATTATTTATTTATAAGGATAAATTATGTTTTAGTTTGATATTGAGGTTTATTTAGATAATATTTTTATCAATTAATACAATTTATGTCGTTGGGATCAATTTCATTCCAAAATTGGCTATAAAAACAAAGCAAACATTTGACCATTTTTACTTTAAAACCCTCCATTGTCGACCCAACTATGGGATTAAAATTTAATTAATTTCCTCCACTTCTGTGATTAGAATTTGAAAAAATGGATTCTATATATTTAATAATCATAATTTATATTTTATAATAATGTTAAATTATTTTTTGACCAAAAATATTAGTTAACTAATTAAAATTAATTGTAATGATTAAGGTTAAATTAAGATTAATAAGGGACTAAACCATAACATTATGGCCCAAAACGACCTATAAACTTATAATATTACAATTTTATTTCCATATTTTGATCCTATACTCCTTTATATAGTATTTTAACTATTATTTAACCACTTTAAATAAAAAAACGTGGGCAGTGTTCCTTTCTTTTAAAATATTTCAAGAGATTCCACTCCACCTCCATTATAAAAGGCCTCCTTCACTTCCAATTTCTCACACCTCTAAATCCTATTAGTTTTATAAAAAATCTACCAAATTCACTCCCCAACATCCATAAATTTTAACTTTAAGCCTTATCTTGTGATGAAATCTATCCAAGATATCCTTTGGCTCAAATCAAAAGGAGTTACCAGATCAATAGGTAACACCCTCCCTCAAACTTCTTTCTTTTATTTCCTTTCTCCTCTCCCTCAAATATTATTATTTTATTATCATATATAAACACCAATAACCTAAATATACTAGTATTATTGTATGATAGTACTTTTACCTTCACTTACACACACATCCTTCTAATGGGTAACAAATATACTGTTTACATGTAGGCGGACTACCGCCTCACGAAAGGATGATTGTTCAATTTTCCTTTACTAGATCTCATGGTGGAAATTATGATGAAAAATGTTTTTATATATGTTATATATAATATTTATTATATATTTAATATTCATTACTTATTTTACAAGACACATATTTATAATATCCATTTTTTGCTAATACGATAATTTCGTTCGAGGAAGTGCAGACTACGGCCCCCTAAAAGCGATGTGATTCGTTAATACACTAAATGGAATGTATTATAGATGTATGTACTAAATATATATGATATATATGATATATTAAATCTAATATAATATTTATAAATATATATACATATATACGACTTTTACTTTCTTTCAACACGACAATTAATCGGAAATAACGTTCATGAGTATGTACGGCTTACCATCTCCATGAACGATGTATTCTGTTTGATACTTCTATATTATATAGAATATTATAATAAAAATATAGTTGATATAAATTATATTTATATCATTATTTACATTATATAATAATTATATAAGTATACTTATCAATGAAATAACAAATTAAGACACATGCGAAGAACAAAGAGAATGTTATCTGAAGTGAATCATTAACATAGGATGGTCAAAAAGCCAGTAATATATGGTCGTAATGAAGACAAATATGGTATCATATATAAAAATATGGTTCTGTAAAATATTTATAATAAATTTATTTTTAATATAAAGTTATTTTGAATGATTATAATGAGAATCAAGACTAGAGGTAGGTATTTCTTCTCACTTTTAATTTCTGTGAGATACAAACTACGTTCCCCACTATTTACTATTTGTGTGTTGTATTTACTACCCATGATTGTATTAAATTATTCTTGTACTTAAATTTATTGTTATTTAAATATCCAATTTATTATCACTCTTTCATGGGTTTTAGGTTTCAAAAAGCACCAAACCTGTAAAATAGTTTTGTCTCAATTTATTTTCTTTGATACTCATGTTTTGTTATGCACCTAAATTATTCTTTGATATGTATATAGTTTCATTTTACATTTTATATCATAAATATACTTATTATAATGATATTTAAAGGTTTAAATAATTTCATTTTATTACATGGAGATTATGAACCCAATTTATCAGTTTATAAGAGTTTATTTAGACAATCTCATCACTTTTTCAAGGTTTTTTATGTTTATGCTTGTTTTGAGGAAATATTATGATCAATCTATAAAGAAAAATCATGACTTTCTTTATCCTCTGTTTATTAAAGATATCCACATGTGTTAGTATAATTTTTTCACTATTTCTTACTTAAGATATTTTTTTAAGTAAAATTTGATTGTCTCTCTCTTTAGTTAGAAATCCTTTGTAATCAAAAACCATGTTTTCAGAAATGTTTTCAAAAAAACATTTATATGATACATAAAGATAATTTTCAAGGAAAAAGGATTTAAAAAATGTTTTATAATTTTAAAACATACTTTATAATATTTAAATTCTATTTTTAAATAAAAAGGATTCCAAAAGCTTTTATGTAATAAAAAACGTTTTCCAAATAATAAAAAATATTTTCCTCAGAAAAATAATTTTACAAGATCTTTTAAAATTATTTACAATCTAAGATAACATCCATTGGTATTACTAATGAATTTATGGAGAATTTATTCAATTCTTCTATTCATATTATTTCTTTGAATGGATTACGTTTTTTCAATGATATTTATCAAACTTGTTTCTATTTCACAAGTTATATGCTTTTGAAACCCATTTCTTTTCACGGGTTTTGATTATGATGAAATGATTATGAAACATGTATCTTTACACAAGCTATGATATGATTACATGTTTATAATAGATATTTCATTTCATGGGTTATGATATGATTATTTATGATCTTGTGGAACATTTATGTATGATTTAACTATGAGATGGATGAAACATATATTTCCCTCCAATACATTGTGTAAGGACTTTTATCTCATTAGATAGACATATAAGGAATGGGAAATTAAATAGGTTTAGAAATATAGTGCTAGAATGGGGGTTAACCTTATTTAGTAATACAGGGCTGGAATGGGGGTGTACCCAATTCAGTAGAAGAATTTCTCCACTAAGATGGTCTTGGAAGTGATGCCTTGTCTACTACAGCAAATCATATTATGTGACTATGTGTTTTCCACATTTCTATGCTTTATTCATATGTTATTCTTTCAGGTATTATGTACTTCATTTCCTTATGATTCATGTATTATGAATTGATAATCTTTATGTTTTGATTCCTGATTATCAACTTTGATGTGTAGGGGATGATCCTTTATTTTCATGACCAATTTCTTATACCCTATTATCATGTTTATAATTACATGTCTCCCTTATTTACCCTTAATAAGCTTTTGATCTAACCACTTTTTTATGTTTCCTTCCCCTTTCTATGAATATTTGAGTTATTTTTGATGTGTCTAATAATGGTGATAGTTAGGAAGAAACTAGTGGGAGATAATTTATCCCTTTTATGTATCTATGTTTATGTTTCCATGTTTCCAAATTTATTAGACTAGTACGGTATTTAGTCATCTGTTATTGTAATGTTTTAAGTATTTTTCAAATGTAAGGTCATGTCTATATATGTCAAGAATGGGTATTTGTAGTTGGTATCAAAGAGAAGATTTATTTAACCTTCTGAAACTATTATGATATAACTTTAGTGATTTTCATAAGTATATTTATAAGGATATTTATAGGGATTTCTATAAGGATAAGTATGAGGATGAGTTAACATTTAAGAAAAAGTCCTGAAAAGTTTTTAAAGGATTGATTGAGTGTTTTCCTAGAAATAAATTCTTGTCTGGATACTACAATTTTATGTGTCTCTGGAACAGATATATCTAGGATTGACAACTCTAAAAAGATATTTTGGTATTGACTTGGGATAATCTAGTACATGACAACATGCCTTATTTCACACATGGTTTGACTCTCCCAGGGGATATGCTTTAGAAATTCACAAACTCTTCACAAACCATTATTAAATATTTTAATAGAATAAAACTACGAATAACCTACAATAAACCTATTGTTTCATCTATTAAAAGGTAGTTATCATTATTTATACGTCCTATAAGTAATTTTTCATGATTATGTGGTTTTTTTCTATGATATGTGTTTCTAACCCCTTTTTTGTTTTATTTAATGGAGAAAACCCGAAGGAATTGGGTTTAAATTGAGTCAGATGGACAATCTGGTGATTATGAGAAATGAAATTGGATAGTGACTAAAGAGAAAGATATTGTGATTATGTCAAATCTGCTATCACGATATATGATTAACAATGTGAACTTTGGTGATATTCCTAACACATTGCATAAGAGTAAGATGGAATTTTATAAATCTTCAAATTCTAAGGATCATATAGTAAATAAGATTCATATTCCTACCTATCAAGAAGAAGGTAATAAGAACCTTGAGGAATACCTCAAATAGAGGATAGGATGTGATCACTATGGGAAAAAGGGGAATTGAGTGAAGAATTGTCATAGAGTTCAATGTCTCATCTATGGAGAACATGAACATCACCCAACTCAATTCCAAAACATAAGAATCTACTTCTAAATCAATTAAGTACCTATTCCATGCCAACCATCAAAGAAGAAATATTGAAGTATTTATGTATTTGGACCCAATAGTTGTGAAGGGTGAATTATATAAATATTATTCAATTTATGATTTTTACTAAGGACTTTCAAGAATATGTTTAATAGTTATAATCAATACGAAAACTGATTTAATGATGTGGTGATAGTAATTGGAAGCCCAAGATTAAGGGAAACACTCATAATGTGTTCCTAATATTAAGATAATTATTTTTGCATAGGAGACATGTTGGATATAAATAATTGAATTAGATGGTACTAATTACCCTGGATCTGATTATTAATTGGATGAAAAAGTGGTATATATCATCATGGATGAAGTTTTAAACTTCTTAGATATAGTTAAAATATCTTGTAACCCTTTGAATGAGTAAAAATACATTATTTTCAAAATTATTTGTTGTAATTCAATCTATTACCATATTTTAAGAGAATATATGATGAGGGTATTCACATGTTTTTGAATGTGCAACCAGGATCTATTTTGTGATATATGGGGGATAAATGTTAAGCTCATTTCGTGACCTTATTTATAATATTTTGGATTGTCATCTGTTAGGAGGGTCATAAGGTTAACCATTTATTGAATTTTTAAGTTAAAATTTAGACTAAGTCTGTTAGATTAATGTATTATCTATCCATATGAGGATTTATTCATAATGGATACCATGTTTAAACTACTTTGTATTAATGATAACTTATGAAAAATATGATGTCTTATCATAGATCTCATGATCTGTTAGGACTTTATAAATAAAAAAGTCAAATTCTTTTTAGAGAAAGTGGTGAATTAGATTAATGAACAAAAAATGGTAATGTTGTCCTGAAATCATTAAGTATAAATTTTCTTTATAAATCATCAACTTTGGGAAAAATATCATAAAACCAAAAAATATTGTCATATACCTATGTTTTTTATGATTCAAAAGGTCCCTTAGGTTATCGTAGATTTATGGATTGGTGATTGTTAAATTTATCTTGACATATTATCTATCACTCTCTATCATAACATGATGGTAATATTTCACATCCATGTACATTTTTTCACTTCCCACTTATGTTCTCTTATGTGGGGATCTCATTATGACTAACATTGGGTAACTGTTATGTTTCCAACTTTCCATTTTAAAAGGAAGTTTTAGTGTCCATTTTTACAATGTGGGTTTTTCTAAAAGGAAATATGAAGTATTAAATGTTTGATAACCCAGATTAATTTCAATATATAAATTCATTTTAAGTGGGGTATAATGCAACAGCCCGATATTTTGTGAATTTTTTTTTGAATTAATTTATTCTTTTTGATATTTTACATTTCAAGCAACACTAAAAATAGTTTATTTTAAAAACTATGTTTGGAATATGTAAAATACACCCAAAATAAATTTTATATTTCTCTACATAAAACCCTAATAATAGATTTCATTACATTCAATGATATCTTTCCTTGATTGCTTGTGTATCATGCAATACCAAGTGTTACCGAACAGTAATATACTCTTAAAAAATAATTATATAATAATTATATATAACCTATCCATTACATTAGATTTTATAAATATTATTAACTAACATATATAATCATATGATTCAAAAAAATAAAATGAATTAATTAGTAACAAATTAATTAGAAATGAATATAAGAACAAATTAAATATAAAGGGATTTTTTTATGGAAAACTATTATTTTGATCACAAGTTGTTTTAATCCAAATAAATTAAATAAGTTAAAATTATTAATTAATTTTAAGGTAATATAATATATATATATATATATACAAATAAATACTATTTATATTCATTCAATATATTTAATATGCATAAGATAAGAATAAAACCAATTTAACACATAAAACCCAATATTTTATTAAGGTAGTTTTAACACCTTTTAAAGGAGAACCATTTTTAAATCCAATTTCTAAAAACTTTATAGATTTATAATTTAAAAATAAAATTAATCATTTAAAGAGAAACCTATAAATTTTTTTAGGATAGATTTTTGGTAATTTTCTATTATGTTTCATTTTTTAATGAATAGTTAAAAATTCTGAATTTTAATTCAAAACTATTTTTTCATTTAATTTATTTATATGGTTTCATTATGTTTTAGATTGATTTTAAAGTTTAATTAGATAAAATTTTTATCAATTAATCCAATTTAGGTAATTGGGATAAATTTTATTTTCAAATTGGCTATAAAATCATAGAAAGCTTTTGATCATTTTCACTTTAAAACCCGCATTGTCGACTCGACTGGGGATTAAATTTAAATTAATTTCTTCCACTTCAATGATTATAATTTAGAAAAATGGATTTTATATTTTGAATCAAAATATTTTATAATATCTAATAAGGTCAAATTATTTTTTACCAAAAATATTAGTGCAGTAATTAAAATTAATTACAACGATTAAGGTTAAATTAAGCTTAATAAGGGACTAAACCATAACATTAAGGCCCAAAATGGTCTATAAACTTGTCCTAAGTCCAATGAATTTCTATATTTAGATAATGTACTCCCTTTTATCTAATTTTTACCATTATTTAACCACTTTGAATAAAAAACATGAGTGGGGTTCCTATCTTTTAAAATATTACAAGAGGTTCCACTCCTCCTCGGTTATAAATGGTCTCCTTCACTTCAACTTCCTCACACCTCTCAAGCCCATTAGGATATTTAAAAAACTTACCAATTCACTCCCCAACATCCATACCTTTGATGTTGAAACCTCCCCTTGGGAATAAATCAATCCAATGAATCCTTTTGGCTCAAACCAAAAAGAATTACCTGATCAAGAGGTAACACACTCCCTCAAACCCCTTTATTTTATTGTCTTTCTCCACTCCCTAAAATATTATTATGCCATAATAATAAAACAAAACTAGTATCCTAGATAAAATCAGATGTTTTATGTTAATATCTCAACCTGGAATTATACAAACATCCATCTAATGTGTAACAAACATACTCTTTATGTGTAGGCGGACTACAACCTCGCTAAATGATGATTGTTCAATTTTTCTTTTACTACCTTTAATGGTGGAAATTATGATGGAAAATATATTTATATATGTTATATATAATATTTATTATGAATTTAAGAAAATTTAATTTTTTTTACACCACGCATCTTCATACTATCAATTTTGTGTTAATACGATAATTCTATTTGAGGAAGTGCATACTACTGCCCCCTCAAAGCGATGTGATTCATTCATACACTACATGGAATTTATTATGGTTGAATGTACTAAATATATATATGTGATATACATGACATAATAATGATACTTTAATAATTATACATACATATATATATATATGTATATATATTTCTTTTACTTTATTTCAACATGATAATTAAACAAAAATAACATTTATGCATATATACAACTTACCGTCTCTATGAACAGTGTATTCCATTTGATACTTTTATATTATATGGATTATTTTAATACAAATATACTGTCTATTAATGATATGTTTTTCATGTTTTACATTCTTGAATCATTATATAAGTATAAGGACCCACAATATAACAAATTGAGACACATGCGAAGAACAAAGAAAATGTTATCCAAAGTAAAAAACATAACATAAGATTATTAACAAGAGGGTAATAAAAGGTTGTAATCAATAAATATATGGTATTATATATAAGAATATGGTTCTTATAATATTTATAATAAATTTATGTTTATTAAAAATGTGGTTTTAATGAGTACAATGAGATTCAAGACTCATGGTAAGGGGGATTTCATCTCACATTTTATTTCTATGAGATAAAATTTGTGTTTTCCACTCATTAATGTTTTTGTGGTGTATGTACTGGCCATAATTTTATACAATTAATATTATAATTAAATTTATTGGTATTTAAGTATCCATTTTATGATATTTATTTCATGGGTTTTAAGTTTCAAAAGCTACGAAGTCGGTAAAATAGTTGTGTCTCAATTTGTCTTCTTTAAGACAAATGATTTTGTATGAAAATAAATAATTTTTTGAGGTGTATATACTTAAATTTTACATGTTATATAATAAATTAACTTATTTGAAGTTATTTTAAGATTCTTGTAATTTCCTTTTCTTTCATGTAGAGTATGAACCCAAGTTACCATGTTATATGAGTGTATTGACACAATCTCATCATTTTTTCGAGGTTGTTTATGTTTATGCTTCTATTGATGAAATATTATAATAAATATTTCAATAAAAAAATTATTTTCCTTCTAATCTATTGATTCAATATATCCTCAAGTGTTAGTACTATTTTTTCACTCTTTGTTACTTAAGATAATGTTTTTAAGTAAAATTTGATTTTCTCTCTCATCAGTAAGAAATACTATATATTCAAAAACAATGTTTTAAAAAATGTTTTTGAAGGATTCATAAAGATAATTTTCAAGGAAAAAGTATTTTAAAAATGTATTATTGTTTTCAAAGCATCATTTATAAGTTTTCCTTGATATTTTCAAAGAAAAAGGTATTCAAAATGATTTATTTTATGAAAAAATGTTTTTTAAATAATAAAAGATATTTTCCTCCAGAAATGTTTTTAAAATATGTTTTAAAATTATTTCCCATATAATATAAAATTAATTGGTGTTACACATTCCTTTATGGGGAAATTATAAAATATTTCCATTCATATTCTTTTTTTGAATGGATTATGTTTTGATGGTATGATGTTTAGGAATCCGATTTCTCTTTACTGGGTTATATGATTTTGAAACCCACATCTTTTCATATATTATGTTTATGATGAAATGATTATGAAACCTATCACTTGCCACAGGTTATGATATGATCACATGTTTATAATACCCATTTCATTTTATGGTTTATGGAATGATTATTTATGATCCTATGGCACATGTATTTATGATTTCACTATGAGAAGGGTGGGACATATATCTCCCTACAATGCATTGGGTAAAAAAATTTATCTCATGTGATAGGAATGTATGGAATGGGAAATGAACTCGATTCAGTAATACAGGGCTAGAATGGGGTCTTACCTGGTACAGTAATATAGGTCTGGAATGGGGGTTTACCAAGTTTAGTAATATGAGGCTGCAATGAGGTTGTACCTACTTCAGTAAATGAATATATCTATTAATATGGTCTTGGATGTGATTCCTTGGCTATTATGGTATATAATATTATGTGATTATATGTTTTCCACATTTCCATGCTTTATTCCTATGTTATTCTTTCATGGATTATGTCCTTTATTTCCTTATGATTCATGTCTTGTGAACTACCAATATTAATGACATGAAAAATATTTATGAACTTTGATATGTAGGGGATGGTATTTTGTTTTTCTGACCACGTTTTTATACCATACACTCATATTTATGCTTATATGTCTCCCTTTTTTACCCTTACTAAGCATTTATGCTCAACCCTTTTTATGTTTCCATCCCTGGGTTTTAAAGAATTTTATTATGATTGATGTGTTTAATAAGGGTGATGGTCAAGAATATCATAGTGGGAGATAATGTAGCCATTTTATGTACATGTCATTATTTTTTCATGTTTCTAAAGGCACTAGACTAGTATGGTCTTTGGGTGCCTGGTATTGTAATGTTTTATGTATTCTTCAAATGTAATGTAATGTCTATGTAGGTCAATACTGGGTTTTTATAGGTAATGTATTGAGTATTCATAATCCTATATCAACTCTAACCATCTTTTTGGGTGCATGTTCAACACCTTCTCTGTGAATATATATTTTAGACTTTTATGATTGGTATATATATCAAATTTTTCTCCATAACAATAATACTTCCATATCTTTAACGAAAAAATAACTACTTCTAACTCCAAATCATGTGTTGGGTAAGTTTTCCCATGAATCTTCAATAGTTGCAAAGCTTAATCCCTGACAATGTTATTATGAAAATAAAAAAACACATTCCCTTCTTGGATTCATCATTATAGATTACAAACGCTTCTCTACTACAGGGTAATGTGACCATAGGTGCACTGACTAACCTTGTATTCAGTTCCTTCGAATTTTCCTCACATTCATCTATCCAGTGGCACTTGACACCCTTCAGTGTTAACTTGGTCATAGGATTAGATAGTCATGATAAATTATCTACAACCATAGATAATATCATGCTAAACCATCAAATCTAAGGATCATAGTCACCATGGCTGGTCTATCCCATCATTCAATAGCATTTTTCTTTGATGGATCTTCTGATATACCATCTATTGATATTAAGTGACCCAAAAATAAAACCTTTTGTAGACAAAATTCACACTTTGTAAATTTTTCATATGGATTCTCCTTCCTTAGGGTTTTTAGAACAATTATCAAGTGATATTTATGCTCTTCCTTTCTCTTTGAATATATATGAATATCGTCTATAAATACTACCCAAAACTGATCCAGGTAATCTCTAAAGACTATATTCATTAAATAAATTAAGGTAGTAGTGGAATTAGTAAGACCAAATATAATCACAATATATTCATATTGTCTACACCTTATACGGAATGTCATCTTGGGTATAACCTCTTTCTTGACCCTCAATTGATGATATCCATAATGAAGGTCAATCTTGGAAAAGTATTGAGCTCCATACAGTTGATCAAAACTGTCATCAACACGGGGAAGAGGATACATGTTCTCTATTTTGATCTTGTTCAACTCCTAATAATTAATATAGAGTCTCATCGATCCATCATACTTTTTCACAAAAAGAATAGGTGCTCCCTAAGCTGACACACTTGGTCGAATGAATCCCTTATTATTATTTTATTGGATTTTATTATTTGATACTTTCAACTAAATTGGAGACATTCAATATGGATTATTTAAAATTAGTGTAGAACTAGATATGAGTTCTATTGAGAAATAAACTTTGATCTTTGGTTGAATCCTAGAAAACTCTTCCAAAAAGACATCCAAAAAATCCTAAACAATAAAAATATCATCAACATCGATTTTCTCCCCAACAATTTCAGATAAACAACCCTTTTGAATGGGAATTAAGACCCATATAGTGGATGTAATCCCCACAAGAAGATCATACTTATTCTCACATTTATGGATGATCATAGGAGGGTTCGAAATATCAAGTATAATTTCCCATAATTGAAAATTGATGTGGGATTTATGTAGAGAAATCCAATCCATTCATAATATGACATCAAATTTAACCAAATGAAGAATGAAAAGATTTATAAGAAGCACATTACCAAAAACTTCAACCAGATAGAAATAATAGACTTGAGATTAAATCATCATGCCATCAGGGGTTTTCATTACTAATTTCATATCTAATTATTTTTGTGGACTATTAATACCCATACCAAATTATTTTGATATGAAATAGTGGGTAGATCCAGAATCAAATATGAAATTATCAATTCTAGAGTGGATATAAAGTGTACATTTCATCACATTGTTATCACACCCCTCATCAGAAATAGGATTTCATGAGATTTTCCCTTTTCCCTCAACATAAGAGGTTGTTGACGTCGATCATCAACACCAGCCCTTGGGTTTGGGATGTGGTTAGAATAATTCCCATTCTCCTTACACTTATAGCACTAAATTATGGGAGGTTCATTCTATTCCACTTTTTCCCACTTGAACATTAGCTAACTCTTCCCATCCCTTCTGCAATCAAATGCATATCGGTCATCCCCTCTATAATTAAAACATTTATTATACCACTTAAGGAAATTTCCTCTATGATTCTTCCCACACATAGAGAATAAAGTAAATCGCGTCTTTTTTTCTTCATGGTATTTAGATTTTCCATTAAACTCCATCTTCCTCATCTTTTCAAAACCATGAAATTGATATGTGACTCCAACCTCCATTTCAACCTTGATTACACAATGCACAATATCTTCATAAATACTAAAGTCTCTTATTTCCAACTCCCTTCTAAGATTTGGATTTAATCTAGTGAAGAACCTATCAAATTTACTTTCAGTTTGGAAGATAATTCATGAAGCATACCTTATAAGTCTCATGAAATTAACCTCTTCAATACCAAAAGATTCCTCATCCCTTTTCTTTAACTCAAGGAAATATTTCTCTATATTTGTAAAAGGAATATAAGGAAAGTAATTATTAAGAAATAAGTTCTTGAGGTAGTTCTAATCCATGGATTCAATCTCATATTACAACCTCATATTCTTGATTAGAGTCCATCATTGGTCCGCTTCACCTTCTAACATATAGACAACCATAATGACTTTCTCGTGATCTGAAAACTAGAGAATAGATAATATCTTTTCATTGGTATTGATCTATTGTACATCAACAGTTGGATCAGAATACCCTCTAAAAGATGGTGCATGTTTCCCTATGAAAGTCTCTATAGAAATTTTTTCCCACCTTTGATAATTTGTAATTCCATCATGCTTCATAGCTGGAGAAAGTTGTGTGAGTATATAAATGAGGTTTTTTATTCTAACTTCCATGTAATTCTATTTCTCAGGTGGAAAATAATTGTATTTTCCATCACAATCACTATTAACATGGTTCCTTTGGGGTCCATCCATTAAATAAAACCAAAAAGAAAAGAGTGGGAAAGAGTTATCATATCAAGAAACTACATAATCATGAAAAGTCAATTATATTATGTCTAAATTATGGCACATTCATTAATCTTTGACACCATAGTTATATACTAGGTTATTCATAGGAATATTCTATTTAAATACTTCATGATGGTTCATAGAGACTTTGTGATTTCCTAAAACATATCCCCTAGGAGTTTCAAACCAGGTGTGCAGAAAGGCCCATTTTCATATACCAGATTTCCCCAAGTCAGGACCGTAACATCTTGTTATATTTATTACCCCTAGGTACATATGTTCCAGATCTACATCCACTTTTAGTATCCATACATAGATTTATTTCAAGGAAACCACTCACTTTATCCTTCAAAAAAATTTGAAGACATTTTCTTATACTTTTCCTTATTCTTAAAATTATCCATAGACATGTCCTTAGGGTTCTCACTAAGGTTTTATAATCCCAGATTCCAAATGTTAGAAAAAAAATTACTCATGTACAAACTATAGTGACCCTGTATTGATATACATTAACATTACATAACATTTTTGGAATACTTAAAGCATTATACAAACAGACACCCAAAAACCGTACTAGTCTACAGCCTTTGGAAACATGGAAACATGAACACTGGTACATAAGGGATCTATATTATCTCCCACTAGGATCATATTGAATACAACCCTTCTTAGACATATCAAACTTAATACATATCTTCATAACCAGGGGAAGGAAACATAAAAAAGGGTGAGCTCAGATTCTCAGTAAGAATAAAAAAGGGAGACATGTAAGCATAAACATTAGTATTGGGGTATGAAAATGTGATCCTAAAAATAAAATACCATACCCTACGTATCAAATATCCTAAATAGGAATCATGGAATAAATATTGTAAGTTCATAAGACATGAATCATAAGGAAATAGATAACATAAGCCATGAAATCATAATATAGTAATAAAACATGGAATTGTGTTAGACACATAAGCATATAATATGATTTCCATAATATCTAAGGCATCGCTTCCAAGACCATCCTGGTAGTATGCGTTCACTCCCTATACCATCTTGTTAGTCATGGTTCACTCCCATTTCTATCTTAGTATCATGATTTCACTCCTACTGCCATCTTGGTATTCATGGTTCTCTCTCATGTCTATCTTTATAGTCAAGGTTTATTACCAAGACCATCTTAATCTATCTCATAAGGTATATATCTTTACCTAGTGCATTAGAGGGAGATATAGTTCCCACCCATCTCATAGTGAAATCATGCATACATGTTCCACAAGATCTTAAATAATCATATCATAACCGGTGAAATAAAATGGGTATTATAAACATGTAATCATATTTTTACTTATTGAAAAAGATAGGTTTCATAATAATTTAATTATAAACATAACCTGTTAAAATAAGCAGGTTTCAAGATCATATATCCTATGAAATAGAAATGAGTTTCATCAACATCACGCCATCAAAACATAATCCATTCAGAGAAATAATTTGAATTGAAACATTGAATAATTTCCTAATAAATGCATGAATAACACCAATGGATTTTATCTTAGGTGGTAAAAAATTTTGAAATATCTTTTAAAAAACATTCTTGGGTAAAATATACTTTATCCATTGAAAAATGATTTTCAAAACATAAAACCTTTTGAAAACGTTTTTATTTGAAAATAGCTTTGAAATATTATAAAAAAATATTTAAATAAATAAAACATTTTCAATATCCTTTTCTTGTGAAACATATCTTAATGTATCACTTGAAAACATTTTCTAAAACATGGTTTTTGAAATATAAAACATTTTCATCCAAAGAGAGAAATACAACCATATTTTCTAAAAAAACATTTTCTAAATTATATTAAGTACCAAAAAGTGGAAAAATTATAATAATAAATTGATATATATTGAATAAAAACTGTATAAGAAAACTCGTGAGTTTTCTTTAGAGATAGATAATAATATTTCATTAATGATAAATAATCATTAACAGTCTTTAAAAGTAGTGAGACTGTTTCAATAAACTCTTACCACATGGTTACATGGGATCATACACTACATGTAAGAAAAATAAATTAAATTATGTTTAAAATATAATGAAAAAAATTATATTCATGATATAACATGGAAAATGTTAATATATACACCTTGAAAAAGAATTTAGGTTCATTACAAAATATGAGTCTCAAAGAAGGCAAATTAAGACTAAACTATTTTTACAAATTTGGTAACTTTTGAAACATAAAATACATGAAATAAAGATAAAAAATTAATAAGTAAATACCAAAAAATTTAATTATAAGAATAATTTAATACATCAATTGGTAGTGTACACACTATAAAAAGGAATGGGTGGTGAATAAAGTATGTATCTCATGGAAATAAAAAGTGAGATGAACTCCCCTTACCTTGTGTCTTGAATCTCATCTTAATCATTCAAACCATATATATAATAAATATAAATTTATTATAAATTTTTTAAATAAATGTATTCTTATATCTAATATGGTTTGATTACAACATTATATTACCCGCTTGTTAGCAATCCTCTATTAAGATTTCACTTCTGGTAATATTTGCTTTGTTCTTCACATGTGTATTAATTTGTTATATCTATGGTCCTTATAAATTTATCATTAATTACAAAATGTAATCCATGATTTAAATATAATTTATATTGATTATATGTGTATTATAATAATCCATATAATGTATATTTATGAAATGGAACACACCATTCATAGATATGGTCATCCTTACATACTCATGAACACTATTTTCGTTTAATTATTGTGTTGAAAGAATGTAAGTAAAATACCTATATGTGTATATATATATATCAATATTAAATTATCTTTATTACATCATATATATCATATATATTCCCTAAACCCATCCTTAATATATTCCATGTAGTTCATGAATGAATCGCATCGCTTTGTGGTGGCGGTAGTTCACACTTCCTTAAACAAAATTATCATATTCACACCAAATGAAAAGATAAAAAGATATGTGTTGTAAAAGGAATAAAAAATATTACATATATAATAAATATAATATATGATATATATAAATATATTTTTCATCATAATTTCTACTATGAGAGGCTGTAAATGAAAAATTAACAATAATCGTTTAGTGAGGTGGTAGTTCGTCGTACACAAAAATAGTATGTTCATTACCCATTAGATGGAATTGTGTGTAAGTTTAGGTCAAACCCTTAGCATAAAAATATCTTAGTATATTTAATATAAGGGTTATTTTATATAATCATGTGATAAAGTGAGTGTAGGAGGTATAGAAATAAAATAAAAGAAATGAGCTTGAGAGAAGACATTGCCTCTTAATCAGGTAACCCCTTTTGGTTTGTTCAAAAAGACTTGATTTGATTTATTTATATCCATGGAGAGGATTCTAGGAGTATGGGAGTGATTTTTAAAATTTTATTTGGTATATATTGGCCAAGACTAGCTGGTTTTATAGCTGTGAAGATGATTGATACGTGGTGGCCTATTGTAGGGATATGAAAGGAAAAACGTGGAATTTTTTAAAACAAGTTAGGTGTACCCACATTTTTACCTAAAAAATATAATAAAAAACAAAAAAAACTCAATAAATTATGGTTAATGTCAAAATAATGGCCATAAAATTGGTTTTTTACAAGTTTCTAGGTCATTTTGTGTCTTATATTTAAGGTTTAGTACTTTATTAACCTAATTATTCTCTTAACCATTGTAATTAATTTTAATCACTTTCACTAATATTTTTGGTTAAAAAAATTAATTAATATACATTATATGTTATTATTATTCCAAATATGGAATCCATTTTTTATAATCATAATCACAAAGGTGGAAGAAAATAATTTAAAATTAATCTCGTAGTGGGGTTGATAATGCGGGTTTTTATAGTAAAAACATTCAAAATATTGATAGGGTTTTATACCGAATATTAAAGAAAAATTTATCCTAATGAATTAAATTTTATAAATTGATAAAATATAATAAAAATAAACTATTAAACCAATTTAAGATATAATTTTACCATATAAATAACATAGATGAAAAAGCATTTTTGAATTAAAATCTGTTATTTTTTACTATTCATCCAAAAAATGAAGTTTCTGAAGAAAATATCAAAAAATATCTCTTAGATTATTTAAACATTATAAATTAAAAAATTAATTTTATTTCATCAAATTAAATTTCTAAATGTTTCTAAAATTATTTTTATTATTTTTCACAAAAAGACATTAAAAGCAGTTCATTTGAGGAAATTGTATTTTTAAACATATAAGGAATTTATCAAAAATTATATATTTCATTATCAATATGTTTTATTTATATAAAAAATTATAAAATATATTTAGAAATTAGTTATTACTATTCATATAACTACATTTAACATCTAGGTTATAATTTTCTCATTTAAATAATTATAATAGTAAAACGATGTTCCGTAGAAACATCAGTGTTGCGTGTAATGTATGCCAAGTCTGTGTTGTGTGTAATGTAAACTGAGTCAATGTTTCCTATATCATACACCATGTTTGTTTCATGTAACGTATCCAAATTATGGGTCATGTGAAAGGAATTTTTGACTAAGTGCATTGGAGGATATAAATGAAATTTTAATTTATTCAATAAAAAAGGTTCATAGAAACTTGGGGTGCAACATTATACCCCTATAAATTTAATTTCACCCATGAAATTCATCAATAAAGTAAAAAAATGAGAATACTTATGCTTCATCATATCCTCAAGTTCCCACATATCTTCCTCTAACTAGGGATTTCTCCACAAAACATTCACTAAGTGAGTGGTCTTGTTTCATTGAACTTTCTCTAATCAGTCTAGAATTTCAACTAGTTATTCATCGTAAGAAATATCCAACACTAGTATTATGACCTCTGATTTTGGTACTTGTTAAGGTTCTAGTATGTAATTCCTTATAATAAATACATGGAATGTATAATGGACTTGAGATAGATTTGTAGGAAGTTCCAAGTGATAGGCTACCATCTCGATATGATCAAGAATCTCAAATGGAATGATATACCTACGGATTAGTTTCCATCTATTATTTAATCTCATAACTTTATTCTATGTTGATATTCATATAAATTCCTTTTCATCTAATTCAAAACTCTAGATCACGTCGACAATTATCAACCTAACTTTTCTTCCGACTTTGATCTACCTTGATTTTCTGCAGAATTATTCTAACCTTCTCAACCATTTCTTCAATGATCTTAGGTCCCAATATATTTATTTATCCAACTTCATCCAATCACATTGCAGATCTACATTTCTTCCCATAAATAGATTCATAAGGTTACATCTGAATATTTTAGTGAAATCTATTGTTTTAAGAAAAATCAACTATAGAAGGTGTTGATCCCAACCACCATTGAAATCTAGAGAATTGGATCCTAACATATCCTCTAGGGTTTGAATTGTTCTTTTAGACTTACCATATTTCTGAGGATGATAATAAGTGCTAAAAATTAATTTTTTATCATGTTCTTACTAAATAATTTTCCAAAACTTTGAGTTAAACCTCATATCTCAATCTGATACAATAGAATGTGGTACTCCATACAGCTTTACCACTTTCTTAATGTATATCCTAAAATGATGATACATAAAGAAGTGTTATCTAATAGAGAAAAACTATGATTACATAGTAATTCTATCAAATACAACCCATATAGCATTAAACCCATTATAGGTTTTGGGTAATCCAACGAAAAAATCCATAGTGATGTTCTCCCATTTCCATTCTAGCATGGGTAATAGATGCAACATCCCCTTTGACTTTTGTATTTTTGCCTTAACTTGTTATCATACAAATTTACAAGATACAAAATCGGAGATATCTCTCTTCATTCCATCCCACCATATGTATTATTTAAAGTCCCTATACATCTTCATACTTTTAGGATGAATAGAGAAGGGAGAACTATGAGATTCCTCTGACAGCTACTTCTTAAAATATGGTATGGAAGGAACAAATATATGGTTCTTGGACCTTATCATTCTGTCCTTATCAAGGTTAAAATTTTGAAAGTTTCTTACATTCTTTTACATCTTTAAATATTCTTTATGTTCCTCCTTAATCTTCACATGTATTGAGGGTTGAACATTCATTTGAGAAAGATAATATTTTTCACCTTCCATCAAGATTTCTAGATCCATCCATTATAAATCAAGAAATATCAGATCTTTTGTGATCATAATAATGGATAATATATCATGATCCTTTTGACATAAAGCATCGGCCATCGTGTTTGTTTTCCAAGGGTGGTAATTATTGAGAAGTTATAATCCTTTATGAAATCTAACCATCTTCTCTAACACTTGTTCGACTCCTTCTGTGTGAATAAATTTCAAAAAATCATGATCATTATATATATCTCACTTTTCTCCATAAAGATAATTCAATCATATCTTTAATTCAAAAAATTACCACTGCCAACTTTAAATCATGAGTTGGGTAATTTTTCTCATCAATATTCAACTACCGTGAGACATAAGAAATAACCATGTTATTATACATAAGAAAATATCCTAGTCCCTTCTTGGATGAATCATTATAGATTAAAAACCCTTCTCAGCAATATGGTAATGTAATCACTAGTGTATTGAGTAACCTTATCTTCAATTCCATGAAATCTTCCTCATATTCCTCTATCCAGAGGAACTTCAAACCCTTTCGTGTTAACCAGGTAAGAGGATTAGATATTTGTGATAAATTCTCCATAACCATCGATAATATCCAGCTAAACTAAGAAAGCTACGGATCTCAGTCATCATGTTTGGTCTAGGCCATCATTCCATAGCCTTCGTCTTTGATGGATCCACTATTATCCCATATGATGAGATTATGTGACCCAAAAATGAAACCTTTTTCAACTAAAATTAACAATTTTTAAATTTTACATATAGATTCTCCTTCAATAGGGTCTTTAGTAAAATTCTCAAGTATCTTAATGCTCTTCATTTCTCTTCCAATAGATAAGAATATCAAATATAATGACTACTACAAACTGAGAAAGGTAATCACTAAATAATCTATTCATAAAATCCATAAAGATAGTCGACAAATTAGTAAGACAAAAAGACATAACTATATATTCATATTGTCTATACCTTTTATGAAATGCCATATTGGGTATATCCTCTTTCTTGAACTTCAATTGATGATATCCAGAATGAAGGTCAATCATGGAAATGGATTGAGCTTCCTACAGTTGATCAAACAAGACATCAATATGGGGAAGAGGATACTTGTTATTGATTGTGATTTTTTTCAATTACCAATAATCAATGTAGAGTTCCTTTGATCGATATTTATTTTTCACAAAAAGAACAGGTGCACGCCAAGGTGACACACTTGGCTGAACGAATCCCTTAATATATTTTCTAGGAGTTTCTTATTCAATTCTTGAAACTCAATCAGATCCATTCTATGTGGAGTCTTTGAAATTAGTGTTATAAGGACATGACCTTATTACATTAAATGATATTGAATTTATTCCAGAAAAAACCTTGTTTTACATTGAGTATATTTTCATGTTTAGAGCTTTAGAGAATTGATACATAATACATTCATAACATTACACATTGTTATAGAGCGGATACCGTAAAAACAGTTTCCTTTTCTTCAATATTTAAAACATTAAAACTTAAAACATGATTCCTTGAAAATTATTCAACATTTAACATGGCTTAATTATTTGTTTTACATATCCATTAACCTGTGAAAATCATTAAAAACTTGGGATGAGCACAAAAACTCAGTAAGGGATATAAAAAGAAGGAAAGAACACATTTGCCCATGAATACTTGTAACGTATGAAATCATTTCCAAAAGACATACTTATCACCTGTATATATATACCTACTTTGTGAAACATGAGATTTACACAACACATAAGAAAATAATTACAACCATTAAGGTATCTTGGGTCATTACATACATAATCTTGTAACCCTCATGGCTACCTTAAAATTTGTAACCCACATGAATACCTTACTATTTGTGTAACCATCGTAGTTACACTTGGAGTAACCATACGCCCAACCTCCAACTTACATATACCCAATGAATTGGAGGGAAATATAGGTCCCTCCATTCAGTATAAACAATTCTCAAAATCTATAACAAAATCATACAACATGAATATTATCATATTAACATTGCTTCTGAATTTTGAAAAATATATATTTAAAAGCTGATTTTAAAAGAAAAGTCCCTTATAAATATCATATAATTGAAGTGAGACTTAATAGATTGGATGTAATATGTATATAATCTGTATATATACAAAATTAAACATATTATAATTATAATTCATCACACAAACAATTTAAATACCATATAAATAATTAAGAATAAGGTTAACCCAAAGAATGGAAATCGGGTTAAGAATTCCCTTACCTCGGGTTTGTCTTACCTCAAACTTGTTTAAACTTCCTATATAATGGTTAAAAGAGTGTTTTTATAATTTTAAAGAAACATTTTCATGTTTATACCATTTTATATGATCATTTCATAACATTATTTCACCCTTTAACTGTTAGTATTTTTCTTCTTGCACTGTTTTTGGGAGAGTTCTTTACATGATTTCCAAGATTGGTTCATGATGGATGTTCTTGTCGATTGGAAGTGAAACTATAGAATTGTAATGGAGTAGTATTTAAATATTTCTAGTACCAGAAATTATACCATTTATCATTTTGAGTTCTTACATGTGGATGATTCATAAGTTAAAACATTAATAATGTTCGTTTAGATCATTTTAGTGGTTCTTTGATAATAACGACTTCATTTTGTTTTATAAATTAAAAGCATGTGTAAAAAAGAATTACATAACCATGGATGAGACATAATACACATATTATAACTTGTTTCAACCATAAAAAAATTTTCATGACCAGATGTGAAGGATTTAAAGAAAATGAAATCACATCATTCACAATGTCAGTAATTCAACACATCATGGACAATGTTTCTAATTCTTTGAATAAGTGAGAGAGGAGAAGAATAGTGATGATGAATTTTACATGAACATGAGAACATACAGAATAAACATGATTCGGTAGCTTTCATGTCTCTTTTTTAAGAGGATGTGAGGAAAGAAGAATAAAAGAAAGGAATCTTGGAATAAAAGAAAACATGAGAAATTTTCATGAAAATTCGGCAGCCTAACGGCGACTCTTAAAATTTCATAAAAATATTTTGATGAGAGAAAGGGGATATCTAATCACTCGTAAATATTATGTACAGTAAGAGGGGATATGGAATGAAAAATCACAACATAATCCAAAGGGAAAGGATGAGAATAACATAAAATAAAAAAAATAAAATAAGATGTTTACCTCTTAATCTTCTCTCATTGAGATCCTTAATAAGAGATTTGGTTTTGGTCTTTTGGTGAGACCAGAAGCTCTAGGACGTCTGGAAGAGCCTTGGGTGGAGTATTGGGCAGAACTTAGGCATGGGTCAAGTCTTGAGGGGAGTGGGAAGACGAGGGGAGTGAGGGTGGTATTTATAGTGGAGGAGATGGGGTATTTTTCATTTTTTTAATCATTATTAAAATTTGTTTGCCCAATATTATGAATATTCTTAGTTCATGTGACATAAAATAGTAATAATGGCATGTGAGTTTGAACCAAGTGGACTTTCATCACTTATCATGTCATAAATAGTGTATTTTACTGATAATTTGATTTTACGGTATTTTATCATATTTCACTATTCATCGAAAATTCAAGAATTTTAGAAAAATCCCAAAAATTTATGCTAACCCTTATTTTACGTGTATAATTTACAAAAAAAATCCATTTTTTGAAATTAATTTCCTAAATTTTATTAATTTAATTTTTAAATAAAAGTATAATTAATTCAAAAATTAATAATTCTAATTCTATAACTACTTCTATATCATGATGAAAAATTAACCACGATGTTATTATCTTAAATCATTAAGTAAATAAAAAAATTTATAATTCATTAGGGTCATATTACTATTCATAAGGGTATGTTACTATTCGCAAAAAAAACAAGTTGGTTTCATCAGACTCTAAATAACATACTGAACACAATTGTAGATGACCATTTTTCAAAATTCAAAACATGGAAGTGGAAAAATTATGTTTAAAGGCTAGTTATAAATATATGCTTAAAACAAATTTGCATGCATTTCTATTTATTTTTTAAAAAAAATGGGGTGTTATATTATCTCCACCTTCTGGAAATTGTGTCCTCGTAATTTTCTTTATTTATTAAACAACTGAGGGTACTTTTACCTCATAGTATTTTTAAACTCCCATATTGCTTCTTCAACCAGAAGGTTTCTCTACAAAACCTTTACCTAGTGGATTAACTTATTTCACAATACTTGTTCTCTTCGATCAAGAATCTGAACTAGTTTTGCTTCTTAAGAAAAGTTATCTTCCAGCTGAACTGCTTCTGGGATCAAGAAATGTGATGAATCTGGCACAAACTTTCTCAACATCGAAACATGAAAACATTGTGTATCTGAGACCAACTTGGACGCAGAGCTACTCGGTATACAACTAGTCCATCTTTTTCCAATATTTCAAAAGGACCGATGAATCACGGAGTTGGATTTCCTTTCTTAACAAAACACATCACACTTTTCCAAGGAGAGATTTTAAGGAAAACATGGTCACCTACCTTGAATGAGAAGTTTTTCCTTCTGTTATCTACATAACTTTTCTGCCTGCTCTGATCTATCCTCATGTGATACTAAATCATCTTCACTTTTTCATCCACTTATTCTACTAATTTTGGCCCCATCAACTTTCTTGCACCGACTTCATCCCAAAACACTAGAGTCTGACACCTCTTCCATTACAAAGCCTCAAAAGGTTATATATGAATACTAGAATGAAAACTGTTATTATAAGAAAACTCAACTAAATAAATATGTTGATCCCAACTTCTCTGGTAGTCCATTGAACAATCTCGAAGCATATCCTCTATAGTTTGAATCATTCGTTCTGATTGCCCATCTGATTGAGGATGAAAAGATGTACTGAAATTTAATTCTATGCCAAAAGACTTTTGAAGTCCCTTCCAAAAGATAGAAGATAAACTAGGATCCAGATCAAATACAATGGAAAGAGGAACTCCATGTAACCAGACAATCTCTTTGAGGTACAATCAAGAAAGTTTATCCAAAGACATTATATCTCGAATAGAAAGAAAATATGAAGATTTTTCCAGCCGATCCACAATAACCCAAATTGCATTGTAACCTAGAGATGTCTTAGGTAGTCCCACCACAAAGTCCATGGATACATTCTCCCATTTCCACTCTGGTGCTGGAAAATGTTGAAGCATCCCCTTCTGTAAATGCCACTCTGCTTTAACCTCTTGACAAGTAAAATATTTCCTAGTAAAATTAGAAATATTTCTTTTCATTATATCCCACCAATAATACTGCTGAAGGTCTCTATATATCTCAGTACTACAAGGATAAACCAAAAATGGAGAACTATGAGCTTCACACAACAAATATTTCTTCAACAGAGATTCACTAGGCACACACAACCTTTTACCAAATCAAAAAACACAATCTCTATCAAGGTTATATTCTTGAAACTTTCCCATTTAAACCAATTCTACATTTTTATATAGCTCATGGTCTTCCTTTTATGCCCGCTTAATTTTTTTTTACAATTACGACTACAATTAAACCTAAAACAAAACAGAGGTATTTCCTGTACCACTAACCTCTAATACAAAATTCATCAAATCATTAATCAAGGGGTGATGTTCCAAATGTAACATGGTTAATGATGCATGATGTTTCCGACTCAAGGCATCTGCAACTTTGATTTCTTTTCTAGAATGGTAATTGATCGTGCAATCATAATCCTTTATCAGTTCAATCCATCTTCTCTACCTCATGTGTAATTCCTTCTTAGTGAATATATACTTCAAACTTTTAGGGTTAGTATATATTTGACATTTGGTTATGTATAAATTATGCCTCCAAATTTTCAAAGAAAAAACCACAGCTACCAATTATAAATCAAGTGTGGGATAATTTAACTCATGAGTTTTTACTTGTCTTGAAGCATAAGCAATTACATGATCATTCTGCATCAAAACACAACCAAGTCCCTTCAATGAAGCATCATTGTAGATGAAAAATCACCATTTCAGGAAGGTAAGTCCAAAACTAGAGTATTTACCAATCTCTTCTTCAGTTCCTGAAAACAAACATCACATTCTTATGTCCAAACAAATTTAACCCCTTTCTGTGTTACCTTAGTTATCAGGCTAGATAACTGAGAAAAGTTCTCAACAAAATGTCAGTAATAACCTGCTAATCTAATAAAACTACAAATCAATAAAACATTTGTGGGTCTTGGCTATTCATATACCTCTTTTTTTTGGTAGGATCAACTGTTATTTCGTCCTTATTTATAATGTGCCCAAGAAAAGAAATCTTTTGCAACCAAAAATCACACTTGCATAATTTTACATGCAGTTTCTATTCATTTAAGGTTTGTAAAACAACCCTTAGAGGATTTTCATGCTCCTATTTATTTTTAGAAAATACCAGAATTTCACCAATAAACACAACCACAAACTTATCCGAGAACTCCTGAAATACTCTATTCATAAGATTCATGAATACAACAGGTGCATTTTTTAATCCAAACAGCATAACAAAAAATTCATAATGCCCATATATAGTATGAAAGGCTATTTTTAGGATGTCATCCTCCTTCACCTTTAGCTGATGGTATCCAGATCTCAAGTCAATATTGGAAAAGTATTGAGCTGCCTGGAGCTAATCAAACAAGTCATTGATATGAGGCAAAGGATACATTTTTTAACAGTGATGTTATTTAAAGCTCTGTAATCAAAGAAAAGTCTCATGGAACCATATTTCTTTTTAACAAACAAAATAGGAGCTCCCTATGGTGAAGTTCTAGGATGAATCAATCCTTTATCAAGAAAATCTTGTAACTGATTTTTCAATTCAAGAAGTTCTATTTGAGCTATACGATATGGGGGTTTTCAAATTGGCTTAGCATTAGGAACTAAGTCAATTGTGAATTCAACTTCTCGATTAGGTATGACAACAGGTAACTCATCAAGAAAAACATCATGGTGTTCATTTACCACAGGCACATCATCAATCTTAACAGTTCCCTTATTTTCAACAATATGAGAAAGATAACTTTTATTTCCATCTTTCAATAGTTTCTCAGCTTCCTGATATGTTATGAACTATATAGTTTCATTCTTGTATACAAACTGAAACTCTTTCTGAAAAAACATATTCTTTAGCTCTACATTCAATCTTAACATGATGAACATAAAGTCAATCCATTCCTAGAATCACATCAAACTCAACTAAGGGGAAATAAACAAGGTTCATAGGTAATATATTTCCACAGACCGCAATAGAATGATTATTATAATTCCTCTTTTCTATAAAATTTACCCCTAGTGATTTTACAACAAGTTCTGGTTTCATTTTTTGAGGTGATATTTCTGATTTTACTGAAAAATTCTCAGAGATGAAGGAATGTATAGACCCAATATCAAACAAAACTTTAGCTAAATCTGAGTAAACAAACAAAGTACCTGATATAACTTCATTGGATGGTTCGACGTCTGCTGACATGGTCGCAAAGGATCTCACTACACCTTTCTACTTGTAGTTTGGCTTCTTTGCATCATTCGGGTCTCTCTTTGGGTAGGCATTTGCATGACTCATCCCAACACATTTAAAACACTTTACAGTTTTCTTATTAGGATTATTCTTAGGATCATTTTCATTACAATCTCGGTCCATATGTCCAAACTTACCACATTTAAAACACTTCCCAGTTTTGCTAAGACATTCCCCAGGGTGCTTCTTACCACACTTTTCACAAACTGCAAACTGGATTTTCTTACCATCAGATTTATTTGGTTGATTCTTACCCATTTACTGCCATTTGGACTTGTTCTTATCCATGTTTCCAAAATTCACATGATCATCATAAAACTCTATATCTACCCTCTTAGCACATCAGACAAGTTTCTCAAAAATTTAGAATTCACGGGAGGTCAACGCCCTTCAATACCATGGCTTCAGTCCTGAGTAAAAGCAGTTGATTTTTCTATCAAGATCCAGAATAAGATTTGGAGAATAACACACCAGTTAAGTGAAGTTATCTTCATAAAAGGCCACTAAATCTTTCTCCTTCTATTTCAATTCAGGTATTTTCTTCTCCATCCTAAGTAACACCACCTTAGAAAAATATTTTTGATGGAAAAGACTTTTATATTCATACCACTCTAAGGCAAAAAAATCCCCTCAATCCCTGATATTTTTTACCATTGACTACCTCTGATCAGCTTCACCTTCAAAACGATAAATGTAAAGACATAAATTTTTATTTTTTGAACATCCCATAACATCGAATATATTTTCAAGGGCTTTAATCCATCATTCAGCCACTACTGGGTCAGAAGATCCATTGAAAGCAGGAGGGTGTTGCATAATAACATGTTCCACTATTGTCATGTTTCATTGTGGTACCTCTATATGTTCACATTAATGGATGTCGCCACCATTTATATCCTGCATCAGCTGAGCTATTACTGTCACAAACTACTCAGTTCCAATCCCTACCATTCCGGGTAGCAGATTCAGAATGATTTCATTCTATCCGTGCCTCTCCTCTTCAGCTTCCCTATTTCTTCTATGGACAACAATTCTGAAAAAACATACCTTAGACGAAGCAACATGGTGATCTTTAAATGAAATAACATTTCAAATTAATCATATATTGAAAATTATTTTATGGTATTCTATTAACATCACTCTAACCCCTAAAGTTATCTAAACCATCCTCGGATACCAACTATAATGACCCAACCTTATTACATTACATAATACTGAATTTAGTCATTAAAACACATTAATTTACATTGAGTATATTTTCAAGTTTAGAGCTTTAGATAATTGGGAAATAATACATTCATAACATTACACATTGTTACATAGTGGATATCATAAAATCAGTTTCCATTTTTTCAATATTTAAAACATCAAACCGTAAAACATGATTCCTTGACAATTATCCAACATTTAACATGGATTGCTTATTTTTATTACACATCCATTAACCTATGAAAATCATTTAAAACTTAGGATGATCACAAAAACTCGGTAAGGGATATAAAAAAAGGAAAGAACGCATTTGTCCATGAATACTTGTAACATGTGAAATCATTTCCAAAAGACATACTTATCACCTGTATATATATATATACTTACTTTGTGAAATTTTAGATTTCCACAATACATAAGAACATAATTAGAACCATAAAGGTATCTTTGGAAATTACTTACATAATCTTGTAACCCTCTCAGCTACCTTATAATTTGTAACCCTCATGGCTACCTTACTATTTGTGTAACCATCAAAGTTTCACTTGGAGTAACCATACGGACAACCTCCAACTTACACATACCCAATGAATTGGAGGGAAATATAGGTACCATCCTTCATTATAAAAAATTTCCAAGATCCAGAACATAATCATACAACATTAATATTTTCATTAAAACATTTCTTTTGAATTTTGAAAAACGGAATTTTAAAAGAGGATTTTTAAAGAAAGGTCCCTTATAAATATCATATAATTGAACTTATTCTTAATAGAGTGGATGTAATATGTATATACTCTATAAATATACATAATTAGAGAAATTATAATCATAATTCATCATTCAAACTATTTAAATACCACATAAATAATGAAGAATATGGTTAATCCAAAGAATGGAAATCAGGTTAAGAATTCCCTTACCTCAGGTTTGTCTTACATCAAACTTGTTTAAAATTAATGTATAATGCTTAAAAGAGTTTTATTATCATTTTAAAGAAACATTTTCATGTTTATGACATCTTATATGATCATTTCATAACATCGTTTTACCCTTTAATTGTTAGTATTTTTCTCCTTGAACTGTTTTTTGGTGAGTTCTTTACATGATTTCCAATATTGGTTCATGATGGATGTTCTTGTCGATTGGAAGTGAAACTCCAAAATTGGAATGGATTAGTATTTATATATTAACAGTAAGATAAATTATACCATTTATCATTTTTAATTCTTACATGAGGATGATTCATATGTTAAAACATTAATGATGTTCATTTAGATCATTTTAGTGGTTCTTTGATAATAACGACGACATTTCATTTTATATATTAAAACCATGTGTACAAAAGAATTCAAGAACCATAGAAGATACATAATACATATATTATAACTTGGTTCAAACATAAAAATGGTTTCATGACCAAAATTGATGTATTTAAAGAAAAATAAAATCACATCGTCCAGGATGTCGGTAATTCGACGCATCATGGACAATGTTTTGAATTCTTTGAATAAGTGGGAGAGGAGAAGAATAGTGATGATGAATTTTCAATGAACATGAGAACATCCGGAATATACACGATTCTGGATCTTTCATTCCTCTTGTTTAAGAGGATGTGAGGAAATAAGAAGAAAATAACGGAATCTTGTAATAAAATAAAACTTGAGAATTTTTTCACAAAAATTCGGCAGCCTAACAGTGTCTCTTAAAATTTCATAAAAATAGTTTGATGAGAGAAAGTGGTTATCTCATAACTCTTAAATAATATGTACAGTAAGTGGGGATTTAGAAAGAAATATCCCAACATGAGAAAAAGGGAAAGGATGAGAATAACATAAAATGAAATAAAAGAAAGAAAATAAAAGAGGATGTTTACCTCTTGATCTCTTCTCTTTGAGATCCTTCTTAATGGATTTAGTTTGGGTCTTTTGGTTCGACCAGCAGCTCTATGACGTGGGGAAAATCCTTGGGAGAATTATTGGATAGAAATTAGGCATGGGTAAAGGCTTGAGAGGTGTGGAAGGGAGAGGGGAGTGAGGGTGGTATTTATAATGGAGGAGGGGGGTATTTTTCATTATAATAATCATTATTATAATATTTTTTCCCAAGATTATGAATAGTCTTAGATCATGTGACCTCCAATAGTAATAATGTCATGTGAGTTCGAACCATGTGGCCTTACATCACTTATTATGTCATAAATAGTTTATTTTTTTGATAATTTGATTATACGATATTTTATTATATTTCACTATTCATCGAAAATTCAAGAATTTCATAAAAATCCCAAAAATTTACCATAAACATTTTTCGACGTGTTGAATTCAAAAATGAAGTCCATTTTTTAAAATAATTTTCTAAATATTATTAATTTAATTTTTATATAAAATCATACTTAATTCAAAAAATAACAATTCTAATTCTATAACTACTTCTATATCACGATGAAAAATTAACCAAGATGTTATTATCTTAAAGCCTTGAGAAAATAAAATAATAATAAAATTTACTATTCATTATGATCATAATATTATTCATATTGCTATTCATAAGGGTATGTTACTATTCATAAAAAACAAGTTGGATTCATCAAACTCTAAATAACATACTGAACACAATTGTAGATGACCATTTTTTGAAATTCAAAACATAGAAGTGGAAAAATTATGTTTAAATACTATTTATAAATATCTACTTTAAACAATTTTCCATGCATTTCTATTTATTTTTAGAAAATCTTGGGGTGTTACAGGTGTGGAACCAGGTATGAGTTCTATTGAGAACACAAATTTGTGTTTTGGTAGACGGTGATGAAACAATTCCAGAAAGACATCCACAAAATCCCAAATAATGTGAATATAATCAATGTGTATTTTCTCCACAACCATTTGATATAGATAAACCTTTTGAATTGTAATTAATACCAATAACCTGGATATAATCTACATAGGAATTTCATACTTATCGTCACAGTCATGGATGATCATAGGATGGTTTGAAATATAAAATGTAACTTCCCTTCCTTGACAATTGATGTGCGATTTATGTAGAGAAATCCAATACATGCCTAATATGACATCAAATTAAACCAAATTATAAATGATAATATTTACAGGAAGAAAATTCCCATAAACATCAACCAGATAAGAATCATAGACTTTAAATGCAATTATCGTACCATTAGGGGTTTTCGAAGCTAATTCCACATCTAATTGTTTTGGTGAAATCATAACACCTATAGAAAATTATTTAGGAATGAAAGAGTTGGTAGATCCAAAATCAAATATGATATTATAACATCTATATTGGATGGTAAGTGTACCTTTAATTAGGCTATTATTAAAACCCTTGTTAGAAAAATAAATTGCAAGATATTTCCCATTGTCCCTTAGCTTAAGAGGTTATTGACATCGATAATCATCACCAACCCTTTCATTTGGGTAGTGATTAGAATAATTCTCATTATCCTTACACTTGTAGAACTAAATTGTGGGAGCGGCATTCTATTCCGTGTTTCCCCATTCACTATGCTAGCTAACTTCTTCACATCACTTCGATAATAAAATACTTTATGGAATTCCCTTAAACACATAAAACATTTATTAGACCCATTAAGGCAATTTCCTCCTTGATTTTCCCCACACTTAGAGAATAAAATAAAGATCATCTTTTTTCTTTATGGATTTTAGATTTTTCTTTAAACTTCATCTTCCTCTTCTTATCAAAACCATGAGATTGATAAATGAATCCAACCTTTATTTCAACCTTGATTTCACAATGCACAATCTCTGCATAGCTACTAAAGTCTCTTATGTCCAATTCCCTTCTGAGACATGGATTTAAGCCAATGAAGAACCTATCAACTTAACCTTTGGTTTGGATGATAATTCCAGAAGCATACCTCGAAAGTCTCATGAAATTAGCCCCATATGTAGCATCCTGGCCTTTTCTTACTTTAATATTACATAATTTTAAAGATAAAAAACATAATAGTATTACACATAGAGGATCAAAAAATTTAGTGTCTTGGGAAAACTAGGACCACACAAAACAAATACAACATCAAGCATAAACAATTATTTAATTTCTTCTTCTCTAGCTTCTTATTGGAAATTTTCCTCTCCTTAGTACATATAGCCACCTGAGTATATACATCAAAAGGGGTGAGATATAATCCAAGTAAGAGGATAGATAAGAACAATATAGCATGGGGTGAGCAGAATCATAACATAGGGAAAATATCATGGACATGAGAGGAGCATAAATAAAAGACATGAAATGTGGCAATGCATAAAAATGAAACATAATGTCTTAGTGATTAACTACCACACATACTTGTGAACCAAGCTAGAATCTTGTTCACACATAATTTCACATTTACTCATGAGATTCATCACTTTACCCAATGCATTGGAGCTCTGTATAATTTTGGGTGCACCCGTCACATTGAAACATTCATATTGCGCTATATAATTCCGGGTGCACCTGCCATATCATAACATTATCATCATCATACATGCCACATAGAACACATATAAAAAATTTACACAACTAACCTGTGGAAATTAATGGGTTTAATCTCATAATAACACATTCATAAGCTTTGGGTTCCCAAAATAAAGAGATAATAACATACATGTTACAAGAACCGTCCACTTTGAGTGTGAAGCAAAAGAGGTGTTCTTAAAAGAAGAGTTCTTTAGGAAGACATTTTTTTGGACATAAAAACCAGTTACAAACATTTATATCCTAGAAAATTAAATAAAATGATGAAAAATTGATCTTTAAGGAGTAACCATATCAAAAATGGAGTGAAAGAGGGAGAACCTGAAGGAAGAAAATTGGGTTCGAGATTTCCCCTTACTTTGTATCTGAATGCTTCCTTCTCTTTAATGTCATATATAATGACATTATATTCATTAATTATAAATTACAGAACCTTTTATACATTAATATGGTTTATTATGGTTTCATTATGTCATTTTATGTTCCTTTGGATGACTTATAGAGTTTAAAAACATTGTTCTGGAATTTTCATTTTTATGGTTTTTCTTGGGTGGTCCACTTGTATTCATAAATTGATGTTCGGGTAGAACATGGGTAAACATCCAGAAATGATATAACATGTCACTAATGATATTACAGGAGTTTTAATGATCTTATAATTAATTATATTATATCCATGTGTATGAATCATTAGATAATAATTAATTGATGGTTATTTTGGGGAATTTGGGTGGTTTTTCGATCACAACGAACTTGTTTTAACTTATCACTTAGTAATATGGCCATATATTATTTCCATAACATTAAATAGGATATAATACATATACAATATTCTGGTTCAACCATAAAAATCGTTTAATTACCAGATATGAAGGTAGAAATGGAAGAAGAAAGCATGTCGTTTTTGAAGTTGATAAATTAACACCTCACGAACAACATTCTCTTTAATAAAATAAAAAGGAAGAGGGAAAGTGGGTTGGATGATATAATATCCCATTAGAATCATAAAATTACATTATATTTGTAATAATGGAGTTACAATAACATTTGGAAGAAGATATGTGGGGAGAGATGAAGAAAGGAACTAGAACTTGAAAGGAAATTAAAGGAGAAGAGGAAGAGAAATTACCTCTTGAATCCTTCTTTTGGGAACCTCCTTAAGGGCCTAAGCTTGGTTTTTTGAAGAGACCAGAAGCTCTTATTAGTGGGGTAGGGGCTAGGGAAGGTGTTTGGTAAGAGTTTAGAGAAGTCCTGAAGCTTGAGAGATGTGAGGAAATGAGGGTGTGAAGGGTGGCATTTATAGTGGAGGGGAGAGGGGTTTCCTTAATATAAAATTCATTAGTTTATTAATTTCCCCTAAGACAAGGAATAGTGAGTATTGAATGAACAAGAATAGTAATTTTATCATGTGATCCTAAACCAAGTGGTCTTACATCAGCAGAGCATCATCGATGACTCAATTAATCCATTATTTAAGATTTATTTAAAATTATCAGATTCTACTATTCATCAAAAAATCAAGTATCTCAGAAAAATCCAAAAAATTTACCCCAACCATTTTTCAATTTTTAGAATCCAAAAATGAAGTCCATTTTTCAAAAATAATTTTCTAAATATTAAAAATTTAATATTTAATTAAAATCAAAATTTACTTAAAAATAGTTTTTAAGATTAAAACTGATTTTATAGTGCTTTCAAAAATTATGTAGGGTCTTATAGAATTATCTAAAAACTATTATACATTGATTCAATAATTTATGAATACATTTTTGGGAAATAAATTTTCTTTTAAATTAATTAATTAATTATAATTATTTATTTATGACTTACAAAATACTAAAACGTTTACTAAGGTCAAATTGTAACTTTTTAAGATGTCTAAATTTCATTTAATTGTTCCTAGATAATTTTACTATTATGTTGGATGATTTACTATTCATAAGGGTCATATTACTATTCATAAGGGTATGTTACTATTCACAATGGTACGTTACTATTCACTGAAATTTCTTTTTGTTTCATTAGACTACAAAAATCATCTTGAACACAACCGTGTATATCAGATTTTCGAAATACCAAATGCATAAGTGACAAACTTATGTTTAAAGGTCACTTATCAATTAGTAGTTCATTATGTTGGGTTTTCATGTTATTTTATGACATGATTATAAGAAGGTAATTTCCATTGAAAAACTTTGGGTTGTTACATTCTTCCCCCCTTAAGAAATTTCGCCCCCGAAATTTCACTTTACATAAACAGCTGAGGGTACTTATCCTTCATTGCCTCTTCTGGTTCCCAAGTTATTTCCTCAAACTTATGGTTCCTCCACAAAACTTTGACAAGATGGGTTGTCTTGTTGCATATAACCTTTATCTCTCCGATCCAGAATCTTTACTGGCTGCTCCTCCTAGGAGAGATCATCTTCCAGCTACACCACCTCTGCGTTTAGTACATGTGAGGGGTCTGGTATGTACTTCCTCAGTAGTGATATATGAAACACATCATGAACTTGAGCCATATTTGGTGGAAGTGCAAGATTATAGGTCACGGCTCCTATGTGGTCAAGTATCTCAAAGGGGCCAACATACCTTGGGCTTAGCTTCCCTTTCTTCCCGAATCGGATGACTCTCCTCTATGGAGAGATTTGAAGGAAGGCTTTATCTCCAACGTCGAACTCCAAGTCCCTTCGATGGTTTTCAGCATAGCTCTTTTTCCTACTTTGAGCAGCTTTGATGTGTTTCTAGATGACTTGAACCTTCTATATCATCTCCTGAAGAATATCAGGTCCAAGTATCTTTCTTTCTCCAACTTCATCCCAACAGGTTGGAGTTATACATCGTTTTCCATACAGAGCTTCATATGGAGCCATCTAGATACTCGAGTGGAAGTTATTGTTGTATGAGAACTCAACCAATGGAAGATGCTAATCCCAACAACATTTGAATTCAAGAGAGTAGGCTCTTAGTATATCTTTAAGCGTCTGAATAGTCCTTTCAGATTGGCCATCAGTTTGGGGGTGATAGGCCATGCTGAAATTTAATTAAGTACTCAAAGCATGTTGAAGGCACCTCCAAAATTTAGATGTGAACCTTGGATCACGATCTGAGACAATTGAGAGTGGAACACCATGCAATCTCACCACTTCCTTCACATATATCTTTGCAAGTTGTTCAAGTAAGAGATCTTCCTGAATAGAGATGAAATGGGCAGTCTTGGTGAGTCGGTCAACCACAACTCATATCGCATTATTTCCCTTTGATGTCTTCGGGAGACCCATGACAAAGTCCATAGAAACATTTTCCCATTTCCACATGGGTATAGGTAATGGTTGCATCATACCTTTGGACTTTTGTCGCTCAGCTTTAACTTGCTGGCATACCAAGCACGTCGATATATATTCTACAATCTCCTTCTTCATGTTATCCCACCAGAAGTGTTCTTGGATATCACGGTATATCTTGGTACTCCCATGATGGATAGATATTGTTGAGCTATGTCCGCTGTCCAATAGCTCCTTATTTATCCCGGGTGATGAAGGCACACAAAGTCGTGTCCCAAACCAAATCACACCATCATCGTCGATATAGAACTCTTGCAGCTTCTCTTCTTTTACTGCATTCACGCTCTTTTGTATCTCCTCATCATCCCTTTGTGATTCCTTAATATTATCTTGGATGGATGGTTGCGCAATAATTTGGGAATGGTAGGATGTATCCCCTACCCTTATGATTTCCAAATCCATCCTTTATATATCTAAGAAGATAGGGTCTTTCTCAATCTGTAACATGGATAGAGTAGAGGTTTCTTTTCTGTTTAGAGCATCCACTACCTTGTTTGCCTTTCCAGGATGATAGTGGATAGAGAAATAGTAATCCATGATTAGGTCTTACCATCTCCTTTGACGCATGTTGAGCTCCTTTTGTGTGAATATATACTTTAGGCTCTTGTGGTTGGTGTATATGTCACACTTCTCGCCATAAAGGTAGTGCCTCCAAATTTTCAAGGCAAAAATCATGGCTGTCAGCTCTAGATCATTCGTCAGGTAGTTCTGCTCATGGATCATCAATTTTCGTGAGGCATAGGCTATCGCATTGTCATTTTGCATGAGTACACAACCCAATCCTTTCTTTGAATCATCATTGTATATCACAAAACATTCTCCACTTTTCGGTATTGTGAGTACAGGTGCAGTGATTAGCCTTCTCTTTACCTCCTTGAAGCTTCCCTCACATTCTTCTATCCATACATACTTTACCCCTTTCCTTGTAAACATAGTTAGCGGGCTTGACAAACATGATAAGTTTCTCACAAAACTTCTGTAGTACCCAGCTAATCCAAGAAAACTATGGATTTATATGACACTAGAGGGCCTGGGCCATTCCTCAGTCACCTTTTTCTTTGAAGGATCCACAGAGATTCCTTCATTTGTGATCAATGTCCCAAGAACGTGACTTGCTTCATCCAAAAGTCACACTTGCTGAACTTGGCATACAACTTCTCCTTTCTCAATGTCGCCCACACAAGTCTTATATGTTCTTTATGTTCTTTTTTTCTCATAGAGTATATGATAATATTATCAATAAACACTACCAAAACTTTTTCGAGGTAATTTCTAAAGACTCTATTCATCAAATCCATGAATATTGCAGGGGAATTAGTAAGTCTGAAGGGCATCACCAAAAACTCGTAGTGCCCATACCTTGTACGGAAGGCAGCCTTTTGAATATCATCCTTCTTCACCATTACCTGATGATATCCAGAACAAATATCCACCTTTGAGAAGTATTGAGCTACTCTTAACTGGTCGAACAAGTCATCAATCCTTGGGAGACGATACTTGTTCTTTATGGTTATCTTGTTGAGTTACCGATAATCGATACACATCCACATTGTTCCATCCTTCTTCTTCACAAAGAGCACTGACTCACCCCAAGGTGATACACTAGGGCGTATGAAACCTTTGTCCAGATGCTCTTGCAGCTGCTTCTTTAACTCCTCAAGTTCAATAGGGTCCATCCTATAGGGACACTTAGATATATGAGTATCTCCAGGTATAAGTTCAATTGAGAACTCTACCTCACGATCCGGGGGAATTCTGGGTAACTCTTTGGGAAATACATCGCTTTATTCCCTCACGATGGACATTTCGTCAAGCTTGGCACTTTCCTTCGACTCAACCATTTGGGTGAGGTATGCTTCTTCATAGGGAATCAACACCCACGCCATTGAAGGATTTTTCAAAGGAGATTCATGATCTTCCTTGCATTTTTAGAGGATCATGGGATGGTTTAGAATATGAAAAGATATTTTATTTTCTCGACATTTGATATGTGCTCTATATAACTAGAGCCAATCCATTCCCATTATAGCGTCAAATTCCACCAAGGGAAGTATTACGAGAGTTTACATAAGATTCTTCCCACATACGCCAACTGGAGAAGAGTAAAACACTTGGGTTGCAATGATTTCACCACTTGGTGTTTTTACAGATATCTCTACTTCAAGGTTTCGGGGCTTCGATTATATAGTTCTAGAAAACTTGCAAGATATAAAGGAATGCGTAGAACCAGAATCAAATAAGACTTTTTCCATTATTGAGTGAATAGGAAGTGCACCTTGTACGACTTCATTATCATGCTCCACCTCCGCAGTAGTGATAGCATAATACTTCCCTTGTTCCTTTGGCTTCAGTAGCTACTGATGCTAATTACCCTCGAGAGATCAAGGTTTAGTGCGCTGGTTTGCATAGTTCCCTAGCTCCCTACAGTTGTAGCATTGAACCATGAGTGGTTCTCTCCTTTCGTAGGCTACATTATTCTTCCTTTTTGTGTCCTTTGACACTCTTGAGCGTGATGTCCTTATTTCCCACACATAAATCACTTCCCTGTCCCTTTGAGGCAGTTCCCATGGTGCAACTTCCCACATTTTTTGCATGTGGGTCGTTGATTTTTCTTCCCACCATTGTCATTAGGTCCACCAACTTGAAATTCCATCTTTATTTTCTTATCCCCATATCCATGGGACCATTCTCCAAACTCCATCTCCACTTTGAGAGCACATCGAACAACTTCTTCATAACTCCCAAAGTCTCGAATTTCAAGAGCCTTACGAAGGTGTGGTTTTAATCCAATAAAGAATCCATCAATTTTTCTATCATTGTTGATAACAAAACCCGAATCATACCTAGATAGCCTTGTGAAATTAGCTTCATAGGTTGTGATAGATTCTCCTTCTATTTTCTTGAGCTCTATGAATTCTCTCCATCTTCATGTGAAGAGTTTGTGGTAAATACTTATTAAGAAACATTATCTTAATGTCTTCCCATTCCATCTCTTCAATTTCCTCTCTTGGCATAGTGTTCTTAATAAAATTCCACCATTGATAGGATTATCCACCTAGATGATAAATGTCTAGAGTCGCCTTCTCCCTCTCAGAACAGTGAAGCACAGAAAAGATCTTATCCATGGAGTTGACCCACTCTTCCACAACTAGTGGATCAGAGGATCCACAAAACATCAGTGGTCATTATCACATAAAACATTCGATAACCATTTTCTCCCTCTTTGGTGAAGGAGTAAGTTCCCCATTGTTATGGTTATTGTTCATAACCTGAGATAATTGGGTAAGAATCGCCATGATGTTTGGAACTCCACCTCCCAAATCATTGGGGATGTTGTTCGGGCAATCGTTTCATTGGCCCTCGCACGAGTTGTTGGCCCGATTTCTCCTGGTTCCCACCATTTTCTAAAATAGAAAAGGTTAGAACAAAACATAAGTGAACAAGTCATTAATAAATTATTCATTAAAACAATTTATACCAAAAACCTAACATATGGGATCCCTATGTAAATATTCTTGTGTGCATATTTGTACTTAGTTTCATGATATAGGTTTTCTCTAGGGTTCACTAATCCTAATTCCCAAATTAACTAAAACTTTCCTATGATACCAACTATAGAATCCCATCCTTTTCTTACATTAATATTACATCATTTAAAAGATAAAAAACATAATAGTATTACACAGAGGATCCAAAGGATTAGTGTCTTGGGAAAACTATGACCACAAAAAATAAATACAACATCAAGCATAGGCATTTATTTAATTTCTTCTTCTCTAGCTTCTTATTGGCACTTGTCATCTCCTTAGTACATGTAGCCACCTGAGTATATACATCAAAATGGGTGATCTAGGAGCCCAGTAAGATGATAGATAAGAACAATATAGCATGGGGTGAGCATAATCATAACATAGGCAAAAGATCATGGACATGAGAGGAGCATAAATAAGACTTGAAATGTGGCAATGCATAAAAATGAAACATCATGTCTTAGTGGTTAACTACCACACATACTTTTGAACAAAGCTAGAATCTTTTTCACACATCATTTCACATTTACTCATGAGATTCATCACTTTACCCAATGCATTGGAGTGCTGTATAATTCCGGGTGCACCCGTCACATCATAACATTATCATCATCATGCTAGCCACATAGAACAAATATCAAAAATGTACATAACTAAACCATGGAAAGTAATGGGTTTCACCTCATAATAACACATTCATAATCTTTGTGTTCCCAAAAGAAATAGGGAATAACATACATGTTACAAGAACTGTCCATGTTGAGTGTGAAGTAAAAGAGGTGTTCTTAAAAGAAGAGTTATTTTGGAAAACATTTTTTTGGACATAAAAACCAGTGAAAAACATTTATATCCCAGAAAATAAAATAAAATGATGAAAAAATGATATTTAAGGAGTAACCATATCAAAAATGGAGTGAAAATGGGAGAACCCGAAGGAAGAAAATTGGGTTCGAGATTTCCCCTTACCTAGTATCTAAGTGCTTCCTTCTCTTTAATGTTCTGTATAATGAAATTATATTCATTAATTAGAAATTAAATATCGTTTTCTAAATTAATAGGGTTCATTATGGTTTCATTATGTCATTTTATGTTCCTTTGGATGACTTATAGAGTTTAAAAACATTGTTCGGGAATTTTCGTTTTTATGGTTTTTCTTGGGTGCTTCACTTGTATTCATAAATTGAAGTTCGGGTAGAACATGGGTAAACATCCAGAAATGATATAACATTTCACTATTGATGTTACAGGATCTTTAATGTTATTATAATTAATTATATTATATCCATCTGGATGAATCATTAGATAAGAATTAAATGATGGTTATTTGGGTGAATTTGGGCGGTATTTTGATCACAGCAAACTTGTTTTAACTTATCACTTAGTAATGTGGCCATAGATTATTTACATAACATTAAATAGGAAATAATAAATATAAAATATTCTTTTTCAACCATAAAAAAGGTTTCATGACCATATCAGAAGGTAGAAATGGAAGAAGAAAGCATGTCGTTCTTGAAGGTGATAAATTAACACCTCATGAACAACATTCTTCTTAATAAAATAAAAAAGGGAGAGGGAAAGGGGGTTGGATGATATAATATCCCATTAGAATCATAAAATTATAGTATATGTATAATAATGGAGTTACAATACCATTTGGAATAATATAGGTGGGGAGAGATCAAGAAATGAACTTGAACTGGAAAGGAAATTAAAGAAGAAGAGGGAGAGAAATTACCTCTTGAATCCTTCTCTTGAGAACCACCTTAAGGGTCTAATATTTGTCTTTTGATGATACCAGAAGCTCTTGGATGTGGGGGATGGGTTATTTAATGTATTTGGGTAGATTTTAGATAATTCTTGAAGCTTGAGAGGTGTGAGGAAATGAGGGTGTGAAGGGTGGCTTTTATAATGGAGGGGAGAGGGGTTTCATTAATATAAAATTCATTAGTTTATTAATTTCCCCTAAGACAATAAATAGTGAGTCTTGAATTACCAAGAATAGTAATTGTATCATGTGATACCGAACCAAGTGGTCTTACATCAGTAGATAATCATCGATGACTCAATTAATCCATTATTTAGCATTTATTGTAAATTATCTAATTCTATTATTCATCAAAAATTCAAGTATCTCAGAAAAATCCCAAAAATTTACCCCAACCATTTTTCTATATGTAGAATCCAAAAATGAAATTCATTTTTGAAATATAATTTTCTAATTATTAATAATTTAATATTTAATTAAAATCATAATTTACTAAACAAACAGTTTTTAACACTAAAACTGATTTTATAGTGCTTTCAAAAATTACGTAGGGTCTTATAAAATTATCTAAAAACTATAAGAAATTGATTCAATAATTTATGAATACATTTTGTGGAAATAAATTTTCTTTTAAATTATTTAATTAATTATAATTATTTATTTATGACTTGCAAAATACCAAAACGTTTACTAAGGTCAAATTGTCTCTTTCTAAAATGTCTAAATTTTATTTAATTATTAATAGGTAATGTTACTCTTATGTTGGAGGATTTACTATTCATAAGGTTCATATTACTATTCATAAGGGTATGTTACTATTCACAAGGGTATGTTACTATTCACCAAATAAATTTTGTTTCATTAGACTCCAAATATCTTCTTGAACACAAATGTGTATGTCGGATTTTCAAAATTCCAAACACAGAAGTGACAAACTTATGTTTAAAGGTCACTTATCACTTAGTAGTTCATTATGTTGTGTTTTCATGTTATTTTATGACATAATTATAAGAAGGTAATTTCCATTGAAAAACTTTGGTTCGTTGCACCATAGGTACCAAAAAATTCATCAAACCATTGCTTCAACTCAAAGAACTCTTTCTCCATCTTGGTAAAAAGAATACAAGTACTTATTGAAAAATATGTTCTTGAACTCATCCCAATCCATGGATTCAATATTATATTGCTACCTCATATTCATAATTATATCCCACCACTGGTGCACTTCTCCTTCTAATTGATAGAAATCTAGAACGACTTTCTCATGTTCCAAACACAGGAAAACAAAAAATATTTTTCAGTAGTATTGATCAATTGTTTAGAAATTAGTGGATAAAAATAATCTATGAAATAAGTTGTATGTTTCCTCATGAAATAATCAAAATAATTTTATTCCCTCATTTGTTCATTTGTAAGTCCACCGTGATTTATACTTGAGAAATCTATGTGAGCATAGTAATGTGGTTTTTCATTCTAGGTCCCATAGCATTTGGTTTATTAGGTGGACAATCATTTCATTTCCCATCACAGTCACCATTAACATGGTTCCTTTGGGATCCAACCATTTACCTAAAAAATCATAGAATGATAAATATTTATTATATTTAGGAACCACATAATCATGAAAAGTCACTTAAAAGATGTCAAAATTATGACACCTTCTGTAATCTATAATACCTTAGTTTTATCTAAGGAAATTTATAGGAAACTTATATTTAAGTCCTTCATGATGGTTATTGAATAGATTATGAATTCCAAAACCATATCCCCTCATAGTTTCAAACCAGTTGTGTAGAAAGTCTCATTTTCATGTACTATATTACCTCGAGTCAGGCCCAGAACATCTTGTTAGAGTTCTTACCCCTAGGTACATCTGTTCTAGATCCACATCCACTTCTATTATCTAAAAAGGGTTGTATTTTTAGAAAACCAATCACTCTATCCTTCACTAGAATTCCAGAACATTTTCCAGTACTTTTATGTATCCTTAAACATATCCTTACGCATGTCCTTATGGTTCTAAATAAGATTTTCTAATCCTAGATTCCAAAGGATAACTAAACCATTTCTCTAATACCAACTATAGTCACCCAGTCTTGAAATACATTAACATTACATGACATTTTCAGAATACTTAAAACATTATACAAATAAATTCTCAAATACCATACTATTCAAGTGACTTTAGTAACATGGAAACTTGAACATGAGTATGTAAGAGAGCTACATTATCTCCCACTAGGTTCTTCTTGATTAGAGCCCTTCTTAGACACACAATCATAACACATATCTTCATAACCTTGGGAAATAAACTTCAACAAGGGTGAGATAGATACTCAATAAGGGTAAACAAGGGAGACATGTAATTATAAACAAGATCATAGGGGAATGAAAACATGATCCTAAAAATATAAGATCATACCATGCATATCAAAGATCATAAATAGGAATCATGGCATAAATATTGGAAGTTCATAAGACCGGAATCATAAGTAAATAAACAACATATACCACGAAAGAAAAACATAAAAAAATATGGATTTATGGCAGACACATAAGTATATAATATGATTTTCATAGTATCCTAGGAATCATGGCCGAGACAATCTTGGTAGTGTGGTTTCACTCCCCATACCATCTTGGTAGTCATCTTTCACTCCCATGGCCATCTTAGTATCATTAGTTCACTCCTCATACCATGTTGGTAGTGATGGTTCACTCCCATTTCCATCTTAGTAGTCAAGGTTCATTACCTAGACTATCTTATTCTATCTCATGAGATATAAATCATTACCCAATTAATTTGATAGATATATAGTTTCCACCCATCTCATAGTGAAATCATACATACATGTTCCACAAGATATTAAATAATCTTATCATAACCCCTAAAATGAAATGAGTATTATAAAAATGTAATCATATCATAACCTATGAAAAATACAGGTTTCATAATCATTTCATTATAAACATAACCTGTAAAAATAATCAGGTTTCAAAAGCATATTACCTATGAAATAGAAATGGGTTTCATTAACATCATGCTATCAAAACATAATCATTTCAGAGAAATAATATGAATGGATACATTGAATAAATTCCCTATAAATGCAATAGTAATACAAATGAATTTTATCATATATGGGAAAAAAATTTGAAAGATATTTTAAAAATATTTATTTAGGAAAATATCCTTTTTGCATTGAAAAACACTTTTTAAAACATAGATCCTTTTAAAAACATTTCTCTTTGAAAATAGCTTTGAAAAATTATAATGGTAGATTTAAAAATAATAAATCATTTTTAAAATACTTTTTCATTTAAAATGATATTCATGGATAATTTTAAAACATTTTTGAAATCATTTTTGAAAACATAGTTTTTGAAATAAAACAAATTTCACACTAAAGAGATAAATACAGTGATATTTTCTTAAAAACATTTTCTTAATTATATTAAGTACAAAAGAGTATAAAAAATTAACTAATAAATGGATATATCTTGAATAAACATATCATAAGGAAACACATGAGTGTTCATGGGAGATATATCATAATATTTCATCAAAGATTCATAATCATTAACAATCTTGAAAATCAATGTGATTGTTTCAATAAACTCTTACCACTTGGTTACTTTGGATCATACTATCCAAGTAAGAAATGGAAATTAAATGCATATTAAAATATCATTAAAATAAGTAGTTAAATTATTTAACATTTAAAATTTATTTATATACACCTCCAAAAGTAATTTAGGTGTATAACAAAACAAGATTCTCAAAGAAGGCAAATTAAGACAAAACAATTTTACCGATTTGGTAACTTTTGAAACATAAAAACCATGAAATAATGATTATAAAATGTATATTTAAATACCCATAAATTTAAGTATAAAAATAATTGGATACATTCTTGGTTTTTATATAAATTATAAAAAAAGGAATGAGAGGTTAATAAAGCATGTATCTCAAGGAAATAAAAAGTGGGATGAAGTCCCCTAACCTTGTATCTTGAATCTCATCATACTCGTTAAAAACATATATATAATAAATATAAATTTATTATAAATATTTTAAATAACCATATTATTATATATAATACCATATATTGTTTGATTACAACCTTATATTACCTTCTTGTTAACAATTTTATGTTAATCTTTCACTTTAGGTAATATTATTTGTGTTCTTCACATGTGCCTTAATTTGTTATATGTTTGGTCCTTATACTTATATCATAATTTTAAGAATTTAATAAATGATTTAAATATAATTTATATAATTTATATTTTTATTATATTAATCTATATAATATATATGTATGAAATAGAATATAGCATTCATAGACACGGTAAGTCGTATGTGTGCATGAACACTATTTTTGTTTAATTGTCGTGTTGAAAGAAAGAAAGTAAAATACATATATGTATATATATATATGTATATATATATATATATTTATATATATCATTATTATATAATCTTTATTATATCATATATATATTCACTAATCCCATCCTTAATACATTCCTTGTAGTGTATGAATGAATCGCATCACTTTGAGGGGGTCGTAGTCCACACTTCCTCAAACGAAATTATCGTATTTACACCAAATGAAAAGTAAAAAAGATATGTTTTATAAAAGGAATAAATAATCTTAAATACATAATAAATATAATATATGACATATATAAACATATTTCCCATAATAATTTCCACCTTGATAGAAGGTAAAGTAAAAAAATGAACAATCATCGTTTAGTGAGGTGGTGGTTTGTTGTACACAAAAATAGTATGTTCTTTACCCAATTGGTGAAAGTTTATGTAATTTTATGTAAAACCATTAGCATAAAACATACTACTATATTTTAGATACAATTGTTTTATACAATCATGGAATAAATAGAGTGGATTGGTGTGGAAATAAAATAAACCAAATGAGTTTGAGAGAAGTCATTACCTCTTAATCGGGTAACTCCTTTTGGTTTGTGCCAAAAGGATTCCTAGGATTGCTTTCTACCCAAGGGGAGGATTCCGGGAGGAAGGGGTATATTTTGAATATTAATGGGAAGATATTGGTTGAGCCAAAGTGATTTAGAGGTGTGAATAATAGGGAGTGGTGGTGGGCTTTTATAGGGAAGGGAAGGGACACACTTGGAATTTTCTAAAACAAGTTAGGTGTACCCATGTTTTTATCGCAAAAATGGACATACCAAACCAATAAATCTCAATAATTTAAAGATTATATACGAATAATGGACATAAAATGGGTTTTTTAAAAGTTTCTGGGTCATTTTGGGTCTAAAATTTAAGGTTTAGTACTTTACTAACCTAACTTTTCTCTTAACTATTATAATTAATTTTAATCACATTCACAAATATTTTTTATCAAAAACAAAGTTGAACATATTATAAATTATAAATTATTATTATTACAAAATATAAAATCCAATTTTATAAGTTATAATCACGAAAATTGGCAGAAATTAATTTAAAATTAATCCCAAAGTCGGGTCGACAATGTGGGCTTTTAGAGTAAAAACATTCAAAAGTTTGCAAAGTTTTTCGATCAATTTTAAAGAGAAATTGATCTCAATTACCTAAATTCTACTAATTTATAAAAAAATATAATTAAACTTTTATAATGATTTAAAATATAATTTATCCTTATAAATATATTATAGTAAAATGCATTTTTGAATTAAATTCTAGTAATTTTAACTATTCAACCATGAATGAATTTTCTCAAAAAATCCCAAAAGTTCACCCTAAGATAATTGATAAATTAAAAATTAAAAAATTAATTTTATTTTATCAAATTAAATTTCTAGATGTGTATAAAATTAATTTTATTATTTTTCATAGAATGACATTAAAATAAGTTCATTTGAAAAATGTTATTTTTAAACATATAAGGACTTTACCAAAAATTATATATTTCATTATAAATATGTTTTATTTATATAAAAAATTATAATAAATATTTAAAAATTAGTTATTACTATTCATTTAACTAGTTTTAATTGATAGGTTATAATTATCTCATTTAAATAATTATAATAGTAAAATGATGTTTTGTAGAAACATTAGTGTTGCATGTAATGTATACCAAGTCGGTGTTACATGTAAGATACGTTGAGTCAATGTTTCATGTATCATATACCAATTTGGCATCATGTAACATATGCTAAGTTGGTTCCATGAGAAAGGAATGTTTTACTTAGTGGATTGTAAGACATAACTGAAAATTTAATTTATTTGAGAAAAACAAAAGGTCCATAAAAACTCAGGGTGTTACACATAACATCACCACTAGTGCTCAAATACCCCCTTGTTGGTGAATTTTCTCTACCACACCCATTAGAACCCATAAAACCTATAAAAAATCCTGGTTAATGGAACTAGTAAATTAAAATAACCAACATCATAAAATAGAAGTTTCTTCCAGACATCAACTATAGATCAAGCCCATCAAAGGGTATGAGACTCCATGGAACCCCATAGGGAATTCAACATTCAAAACTAGGAAGTACATGCACCAAATCAACCATTTAGATTATCTCTTAACTATGATTCATGTAACTTCATGGTCTTTGATGGCATATTTTTTAAATAACAAACAAGTAAGGAAAATCACATGAAAATAAAACAAGCACATTAAAAATGAGATTACATGGATTTCGACTTTAGTCTTACCCCATGGTGTAACACAATCCATATTTTATTAAGGATGAAGCAATGTTATTTGAAAAATATCCTTTTTAAAACCATACCTTGCATTAGTTACGAGGGACTCCTTCTAAACACCCCAGTCAAAGAACCTTATAAATGCCTCTGGAAAACTCCTTCTATCTAAAAGAACTTCTATAGGGAATTCCCCCCAGAGGGATGGTTGTCATTCCAACACTCATTCTATATCGACTCTCATTCAATCTTATAACACCACTCAAAGTGAGGTTTCACCATATATTTACAGAATTTAATTTCAGCTACCAGTTTTTCATTCTAGTTTCAAGTCCTTTCAAACTTTTTGGATGATTCTTCATTCATCCAAGACAATCGACCGAGCATCACTGCTCCAATTGGCCCTTCCAAGGAAGAGTGTTGTAAAATCAATTTTTCTTTCCCCATATCATTTGAATGATTTTATAACCACATACTTCATCATATAAACTTCCATGATAGCATTTGTATCATCCTATATTTCTTGAATAAATATTATGAAACCCTTTATATTAATCGGACATAAATTCCATCAGAACTAATTTTTGTTGGCACCACCACTTCCTCTGAAACTTATGTGTAATATATGAAACTACCCTTCTTTCTATATCAGTACATCATCTGAAATGTGGTTTCTATCCAATTTTATGCTTCCATGAATTCCCCCATTTTCATTAAAATACTTTAACTGTTGTTGTTGATTCTTTCATTAACATAAATCTAAATATCCATTATGATGGTTATGATGTCTCCATTTAATTATTCTAAGTGTAATTCTAGAAATAAAAGTTCTAATAATAAAAACACTTAACCAAATAATAATTTTCACACCAAAACCCAAAAAGTACCCACTTGTGAATTATTTTAAAATGTTAATCCTAACAATATATCACTTGGAGACTATTCATAAGGGTTTCAAAAAAGTCTTAAAAAATCATACAAATTACGAATAACACCCTGAATTCCTCCCTTTTCAATGTCACCATTCTTCCCTAACATATTGGCAGTCATTTATTCCCCGGTAAGATTAAGATTTCCTAGTTTTGTAGAATCAAACATCTCATTCTGTTAAAATCATGAAACATTGTGAATGGAGTTACGGAAGTTTCCTATAAAGAAAATAGACCCAAGAATCATCTGAATTTGTTGAATCAGATCAACAAGTTTTTTTATGTACCATATTTATGGAACCATTATTTTTATACCATATATTCCAAAGCTATATCTTCATCTTATGAAAACTCTGATTTATCTAACATATCAAATTCAATCGATACCATTATAACTAACCTTCATCTAATCAATAACTTCAAGAAATTTTTCTATTATTTAATGGATAAACTCCCTCTAAAAAAGTCTCAGGAAAAAAATTATTTATCAGTGAAAACAAGACATGTGCGTTAATTTTCTCATACTTCACTCTAAAATATTTTTGAACCATCTAAGGCTCACAAAAATTACATATGATCTTTCAAAATTTTGATCACAATCCAAAATTCATTGAAAATGAGGTACAAAATCCAATATATACATCACTACTCCTTTGTAAAGAAACCCATATGGGACTTGGGTTCATCCCTCTTCTAGCATCAATGAGGTCATGGAAAAATTTCCAAGTACTTTTAAGTTGAGAGAATAACTAATTTTTCTACTTCAACAAATAAATTATTTTGGAAAGATAAGTTCCTAAAAGAAGTCATAATTTTCTGCATGACACTATCTGGTGTTCCATATTTAGTCTCCTCAAACTACAGGCCAATCTACTGAAATATTTCAAAAACTCTTGATACTTCTAAAATTTCAACAACCAAACGATCATCCATTCTCTTTCATTCTAACATGGTTATTTATTATTAAGAATATAAAAAAATAATTGACATGTTTTTGAGTAATGAGCACCCACACTCTTATGTTTCATCATTGATAAAGGTACAAAGTATAGTGGGTTCATGTGAATAGTCATAACTGGCCAATCTTATGATTCAATAGTGCCTCTCAATTTGAAAAAATAACTCATTTTACTTTTCAAATTTTTATGAACAAGATGACCAATTTATATCCTATATATTTTAAAATTTTATTTATATGTCATGTAATTATCATTCTAAAAGAATCATCCTAAAATATATTTTTATCTTTCAAACCATTCCATAACCTTGAGAATCATCATGAATACCATGAAATATAGAAATTACTAAATGTTTTACAAGTTAATCCTTGGATTCTCCTTCTAATATATAGTTACAATGATTAACTCCATTCTTTTATTACTTATCTAAATGTAAGAAACACTTTCACCAATTATAGTGAGCACTCCCAAAACCAAAGTCTTTATAAACAAAATAATTCTCTTATTTTCATTACATAGGTGATAAAAAACCCAAAATCCAAACAAATGACTCAGTTGTTATAAAAAAACTCATTTGAAAATTTCCACACCTATTAGAAATGGTATTTTTTAAACCTCTATAAGTAACCTTTTTGAATGTAACATTCAATCGCATGATTTTCTAGCCAAAACCCTATCTTTATCAATGCTAGGTTTGGACTAAGAATGAGCTGAAATTTCATATACTCATTCATCTAACTCTTTAAAATGATTATGGTGATTGACATTGACTTTAACACTGAAACCTACTTTTGAGTTATTCACCATCTAACATAGTTACACCTTATAGAATAATTCCTATGTATTATTTTTTGTATTTTTTTGATAAATAAATTTCTCTTGACTGATTCACTGTGAATGGAACTTTTAGACTCTCTCATAGTAGAAAAATTAAAATCCTCCCCAGTTCATAGATTCCACTATGGAACATTAATCCATACCTTTCCCATATGTAATTATATCCTACAAAAATAATGAGATCTCACTAAATTTGGAAATCATAAGGCATCAAATTTGTATTTCTAAAGTCATAATTATAATTGAAACAATGTTTTGAATAAAACCACAAAAACAAAACACACATCCAAACCAAACATTTATGGATAAATTTTAAAAAACTAAAACTCTATGTTACTTACACATTCTTATTAGTTTCATTAAACTAAAAACATAGTAAACCACTCGACCATAAGTATGAAATTGTATTCCAATTGAGCTCAATATGACTTGATTGTGGCCTTTTTAAAAATCGATACACCACTCACCGGATACACTATAACCAATATATAATACCACTTAGTGGGATTATCATGGCACCTGGACATCACCATCAACACTATGATACAATTGTTAGTTAATTTTCCATTCCACTTCTATATAATCCAATTTATCTCATATCATATTTAGAGTAATAGATCCAAAAAATCTAACTGACTAAATTCCAAACCTCAAGTGTGGAACAAGGCCATCGAATGGTTCGAGACCCCATGAGACACCCTAGATAATTTGATATTCAGAACTATTAAGTCCAACAACCCTGGCCACTATGTTGATTCACCTTTCACTCTAATAATAGTACCTTCATATTATTTAGTAGGATATTACATAAAGAAATAAAGCAAGAACAATAACATTAAAAATGGAGTAAGCACAACACATAGAGGAATATATGGTTTGGAATTTAGTCCTACTCTTTGGGGTGTTGGGTTTTTTGAAAACAATTTTTTGGTTAGGTTTTTTAATTTTCAATATATATTAATATAAAATATACACTTAATAAATATATATGATGATAGATTCTATTCTCCATAGAGTTCTATATTTAAGTCATTTAAAGTTAGTGAAGTGGAGTTAATTGAAAAAACAATCAACGGATTCGACTGGGTGGAAGGTGATCAACAGAACCATAAGAATAGTAGAGTTTGACTGTAGGAATATGGAATGTACATCATATGGTAGTATTGACTCAGTGTTTGGTCATATTCTAGATAAATAAGTGATGAATATGAAAGGGACATCTTCTGGTTGCATCACATAGTTTCATAAGAGGTGATGGATGTGTATGAGTTATTCCAAAGTGATATGAACTATTCACCATGTGTTGTTGGTCAGGGAAGAAGATTGTATAAGGTATTAAAGGTATATATTATCAGTGGAGGGTTTATTGAAAAGTCATATAGAAATGGAACATGGTGAATGGATTCACCTCTCTATATGAATTAAATTTTTACTACTTGTGTTGTAAATACCTGATACACATCATGCATAATAGGATTGTGTGTTGAGTCAGTACCAATGGATAAAAGGACTTAGTTCCTAATTTTTGTGGTCTTAACCCTAAATATTTTATGAAAACTAGAAGTAGAATCAGTGAAAAATAGATCTAGTAGAGGGATATCATCCCTTCACTCATGGTCCTTCATAGTGAGAGTGGTAGACACATTTCATGGGTAGGAATTAAAATTTATCTTCAATTCATCTTTGAAGGGTATGTTATTGTACTTGTAAATTAAATGAGTGTATATTTTAATTAATGAAGATATATATATTCTACTATATATGTAGGACACAATTTTTAAACTAGGTGACCATGTGTGTTTTTTTATTTCATTTTCCATTTTCATGTTGTGTGATTGTTTTCCCGGTCATTTTCTAGAGGAAAGGCCTTGATTGAAAACTAGAAGAGGGGACCAGAACTAGTGGGGGTGAATCATTGTGGTGTATGGGGTTCCTAGACTTCCAAATTTTAGAGGTTTTATTCATAGGGATCTTTCGACTGATTATTTTTTCTGGAAATATGTTTTTCATGTTTTATTATTTTATGGTGAAAATTCTTGTGGTAGGTGGTTTGGATACCAAAAATGTTGTATTAGATCTTTGTTGTAGAAAATCTGGTTATCATTTTTTTCTAATAATTTTGGGGATGTTACTAGGAATATACTGGTGATACTAGTTTGTTTTTTGGAATATAGAAACTCCTTTATAATTCTTGTTTCTGGTAGCGTATTCCATTATTGAAGTGAAAATTTGATCTTGGTAGGAATATTTTTGAGTTCCCTTAGTAAATCGATGTGCTGGGTTTCTGGAATGATGTTATAGTTCAAGATGGAAGAGGTACCAATGGTGTTACTAGGATATCAAAATTCCCCTATGAATTTTTATTCTAGATTCATTATTTGTTCATTAAGGTTGAATTTAGAACATAGTGGGTTACTTTTTAAGAATTACAAAGACAATACTAATTCATAAATTATCTAAATTTAGTGGGATATAATATATTTATAAATGATAGTGTTTCATCAGTATGTTTTAGCATGATGATATGATGTTGGAAGCTACAAATATTAAAGGACCCTATTGCTGATAATCTTGGAGTGTTTATAAGTTTAGTTGGATGGTGATTCAACTTGAAGAGTGGAGTTATTAGACTAAAAATACAGGGAAACAAGTACAAGGAATGTTTATTAAGGTTTTATTCAGGTGGGATGATGCATAGGTATAGAAGGTGGCATCTATAGTAAAGTTGAAGTAATTTTTCAAGCCAATAAAATTTATTCGGTGGCCCAATTTGTATGATAGTAATTATTGAAAGGAAAAAATATATATTGTAGTATGGTTAATGGAACTAGAAGTTCTATTCTCAAAAGTTAAAATTTCTAAATTTTTTGAAATCATAAATTCTAATGGATAGATATCAATGATATCATGTGTTCTATAAGCCCACCTTGAGTTAAAATAATTGACCCTAGGGTCATCATAGATTGAAATAAAAAAAAGTGGGCATATGTTTTAGAAGAATAAAGGATAGAATTTTCCATTTTGTAAAAGGATCAAAAGAAGAGTGACACCATCTTGGTTCAATCATAAGATAACATTGATAATCATTTTAAAATTATGAATAATTTTTAAAAGGCATGGGATTCATGATCAGGTCTTCATATTTATGGATATGTATAAGAAAGGTTTTCCAAATCCAAAATAAGTTATCTAGAAATAGAGTGTAATGTTCTAGAATTATACTATCAGATGATGGATTCTATGGCATTATTTTTTTTGAGTGTATGAGAGATATAGTGAGGATGAAAATACATGTCTTATTGAAGATTTATTGGAACTTTGTTATAAATAGTATGGCCTTGAATGAAGAAGATAATGTTCAATATCTTTAATAAATAAGAATAATTATTGGAAGATAGAAAGTTCCATTTTTTTCTCGAACAAGAGATATTTTATAGAATACCTTCATCAAAAAAAGTATAATGGAAAGTGTGGGTGTTGTTCCTTCTAGAACAAGTATTAGGATCCTAAGGAGCATTCATCATGAATTTGTATAATAGATAATGTGGAATATATTATGGTTTAGTATGAGAGTTTATGGAAAAATCTGGAGTTCCAAAAGATATTTTAGTGGTGTTTATTTGAAGTAATGAGGATACTGAACCACGAACAATAAAATGTGTTACAAAACAGATGATAATAAATGATTGAGAAGGTTTGAAATAATGTGTTGGATTCATGAAGAATGTATTACATCAAAAGTTTCCTTGGTTCATTTTCAGGTGGTGGGTTTTGTAGATGGCATTATAGGATGTTTGGATCTAGTGTTCCACATGTGGTTTATCTTGAGGATCATGGATATTTCATTTCATTTGGGGTAGTATATTCTAGAGATACTTTATGTATGGTTTTAGGAATTTTTTTATTATATTATAATACAATTCTTTAGAGAAGTTAACCAAGATATTTCTAAGGTTATAAGTCTAACAATGTCATGTCTAGGGAATGTGTTTCATTCCAATGGGTGGTGATGAAGACTTCAAAGGATTCTAACTGTGTGGAAGTGAAAATCAAAAGAGCAGTATTGTATAATAAGTTTTTTTGTGGTTGATGGGTTTCCTCTAAGGATTAGTACTGAGTTAGAAGTTGTTTCAGAAAAGGACCAGTGAAATCCTTGGTTTTACGAAGAAAATTTTTATTGAAAATTTTTCAATCTGATTCCATCGGAATTTTCTGAAGTTCTAAATGGAGGTTGGTTTTAATAGTTTCATTATAGTTTTACATACTTAATAAATATTTATCTTTATAATATTTGTGTAAAATTATTTTAAATCAAAGCTTACCAAAAATGAGTGGGTCCACTAACATAGTGTACTATTGGTGTTGGTTCCCTAGAAACAACTTTTATTTACTTTATGATAACATGTGTACATTTTTTGAATATAGGTAAACTCTTTATAACATAATGATTATTATTATTATGAATATCATAGTATGTGATAATGTCTTAAGAGTAGATTTTATATAGAAATGTCATAATAGTTCTACACTATGATGGGAACCCAAATATTCCATGATAGTATTCTTAATTATATATTCTATAGCCGGATGAAATCATTTGAGGGATATAAGTAATTCATAACACCATATCTGGGGACACATTGGAATTTGAGGAACCTTTTCATGGTGTAATCCTTTGAAATAACTAGTGTATGATATTATGAGAATGAGACTCAATAGTAGGAAATCAACATTTATATGTGTCATTAGATATTCCAATCTACATATGTGTGTATTGATCCTTAGACAATAATATTATTATTAATGAGTATTATAATTTTTAAATTATGATGTATTGATAAAACCTATGATGACATATGTTCACGGTGAGGTAGGATAAATTGGTTTCATTTCAAGAAATATTTCATTAATGAACAATGTTAAAAAGTATTTTTTCCACTATTTCTTTAATAGAAGTTTATATCCTAGCCCCTTTGATAGAAATGATATAGCCTAATTAAATCCATGTTCATGGTGTTCTATAAGAAAGTTAAAAAACTGAAAATTCAAATAAAGAGACATCAAACACATAGGTTTATGAAACCAACATGAAACCTTCTTGATTAGAGATATCATAATAAGGTATTATATTACACTGTAAGCATTCATATGAGATATCATGTCATTGTGGAATTAACTACTTTCTCTAGGGGTGCCTTGGTGTTTTTCTAGAGTTTAGAATTGGACTTTGGTGTGGTTCACCTAATTCCCCAAATAAAGAGGCCTAGAAGGTCACAAACTACGTGTATCTAGAATCTCATTTAATTAATATATTATTATTATTATTTAAAAGGATTAATAAAAATTATTCTGATATATGGTTTAATAATTATTCATGTTTTCTTGATTTCATATATTACATCACTTGTTATTTGAGAGAATATTATGTGATAATAATATTTAATAAATATATAATTTCTATTTGGTGAATATTATATTTATTTAATTATTGACAAATGTTAAGTGATATTTGTTTGTTATATAAATAATCATTATTCAAGTCTCAATGAATGTTATGGAGGAATGTGGGACTGATTTCAATACTCTAGTAAGAAATAATATATATTAAATATTATTTTAATAAGTAATATTTAATTTAATTTGTGGGTTTAGTGTGTGTCAAGAATTAATAATAATATTATTATTATTATTAATGACAAGGTGTTCTATAGGGGTTAGGTATATAATAAAGGTTTCATGTGAAATTATTATTTTCTAACCCTAACAATATATAAACCCAATTATATTATTTTTCTTCAGAGAACCAATTCATTATATGTTGTCCACAATGAGATCTAATGAGAATCCTCTCAATACATAGAGAGATCCCTCTCCCAGAACACTCCCAAGAATGGAGAGTGATATTCCTCCACCATCCACTCTCAATCCTAGAGAGATAAAGGAGAATCCTTTGGAATAAATTCTCAAGGACATTAAGGTAAAACGATTCAAGCAATGTTATCAATTGTGCTAGAACCCGTAGATTCCTAATGTTGTGTTTAGAGGTTTGGGGAATATGTGTTGAGGACTACTACAGAGAATCCATTTTGATTTATGTAACACAACAATGGTATGATGTACATACATTTTTATTTCTATCAATAAAGAAAGAATTTATCATAGGGTAATTACTTAATTATTAAATTAATTATAAATAATATGTGATGATATTATGTTTTTGTTCTTGAGCTTATCTATTTTCTATATTCTTTGATTCAATTCCATTTATCCCGACATTCGTCATCAAGTAAATATCAGATAAATCATCGATAATGACAAAAAGAAAAGTTAGGAGTGACCCATCCAATGTTTCTTCTATGTCTATAACCTTTAAGTGGTATTAGAGTGGGACACAGAATTTTTCATAATTAATTAAATATTTTTTATTGATTTACGCATTTAGAATTATTTTTCAAATCTTGTTTAATCAATAATTAATTCAAATTCTACAATCTTATTCCATCATCTTCATTTATTGTAAATATAATAAAATAAATTAATTTTATGAGTGAAATAATTTTGATGATCCTGTCTAGAGGTGATGATGATTCTGGATGGATAACACAAGATTACACACCGTGTAACCCAGTTGTACATGTTGTGTACTAGTGTTTAATGCAGTAGAACTTTATTTATAATTAATTCAATTTTTTTGTACCTATTACACACAATGAATTTAATTATACACCACATGGTGACTAGGACAGTCTAGCACATGGTAATCTATAGTACATTCCATGTAAATTTTTTAAAAGGCATTTAGTCCCTTAGTTACAGACGGGACATGTATTTTCTTACATGACCTGCATGACTGGTGGTTGTGTAACTTGGATACCACACACCATGTAGCTCATGTACATGTCGAGTACTCCAATATTTTTGTGGAATGTTTACACACGGAGTCCCTAGGCATGTGTTTCAGATAGATGGTGATAAAAATAAACATCATGTAGCTCTAATGTACATGATGTTTACTTTTACCAGATTACATGGAATTGAAAATTCTGTTAATATACTTTCAAAACATTATCAACATGTGTTAAATTTGGTCATTAAGTTGATAGTACATTCCATGTGATGAGTTATATATATAAATGTCTAATTAATTTATTTATAATGTTCAGATCAATATATCATGAATGAGTTGTATTACAGCTATTACTCTATGTGCATTAAATCATAGCACACTACACAAATACCATGTTCTCTATGTGGTCATTAAGTTGATAGAACATGATGTGAAATTTTGTCATAATTCATGTATACCACATTTCATAATAGTAAAATTTATATGAGTATAATACATATTGGGTATTTTGTATGGGTAATCACCATGTTTCCTTCAAGGTACATTTTTTACACAGCTATGTTTAAATAAATTTATTTAATTTGTTTAAAAATATGATGCATGAGAATATCAAAAAAAATTGGTTTGAAAATTAAGATAAAATAATATATTAATTAAATAATATAATTAATTTCTTCAATCACAATTTATCTTAAATAGTATATACAAGATTTGAATTCTAATCTTATTAAATGCATAATTTTTTTCATGCATGTGTATGATCATGATCTTAGACAAGAAATTTGCACATGATTGGTTTAATTTAATTTATTATTAAATTAAAATATTTTTATTTGTGTCATATCTTATCTCATTTTGTAAGGGCATGCATGCCCATGGTTTCTTTTATATAAACCCCTTAACGAATCATTTGATTTCCTCACTGATGTGTGAGTAAAATCATATGTAAAGGATGGATCACCCAATCTAGTGGATGTAGTTAAAGTTTTGAGTTAAGCAAAAATCATTCCAAGAGAGATATATAGGTGTATAGGTGGAAGCCTACAACATAAACAATAAACGGTTCAAGGTGTTTTCTCACTAGGATAATAGTTAATTTATCATCCACCAGATAAACTTGCCATTAGTAAAATATCATGATCCTGACACTTAATTATTTTATTTCTATCAAGTTGAATAGTCCTTTCATTATAGATGTTTTTTCATGATCAAATGAATTAATGATTTAACAATAATAAAAAAATAGATCTAAAATAAATTCTATTATGCATAAATATTATCTAATAAAAGGTTAATCACTAAAGTAAATCCACTTAATATTAACAAACATTTAATAATGATAATAATTTTAAATTTATTCATAAAGATAAAATACCTCAATTATATATATTAAGTCGATATAGAATTCCAATAATTTAGTTAAAATCAATTCATAGTTCCAAGTGTTTGTCTCGCAAAATTTGGGGTGCTTTCAATAATCAGAGATTTTAACATGACGTTTTGGGATTAAATAACATTGTATACAAAAAGGGATAACCTCTAAAGAATGACATGTTGTAATTGAGAGTAAATGTTCTATGAAATCCATTTTAAGGTTTCTAGGATTAGGGAGTCTACTCAAAAGATCGAGGAATAATGAGTTAATGCAATTGGCATCTGGAATGCCTACCTAAACCCCTTCAAATTACTTGACTGGAAAAATTCAAGGTGATTAGAAAGGGAATATGGATCCTTTACACTAAAATTTCAATGAAACATGATATTCCAAAACCAAAGGGGATGGATATTGGGTTTCAATAAAATAGTTGTGGATTAATATATGAAATTTTTATTTATTTCTCTAAATTTTACAAGATAAATTAATAAACTCGACTCATCTTATTTGTAGAAATAGTAATAAAAAACTTCAAATATATCATTATTATCCATACATAATAAGGATAATATTATCACTAACACAAATTTCTAAGAGTGGAAAAGGTTCTTAGGCGTTATCCTACACCATTAAAGGAAATTGTTTGCTATAGAATAACATAATCTTGATGATCTTGGTAATAATGAGTATGAGTAAGAGTTGACTCCATATTATATAAATTTTAATGATGATAATAAAGAAATATATGTGTATATAATGATTTCTTACCTTCGATATCTCTAATAAGAGACAGAATGAAAAGAGAGATATGAGATATCCAATACTCTCCTTACAACTATGATTGGATATTTTGTTCCACATGGTCCTCGTGTAATCAATATTATTAGATACATTGAATTCTTATACATCTTATGGATAAATTATTTTATTAGTTTCACAAAGATCTCATACTTTCCTCCCTACCCAATACCTTATCTGGTTTAATTTTTAATTATAACATGAGCAATTATGATAAGAGACTTTTGGAACTTTTTATGATGATTCATCAAGTGGATAAGGACATGGGGAATGAAAAACCTATAGTTTTTATGATGAATAAGAATTGGATTAAAAAGGTATAAAATCCCAAGATTTATAAAAAATATAAACCTCCTGAGTGTCATCCTTCCAATAAGATGAAGATCGAGAGGCATGGTAAGGAAAGTGAGGAAGTATTTTTTCCATGTGTCAAGAAAAGCCACTAGAAGAGGAAATGCACATAGAAGAATGGGGAAGATAATTGTGCGTTAGTTATCAATTTCAATCATTAAATATATAAAAATTGGGTATTCTATAAATCTTGTGGTGATCATATCTTTATACAAATGTAGGAACCAAGTAGATTCTAAAATATTTCTAGAGGATTGGAGGATTTATGAGATGCCAATGGTCTGAGGATGACTACTCTATCCATTGGAGACTACCTATTTTCATTTAAAATAGGAATTATTTCAATTTTTAAGGGATTTTTTTTATGTACCAACTATTACCAAGAACATAATTTTTTTATCGTTCCTACATGTAAGTGGTAATATTTTTAATTTTGGAAATAAAAGTTTTTTCTTTTATAAAGACAACAAATGTTATGGTATAGAGCATTTAAATAATTGTCTCTATGTATTCGATTATGACAACCAATTATTATAAATATATAATGAATCATCTTCACATGACACATATAAAACCCAGTTATTTCATCATTGTCTTGGTCATGTAAATGAGAAGTATTTGATAAAGATATTTCAATATGGTTATTTAGACTCCTCTAAGGTAAAACTACTAAAAAGATGTCATTCTTATTTACAAAGAAAAATTAACATACATCCATTTAGTGGGTCGGTTGAGAGGGCCACAGAGCATCTATAATTGGAACACACTGATGTGTGTAGACCATTTCCAGTACAAGATAGAGGTGGGTATTCTTACATCATTACTTTTACTGATGACTTGACTATATATGGATATTTCAACTTAATTAAATTTAAGTCTGAGTATTTGAGAAATTTAAAGAATTAAATAATTATGTATAAAATAAACATGGAAATGAGATAAAGAATATTTTATTGGAATGAGGTGGTAAATATCTTATATAAGAGATTAATGAATTTTTTCTGGAGTTTTGGATTCTATATCAAATCGCTCTTCCTTACACACCACAGTGGAAATGTGTTAATGAAAAGAGGAATCATCTCTTGCTATACATGGTAGTTAAATGGTGATTCATGTAGATATTCCATTATAATTTTGGGGATATTCATTAAAAACTACATAATATTCATTAAACATAGTACCAAATAAAGAGAATAATGGAATTCCCATTGAGTTATCGAGTGTAAATGAACCTGTTTTATCACACACATGTGTATGGGGTTTTGAGGAATTTTTTTAGACCTTTCAAGGAAATAAACTATCTTCCCAAGTAAAAAATGTGTATCTTTATAGAGTATACTAATGAAACACAAGGATATTACCTATACAACCCCTTTTAAAAGAAATTTAATTTCGCTATACAATCCATCTTTCTTGATATGTAGAAAATCCTCAAAAAGGATAGTAAGAGAAGATTGAATTTAATGAAGTTGATGATCAAGATACATAAGAGTTGGTAGAGGAATATATTCCACCTATCCCCATGTAAGAATTAGTCCTCAAAACACAAGTATTGTGTAGGAGAAGTAAAGAGATAACATATCCTGAGAGATATGGTTTTCTAGTCACTGAAAATGGTGACTCATTATTGGTTGACAATAATAATCCTATGTCATAAAAAGAGAAAGTAAAGATATTAGAATATAAAATATGGAAAGAATCCATGCATTATTAAAAGTAATCCATATATAATAACCATGTTTGGGTTCTAGTCGAAAAGATAGTTGATGTAAATACCATAGGGTGAAAATGGTAATTCAAGAGAAAACTAGACATGTAAGGATAGGTAAATACCTTTAAAGCAAGGTTAGTAGATAATTGTTTTAAACAGTGTCAAGGTGTTTACTATGATAAAACATTTTCACAAGTTTCATGTTTAAATCCATCATAATTCTACTTGCTATAAAATCTTACTATTAATATGAAATTTGGCATATGGATGTCAAAATATATCTTTTCAATGGGATCCTTCGAGAATATGTCTACACGACACAACAAGAAGGGTTCAAGAATCCGGGTGATGATAAAATGATTTTTATGTTATGTATATCCATTTATGGATTGAATCAAGAATCTAAGTCATAGAACATTTTATTAGATAAAGATATAGAATAATTTGGTTTTGTTAATAAAAAATGTGATCTATGTGTTTACAAGTGGTTTAGTGCAGATGTGGTCATTATCCTAGTACTCTATGTCGATGGAATATTACTTATTGGAAATGAAATACAATTCTTTTAGTTTTTTATGGGTCGGTTGAAAAAAAAAATCTCTATGATGGATTTAGGTGAAGCTGTAACACCCCAATATTTTACATTATGTATCTTCTTAAATCAATTTAATTTTTTTATAGCTTATAACTTAAATGAATCATGATATACTATTAAATATTAACAGTACCATTTGAATAGTAATGTAAATGTAGCGAATAATAATATATACATTATAATAATAACCGCACCTATGAAAATATAAATAAAATTTAGGTATATAATAAATGAAAATATGATATATTTATATCATGGAATATGTAAATAAATATTATAAAAAAGATAAATTCAGTATTGATTTTTTTTTTTGAAATTTGAATTTTAATTTACAATTTTTTTATTAATATAATGATTTAAAATAATGTTTATTTGTAAAAATTATATTCATAAATTAATTTGTTATTTTCTTATTATTATAAGATAATTTTATGATATAGTAATTAATTTTTCATAGTGTCAGAAAATCGGTTATAATTTTAAAATCTCTATTTCTCTAATAAATGATAATTTTAATTAAAAAATAAATTTCCGGTATTTAGAAAATTAAATTCATAAAATGTAGAACATTTTTGAAATTTACACATCGAAAAATGGTTTAGGGAAATTTTTGGTATTTTTTTTTAAAATAGTTAATCTTTATGGTGAATTGTGAAATACTGTAATTTATGGTATTCAACATTTTAATCTAAATACACAAATTTTTGAGTCATGTATGATGTAAGAAACAATTATTTTGAACTCACGTGATCAATTTACTATACATAGTCCTAAAAATCAACACTATTGATAGTATTGATCCTAAATAATAAACAAATAAATAAACTAATCCAAATACACCTCTCTTCTCCACTATAAATACCACCCCTCACCACCTCTTCTCATCCAACCCTATAAGCTATAGATATTTCTTATATTCTAGCCCATTTCCCTACCAAACCTATTACTCACATACTGGTCTTTCAATTCTCACTAAAATACCAATCCCAAGTGCCTTAATAAGTTTCTCAAGGAGATGTTAAACAAGAGATAAATTCCTTTTTTGTTTTCTTTTAATTTCATTTAATTTTTTTTCTTTTATTACCCTCTCATTACCTAATCTATCCAAACATGAATGATAACTCCATTATATTATATATACTATAATTTTATTTTGTTAATGAAATATCCATCATCAAACCCCTTCCCCTCTCCCTTTTATTCTAAATATGAAAACATTATTTGTGATGTGTCAATACCATCATCGAGGATAATATGTTTTCATTTTCCATTAATGCCTTCAAGTGTGGTCATAAAACCATTATTATGGTTAAATAAGATTTTATTAAAAATATTATAGGATATATAATATTTTGGAACCAATATATAAAATATATTTAAATAAAATGATAAAAGTTAGTGATGGTCGTAAAAACCGCCAGAATAAATAAAATCATTGTCATTAACGTTTTTTCTCTTGAATCATTCTCATAACATATTAATAAATTATATATAATATCATTTAAAATTTTGTAATTTTATTAAATAAATATAATTTCCATTATAGATATCTATTACCATTTTACATGAACTTCCATACTTGTATACAAGCAAGTTGATCAGGAAAATCACGAAAATGAACACTCCCTGAACAACGAAATTAAACATTATAAATCATTGGAATGACCATAAATGAACTTAATAAAATTACAATAAATAAAATATATGTTCAATATGTTATGAATTAATTATTTAATTAACATAATTTTATTATCCAAGAACTTGAGTACGAGTGCATAGTGCTTTCGGTCATAAGGTAAGAGGTTTCTCACCTCAATTTTATTACTGTGAGATATGCCTTATTCACCACTTATTTATTATGTGTGGAATACATATATTTTTAATATATAATATAATTAATTCCTTTATATTTATGGAATTAAAATTTTTATTTTATTATTATTTATTTTAAGGTGAATATGATTTGATTGATCCCAAAGTAGTAAGGGATCTCTCGAAACCTCCTATTCTACTATTGGGTAACATTTTCCCTCTCTTTAAAAAATTAATTCTTATTTGTTTTTATATACTTATTATAAATTTTTTGTATATGTCCCAATCATATGTATACAGATCAATTCATCATTTTTGATGGGAAATACATGTTTTTTAAAAGTTTATCTTCCCAATTCCTCTCGATAAGAAAACATGATTAAAGGGAAGTTCCCTATTTTTTACCCCTTTTAGAGTACACTCTATAATATATTTAAAACCACAATTATTTTTCTAAAATTAATTATTTCATTATTAAAAACTATCATAGTTCATTTCTAGTTTTATAAAAAATTAGTCCTTTTTCCTTTTTAATGTTTCTTAAATACTTTTCCTTAAATCGCACTAAAGTGTCTCTTTTATAAAAATTATTAAGTACTATTTTTGCATGTTTTAACATCAGTTGGACATAATTTATCATTATATATTTCTAATTCCCCCTTTAATCCATCATTTCATGGATATGAATATTTTCTAAGTCATACACAAGTTTTTCATATGGTGTTTACCGTGATAATTATTTGATTAACTGGGGAAATATTGATAAATATATATCTTTTATTTAAAATAGATATTTGATGATAAGGAATATTATTTATTAATTAAATAGATAAATGAGGAATGATTTGTACTATAATTACATGTGTTGGGGACTATTTAATAATATCCCTACATGTTGGGGACCAGTTAATGTAAACCCCTCGATGCATCGGTAGTCTCAGGGTATGAAATGAATTAGCGAAAAACCCTTCGTGCTTGTTTCCAAGAAGAATAAGATGGGTTTCTAGCCATAGAATTAATCTATCTTCATGGTATAATAGTTTAGGTTCTAGATACATGATACCCCATAATTAAGAATATCCCTTATAATAACCGTTTATTATTTTCCATAGGATTTTCAATATGAAAAAGTATATGGATGCATTTTAAATATCAGTATATTGATTTTATGTCCTATGTTTTTTAGATATTTAACTTCACAAATTTATTATGCCTTGTTGATTATGTTTTACTAATTTTTCATTCATTATTTTACTGTACCTAACCCTTACAGAGCATTTGATCTCACCCTTTTATTATTTTCCTTCCCCAGGTTATAAAGATTAAATTTTTGAATAAGTGTCAAGGAAGTAGTTTATTTTCATTTGTTATGTTCTATGTTTAATTATAAATGTAATCAGGGAACCATGTTTGCATCTAGTTCTTCAAGGCTGTTAAACCGATTGATCCTTGGTGATGTGATCTCTTGTATCTATGTCATTATAATTAAATAACCCCCAACTCTAGGCTATTGGGGTCGGGGTAGTTATAGAAGAAGACTATATTATAGGGATCAAGATTATTTTTGATAGATCTAAGAGGTTTTTTAGACTACTTAAAATTACATACATTAACCAAATACTAAATATATTTAGTATGGAACAATACAAGAGGGGATTTTTTCCATTGTCACATGGTATATATCTTTCAAAGAAAATGGTGCCTCTAACACAACAGAAGAAAGAGATAATGAGTAAGATCCTATATGCTTCACTGATAGGATCAATCATGAATTCCTTGTTTTATTCTAGAATTAATGTTTCTTATGCATTGAGTGTTGTATTCAATTGTCGAGATTCTCTTGTAGAACAGGTTTGGTCCGTTGTTAAGTATATCCTTAAACATATATGAAGAACTAAGGATACATTCATAGTGTGTAGATGATATGAGAAGCTAGTAATTAGGGGTTATAATGATGATAGTTTCTAAATAAACTATAATGATATAAATTCATAGTTAGGATATGTTTTCAATATCAACAGAGGATATGTGAGCTAGAAGAGTTCAAAGAAGCCCGTTGTGGCAAATGCTACATTGGATTTTGAGTATATAGGGTAATATGATATATATAATTAATCCATTTGTATAAAAAAACTTTTTCCAAGATCTTTATGTGGTTACTAGATGTAAATAACCTATCATGTTGTATAGTGATAATACTACATCAGTTTCTCTTGAAAAAGAGACAATGTCACACCAATGGACAAAGCATGTACTCTAGAAGTATCACCTTATGAGGGATTTTTCTTTGATGAGTGAATTTGTAGTACGTATATTTCTAATAGAAGAAAACATGGTGGTACCATTAACTATATTCATATCTCAGTTGAAGCATGAGTATCATTTGAGAGCTATCATATTAATGGTTGTTAGCAATTTGATCTAGTGAAAGTGGGAGTCTGTTGGTGTTGGAGCCCTAGAACTAACTTCCCTATACTTTATGATAACATGTATTCATTTTTTAGAATATTAAAAAACTATTTATTACATCATGATTGTTCTTCTATGTAACATTGTAAGTGATAATGTCTTAAGAGTATCTTTTGAACTAAAATGTCATAGGAGTTCCCTACTATGATGAGAACTCAAAAGTTCCATGATAGTATTATTAAATATATGTTCTATAGCTAAATTAAATAGTTTTAGGGACACAATTGATTCAGGATATCAAGGGTGGAGAATCATAGGACTTTGAGTAACCTTCTCATATTGTATGCCCTTTCTAATATTTAGTGTAGGATATTTTGAGAATGAGACCCACCAGTAGGAAATCAGCATTTGTATGTGTCATTGTATGTTTCTATCTGTGCAGATGTGTGCTAATCCATAGAATTTAATATTATTATTAATCAGTATTATAAGTCATTTACTTTGATGAATTGATGAAAATCGTGATAAAATATGTTTACGGTGAGGTAGGATATGTTGGTTGCGTCATGAGAAATATTTAATTAATGATTAATGCAAGAAATTATTTTACCCATATTTTCTTTAATGGAAGTTGATATCTCAATCACTTTGATAAAAATGACATATCCTAAATAAATCCATGTCCACAGTGTTCTATAGGCAGGTTACATTTTTATAAAGTCTAAGAATGAGACATTGAGCATATTGGTTGATGGAACAAGAATGAAACCTTCTTAATTAGAGGTGTCATAGTAAATGGATTATATTACACAGTAACTGTTAGTTTGAGGTATTTTGTTGTTATGGTAGTAAATTATTTCTCTATGGGTTCCTTGGTGTGTTTCTATAAGTTATCCTTGAACTTTGGGATTATTCACCAAATGCCACTAAGAAATAGGATGAGAGGTCCACACACTACGTGTATCAAAAATATCCATTAAATAATATATTATTATTTACTATTTAAATTTATGAATAAATATTATTTTCACACATGGTTTGATAATTATTCATGTTTTCTTGATCCTATATATTATGTCTCCAATTATATGAGAGAATATTATATGAGAATAATATTTAAAAAATATTTATTTTTTATTTAGTAAATATAATATTTATTTATTCATTGATGGATATTAAAATGAAATTTATTTATTAAATAAATAAGAATTATTCAAGACCTGGTAAATATTATGAAGGAATCACGGATTTAGTTTAATTGTGTGATGAGAAATAATATATATTGAATGTTATTTGAATAAAATTTATTTAATTTAATCTATTAGTTCTGTTCATGTCAATAAATTATAATATTATTACTAATATAGACATGGGTTTTCATATGGATTAGGGAAATAATAAAGGGGGAATTTGAAATTGTTATTTTCTTACCCTAACTGTATATATGAACACACATATTTTTTTCCTAAGATATCCAATTCATTTTTTGTTGTGAACAATTATATCCGAAGAGAACACTCTAAATTCTAAGAGATATACCTCTCCCAAAACACTTTGAATAACAAAGAGTGATATTCATCCACATTCCACACTCAAGTCTATATAGATCAAGTAGAACCCCTTGGAGTATATTCTTAGGGAAATAAAAGGCAAACAATCTAATCGTTAGTATCCTGCCATTCTGGCACCAAGAGATTCTACTAGTGATGTTTGGAGGTTCATGAAACACGTTTGGATCACTATTAGAGGTAATTTATTCTTGATTCCTATAATGAAAATATTGTACGATGTAGAGATGTTTTCAAATCCATTAATGAATAAATAATTTCAAACAAGGGAATTCTTTAATTGTTTAAATTAATTATAAATAATGTATGATAATATTGTACTTTGGTTTCAAGATTTATCCATTATCTATATTCATTGATTCAATTATATTTATCATGGAGTACATCAACATGTAAATCTCATATTATCCATCAATCGTGAAAAAAAAAAGTTAGGCATGACCCTTCCAACAGTTCTGCTACACCCGAAGCCTTTATGTACAACATATCTTGTTTTTGAGACTTCTATAAATAGTCAGTATAAAATCTTAGGCCTATTTTCTTAATGGGGTGTTTTAATCTAAGAATTCATATGAGATCATGGTTCTAAAATAATGATGAGGGATTTATTTTGGAAGCCTATATCATTTTAAAAAAAATTATAGAACAACACAACCACTTTCACTAGTTAACAAAAGGTAACTCATGTAGTTTTAGTGTGAGCCATTGAGAATAGACTTCGAGTGTGTAACCATTGGTAAAACCCTATGAAAATAATTCTCAAGTTGGATATTATTTTGTTTAGTGATAAATATTTTCTTATTAAGTTTAATTATTTTCAATAATATAAATTCGGTAAATCTATATGGAGATAGAAATCATTAATCAAGGATGTTTAGGTATAGGTAATTGGATTTTAATGTAGAAAAGTTAGTTAAATATAACATGTTCAATAGTTGCAGCTGAGAAGAATGTTTTCAATAGAACTAACAGCTCAATAAATTCCAATTTCTTGAATACAGAAGTTTCATCATATAGATATATGTACTTGAGGTTTAATCCTATTTCATAAGAAGAAGTGATCCAGAAGAAAGGGGTAGCTTTCAAATGTTTTGTGGAGTTTTATATGAAATAATGGATATGTGGAATTTACATCAGTGTGATATTCCTTGTTCCCTGGAAGTTTGAATTCAAGGTAGTGAATGATACAGTGAAACAAAAGTTTCCAATTTTAATAAATGATTCACTAAGAAAAATTAGGTTGTGGTCAAACTTAGTAACAAATTTGGCCTCTCTATATAAAGTATGGTTATACAATGTGTGTCGGTCATTCCTTTCATTCTTCATTAATCATAGGGTGAAGTTTATATTCAACCCCCACGGTTCATAGGACATAGTGAATAATTTTGGTAGTTATAATTATTAATATTGTATATAGGTTGAATGGCCCAACAGTGTAAGGTGGATTAGTCATATAGATAGGATCCCCTCACTCATCGGTCTTCACAGTGAGATCACTAAAGGCTCACACTTGTCATAGGAAGGTCTTGGTGGTTTCCTTTTATATATTTTGGTAAGTTATTGGATTATCCTTGTAACTCAGGAGAGTATATATTCCAATGAATGAAGATTCATATATTCTCTTACGCATGTAGGACACAATGTTTGATCCATGTAATCCCATGTGATTTGTGCTTGTAGGATTTGTTTGCAAAACATTTGATTTTTTTTATTGGTTATTATTAAAAGGGGTGTCCTTTATTGTCAACTATATGATGGATAAAGAACCATAAGGAATGAATTAGTGTTCTAGTTGGGGTATATCAACTTATCTATTTTGGATACTTTCTTCCCAAGGATTTTCCCGTAAAGGAATTCTCCTTAAGCTATATTCCACATGTTGTAGCTTCTCATGAGATAAATTTTGAGGTTTAGTGGTATTGATTACAAATTGGGGGGTAAAGGAAACATACGTTAAGGATAATAAAATTTTTTAAGGGAATACTCCTTCTAAAAACCCTACAAATACAAAGTAACAAGACACTCCTTCCAAACACCCTACTCAAAGAACCTTAGAAACACCTCTAGTGACCTACATTCGACTAAAATTACTTTAGTGGGAAAGTCCACCCCCCCCCCCAAGGATGGATGTGACTCAAATATTGATTTTGGATAAACACCAACTTGAAATTTTTTATTCTTTGAAATTGATCTCACGACCTCTCTTTAAATAATTTCGCCACAGTTTCCAGTAAGTTATTTTGATTGCACCACTTTTCAAACTTTATAGATGATCCTATATTCAGCCAAGAAAACAGGTAAATCTTCATCACCTCAATTGGAACTTTTGATGACTAGTGCTCTATAATCTATAGTGCGTTCCCCACATCATGTATATACTTCTATAACTATATCATTTAATATCATCCTCCCATTCTAGCTTCAGTATCATCCTACAATTACAGGATGGATCTACCAAAACCCGTCAAATAAGTTTGATACGATATCAACTAGAACTAGATGTTATTATAACCACCACTTCCTCTGGAACATACATTTAAATTCTAGTATTTCTCTTCATTCTTATTCACTCTATTAACCAGAATGTGGTTTCTTCCAAAGTGCATGCATCTGAACATTCCACCTTTGGGACTTCAACACATCAACACCACTATTTTTAATTCATCCCAAGTATTACACAAAGAAATAAAAAAATATTATTAGATTAATATTCATTATATATAATTATTATCCATTCCAGAACCATAAATTTTTAGTGCATTTGAAAACATTTATACATAAACAACTATACATGAGACATCTACACCATCTCTCACTAGGTCCTTCACAACTAGAATCCTTCTTAGACAAGTCATACTAAAAAATCATATATTTTGGAAAAGGAAACATAATAAAAGTGATATCACATGATCATTAATGGTAAAAAATTTCCCCATAAATGATTTTTTAAGTGTAACAAGATCATAAGGGTATAAGAAAATGAGTATAACATTTGAAAATACAGCCATAAATTCATAGATCAAATTCATGATTCCTAGTTTAGATCTTGGTAGTTTATAATCCATGAATCATAAAGTATTAAAATAAAATGAGTTGTGAGAGTATAATATTGGAATAATATAATTTCATAAATTAATGGAAGTATGGAATAATCATAATCAAGGAAATATTATTTCAATTTTACCCAACAATCCATTCATCGCATGTTAGGATTGGGCTAAAAACTCATGTATCTACTTTGGTGATGGGATAACTTCCCATGTACCAAATTTTGGGCTTGGTATAACCTCTTGTGTACCCATTTTCTCATAAAACATTAATATTTACATAATTAATTGGGGTTCTATAATGTATCCGCCCATAATATATTTATAATTCATACCTATATATTCTACAAGATCCTTAAAACATTTATCATTTTATAATAACTTAACATGTGGAAAATAAAATGGGTTTAATAATGATTTTATCATCATAATCATAAGTAATATAGATAAATAACAAATTTGGTATCGTTATATCATATCCCTAGTGTATCATAAGTAACATAATGGATGATTTTATAGATGAAAATACAATTAAAATATCACTTGAAAATTTTGTTGAGTAAAATAACCTTTTCATTTTGAAATTAATTATTTCAAATATAACGATTTAAAAAATATTAAGGGAAACATGATATTTTAGAATAACCATGGAAATTATTAACTTAATATTCATAAAAATATTAGTCGTTATGGTGGAAAAATTTATTCAATTGGTGTGCGTTAAAACAATGATGTCATTCATATATTTGGTAAATAATACATCAATTAGAAAAACAACAACAATATTTTTTTAAACCTTTTTATAGATAGTAAAAAATGGTTGAAAATAAATTTAAAAAATAATATTACATTACTAAAAAATCATGAAAATATTTTAGAGAAAATATAGGCATGGAAGAAAAATTTCCTGACGAAATAGAAAAAGAGTCGATTATTCTTAAAATCATTCTTTTGAAATTTTGAGTATGTAGAGAGAGAAAAATGGAAAAAAAAACTTTTAGTTTCTATAAATATACATATCATAATAAAAATTTCTAGATATATATCTTAAAATTTCATTTTCATAAAGTTTAGTGTAAATAATCTGGGTAAATATGATATTGTAACTTAAAACCCTTTCCCCAGGATTGACTTTATTAGTAAGCACTCTAAAATTATATATAATAAATTTAAATTTCTTTTAATTATATACCAGAACTATATTAATACATATAATACCATACATGTTTTACTTATAACATATTATCATATGATTCATTAATAATTATTTATTAAAATCACAATTTCATGTGATAGTTCTTTCATTTTTCAACGTTATTCTGACCCGGATATTTCAATATGTATACTTTTATCATGTTCCCATTATCACTATAATGTTAATAGTGGTTTAAATATCATATATAAACTTTATATATGTCAAAACCCACCTTCACCAAGATGAGGTAAGGGACAGCAAACTACCAGACCCTTCCTTCCTCAAGTTGAAGGAGAGATAACAACCCCTGATTCCCCCTTCAATAGGTCTTGGAGTGGAAACTAGCAACAAGGGTATATAATCACACGTAATATAGAAGGCATTACCCTTTTTATTTAGTAGTATTGGGAGATACGATGGTAAAACCCCAAACAACTCAAAAAATGAAGGTAAAAGTAAGGCCAAAACCCATTCACATATGCATGTTCAAAGATAAACTCATATAAGTACAAGAAAAACACCAAAGGGAAAGTAGAAATCAAAAAAAATAGCAACGAAAATTGTCCCTACATCCAAGCTAGTTTGGTCTTGCATGGTCCCCAAAGTCCTATTGGAAACATAAAAGCAATTTTATATACATAGGGTGACTATGCAGGTATACTCAGTTGGGAAAACCAAAAGCTCTCATGAAAAAGTGGGGAGGCATTCTAATGCCCTGTGAGAAAGTAAAGGTAACCAAAACACCTAGAACGAAAACTACTCACCCAGCCTCACCAAGACACACTCCCTAAATAACACAAGTCAGGTAAGTATTAGTAATAGCACATCGATATTTGGGTACCCCACACCACTTTCCCACTGGTTATTGAAGACATCTTATGCGTCAGACATCCCCTGACATTTTCACTTCCGTCCCACTGCCGCCCCAAAAACAACCTTATAGGCCACCACAACCATGTATCCTTCCCGTAAACACCTGGGCCACCACAACCAGGCATCCCACTAGTAGAAACCTGGGCCACCACAACCATATGTAACCATTCCCACAGACACCTGGATCATAAAAACTATCGCCATGCCCAAAGACACCTGGGCCTCATCCCGAAGACACTTAGGAAACAAACCTTCCTGCACACACCTAGGCCAACAAACATAACATACCCTACCTGAAGAGTCTTGGGATAAAAATGGACCTCAGACCATTATATCCTACCCAAAGAGTCTTGGGCTACTCAGGAGAGGGAGCACAAAGGAGCTAATTACCGGCCACCTAATAGGATGTTGTAAAAGACACCCTCCCCCATGAAATGGGTGTGTTCGGCATGAAGTTATCAACTTGGGTGGGGTAAAAATAAGAAATACAAAAACTAAATATATATTTATAGGTAAAAAAAGAATTCATCTCAACCTAAGGGTTCCAAAACCAGCCCATACACAAACACCCTCGTTACTATTCATTCATACAAAAGCACAATAGTCACAACCAGAGCACAACTCATTCCTGGAAAATAATTCCCCATTGAACCCGATTTTGTTATCATATTCATGGGATTCAATTTAAAATTGTTCTTCACTACCGAGAAACTAACAGGAATAGCCACAAGCCAAGGAAGGAAAAACAACCAAGCAGTAATTTAAACATTCACATCCAGTTCTATTGTAAAGTCACAATAATAAAAGGTATCTGTGAGATCCATTGAAGTACTAGAAACAAACCAATCCCCATATTATGGTCCCACATGGACTCAGGTCCACAACCAACAACTAAAAAACAAGGGATCTCATCCACATCCACATCACCCCACAAGGCGTTAAACAGAACAACCATACATATCACCAGAACAGAGCAAGATAGTTCTCATATTTAATCAAACCATTCATTAAGTTTTGCCTTTTCGTTTGGTTAACTGAGGTGATCCCACAAGGATTATTGTTCATTTGGAATCCATTTAATCAATTTATTTTACATGATTAACTAGTTTTGTAACGCCCCGACCCTAGTTACCCCGAGCTGGTTCATTATTTTAATACATTGGCATGATTACAAGGAATCAAGTCCCGAAAGACCAATCAGTTTAGTAGTCTTGGAAAATATAATACATACATGGATGTTACATTACACTTTCTATATAAAACACACAAAAAATCCTTATAGAAATTCATTTCTCCCTTATCTTAACCCTGCATCTCAAACATAAAACACTTCTTGGGATCCTGGGAAAATAAAACATAAGAAAGTGGTGAGCTCAGATGCTCAGTAAGGGTAAATAATTTAGCAGAAGCTATAAACATTTAAGGCAAGATGTGTAATAAAAAAATACTTTTTAAACATAATGTTGAACATTATATGGCAAAAATAAATCAAACATCACCATATAAACAAGCACATGGATATTCTACTAGTCGAATAATCACATGTAATAACTAATTTCATGATGAGGGAATGTCTAATGTCGGACATCATTACCACATAGTCAAGGCCTTGTGCCAAGACTACAAATAAATTTTTTTTCAATTCCTTGTTCCAAGACACTAGTTTGACTCATGGGACCTACCGATGCATTGAGGAGTTATAGCGGGGGTCCACCCATCACTTACTAAGTCCACTACATTCTTCATATGAAAAAGTTGAAACATAACATAAACATTCATATTAAAACTAGCATACAAAATGTCAATACATTAACCATAATCCACGAATGGTATAAAAATAGAACATCCACAACCAAACATATCATAACTCGTTCAATACAATATGGAAGATTGTATAAATCAACGTCAATCAAAATTAATATCCGGTAAGGGATGCTGACATAGTTGAAAATGATGAGTAAAACTTTTTGAGAGAAATATCCTTTTGTAAAATCATTTAAAAGTAATGAATTTATAAAGGAAGTAATTTAAAAGATATTTTCAAATCAAATATTCCCATACCACATTGAAACTTTTGAAAAGAATTATCATTTCAAAACATTCATGTCCATATAAATAAATCTTTAAAATCATTTTGAAAATATGGTCATTAATTAAAAATATTTAGAAAGATAAATCTTTAAAACATTTAAAATTTATGATCTTAATAAAGATTACCTTTCAAAAATCCTCAAAATATTCATTTTGAAATAACTTTTATGAAAAATGGACATGGAGGATCAAAAAGTCCCAGTAAATACTTACACATAAACAATCTCGGATAATAACGAGATTGAGGAATTAACCCTTACCTTGCACTTTGCTTTACTCCAGGGTACATTTAACCTCCTGTATAAAGATCTTAGTATGTTATTATATTATACCAGAACCATATTAATATTTATTAAATCATACATTATTCATTTATGACTTCATACTACCCATTTAATAATAGTTTCCATGTTAAATTGACATTTCGGGTAATAATCGCTTTCTTTATCGTAGGTGTTTTAACTTGTTAATCTTGATTGTATCACTTAGATCAAGATTTAAATATTTCCAGAATATAAAACATGATTTTTATACCATATATATTTAGAATATAAATATGTATAATATACATATATATGAAATGAAAGACACCGTTTATGGAGACGGTAGTCCGTACGTACGCATAAACGTTGATTCCGTTTTCATATCGTATTGAATGGAACTAAGTGAATAATATATATGTAAGTACATATATATATATATATATATATATATATATATCTACTAGAATTATTATGTCATATATTACATACTTATTAGAAATATATATTTTTATAATCGTCGATGAATGGTGAACATGGAAATGAATCTCATCGCGTCATGGAGACAGTAATCTGTACGTACGCACGAGTGACAATATCATTTCTTTAAAGGTGTGAAATTGGATGGTATATAAATTTTACAGAGATATTACCATGTTATTTTCATTATTTATATACATATTACTCATCATTATATCCATCCAAATAACATAGTGTTGAATAACTAATTACACCACAGCGTGGAGACGGTAAGTCGTACGTACGCATGCATAGTGACATTATCATTCATAAGATGGATTGAATAATGAATATTGTTAGGCCATATTTATAATGACATGATAGTATAGAGAAGATACAGGAGTTATTATTTTATAATTGAAACAACAAAGAAAGAGTAAGTGGAAGAATAATAGAACTTGAAAGAGGGTGGTGAAATCATTACCTCTTCTTCGGGTTCTTCCTTTTGATTTGATCAAAAGGGCTCCCTAGGTTATCTTTCTGACCAAAGTAAGGCCTCTAGGATTAAGGTAGGATAGTTTGTAGGATATTTGTTCAGGGTTTTGCCGAGCCCAATGGATTTGGAGGTGTGAATTTGAGAGAAGTGGAAGTTCCCTTTTATAAGAGGGGTGAGGGGCACCATATGAAAAACTTAAAATATTATTTTATAATAAATTAATTTTCGGTTTCTAATGGCTTAAAAATAAATTATGTAAAGGCTAAGGTTGTTATGGGTCGGAAACCACTCAACCAATAGGTTTTAGATAGGTTTAGGTCACCATATTAACCATAACATTTAGATTTAACACTTAGTTAAATAGTTTGACATTTAACATGTCTCTTTGTATTTTTATATTGTATGGTTAATAAACTTACTATAAAATTCCAATAGAACTCCAATTGGTTCATTAATGTCATATATATTATTATATAAGTATTTTTGCTGAACCTTAGATTTCTAGGACTATTATATCAATTAATAATATAATATTTGTTTTAAAAACTATTTTATGTCAATTTTGACACTATTTCGTATTTGTTTTATTGTTAAAATCATAACAGTATGATTAATTCAAACAAATTGATCTAACCAACCCTAAAATGTAATATTAACCTATAAAATTAGTGGAATTTATAAAAAGTCTTAAATTACATTTATTTTGATATTTATAATTTCAATTATTTTAATCTTTCATTAATACGGTAATTACTGCATCATCATTGAGTCATAAATAAATTTAATTATTTAATGACTTAAAATTATAAATAAAATAACATTATATAGGAAATATTTTTTATATTTCTAATTAATATTTATAGTCTAATTTATCTTATGTATAGCCCTATATTAAAAATGTTTTAGTTATTAAACTTTGATTTTAACTCTTTTAACTCTTCCTTGAATTAAATAAAAAAAATGTCCTAATCTAATCCAAGTGGACCTAAAGGATCATATTTTATTCCTAATGTTGTTATTGGTCTAATTACACTTATCCAATAGAATTAGAACTTGTGTTAGGGTAAGAATAATATCATTTGTACCCTTAATTACCCTATTTACTTTTAATTGTGGTAAATAAAAGTAAAAAGTTACTATTCACCAAAAATTATTTTTTCCTTATTGAACCATATTTTTCTTACTAATATCAACCATGTCTCTCAGATTTTTTAAATTCCACTCACAAAAGAGGTAAAATTAAGTTTTATGCGAATTTGCAAATTCTCCTAGGAGGTGGGTAAAAGACGGTGAAAAGTTCAATAAAATTTTATATATCTAATATTATTAAAAAATGACTCCAATTAATTACATTGAACATATATAGGTATTATTTATCTATTTTGACCTAAAATAAATTTAAATAAAATAAATAATTATTTAAATAAAAAGTCAGTTTTAAACAATTACTCATTATTTTTCACTATTCATCAAAAATTGAAAGTTTTCAGAAAAATACTAAAAATTCACCCTAAGATAATTTTAATATTACGCATTAAAAAATTATGTATATTTTACCAAATTAAAAACATATAAGTTTCATTTATTAATTTAAAATTTATTCCCGTTATCAAAACCGAAAGGCGTATTTTTAAGAAACAATAACTATCAAAAGATTGACACTTGTTTATGTCCAATTTCAAAATGAAATTACTTACAATGACAAGAATTGGATTAAATGGTAAAAATATAATCTATTTATACTTCCAAACCATTAAAATGTATAATTTAACACTACATATTATTTTGATTAAAAAATTTATTTTCAGTAAAAATATAGTATTTTTCACTATTCACCCAAATATGAAAGTTATCAGAAAAACACCAAAAAATTATAGAAACTAAATTCTTATGTCCCGATTCTAAAGAAGAATTTTATTTTTTCAAATTGATTATATAAAAGTTTCAAATATTTGATTTAAAAATGTTTCACCATTAAAAGGCGGTAAAAGTGCATTTTTTGAAAAATACTTCTTTTATATGAAAAAATGAATTAGTTCTTACATTATGTCTAAGAAAGTCATAATACGGATTGTAAAATTATAAAGATTATATATAGTTCAAAATTATGTTAATGATTTCATAACCGCTTTTGAACGGCTAGTTTGGTAAGTCGTGGTGCGCTTGAACTCGGTGTTGAGTGTAGCGCAAGTTATTGAATTACTTTGAAAAAATAACGTACTATGAAATCTTTGGGTGTTACATTCTTCCCTCCTTCAATAAATTGCGTCCTCGCAATTTGAAATTTTTCTTCGAAAATAAAAGGTTGAAAATAGAAAATACCTTTGTGGAGAACTCATATCGGAAATTGGGTTAATAAAATTTATTCTTAATAAGAGGATATATATATATACTTGAAAAGTAGAGTTACATCCTATAACTAATTCCTACCAAAAAATCATATTTCAGTCCAAAATATTTCAAAAAATATATTCTATTTATCATAATCGTATAGGGTTCCAAAAAATGAATTTATAATTCACCTATCAGACCCTTAAAAAACTAGATTATGCCATCTAGGTACATCATGTAGTCCAGTGGTAGGTGATAAATCCCAATCGCAATATGGTTTTGGGTTCGATTCCCGCAGCTTTGTCTGACGCGACGGATTGTCACACGGTTTGTGTGTTGTCCTTTTTGCAACAATCCAAAAATAACCTTAACAATAATATCCAATTTCAAACTTAATTTATTCCAACCTTCAGACTTATCCAAAATACTTCTATCCAAAACTCAGAGTCCAAAATTTATAAGGAAGTTAAACACAATGAAGATCTTTTTTCCATGTAATAATATGTGAACAGCTTCATTATGTATTATTTTAAAACATGGTAACATCCTGAATTACCATAAAACCTTATTGATTACATTCATGCTCCCTTATCCTTTATATAATACTAGATATATTCCTTATATCAAAAAAATTTGAATATTCTAACAGTCATGACATAAACAAACCATTAATCAGTTCCAAGATAGTCAAGAATATCCAATATAATTTATCCAAATCAACCATCTCTTATTCCAAAATTACTACCTTAGTATCAAGACCATATAATCTCAAATTCACAATGAAATCGTACTGCAGTACAATCCTTATTTATTTCCATAATTCATATAACCAGTACATCGTTGATACAACACTCATATGACACAATACTTTAATAACAACATAATAACTCTTAATCATTTCTCTTCATCTTCGGTAGTATCATAACTTGATTCTTATCCAATAGCAGCATTTGAGGTATACTCTGATGATTTGGACATTGATTCGCGTAGTGTCTCAACTCCTTACAGATGAAGCATTGTACATTTCAAAAAACAATTCTTACCCTTGCAATCACATAATTAGTGTCCTTTTTCTCCACACATATAACTAACTCTCATTCCCTCCAAGAATTTACCAAGGTGATTCTTTCCACAATTATCACATATGGGAAAATCATTCTTTTCCCTCTTCCCTTTATCCATATTTTTTTCTCCCATCCTTTTCATCTCTTTCTTCCCTTCAAAGCCATAGGACTCAGAGAATTATTTACTTATCTTATTAACACATGATACTATTTCTTCATATGTTGAGAATACATGGGTGACTATTTCCCTTATAAATGTTGGATTAATACTGTGAAATATATGATCCTTATTACTCTTTGGATCATACGTATTGTTGGAGTTCACATTCCTTCTACTAGGAACCATTTCTATACAATGGAATACACGAGGTCAGTTTATGAATTGCAATGAATAATTCCAAACTTGTAAAATACCTAACGTAAAATAAACAGTTTATGGATATAATCCATAAAAATATTTTCTTTAGGGAGGTATATACTTGTAAATCCTTCATAATGATTTGTAAAGAAAATGAGAATTATCATAAGCATATCCCCCGAGAGTGTCGTAACCAAGAGTAAAGTAAGGCCCGTTGTCGTGCACCAGTTCCCGTTCGAGTCTAGCTCAAAGAGGTGTTTTCAGGTTTTACCCCTAGGTACATTTGTGCTAGCGCTACCTCTACCTTCTCGTATCCAGACAGGGATGTATTTTCTTGGAAAACTCACAAAATCTCTACATTATCAAAATTCTAGGAAGTTCTTCTATACTAATCCTCAAAGTCTATCTTAGGGTAATTTACTCTAATCAGAGTTTATCTAAATCTAGTTTCCAATGTTGTTGATAAACTCCCTCTGATACCAACTGTAATGCCCCAACCCTAGTTACCCAGATCCGGTGCATTATCTTAATACATTGGCATGATTATAAGGAATCAAGTCCCAAAAGACCAATCGGTTTAGCAGTCTTGGAAAATAGATTACATACATGGACGTCACATTATAGTTTCTAACATACAACACACAAAAATCTTTTGATAATTCCATTGCTCCGTTAGCTTAACCCTGCATCTCAAACATAAAACACTTCTTGGGATCCTGGGAAAATAAAACATAAGAAAGGGGTGAGATCAGATGCTCAGTAAGGGTAAATAATTTAGCTGAATCAATAAACTTTTAAGGAAAGATGTGTAATAAAAACAACTGTCTTTTGAAACATAATCTTGAACATAATATGGAAAAAATAAATCAAAAATCACTATATAAACAAGAACAAGGATATTCTACTAGTCGAATAATCACATGTAATAACTAATTTCATAATGAGGGAATGCCTAATGCCAGACATCTGTACCACATAGTCAAGGCCTTGTTCAAATACTATAAATAAATTTTTTTTCAAGGCCTTGTTCCAAGACACTAGTTTGTCTCATGGGTCCTACCGATGCATCGAGGTGTCATAGCGGGCTCCACCCATCACTTACTAAGTCCATTGCATTCCTCATATGAAAAAGTTGAAACATAACATAAACATTCATATTAAAACTAGCATACGAAATGCCAATACAGTAACCATAAACCATGAATGGTATAAAAATATAACATCCACAGTCAAAAATATCATAACTCTTTCAATACAATATGGAAGATTGTATAAATCAACCTCAATCAAAAATAATATCCAGTAAAGGATGCTGACATAGTTGAAAATGATGAGTAAAACTTATTGAAAAGAATATCCTTTTTGTAAAATCATTTAAAATTCACACATTTATAAAGGAAGTAATTTAAAAGAGATTTTTGAATCAAAGTGTCCCATACCACTTTGAAACTTTTGAAAATAATTATCATTTCAAAACATTCATGTTCATATAAATAAATCCTTAAAATCATTTTGAAAACATGGACATTAATTAAAAATATTTTGAAAGATAAATCTTTAAAACATTTAAAATTATGATATTTATGAATAGTACCTTTCAAAAATCCTTAAAATATTAATTTTGAAATAATTTTTATGAAAAATATGCATGGATGATAAAATGTCCCAGTAAATACTTACACATAAACAATCTCAGATAATAATGAGATTGAGGAATTAACCCTTACCTTGCACGTTCCTTTAGTTGAGGGTACATTTAACCTCCTATATGAAGATATTAGTCTATTATTAAAATATACCAGAACCATATTAATATTTATGATATCATACATGATTCATTTATGACTTTATACTACCCATTTAATAATAATTTCCATGTTAAATTAACATTTCGGGTAATAATCGCTTTCTTTATCATACGAGTTTTAACTTGTTACTCTTGATTGTATCACTTAGATAATGATTTAAATATTTTCAGAATATAAAAAATTATTTATATATCAAATATATTTAGAATATAAATATGTATAATAGGCATATATATGAAATGAATAACACCGTTTATGGAGACGGTAGTCCGTACGTACGCATAAACACTGTTTCCGTTTTCATATCATATTGAACGGAACTAAGTGAATAAGATGTATGTAAGTACATATATATATATATATATATCCAGTAGTATTATTAGGTCATATATTACATATTTATTAGTAATATATATTTTTATAATCGTCGATGAGTGGTGAACGTGGAAATGAATCTCATCACGTCGTAGAGACGGTAATCCGTACGTACGCACGAGAGACAATATTATTTCTTGTAAGGTGTGGAATTGGATGGTATATTAATTTTACAGATACATTACCAAGTTATTTTCATTATTTATGTACATATTACTAATCATTATATTTATCCAAATAACATAGTGTTGAATAACAAATTACACCACGACGTGGAGACGGTAAGTTGTACGTACGCATGCATGGTGACATTATCATTCATAAGATGGATAGAATAATGAATATAGTTTTTCCATATTTATAATAACAACATAGTATATATAAGGTACTGGAGTTATTATTTTATAATGTAAACAACAAAGAAAGAGTAAGTGGAAGAATAAGAGAACTTGAAAGAGGGTGGTGAAATCATTACCTCTTCTTCGTGTTCTTACTTTTGATTTGATCAAAAGGGCTCCTTCGGTTTGATTAATGACAAAAGGAAGGCCTCTAGGATGAATTTAGGATATTTGGGATGATATTTAGGTAGGTTTTGGCTGATCCAAATGGCTTTGGAGGTGTGAATTTGAGAGAAGGGGAAGTGCCCTTTTATAAGAGGGGTGAGGGGCACCTTAGGAAAAACTTAAAATATTATTTTGTAATAAATTCATTTTCGGATTATAATGGATAAAAAATGAATTATTTAAAGTCTAAGGTGGGGATCGGTCGAAAACCACTCAACCAATAGGTTTTAGAGAGTTTTAGGTCACCATATTATCCTTAACTTTTAGATTTAACTCTTAGTTAAATAGTTTGACATTTACCATGTCTCTTTGTATTTTTATATTCTGTGGTTAATAAACTTACTATAAAATGTCAATAGAACCCCAATTGGTTCATTAATGTCATATATATTATTATATAAGTTTTCTTTGAACCTTATATTTTTAGGACTATTATATCAATTAATAATATACTATTTGTTTTAAAAACTATTTTATGTCAATTTTGACACTATTTGGTATTTGTTTTTTTGTTAAAATCATAACAGCATGATTAATTCAATGAAAATTGATCTAACCAACCCTAAAATGTCATATTAACCAACAAAATTATTGGAATTTATAAAAAGTCTCAAATTACATTTATTTAGAAATTTATAATGTCAATTATTTTAATCCTTCATTAATACGGTAATTACTGCATCATCGTTATGTCAAAAATAAATTTAATTATTTAATGTATAAAAATTATAAATAAAATACCATTATGTATAAAATATTTTTTATCTTTATAATGAATATTTATAGTCTAATTTATCTTATGTATAACCATATATTAAAAATGTTTTAGTTATTAAACTTTGATTTTAACTCTTTTAACTCATCTTTGAATTAAATAATACTAAATGACCTAATCTATTAAAAGTGGACCTAAAGGATCATATTTTATTCCTAAAGTTTTTTTGGTCTAATTACACTTATCCAATAGAATTAGGACCTGTCTTAGGTTAAGAATAATATCATTTTTACCCTTAATTACCCTATTTACTTTTAATCGTGATAAATAAAAGTAAAAAAGTTATTATTCAAAAAAAATAATTTTTATCTTATTGAACCAAATTTTTTTACTAATATCAACCTTTTCTCTTGGATTTTTTAAATTCCACTCATAGAAACTGTAAAATTAAGTTTTATACGAATTTGCAAATTCTCCTATGAGGTGGGTAAAAGACGGTGAAAAGTTCAATAAAATTTTATATATCTAATATTATTAAAAAATGACTACAATGAATTAAATTGAACATATATAGGTATTATTTATCTATTTTTACCTAAAAAAAATAAAATAAAATAAATAATTATTTAAATAAAAATTTGGTTTTAAACAATAACTCAGTGTTTTTCACTATTCATCAAAAATTGAAAGTTTTCAGAAAAATACCAAAAATTCACCCTAAGATAATTTTGATATTAATAATTCAAAAACAAAGTCTATTTTACCAAATTCAAAACATAGAAGTTTCATTTATTAATTTAAAATTAATTCTCTTTGTCAAAACCAAAAGGCATATTTTTAAGAAACAATAACTATCAAAAGATTGACACTTATTTATGTCTAATTTCAAAGTGAAATTACTTAAAATGACCAGAATTTTATTAAATAGTAAAAATATAATATATTTATACTTCCAAACCATTAAAATGTATAATTTAACACTGTAAATTGTTTTGATTAAAAAAGTTGTTTCTAGTTAAAATATAGTATTTTTCACTATTCACCCAAATATAAAAGTTATCAGAAAAACAGAAAAAAAAAATTAAAACTAAATTATTATGTCCCGATTCTATAGAAGAAGTTTATTTTGTCAAAATTAATATATAAAAGTTTCAAATATTTTATTTAAAAATGGTTCACCATTAAAAGACGGTAAAAGTGCATTTTTTGAAAAATACTTCTTTTATATGAAAAAATGAATTAGTTCTTAAATTATGTCTAAGAAACTCATAATATGGATTCTAAAATCATAAGGATTATATAGAGTTCAAAATTTTGTTAATACTATTAATAACCACTTTTGAACGGCTAGTTTGGTAAGTCATGGTGCGCATGAACTTAGTGTTGCGTGTAGTGCAAGTTATTGAATTACTTTGAAGAAATAACGTACTATGAAATATTGGGGTGTTAAAATATTCCTTGTTACAACCATTCAATCACAGGATTATCCAAAAAACATAGGTTCACTAGTGCAGAAGAAAAGACCACCAAAATCCATGATTTTCAGTGGATATAATCTTGTACAATCCACAACATATAAGCAAAGATAAAAGAGTACAACAGTATCATCAAAGACACCCCATCATTATTTAAAAAACATATATTATCTTTGTTAAAGTTGGTTTCATCTATCCTTGAAGGAACAAGATCGTACCTAACCCGCATGATACACAGTAAAGGGAGACAAAGGAAAACCCTACTTGGATGATCAAGGATCGAAGTTTTCTTCCTTGTGCTAAGAACTGGGGATGTGTGACTTGCAAGGGAGGAACTCCAAAGACCCCAAGAGTGAGTAGGAAAGGCTCCAGCATGGGTGCACAACTAGCCTCAGGTAGAGGGACTCCAAATGCACCAAGGAAAGGAAAAGAGACCAGGCAAGAAGAAGAAAGAAGCTTTGTGTGATAAAAGGTGAGATCCTGGAGTTGTAGGATATGAAATATTGAACAGATTTAAAGGAAAATTTTGGTTTCTCCACATGTTTGGGTAGTTACACATGATGGAATTAATTGTTACTTAATAATTCTCCTTGGAGAGGTGGCGATAATGGCTATGAGTTAAAGGGTTTCTTTTAAGTAGGGAAAACCCATATAATAGGGGAAAAGATAAAAAGTACAGGAAAAGGGGGAGACACTGAGGGATAATCCTCAAATTTTGGTAATTCAAGTGTCTCCCAGGTCTTGGGGGATTTTAAATATCATTTATGGGATTTAAATGGCTTTGAAAGGGGTATTAAAGCACTTTTACGTCAAAATATATGTTGCGGGAGCGGAACTGGAAAAAGTCAGAAAGTGGAAAAAAAGGGTGGGACCCTGTTTAGTGAGACACCATAATGGTGTGACCATCACGGTATCACCGTAACGGTGCTGCCGGTTTGGTGGAACACCGTAAGCGGTGCCACCGTTTTGGTGTGTGGTCTCTACAGTGCCACCATCACGGTGCCACTACCGCGGTGTCCCCGTGACCGGTGCCACTGCCACAGTGCCGCCATTACCTGGGCCACCATCACGGTGTTGGAATGAACAGTGCCATCGTTTCGGTGGAACAAAGTTTTTGGAAAACTCTTTAATGAGTTGCCGATGGTCCCTAGGATACCCTGAATGATAGAAATTTGGCAATGTAATGGACGAGAAGGGTATGGGCCATTACATCAGATAACCCTCAAACTATTCTCGTCCTAGAGAATCCAAGAGTAAACCCGATGAAAAGTGAGGGGTTTGAATGACCACCTCATAAGATACCTCTCAGGATTAAACCTCCTTGGCATATAGGAACACCTCTCCCTTATACTGATCAACTATATAGGAACTACCACTCCCCTCCCTTAAGAAGCCACACAAACATGTAAAGTTCATATCGTCCCGTCATATGGATTAGGGAGTCCCTTCTTCCATGTCAAGATACTATCAACTTTGGACAGTACTGACTCACCCGCATGGGTTTAATCACATCCACCTTAATTAATCTCTATGAGGGATCAGGTCCTCCCCTCCCCATATTTAGGACCCCACATAATTAGATAACAAGGGAAACAACCGATCTCATAGTTAACAAAGTCAAGAATTACATCACAGTCAAGAACAAAACAACACAGAACAAAACTCAAAAATAGCTCTAGGTACTGGGCATGCATTTGTGCCTCCTATTCCCATGTACTCTCCTCGTGGACATTAGGCTTCCATAACACACAAACCAAGGGAATGGTTCATCCCAGAAGCACCTTCTGTTCATGATCTTTGATCCTCACTGGTCTCTCTACAAATTTTGTATCATCCTCGATATCCAACTTTCCCCAGTCTAGGACATGTGAATCATCATGTAGATACCGACGGAGCTAAGACACATGGAAGACATCGTGCACCCTCAATAGCAGTGATGGTAGCGCTAGCTGATAAGACACTTTTCCGACCCGCCGCAACACCACGTAGGGTCCAATGAACCTAGGAGAAACCTTACTTCACATGTTGAACCTCCATTGCTCATCCTGAGGGGAGACCTTCAAGAACACTTGGTCCCCGACCTCAAACTCCAAGAGTCTCCTCCTATGGTCGGCATACGACTTCTTCCGGTCCTGAGCCCCCTTCATCCTCTCTCGTACAAGATGAACCTTCTCCGTTATGCCCTATACCACCTATGGGCCAAGAAAACATGCTTCCCCGACCTCTATCCAACACATGGGTGAGTGACACGGTCTCCCGTACAAGGATTCGAATGGATCCATGCCAATGCTATAGTGATATCTATTATTTTAGGAAAACTCTACTTGAGGAAATGGTCACACCCATGATCCCTTGAAGTCCAAAACACATGCTCGTAGCATATCCTCCAACATTGGGATGGTCTGCTCTATCTGCCCATCTGTCTGGGGGTGGAAAGCAGTGTTGAGGCAAGGTTGGGTGCCAAAATCATGTTGCAATCCTTTCCAATCCCATGAGGTAAACCATGTATCCTGATCCAAGACTATAAACCTTGGAACTCCATGAAACTTCACCACCTCATCCATGTACCTCTATGCTAAGGAATCCACCGCACTCGATTCCATGATTACTTGGAAGTGAGCTCATTTTGTTAGTCGGTCCACCACTACCCAGATAACATCACAGCCTCCTTAAACCCTAGGTAGTCCCATGAAAAAATACATCGATATGTCATCCCACTTACACTCAGGGACATCTAAAGTTTGAAATAGACCACCCAGAAAATGGTGCTCAACCTTCACCTGCTGACACATGAGGCACTTTTCAATGAACTCTGCCAATGCATGTTTCACCTCGGGCCACAAAAACTGACTATCCAATCCTCAGTACATTTTTAAAACTCTTGGGTGTATGGCCATAGGTGAGTTGTAGAACTCACCTAGAACTATATTGTGCATTTCCACTAGGACGAACAACATTCCATGAAAAACATTTGATTTTGTCCGTCTTCTAACCATCCTTCTCGAGCATTTCCATGGCTAACATGATCGCACATCACATCAGCCACAAAATCCCCCTACTGAGACTCCAACTACTGTAATAGAAAGGATTTCACTTTCATCTGGAATATACTTCCTCTTATATCCTCCATCCTTGCATCCAGGTATAGGGTATCCAACTCCTCCATTTCCTTCTAAGCATCTGCCGATTCTCGAACCACATTCTTATGTGACTTACTGCTCAAGGCATCGGGAACCACATTCCCCTTTCTTAAGGTGTTGGAAATCTCAAATTCATAGTCCTGAAGAAAATACATCCACCTCTACTGTTACAAGTTTAGTTACCACTAGGAGAAGATATACTTCAAGATCTTGTGATAAGTGAAGACCATGAAGCGTTCCCCGATAAGGTAATGCTGCAACAACTTTAGTGAGAATATGGCCATTTCAAGATCCAGATCATGGGTGGAATAGTTACACTGATGGTGGCATAACTTCCTAGAACCATAAGAGATCACCCCCTGTTTTTTCATCATTACACACCCCAGACCTTATCCCAAAGCATCATAGAACACCTCAAATGCAACCCCTTCTTCTAGAAACCCTAGCACCGGGGCACTAACCAATTACCCCTTCCTATAACTGAAGGCTTCCTGGCATTTCTCACACCATAAAAAATCCTGTTCTTTCTTGGTTAAGGCTTTCAAAGGTGTTGTAACTCAAGAGAAGTTGGGCACGGACCTCTAGTAGTAACCTGCTAGACCCCGGAAACTATGAACCTCTACCACATTCCTGGGTGCTTACCAAGAAATAACTACTTATCCACTACTATTCCCTGCTTTAGCACCACGTCTCCAAGTAATTTCACCTCTTATGTCCAAAACATGAACTTGGAAAACTTTCCATAGAGTTGGTGTTGTGTGAGTACCTCTAAAGTTGTCCTCATATGGTCGATGTGATACTCCACTGATCTGGATTAGGTTAGGATGTCGTCAATAAACATGACTACCAACCGGTCTAGATATTCTCAGACGACAGAGTTCATGAGCCCCATGATCACAACTGGTGCGTTCGTAACGCCAAATAGCATGACCATGAACTCAAAGTTCCCATATCTACAATTGAAGGAAGTCTTTGAGATGTCACCCTCAAATAGTGATATCCTGACCACAGGTCGATCTTAGAGAACCATCTTTCCACCTTCAACTGATCAAAAAGGTCGTAAATCTTCAAGATGGGTTAATGATTCTCGACCGTCAATAGGTTCAACCTCCATTAGTCTACACACAGCCTGAGACCACCATTTGTCTTCCTTGAGAACAAAAATGGAGCACCCCATGGTGATGCACTCGGTCAGAAATAACCCTTCTTCATCAAATCATCAATCTAAATCCATAACTCCCGCAACTCAGAAGGCACCATTTGATAGGGATTCATCAAAATGGGACGGGCATCGGGTTTCAAGTCTATCACAAACTCAACATTAAGTCAAGGGGAAAAAGTCACCACCTCTCTAGGGAAGACTTCCAGGAACTCACTAACAATCCTTGGGAATTCCACCATCTCTATATCTGCCGACTCCACAGACAGCTCAACTAACAAGGAAAGAAGGGGATCCACTCACCGGATGCCCTCCTAGAAACCTCACTCACCAATGAAAGTCACACATTGTCTGCCCATATCTAAAAACCTGGCCCTTATTCAGAAGCAGTCGATAATGTCACACATAGAGAACAAAAATTTGATGCCTAAAATGACATCATACAGCTTCATCTATAGCAAAATAAGGTCCACACTGGATTGATGTGGCCCCAACATCAGTCTGTATCCCCGGAAAATATAAGACAAGTTGGTTTGACCTTTGACTGGCGTACTCAAAACCAAGGGCATGGGAAGTATTTCTACATCTAGGCCCAAATCATGCGCTAGATTGGGTGAACGAAAGGAGTGTGAATATTTTGAATCAAAAAAGAGTAGGCAAGAGTGCTACACAAGTTAATCGTACCTTGAACGACTTCTAGACTTGTTGGCACTACTACATCTATAGAATGCAACTTCCCACGCCCAACTCCTCTGCCCCTTGGCTATTGGCCACCTCTCCAACCACGCCCAGGTCTAGGTCCCTGAGGAGAACCCTGAGGTTGGTCTCCTCCTGCAACAACTACTCTCAGAGGAGCAGGAACTCGCTATCCCTGCTGTTGTTGCTGAAAGGACCTGGCTAGAAATTGTTGCTGCTAAGGTGGGCACTGAACCTACCCATTCCCACTATACTGCACTCAATCTGGGCACTAATTCTAAAGGTTCCCACGACTACCATAGATGAATAATCTCATTCCTAGGCCCACAAAGAAAGGGCGAGGACCAGGAGATCGAAATTGGAACTACTGGGGCCTACTCCCCACTTGCCGAAACCTGGAAGGCCCTGATGCTGGAGGCCTGCTGACGGTGTCCTTACCCTTTGACGAGCCCAACTAGATCCCCTAATACGGTACACCTCCCAGCATGTGCATCCTCTCCACCACTTTATCCTTTTTCTGAACCTCTAATTACATCGGTAGAGTGAAGGGAGTAACAACATACTAAAGAGAAGGTTGGAGTTCCTCCTCTAAACATCTTTACTGATACTTCACATACAAGAAGAGGTCTAGAAAAAAATGAATCAGATGCTTGAACTTGATCCCATACTCCCTCACTAACATACTCCCCTACTGAAGAGAGAGTAGATCCTACCTATTCTTAGTCTTCATTGTGGAAGAGAGGACTTCCGCCCGGAACACCCTCTCAAAGTTTGTCCACGAAACCTCATCCTTCCCCTTCTCCCCGAGATAGAGTATCCACCACTGACATGCTAATCCATGCATCTGCCTTATAGCCTTAGGAACTCAGTTCCCTATCAAAGCCCGGATCAAGCTGAAAGTTATCACCAGCTCCTTGAGCCAACTTTCTATCTCCATGTCTGAGACGCAGCCCTCGTACTTCTTGAGGGTCTATCACTAAAAGGAATGAAGAATCTTCTTATACTGGTATTCCTCTACCTCACAATCAGCCCTCTGCTGATCAGCTAAATCAGCCTCATGGGCCTCGATCGCCCACAATACTTGTGGTCATCGTCTGGGTGCCCTAGCTACAAGGTAAACAACGAAATGCCTAAGCCCGAGTAGTGTAGAAGATCTCTTTTAAAATTTTTCTTAAAATTTTTATTCATTTTAAACTCCCCAAACACCCATAACACACATGAACACACATCATTATGATTTTTGTACCTTTCCTAGGGTCTCTACCTTGTAATCAATGTAGCCTCACCTAGTCATTCGGTAGGTCCATAATCCTTGCATCGGATCATGGGGGGATTAAAATACCATTTTCTAGATGGTCTTCCCTAGCCTATTTCACGAACCAATATTTCCTAACATCGTTTCCCTACCATCCCATGAAATCCTCACTGTTCCTAACTCTGAACTCCATTCGATATATCAACCAATTCCTCTAATATCATTCTGTCATGACCCCCTTCACCAAGATGAGGGAAGGGATATAAACTGCCAGACCCTTCCTTCCTCAAGTTGAAGGATAGATAATGACCCCTGAGTCCCACCTTCAATAGGACATGGAGTGGTTACTATCACCAAGGGTATCGAATCAAAAGTAATATGGAAGGAATTAACCTTTTTATTTAGTAGTATCATGAGATAAAATGGTAAAAAAACACACACAAAAACTCCAAAACTGGAGGTTTAAATAAATCCAAAACTCATTCCCATATGTGTGTTCAAAGATAAACCCATACAAGTATAAGAAAAAATCCAAAGGTAAAGTACCAAAAAAAGGGAAACAGCAACGGAAACTATCCCAGTGTCTAAGCTAGTACGGTCTTGCACGGTCTATGAAGTCCTCCTTCAATCCTGTAAGTAGTTTTATAAACATAGGGTAAGTATACGGGTATACTCAGAAGGGAAAACCAAAATCTCTCATGCAAAAGTGGGGAGGCATTATAATGCCCCGTGAGAAAGTAGAGGTAACCAAAAAACCTTGAAAGGGAACTATTCACCAAGACTCACCAAGGAACACTCCCCAAATAATGAAAGTCAAGTAAGTGATAGTAATAGCACATCAATATTTGGGTATCATGCACCACTTTCCCACTAGTTATTGAAGACATCCTACGCATCATACCTCCCCCACTATTTTCATTGTAGTCCCAATGTCGCCCCAACAACAACCATATGGGCCACTTTAACCATGTATCTTTCTTGTAGACACCTAGGCCACCACAACCATGCATCCCGCCCACAGATACACTGGGCCACCACAACCATACATAACCACGCCCGCAGACACCTAGGCCAGAACAACTACTGCCACGCCCAAAGACACATGGGCCTCATCTCGAACACACTTGGGAATCCTACGCACACATACCTAGGCCAACCACCACAACATACCCTTCCTAAAGAGTCTTGGGATAAAAATAGACCTTAGGCCATTACATCCTTCTAAATAGTTTTGGGCTACTCGGGAGAGGGAGCAGAAAGGATCTAATAAGCATCCACCCAATAGAATGTTGGGAAAAACACCCTCCCCGTGAAATGGGGATGTTCAGAACGAAGTGCTCAACTTGGGTGGGGTGAAAATAAGAAACACAAAAACTAAATTTATATGTTTATTTAAACAAGAAATCATCCAAACCTAATGTTTCCAAAACCAACCAATACATAAACACCCTTGTTACTATTCATTCATAAAAAAGCACAACAGCCACAACCAGAGAACAAGTCATTACTGGAAAACAATTCCCCATAGAACTCATTCTTGTTATCATATTCAAGTGATTCCATTTAAAACAATTCTTTAATAGTGGGAAACTGATAGGCATATCCACAAGCCAAGGAATGAAAAACAGCCAAGTAGTAATTTAAGCATTTACACATGGTTATCTAGTAAAGTCACAACAACAAAAGAGATTTGTGAGATCCCTCAAAGAACTAGAACCAAACCAAGCCCCATCATATGGCCCCACATAGCGTCAGGTCCATAACCAACATCTCAACAATATGGGATCCCATCTACATCCACATCACCCCACATGGTTTTAAACATAGCAACCATACATATCCTCAAAACAGACCAAGAGAGTACTCATATTTAATCGCACCATTAATTAAGTTTTTTCTTTTTGTTTGTTTAACTGGGGTGATCACACAAGGATTTTTGTTCATTGGGAATAAATTTAATCAACCAAGTTTACATGATTAACCAGTATCCGTGTTATAGACATTTAATCACAGTATTATCCATAAAACAAGGTTTTATTAGTGCACAAGAAAAAACCACCAACGACCCAACTTTCATTGGACATAATCCCATACAATCCACAACATATAAGCAAAGAAAAAGGTGTATAGCAGCATCATTAAAAACATCCCTTAATTCTTTAAAAAACTTATTTATTATCTTTATTAAGGTTGGTTTCATCCATACTTGAAGGAACATGATCATACCCACCCCGAATGACACATAGTAAAGGATATGAAGGAAACCCCTACATGGATGAGCAATGATAAAAAATTTATTCCCCGCGCCAAGAACAAGGGATGTGCAACTTGTAGGGGAGGAACTCCAAGGACTCCAAGAGTGAGTATGAATGTCTCCAACATGGGTGAACAACTAGCCTCAAGAAGTGGGACTCTAAACGCACCAAGGAAAGGAAAAGAGACCATCCAAGAAGTAGAAATAAACTCTATGTGATAAAAGGAAGGATCTAGGAGTTACGGGATATGAAATTTTCAATGGATTTAAAGGAAGATTGTGGTTTCTCCTTGTGGTTATGTGGTTACACATGATGGAATTAATTTTTATTTAATTATTCTACTCATAGAGGTGGTGATAATGGATGCGATTTATAGGGTTTCCTTTAAACGGGGAAAACCCACTTAACAAGGGAGAAGCTGACAAGTACAGGAAAAAGGGGTGACACCGAGGAAAAATCCACACATTTTGGTAATTCAACGGTTTTCCTGGATCTTGGGGGATTTTAGATATCATTTATGGGATTTAAATGGCTTTTAAAGAGGTATTAAAACACTTTTACGTCAAAATATACGTTGCGGGAGAAGAACTAGAAAGTGTCAGAAACTGAAAAGAAAAACAAAGAGTGGGACACCATTTAGTGAGACACTGTAACGGTGCCACCGGTTCTGTGGAACATCTTAAGTGGCACCACCATTTCAATTTTTGACCACTACGGTTCCACTATCATGGTGCCACTGTCATGGTGCCACCGATTCCGTGTGCGGTCGTGACGGTGTAACCGCTACAGTGCCACCGTCACAGTGCCACCATTTCGGTGGAACCGTTTGGTGGAACCAAGTTTTTGGAAAACTCATTAATGATTCACTAAGGTTTTGGGCCATTAAAATATACCTATTTTTAACCATCTATAAAATGTATATATAGAAAAATAAATTGTATCGTTCATAGGGATGGTAGTCTGTACATACGCATGTCTGTTTTTTTCATTTTCTAACGAAAATAAATAAAGAGATATAAATAATATTTTGTAATTATAGAATAATAATAATATCATAGATTTCAGATATATTTATTAAATATGCAATTATATCCATCATTGTGAGGTGGTGATGAGAAATGAATCAAATTGCTACGTGGAGGTGGAAGTCTATACATGCATGTGAGCGATATGTTCATTTCTAATTTGATGGGAAAATGTGGAAAATAGTTGAGAAATATTCATAATAACATATAAGTATATTAACTATATTGTATTTATAATTTTATTTTGGATACAATAGGTTTAGATAAGGTTTAATAAAAAATAAAATTGAAAGATATTGGTTAATATTTTTACCTCTTCTTTTAGAGACCTCCTTTGGATTACACCTTAATTCATGAAATATTGCTCTTATGGGAAGAAAAAAAGGATATATAATTAAAGTAATGTATCTATTAAGGTTTTTGGGAAGGTATTTTTCAATCTAAAATGCTAAAAAAATTGAATGACAGTGGATATTGGGTTCCCTTTTATAAGTGAGTGAGAGGACACAAATTGAATTACTTAAAAGATTTAAACAAATATAATGTCACTTTCTTGTGAAAGTGGATCCAAATGACTAATAAGTAAAATTTATTATAATATAGGGTTAATATATATCCAAAAAATAATAATTAGGCAATTTTATGTGTCAATATTACCCTTATCGCTTAGTTTCATCACCGAGTAAACCCATTTTAACCTTAAATGTGGTAAAACAAATTACTGTTTTTCAAATTCATTATGACTAAAAATTAAAGTGGACTCATTAAAAAAATTAAAAATTATGATTCCAAATATGAATACCATTTTTTAAAATTCTATTCCAATAAATGGGAAAAATTATTTTAAAATAAATGATCGTTTATTGAAAAATGCATTCCTATGTATAAAATTGAATTTTCCGTCATTCCGTGACTAGTAAAAAATATCAAATGAATATAAAATTATTTGATATAATATATTTTTTATATATTTCATTATAAAAATTATTCAATAATTATATATTTAATTTATTATGATAAAAACTCACTTCTCTCATAAAAACAGTTTTATGAAAAATAACTCTTTTTACCTTTAAATGATTTTATCTTCATTCATAACATTTATATAAATAATATATGGATTTTTATTAAAAAATTGCCAATAAATTTCATTAAATATTTTTTTTCATAGTGATATATTCACTTATTTTTTATAATAATACATAACATATAAAAAAATCATTTCCTCAAAAAAAAATCCTTTTAATCATTAAATGATTTTATTGAAATTTTAATGATTATTTCAGTGTCATTAATCAACATGTTTTAATTTATATATATATATATATATATATATTCATAATGTGATTAATCCTATTATTATATGCCAATCCAACAGCTATGTTATAAATGTTTAATATATCCTGGTTTTATTTAGATTTGAGGTTGCGTGTAAAGAAAGCTTTCAGATAATTCAAATTTATTTCAAATAAATACATATAAAATATTGGGATATTATATTGTATCCCCTTTAAAATGAATTTAAACCCTGAAATTATATCACTTTGATAAAAAATTAGGATATCTCTTCTTCATCACATCCTTGAGTTCCCAAGTACCTTCCTTGATTTTATGATTCCTCTAAATAATCATAACCAATTCAGTAGTCATATAACATAGAACTTTATTTATATGATCCAATATTTATAATAACTTTTATTTATATGAAATGTCATTATTTTATATTACAAACACTAATTTAGTCTTTGTGAAGGATCAGGTATGTACATACTTGTGATAGAAACATGAATCACATAATGAACATGAGAGAGGTTCGGTGGAAGTGCTATGTGATAATCTATAATACCTATTTGATCAAGAATCTAAAAGGGAACAATATACCTAGGGATATGGATTATATTGTATTTGGATATCATAACCTTATTCCATGGATAAATTCTCAAGAATACCTTCTCTCCAACACCAAATTTCAGATCTCATCGGTGATTGTCAGCAAAACTCTAATATCAAATATTAGCTACCTTGATGTGTTTCTAAATGGATATAACTTTATCTTTAATTTCCTTAACTAGCATTGTTCCCAGTAGATTTATTTCTTTAACTTAATCCCATAATGTGGTAGTTTTTCACTTCCTTCCATATTTTTATTTATAAGGATCCATCCGAATGCCTGAGTGAAAGCTATTATTATAAGAGAATTAAATAAGAGAAAGGTGTTTCCATAAACCATATTTTAAATCAATAGAATATTATCATAGTGTATCCTCTAGGGTTTTAATGTTTATCTTTGAATAACCATGTATCTAATGATGATAAGTATTTTTGAAAGAGAAGTTCATATCCGGATCTTACTAAATACTTCTCCAAAACATCAAGGTAAACCTTGGATCTCAATCTAATACTATAGGATTTGGTACTCCATTAAAAATTACCATTTTCTTAATGTATATCCTAGAAATCTTATCAAGAGAAAACAATCTCTGAAAATAATTAAATTCTCTTACTTGGTAAGTTGTTAGACTACAACACAAATAGTATTATGGCCTTTAGATATTTTGGGAATTCTTATGATGAAATCCATAGTGATGTTTTCCTATTTCTATTCTGGTATTTTTAGTGGTTGTAAAATTCTCATAGACATTTTTCTATTATTATAAACTATCTAAAATAATAATTACCATGATACATACTCTAAAATATATCTCTTTATGTTGTCCCACCATAAATTCTCTTTTAGATCTATACACATCTTCAAACTTCCATAATGAATGGAGAATAATGATTTATGATCTTATTAAAATAGATTAATCTTCAAGTTAGTTATTTATGTGACATATAATTGGTTCATGATCCATATCAATCAATCACATTCAAGTTTTAACTTAAGAATATTTCTCACCTTTTTCAGCTCTACATTACCCTTATTTTCTTCTTCAATCTTTACATGGATAGGTGGTTGAGTACTTATTTGAGTATGATATTATTTCACTAATTTTTTCAAAATTTCAATGTCTGTCCTTTGAAAATCCAAAAATAATGGATTTTTTTAATCCTAATCATAAATAATCTTTCATGATAATTTAGACACAAATAATTAGACACCTTGTTTACTTTCCCGTAGAAAGTACTGAGGTGTGTAGTAGTAAAAATTGTTTGGAGACATACAATTTTTCATCACCGGTCAATGTAACTACATATTATCCATTTATTTGTATCCTAGTATGATTTTTTTGATCTCATGTGAATAATTTAATCATGAAAAATATAAAAAAATATAACCTTGATGGATTTGAAGGGATTTTTGACAATTTCTCATCATCGGTGACCATTGCTTGAAGAAATTGAATCTGGATCCCTCTAGATCATCCAAACATGATTAAATTTTTTTTAATGTTTATCATAAAAATATGGCTATTATAATGGATATTCATTGAATCCTTAAACTTATTTATGATCACTACAACATTGATCCTTCATTTCCTGAAGGACAACTCAAATCGTTTTGTCATATCTGGGTTTTCTCTCCCTAAGAAGTGGGTGATATGATGGAAGGGATCTCCAAATATTACAGTGAATATTACACTGAATGTGAGCCTCCACTTCTTTATTTAGTGAGATGAAAAATACCTAGAAAAGGATCCCCAACCCTTGAGTATTTTTACTGAGTAAATAATCCATAAATGATGTGTTATGAACAACTAACCATTTTATAGACATCATTTATATTTTTTTCACTTACTTATAATGTAATATAATATATTAAATGATAAAATCTATCCATTAACTCGACTCACCATTCTCACAAATATTAAACAAACCTTGAATATTAAAATAAAATTCATTCATTCATTAAATATTTTTCCCATGTATTCACTTAATATCTTGTGAATAATTTTAATAAATAAATTCAATTCCAATTATTCAATACTCAAATAATATGAACTTATTTATTTCATGGTGATTTTATAAACTCTGAAATAAAATGAACACCATGGTGGGTCCCACCATGTCTTATACTCATATTCATTAGAATATGCTAAAATTTTGAATATTCTAAGTGTGTGTCCCTTTATATACTTATCCTAATAGTGATGAATATTATTCACAACCCAAAAATAGAGTCTAGAAACCCCTCAAGACCCATAAGGAGATAATGAAATGTCATATTAATGAAAAACCATTTCTATGAACACACACTGTGAAATGTAAACTCTTTGTCATATGATATCTCATAAACAAGGATGCACACATTTTTCATCATCATTTATTTCTTTATTGTTAATTGAACTAACTAGATATACTTTCCTTCTTCAACTATAGCCATAGATTTAGTGAATGCACTATCATCCTGATAAACTAGTATTTGGAAATAATTTCATTTTAAAAGAGACAAATTCTATCTTGATTATTCAATCAATTTCATACCACCAATGGGGCACCAAATGTTGATTTCCTCACCACAACATAAATTTCATGGTTTTCAGATTACATAAAAGTATATAATAAAATAAAATACACTTATGATAATTAATTTCATGGGACCATTACACATGTTCCTAGATAGGAACTACCAATGAAACCTTAAAAATGTGGTGTTCTTATTGGTAGGTATGTCATCATGATTTTATCTACTTGAGATCACCTAGTGTGAATTTCCTGAAAATAAGTTTCAATGTTTATGATCCCCCAACACCTAATGGTTGGGCATTATATTTTCCTAATTTTTATGCTGTATCTTGACCATAATAAACATATTTAAGATTGATTTCATAATATCTTTATTTTCTCATTATATCTTGGGAACTTCTATATCCTTTTGATATGACAATTAATCTAAGGAAATGACCTTATAAATAGTGGATTCAAAAATATAGACACTATTATGGTAAGAACACATCATGCATAACTCATTTTATACATGATATAGTAATCAAAAATTAGTGTTTTAGTTGGGTCTAGGAAACCCACTTTTTCAACAATCCAACCTACACTAGATCCAACTTTCTAACTATACTTGTTAGCTCTCACATGATAATATCATGCTTCAGTAGATTTATGGATTTATTCATTTTTCCTACCATGTCTCTATTGTGTGGATACTCTACTATTTTCGACTTTACCTCCTTGTGTAAGACTCCTCAAGATATGATATACCCTAGTATATACCTTTTATACTATTTCTAAACTCAATATATTGTCTAGTATCATTAAATTATATTTATCATAATTTATATTATGATAACACTTTACTTACTAGGTGTGATTCCAAGAACTGGAAATCATTGCATATATTACACATCTTATTAAGCTAAATCAAAATCCACAACATACTCATAATTTTTATAGATGGATAAAATTGGATTATATGAGTTTATCCTACTAAATAACTAATCCTAAATAAGATATTAGATCATATCTATCCATGGTAAGACTTTTTTTAGTCCCATTATATATTGTGTCCCTTTAACTCCAAGTACTATGTACATACCCCTTATATATTTTCAAACACAACAGGTTAAATATGATTTCTTCCCATGTAGTTCTTCTATATTTTACTAATAGTCACCAACCATAAATTATATTTTGGGTATATAATATTTATTACATATCATGGAATATCTGATAGATCCATTTTTAGGGCTTTTGAAATTCTACTCACCACTTTAATCTCTTCTCATATCTCATAAATGTATTCATAGATAGAATTATGGAATGTAAAGTTGGTCAAAATTCTCTATCAAATTGTTCCAAGTTTTATTTTTAAATACCTTGTCAGTGTATATAATTTTTTCTTAGTCTAAGAAACCCATTATAACTACCTCATTAGATCTCATTCCCTGGAACTTACACATCTACTTTAAGTCATTATTTGAATAGATACGTTCATTTTGTTCATAACTAACTATATAACCAATAGATGTTTTCTATATGTTATCAAACATAATTTTCCTTTGAAAATAGTGATTATCCCAATAATATATTCTATAAACATGGTAAAAATTCATTCTAAATGAATATTCTATGATCTTGTTTTTTACTTAGATCCAAAACTGGGTTTCTATAACTTGTGCCCATTTTTAGAAATGTATGGTGTCACTAAATCTTTTTGATTGTATCATATTGATACTTTCCAGGAAAGGAAATCTTGACATCCAATTCTAAATAAAATTATTGTAGGAAGAACATATGACAAGTAGAATTAAAATAGATTGAGCATCATAATTTGTGTAAAGGTTTCATCATGCATTATATCTAGACATGAATTTTTAACCCTTTCTACTATTAATATTGAATCATCAGTCGAAAATTAAGCAATACATGTAATATTTCTATTCAATTCCACAACAATATCAAGATTTGAAACAATACAAATATTGATCACCTATACTTGGATACATTGAATTCATTATTTAATTTTCCTTAAACTTCTCAATATTAACTTATTGTCATTAACTTCTTATTTATAGAATCCATTATTCTCAATGAATAATGTATCACCCATCATGGTGAATATAAAACCACCAATATGGTATCATTCTTCCAATACAATATATATCTCTATAACAATCCCTTTTCCACAAGAACTTATGGGAATAATTTATCTGCCAAAAATTTATACATATCAAGATCTGACTTAACCAAAGTCAATCCTACTCCCACTATCTAAAATAGATATGTTCACCCTATCATATAAATATTCTCTATTAGTTGACAATATATTTTCTATCTTAGGTATTTTGGTAATATCCTTATAAAAATTTAGGATAATTACTTTATATGCACATTTTGTTTTACTTATTGGAAGTTTGTTTATATATTTAATAAACACATGGCATATAAACACATGTTATTATGAAATGATGGATTTATTTCATACTATAACTCATATGATATCAAGTTTTCATAATATTTGGCATATGGTTAGGGGATAATTCCACTATTTGTGAAGAATTTCTTGAAAAGTAATGAAAGTATTTGTAATGCAGATGAATCTTAACAATTATTTTACTTTTACTTATATCATAAATTTGATGTGTATATGGTAATATTCATTTAGAAATTACTAAACTCTATATTTTGATTATCAATGGTTTTATATAAGACTTTTCATAGTTCCACCTTACCAACATCATCAGTTAAAGAAAATTCTAGTTTAGGAATTACTCCAACCTACATTTTCAATGATTGATGAATGTATGGATCAGACATTCTTCAGCACAAAGGACTGAAGTAACTCATATATTTTAACAATGTATATTTCTTAATTTACCTTTTCTTTAATTAAAACTCTTAAAGGATTATTATACAGTACATAAATTTACCTCTAGCTTAACTTTGGAATGGTCCATTCTCTCTATCATAACAAATTATGAATGCCTTATGCCCTACCTTTATTTCTAAAGTTTTACTTATCCGAACATAGATAAATAAATGTATCAATAATATCTAAGTTATTTAACTATAATGATTCTAAAAAAAATAACAGGTATATCCTTGAATACTAATTATTTTTACAAGACAAAGAATTGTCTTTCCACAACTGGATATAAATGAGACTTATATTTTACATTCATATGTTATCACTAATGATTCAATTATTAATGAACAATTTTCTGAGTATGATATCCCACAAAAAACATTCGTTCCAAAAATGGAATAATGCATCCTTATTTCTAATATAAATTTGATATATATTTTGGGAATACACAATAAATGTTCCATTATAATCATTAATATAAGAAAATAGAAGTTGTGTACCTCTCACCACAAACTTATAAATCTTCCTTTCTCAGCAACTTGGAGAATTCACCTCACTTATTATAATGTTTCTTTACTTACCTGGTTACTATATATAAACTCACATATGTGATAGGCATATTTTATTTAATATCTAGAAAGTATGATAGAAACATTGCATCCAATTATGAATATATCCAAAAATATGAGGATACATGTTATATCAATTTAGTTTATTTCTTTTATCTTTCATATAAATATCTCGCTACATGAAAATTAAAATAGGTTCATGTATGATGATCTGTATCTTTTATTTGAGGGAAATTTCAAAGGTTCTTTTTGCATCACTATTTTTATTTGATATTTTTTCATTGTATTTGAAATTTTTCACCATAAGAACAACATATTAATCTTCCATTATGTTCTTACTTGTTTGGAAAACCTTTCCCAATAGTTAATAATGTGTTTTTAGCTATATTATTCATTTTATAATCATAAATTAAAATGGTGTTGATTGGTTGATAAGGGTATTAGAAATGTATGTATTTAAAGATTTTAATGCATCTTTTAATTTACATGTGTTCAGATTAATCATCATCTCATTCATATCTCACTTCACTTTCTCCTCAGTGCATCTCAGAGATGAGACAAAATGTTAAACCATTGATGTCAAGATGTCTTTTCACAATACATAATACATTTTTGATAGAATTATGATGTAAAAATCAAATGAATCATACATGTGTATCATATAAGAATCATTTACGACCTCACTTCCTATGGTGGCGTAATAAGTAGTAGGTACTTCATTACATATAATTTCCTAGATCATAGAACTTTTAACAAGAGCATGTACTTCTCTTTGAAATTATTGATGGTGATGACATGTTCTTTATCCAATGGTAATTAAAATTTATATGTGGTATTATTTTCTATTTTATATAAAATAAAACTTAAGAAGAATAGTACTTCAACTTAATTTTTAATTTGATATTACTAATTAATTAAATCATTAAATGTGTACTATTATTTTATTGAAATCTAGCAGCCTTCACTACTAGATTACTAATACCTAGTCACTTGAATATTATTGTGTAATGGATCCCCAAAAACTCTCTTCATAGTCCATGAAATCTATATTCCACTAATAAAAGGGTTTCATGGTAGGCTTTTAACTGGACAATCACATTAACATATAGCTCCTTAAACTACTGAACAAAGTCCCATCATTCAAAAAACAAAAACATTATTTACTCAAATATTTTCCCCTAAAGAAACAACAAGTTAGTTATAGATAATTAATTTTCATCATATTTAATTATCTATGCACATTGTTTTCATAATAACTCCCCATTGTTAGGAGGCACCCTCAACTTGGCCTGATGATCACCTCATACACCCACTTTTGTTCTATTTCAAATTAAGGAAGGAATTATAACTTAATATATTTTTTAGGGTTTTCATTATATCTCAATGAATGAAATAATTTTCAATTAAATATGAATGTATTATTTTATCTCACTCAAAACTTGACCATGCAGCAAATAGAAATCATACATAAAATATTAATTTGTTTTAGTTTATGAATTATTTGTTTAATGTTTTATGTGATCACATAAAATTAAATATTCAAAAAAATAATGAAAAAATCATAAATTAAATAAATAGAATCATTAATCTTGAGTATTTGGTATTGGTTGATCCATTTACACTCAATTTAACTACCAGGATCCAAGGGGTAAAATACCTAAGTCATTTCTTACTCGTATTGTAGCTGACACCTTGATCTAATGTATCCACATCTCATATGGAATGCCTCCTTATCTCAGTGTGGTCCATGTCTTATAAATTACTCACTTTTATACAAAAATACTCAAGTATTCGTATAATACATGTAAAAAATATTGATGGAAACATATTCCCTTATACAAACAATGTGAGGAAAGACGATGTAAAACCAATAAAAAATTAATTTTCACATACATTGTATGAAATTATAGTAATTAATTAAATTAATAAAATATCATACATACATTGTTCGATCAAAGATCAAGATAAGTCTGAAGGTAATATTCATGTGATATAAAATTAATTTTTCAATAAATGTTTTTAGAGGGCCATTTAAATGAATTAAAAAATATCTAATTTTAATTCAAAAAATATTGATCAAATAGTCCTGAGAAAATATTTAAACCATTTTTTCAAAATCCTGAATATTTTAACATTTTGTTAAAAAATTTGGACCTTAGGTGACTAGGAAACCTCTTAACAAGGGTTCCAGACCATTTCTAGGGCCAGAAGGTATCGGGTGGGTCAGGAAGGACCCAGCCTGGCCCGATCACTGGACCATCCAGAGACTGCTTGAAGGACCTCAAAACACCCTGAGAGGGGAGGGGTGAATCAGGGAGTCAAATTTTTCTTTTAAATTGATGGATCTTAGTCCCACATTAGTAGGAACCTGTCAAACCTATCATAAAAATGCATGAAAAGATAAGGAACAAAAAAATTATTTGGTTCACCACAAAGGGCTACGTCCAAGGAACATACAATGACAGTTTTTTAGTCATACCAAAAAAACACTAATCTTTACTAGATTTGGATTACAAGGTTCGGTCATAGCCACTTTATGCCATGCTCACATCCTTTAAAATGGTTTATGGATATCTCACTGCTTCTCATGGTACACTTATATTGACTCCTCCTAACTCACTTCCTTTAGAGAAGACTCACTAAGTTTATTAACTTGAATGTCACTTCAATAGATTGGCATTGAAGTCTTTTTATCCATTCAGCATGAGTAACTTCTTGCATCAATGACCTGAGTAGATGCACACTGAAATCCATGTCCACTCACACCCAGTATTCAATATTTTCCTTTGCAAACCCCCTCCATGAAGCTCAACCCTTCATAGAGAACAACCCTTCGCAGAGTACACACTTTTGCAGAGCACACTGCTTCGCAGAGCTCACTACTTCACAGAGCTCACTCCTTTACAAAGAAAACACCTTCGCAAACCTCAACTACCTTTTTGTAACCAACTATCATCATGAACCACACTACCTTCATGGAACACCTTACTTCAAAAGGCTCACTGATCCAATGTGTAATGTCCCATATTTGTGAAGCAATCAATACTTAAAATCATTTACTTCATTCAAGACCAAGGTAGTCTTTTCACAAAGCATAATCTTTCATAGACAATTGGATCCACAGATCACCCCTTACTTCGTGAAATTAAAGAAACTTCGTATTTTCTCTCTGAATTTCATGTAGAATGAAGAGGGGTGTCCTCTTATTTATAGGTGCAATCGAATGAAGAACTCCTCTTCTTTCGGCAAGATTTCCGGATCGGTCAAAAATGTCTTCATGGTGCAACTCCCTTCACAAAGCTCCATTAATATTCCCCATTCGCAATGCTCATCGTAACAATATATCTCTCCATAAAATCTCTTCACTTCTCCATAATTCTCCACTCGCAAAGCCTTATGTAAAACCTTTATGCTGCTGCAATGCTCAAATTCTCGTAATTACAGAGCACACCATCACAATCTTCATGTCATCGTGAAACACTCTTCATGAATCTCATATCTGTAAAACTCATTGATTTTACATATTTTCAAGATATCTTCAAGAAAAAACACTTTTAACAATGCTTTACATTCCAAAAAATTTAGACCCCAAAAATTTTGAAAACACTGGGAAATGATGTCACCTACAATACTGCATATGGCTTGAACTATATGATCCCTTTCCTTACGATCTCCTTGTTCATACATTAGAGTATTGACAATAAACACAAACCATACTTCATTTCTAGCAAAGAACAACCTTGTTTACAATAATCTCCCCCTTTGGGTTTGTTGGTAATCTGCAGATAAATTCAACAGAGTACCAAGCACAATCAAAACCTCAGATACAAGAATCAACTATGCAAACACTCTATGATTATGTGAGTAATGATCATTTAAGAAAATAAGAGTAAATATATGAATCGTGTTCTCATGTGTTTGAATTAATGTGCTAACTACTTCCTCATGACACCAAATTATTTTATCCCTTCATATTCTCTCCATTGAAATTCTTTATTCTCTTATAAATAGCATGTAACTGTAAAAACATTTCATCCTCCACATTTTCACATTGAATTTATCCATTTCTACCCCATTTGAAACAAACCCAAATACCAGTATTTGAACATTGTAGATCTCGGAATATACTCCCCCTAGATTTTATCTCCCTCATAAACCTACATCACTAAAAAAATAGATTAACATATTTAAAACAATTGGGGATAGGGGATTATTTGTAACCTCCTCATGCACTAGGAGGTGGATGAACATCGAGGTTCAACCGATATTTTTCAAACATAGCTGTTGATAGTGGCTTGGTCATAATGTCATCCACTTGCTCATCGATTCCCACATGGTCCATTTAGATCACGCCTTGTTCAACTTTTTCCTTGATTAAGTAATATATGATTTAAATATGTTTCATATGGAAAAGCTTAATAAGATTCTTCATAAGATCAATTCCACTCTTGTTGTCACAGTAAATCACCACTGGTTGTTTCACCTCATCACTTATGTCAATCAGTTGCTTCTTCATCCAAAGTAACTGAGTGATCACCTTGGTAGCGGAGATATATTCAACTTTAGTAGTACTAAGATAAGTACTTTCCAATTTCTTGCTCAACCAGACCATTCATTTATTCCCAATATAGAATGCTCAAATATTGTTAGACTTTCTATCCACTACATCTCCATCCTAATCAGCATCATAACATGTCGATAGTTTACTCTCTATTTCTGCACAAAATTATAACCCATAATTATGGGTACCTTGAATGTACCTCATGATTACTTTCACTGCTTCCATATGTTCATCCTTCATATTACTCTAAAAACGATCCACTAATCATATTGTAAATAAAATATTGAGTCATGTCATTTTTAGGTACGATAAGCTTCCAATGATTCTTCTATACATTGTGGGATCCATAGACATCCCATCCTCATGCTTTCTGAGTTTTTTTCCAACCACGATCAAAGTCTCTATTGGTTTGGAATCTGGCATATTAAATTTCTTCTGCAGGTCTTTTGCATAATTTTCCTAAGAAACAAAATTGTAATCATTATTCTGAATCACCTATAGCCCTAAGAAGTATGTGAGTTCTCTATTCATTAACATTTCAAATTCTGATTTCATGTGATAGGAAAATTCATCTGTTGATCATTTCTTACTTCCACTGAAAATAATATCATCAACATATACCAGTGCCATGAATGGATCCTTCTAATAATTATACACATAGGGAGTGTGATCCACTCCTCCTATTTTGAATTCAAGCTTTTCTAGATAAGAATCCAATTGATATTACCACGCTCATGGTTCCTACTTCAATCCATAGTGTGCTTTATTTAATCTGCATACCTTCATTTCATCATTTCCAAGAAGGAAACCCACTAATTGTTCAATGTATAATTATTCTTCAATAAAACCATTTAGTTATGTTTTCTTGACATCCATTTGATACACTTTATACCCTATTTGTATTTACATGAAATGAAATAGCCTGATTGACTCCAATCTAGCCACCAGAGAAAATGTTTTCTTAACATTGACACCTTCAATCTGTGAATATCCCTTACATACTAATTGCACCTTATTTCGGATCACATTATAATTCTCATCATATTTGTTCTTAAAGAACCAATTATTATTAATAAAATTGTGACCTTTGGGTATCTTGACTAGATCTCATGTATGATTCTTATTAATCTGATATAACTCTTCATTCATGGCTTTCACCCATGATTCCTCCTTTGAGCCTCTTCAAATGATAATGGTTCCACAACTGATAAGAATATAGATTGTTCATTATTCCTCATTCTCTTTGTTTTTGTTGGTGGATTCATATCCCCAATGATGTTGTATTGATCAATCTTTGCTCTTAGATTTCTCCTCTGAGGTTTTTTTGGGTTCCCTTTAGCCATGGTTTCCTTTTTTGATTCCTCTTCTGATTCAACGTCATGATGTGACTTTTGAGCATTTTTTACACCTTTCACTACTTATATATTTCTATTTTTTCCATTTTCACATTCTTTCTCATCATCTATATCATCATTCTAGAAATTACTTGAATCATTTTTTGTTTTCTTTAAATGATATAACATCACTACTTTCCACAATCCCTCCAAAGTGCTTATTGAAACACTTGAAGGATTTGTTGTTCATTGAATATATATGTAATATTCCATCTTATTCATTGTAATTATAATTCCCTTGATTTTCTTCTTTGTTTCAGATGAAACATTTACTTCAAAAAACATGAAAATATTTCAAATAAGGCTCCCTTCATTGCTATAATTCATATGGTGTCTTCGTCTCTCCCATATAAATCCCTGTTTGACTTTGACTATACACGGTAGCTTAAAAATATTCTTTCTCATAATGGTGAGAGATATGACTCTCAATCAGTATAGTCTTGGCCATGCTGTTCACCTGTCGATTCCAGCGCTCAACTACTCCATTTTATTGTGGAGTTATCATAGTAGTCACCCGATGCCGAATTCTATGTTTCTTTAGGTAATTTTCAAACTCAATAGAAGTGTATTCAACTCCATTGTCAGATCATAGAACTTTTATTGTCCTTCCAATATCATTATTGCTGATTTATAAATAATTTATCATTCAATAAATCATGTGTTGTTTCCTATGTATAGTCATCACACATGCCATTCTACTATAATCATCTGTAAAAAGGATGAAGTTCCTTTCTCTATGAATTCTAGAAACATTTATTGGGCCCCATGTGTCTATATGAATGAGTTCAAGAAGATTAGATTCTATTTTATTCTTTGACCAATAGGAACCGCAGACCATCTTCCCTCGTATGCAAGCATCACAAGCCTTTTATCATTCATTCTTCGAGTTGGGGATACCCATTACTATATTAATCTTAGATATATTTTTCATGTCTTGTTGATTGATGTGCCCTAATATCTGATTCCATAAGTTGTTTTCTTCCTCAACTATTAGATATAAATTGTTCTATTTACTGTCGACGTGATATAAGTTTCCATCTATTCAATAGTCTTTCATGAGATAATTCTATGTCTTTCCCTTTATAGTGCATCCCTTTTGATTAAAAGTCACTATTATTCATGGGTCACATAGTTGACTAACATTAAGGAGATTGTAACAAAAAAAACTATCCACCAAAAGGACTTTATTTTTTCCCCACCTCTCTATTAGTTATCTCAGTACTCCCACTACATTTGATCATCAAAGCACCATCATTATCGAACCCCACTGTTCCATTGACCCTTTTCTTAACATTCGTTAATAGGTCAGCTTTACCCATCATGTGGGATGAACATCCACTATCAAGAATCTTGGTTATTTTTTTGTAGCTTTGATGTCTACTTCTACAAAATTGAATTTTTCAATTTCTCTCTTCTCTTTCCATGAGATATTGGATTGAGTGTATAACACTAATGGCCTTTCAATTCTCTCTTCTATATACATGGGTTATTCATATACATACTCTTCTTCCAATGGAGAAAATATATTTGAGATACCAAAACCATATGGTTGGCGAGTATTCACCTATCTCTGAGTGTCGTAGGAATATATCATATCATTCCTTTGACTGCAATATACAACTTTATGGAGAAAATTAGAACAATGAAAATAGTATCCATACAAAATATTTCTTCTATATGATGTATGATATGAATTTTTTCTCCTTATTTAAACTCATATCTCTTACCCATTCATATATCTCCATGCCACTTCAAAATATGACATGGTATGACCCAGATATCCACAAAACTAACACTTCATGAGAGGAAATGTCTTCTCACCTCAATTTCTCCTCATGCCTTCTTCTGTGGGAAAATAGTTTGACTGCCTGTTGTTTCTGTAAGCTTGAGGATAATCTTTAGTTCTCCTTTTAGTTTGATTGAAGGGTCTCTTTTTCATCACTTATGGTGGTTTTTAACATGAACAACTTTCATCTTTCTTTTATTCTGGTCCACTTTATTTATGGAATTTGATGTTTTGGGATCACAAATGATTCCATTGTTTCCCATAAAAGTGCGACATTGATCACTCAAAATCATTTAAACTAAATCAGAGAAATGTTTTTATCTTTACAGTAGCTCATCATATGAGAACCTTCCAAATTTTATTTTCTTCTTTTATTATTTTTAAGTTCATTAATTTTTGGATTAACTCCTAAGAGTAACAACTTCTTCTTCAATCCCCTTAACAGTTTTGGACTTGTCCTCCAGTCTCGAGGCAAGGTCGTTGATGACCATAGCATGTTCTTAGATTCTGAGCTTTAGTTCCACTACATCTTCTATTATTTAAAATATTGATAATTGTATATTCACTAGTTCTTTGAGTCATTTAATTTCAGCTTCAAGTTGATAAACATATTCTGATGATTATTCCACCATTTCTTTCCACTTATTGAATCTCTTACATTTACATTCAATCCTACCAAAAGCATCCTTAAGTTGCAACTTTAGATCGGCATTAGTGGTCATATGATTATCTTTAGATTTATCTGTCGATGGTTTTGACTTTTCAATGGTAGCCATCATGGAGGCAAGTTTTCCAATTTTAAATTCTAGTTGTTCTTCTTCATAGAATTCATTATAATCATTTTCCAGTTCACATGCAAAAATCTTATACTATTCTTTCTCACCAGATTTGAAGTATCACTTTTTGAAAAACCATTTCTGAAGTATCACTTTTCGAAAAACCATTTCTGAGGCTTCTTGATATTTTCGTCATTACTCTCTTCATCATCAAACTTTGTTGAGCACTGAGAGGCAATGTGCCTAGATCCATGACAAAAAAAACAATCCAGGGGTAACTTTCCTTTAAAATTACCTTTTTCATTATTGATATTCTTGTAAATGAGAGAAATAATTTATTTTTACTCATCATATTCATCACCACTATCTCCTATGATTTTTAGTTTTTCTATGGATTTTAATTCCATTTTATTTATTACACAAGTCGTAACATCTTTTGGTTTGTCTCACATCTCATATGTCACTAGGCTACCCGGTAGATCATCTAGGGAAAGTTTGGAAAGATACCTTTCCTTAAGGGTTGTCACCTTCGCATTGTAAATGGGTTGAAGTATTCTCAATATTTTCTTTACAATATCAATGTATTTTATTTCTTTGCAGAGACCACGAATTTCTCCTACCACTTCAGCAATTCAATTGAAGAAGGAATTTTCATTCTCATCAGGTTGCATCTTAATATTGTCGAAACTATTTTACAGGGCTTGAAGTTTCACATACTTCACTTTACTATATCCTTCATAAATGCTTTCAGGTTTTTTCCACATAGACTTTTCTGAGGTGCATCTCATCACCTTTAGATAGTTCTGGTCATAAAGAGCCGCGGTGAGAGCATTATGTGCTTTATCATCTACATCAAGAATATTTTTATCTGTATCAGTAAAAGATAGCATAGTTGGATTAGTAACTTGAATTAAAAACATAGTAGTAAAGAGTAATTCCATTCCAAGATATCTCAGATGAGATTTCAATCTGTTCTTCCAAATCTCAAAATGACTTCTATCGAAGAGGGGAACTCCCCAGATATTGACTTAATTCTCTCTGACGGTATAGGGTTAATTTAACACTAGAAACCTTTACCATCTAATACCAATTGAAGGACCCCAGAACACCCTGAGAGGGGGGTGAATCAGGGTGTTAAATATTTCTTTTAAACTAATATATCTTGTTCCCACATTGGTAAGAACCTATTAAACATGTTAGACTAATGCATGAAAATAGAGGGCCCGACAATTTTACTTGGTTCACCAAAAAGGTATATGTTAAAGGAGAATACGCCGATAGTGTGTCTGTCATACCAAAAACCACTAATCATCACTAGTTTTGGTTTACAAGGCTCGGTCATAGTCGCTCTGTGCCAGGATCACTGCCTTAACAATGGTTTAGGGATAGCTCACTGCTTCCCATGGAACACTTCTGTTGACTCCCCTAGCTCACTACCTTTGGATAAGTCTCAATCATTTTATCAACTTGAAAGTCACTTCAGTAGATTGGTATTGAAGTCCTTGTCTCTATTCATCACAATACACTACTTTCATAAATGACCTAAGTAGATGCCCAATGAATGCCTTGCCATTCAGGCCTGATATTCAATATTGTCATTTGTGAACCCCCTTCGCGAAGATAAACCCTTCAAAGAGTAAAACCCTTCACAGAACACACACCTTCACAGAGCACACTACTTTTTAGAGCTCACTGCTTCGCAGAGCTCAACCATTCATAGAGCTCGGGCCTTCACATAGAAAAAACCTATGCAAAGATCAGCTGCCTCTGCAGAACCCACTGTCGTCATGAAGCAAAATGCCTTCACAGAACACCTTACCTCATGAAGCTCCCAAAGACAACATAGAACGTCCAATCATTACGAAGAACTCAATACTTAAAATCACTTAATTCATTCAAGACCAAAGTAGTCTTTTCACAAAGTACAATCTTTCATAGAAAACTAACTTCACAGAGCACCCCTTACTTCAAAAAATTAGAGAGACTTTGGATTTTCTCCCTTAAGTTCATGTGGAATGGAGAGGGGTGGCCACTTATTTATAGGCATGGTCAAACACAGATATCTTCTTCTTCCGAAATGATTTTCAAATCGATCAAAAATGTATTTATGGTGCATCTCCTTTCACAAATCTCCATGAATATTCCATGTCCGCATTGATCGTTGTAACCGAAGAGCTCTCCGTCAAATCTCTTTGTGTCGCCGTAATTCTCCACTCACAAAGCCTTCCGTCAAACCTTCACGCTGCTGCAATACTCAAATTCTCATAATTTCATAGCACACTATTACAATCTTTATGTCTTTTCAAAACACTATTCATGAATCTCATCTCTATGAAACTCATGCATTTTCTATATTTTCATGAGATCTTCAAGAAAAATGAATTTTTATAATGCTTTTTATTCTCCAACTTTTAGACCCAAAAAATTTGGAAAACACTTTGAAACAGCGTTACCTTCAATATTTCTTATGGCTAGAACTGTATAATCCCATTACTTTCAATCTTGGTGTTGCATGCCACATACTCAATCAAAGACCGAGTATTATCAAAAAAAATAATATAATATTAACATTATTATTTAATATACTACTTAGATATTAGAATAGAGGGTATGAATATGATTAAATTAATTATGAAAATATATATTTAAAAATGTTCATTTTTTATTAATTGATCATAAAAAAAATAAGAACTATTTAAAATAAAAAAATCAGAAAAATTGTATTTTTCTAACAGACGAATTAGTCACGATTTGCACAAATATTTTAAAATTAATTTTTACAAATTTTATAAAATTTATTTGAGAAAATAAAATTCATTAACAAAAAATTATATTAAATTTATCTTAGGGTGATTTTTTGGGATTTTTTGAAAATATTTCATTTTTTTGATGAATAATGAAAAATACTAAATTTTATATAAAAATTGCATTTTTGTTTAGAAATGTATAATGTTAAATAATATTTTTAATTTTTTAAGTAATATTAATTCAATTTTATATCAATTTATCTAATTAAAGTCATTTTAATAATTTTGATATTAAATTTAGATAAAAAACATTGTAAATTTTTGAACATTTTCACTTTAAAAACATGGTTTCTCATCACACATGCGGGATTAACTTTAAATTAAAATTTTCCACTTATGTGAAGTGAATTTAAAAAAATAAATTATGTATTTGGAATCAGCATGATTTTTATTGTCTAATAATTTCAACATTATTTTTTACCAAAATGATGACTGAATTTAGTAAAAATTAATTTCAGCGGTTAAGGTTAAATTTTATTTATCATGGGGGGTTAAAGAAAAAATAGAAGTGTAAACATGACCTATAAACTGATCTAAAAACTGTTTTATGGAAATATTTCGACCTTTAAACCTCTATGGTTATATAAAGATCCATTTTTTAACCTTTTGACATAAAAAAAACATGGTATCACTCAATTATTTTCAAAATACCTAGTTTATCCTCTCCCCCATTTATAAAAGGCCACCCCCTCTCATCTATTCTTCACAGATTCAAAAATATTGGTTCCACCATTCCCTATAAAATTAACTTCCAAAATTACCTCCCCTCATCAAATAAGCCTTGTTTTTGGCATAAATCCAAACTAGGAAGGCTTTAGTGAAAATCTAAGGAGGATGCCTGAAGAAGAGGTAATATTCTTCAACGAGTGTTTTTGTTTTATTTATTTCTCCACATCCTCCAATTATTATTAAACCATTATGATATAATAAAATCATTATATTACATATATTGGGATGTTTTTATAATAATTTAATGGCCTATAACAATCTCCACTTCTATCAAATGGGTTATGAAATCAGTATTCATTTTTATGGCGGACTACCACCTCACAAACTGATGTCATACATTCTTCCACTACCACCTCCCAAGGTTTGGAATGATGATGGATCTAAATTATATATATTAAATTTATAACAAATTTATACCCTTATATTCATTATATCAAATATATCATTTTACATTCCATTCTAAAGGGGATACGATAACGTCTCTCGTGTGTACGGCAGACTACCGTCTCACGGAGTGATGTGATTCGTCAATCACTAATGCTTTGCATGTAATGTAATAAGCATAAAGTTAATAGTAATATGTAATATACATGAAATAATACTTGTATTATTAATATATTTATCATTCTGTAAAGATAATGTATATCACTTTCTTTCTTACCTTTTCAGTCACTTAAAGATGATAACATCATTCGTGTACATGTGGACTACCACCTTCACAAAGCGATGTGACTCTCTTTTCATAACCTGGCCACATGGATAATATATATAGTTATATTTAAATAAATAATATGGTATATCTGATATAATGAATACTAATATAATTTTAGGAAATAACCAAGGTTTATAACTATGGTTATAGGTTAAGAAACTATGACTATTGGTAATAGCCACGGTTTAGTGGATCATAGCTCCTATTGGAATAGAAATAGGGACACGGATATAGCCACAGTTTCAAACTGTGTGTATAGACCTATATCCCTAGTTTCCACTATGTAGCTAAACTTGTGTCCATAGTTGGAAATTGTGGCTATAGATCATTCCATGTAAGATTACTGCCATGGTTTTGAACCATGGATATAGCCTACAGAAACTGTAAAAAAGAGTATATTATAGAATTCTAATACAAGGTTAAAACTACAAATATTTATCCCACACCTAATCAACATGACCAAAAATTCTAATACTATATTTATACTAAATTTTTTTATTGCTTCATGATTAGGCATTATTAATAAAATATTAAACACATGTCATAAAAATGAACGTATACTACCCAAAAACACAGTACTCCACCCACAAGGTGTCAAGAATATTGTCAAATATAAGGCTGAATGAAAATACAAATAATAGTAATTACATGGAAGTAGATAGGTTTGTCTTCTTAAGAATGAACTCATATACTTTATCTGTGTTGATTGAATTCCCAAGTATGTTTTTAAGCCTGTGAATTTCATTCTTCATGTATTTTGTGCCTTTCTAAAAGTTGTTATTTTTTATAAATCATATAGATATTTCAATATCTAGCAGTAGATCCCTTAATCTTCACTTATTCCTCTTTCATCCAACAAAAAACAACCCTCTTACCATCATCACTTTCACTTGAAAACTCCTTGGTCAAAATAATAATAAAAATATTCTATAAAGTTAAAAATATGGCCTCAAAAGAAGCAATGAGTAACATGTATAAAATATAAAATGTTTCAATAAAGTAGAACAATATCAAAAAAATACTGATTGATGGGGTGGTAACAACCATCCAGGTGTTTACCATAATTAATTACATCGCCCTTAATAATTTATAGATGAAAAAATTAAATATGTTATTATTTTCTTATAATTAATTAATGTTTCAACTAGATTCAATTATATATCATAACTAAGGATTTTCAAAAAGGATACTGGTTGAATAATGCATAAATTGAAAAAATAAATGATTTCCATTCAATACCTATGTCACTTACATGTTCATTCTTTCATAAGGTGTACATATTAAAATTAATACCCCTTCTACAGTTGTGATGCCCAGATAGCAACCCAAACAACCTTGGAAAATCTAGATTCCATCATAAAGGGGATTGTATGCCTTTTAATGGGTTAATATGAATTCTTAAATATCATACATCATATATACTCCTAATATCAACTATAACAATAGATCTATGTTATAAATGGTATCATTCTTCTAATAAGAAATTTTTTTTAAATGACCATGTTCTGAATCACATTATTGATACCTAGATTAGGCTACCACATGACCTGATTAGCACGTCTTGATCCCTAAGGTCTTACACAAGGACCATAGGTCTATTATTATCATTGGGGAGTGATTTTCCTACTATTTTTAATCAAATAAAAATAAAAAAACCAACACTAAAGTTAGGAAATACATGTCATACATTAGAAAATTATTTCCAAGGTAAAATTGTATTATCTAAAATAGGTTTATGACATAAATGTATAAGTTCCAAACATGATATTTAGTCTCCATTTATAACTTGAAGAGGCACATGACTCATACCAAAAATAAAAATTTACAATAAGAATAGATAATTAAAATATCTATTTGTACCCACAAGCACCTTCAAGTTAGACCATAGAACTGCATATCATCTAGAGTACACCTACAAAGTTTGATCATATTATACTCATTAAGACACCACCATGTTATTAAAATATATGAAATATATACAGATATATTATTTTGATCAATTTACTCATTTACATTAATATATATGAAAACAACTTTACATCTAGTTATGAATCAAATCATAATAGAAGTAGATAATAAAGTACATTAAAGATAAATATCAACTATAAATGAAAACTTCTTATATTGAAAGGATCCATACATGAAATACCATCTTCAATTATAATACTTTGAACTTAATATGAATAGGATAATTCAATGAGGATTTCCTCCCCAATGATCTAACCACATCATATTTCAGTCAGTGGTTTCAATTATGGGTAAAATCCTATCTTATAGAAATGGGAAGGTGTATACTAGATTTAGGTCTATAACTAATCAATGGAAAGTGGAAAGGTTTATAAACAAACATTGTTTAAAAAACCATCCCATGTGACATGACAATATATATTTTATATGATATCAAAATACCCATACCAAGATGATCATTTTTTATTAAAGCGATATCCATGATTAAATAAACCATACACTCTATGAAAACAATTATGATCTGTATAATAGAGAATGACATATTGGAAATATCAAAGTTGTAGTCTTGTTTGGGAAATAATTATTTCATAACAATTTATGCACATAATAAATTAAAAGGTAGACCTGCTATATTATTCCATATAATTCATCATGCCCCAAAAATAATTTACATTTTACACAATTATAACATAATAATATGTAATACATGTACATAAAATTAAAGTTTCTAAAATGGTAAAAAATCATTTAGAGAAACAAAACATATTTTATAAAACATCATTATTTTCTAGATGCATTAGATATAGGTGAAAAAAATTCTATGTTATGTGGGATGAGTATTTTCTTAGTTTCTTAATACCTATCTAAACAAGTTTCTAACTATTTCATGGATGTTAACTAGGGGGTATTACTAAAATTCTATGTAATGGCCCATGAATAGTATTTTTCATAGGCAATACATACCCAAAAAAATCCTAGATAAAGAGTTAATTGTGGTGTAATTGATGAATTTAGAATACCCATTTTAAAGTTACATTCATTAAAAAGTATGTTTTCAAACATGGATTTTACTTTAGGGTGAACATATATTCATTTTTCAATGTTATCAATAGTTTTCCTTCAAACCGGATACTTTTAGAAAATATAGTGTAAATCATATTTTATAAAGGAAGTGGTTTTATAAAAACATGTAATGTAAAAAATGTTTCACATAAGATCGATAATGACTCAAAGAAATAATGAAAAATAAACAAGTTACGGGTCTCAAAAAAAATATTTTGTTTGAGTTTGAACCCAAATAGTAAAACTGATTAATTTTAGGAATCACATCATTCCATTACCCTTCAAATCAACACATCCATTATTACACCACCAATGAAACTCTTAACCAATGTTACGTAGGGATGGTTATGACTCATGTTGGTTTAATTGGGAAGTAATGATTCCGTTATTAATTAAAGTTAATGATACAATATGGTATATGACTATTTGATATGCAGTCCCGCTATCTATGTTTCTCAAGTGATTTGATATTTCTTCCTAAGTATGAAGGGGTTAATTTTTATAGAAATTATTCAAATATATAACTAAGGTGTTTATAAAAAACAATTATTTCATATCTTTAGTAAATATGTACAATTTGAATAACTAGATTAAGAAAAATAGTCGTAGATAAACCCAATGAAAGCTTACAAATATTTAGAAGCATCATAGAAACCATATAAATATTATGAGTTTCAATAGAATTATATAATGTTTGGATTTTTTGGAGTCAAGAACTATTTAATGTCATTAATACATCATGTAACAGGAAATGACATGAAAAGAAATATGAAATGGAAAGATTAAAACTGAGAGAAGTTTGAAGATACAAAACTAGCTTCAAATGGTTTATGTTGTCTAGATAATGGAATTTAACATTAGCACCATGTCATTTAAAATTGAATATTACAATAAGAAAGGGAATTAGTAAGAAATTAAATATATTCTTAGGATTGAATTAACAAAATTGTAAGTGAATAAATACATTAAAAAAGACCTTAGGAACATAGTTATGATATCTGAAAATGTAAATAGATAATATATTATGAAATTAAAAAATAATAAATCAATTGTAATCTTAGTCTTAATAGTTTAAGTTAACTTCGAATGTTTCTATTTTTGTTTCAATAAAAAATAATGTTATATAACCCAAAAGGATTTGGTATTGTGTTTAATGGAGTCATGAAAATGAAGGCGATGAATATGGATTTAGATATAAAGGAAGGAAAATAAATTTGATTACCAGTTAAATGTGTTCAATGCTTACTAAGAGAATAATTTGATGACCAAAAATGATTTGGTATTATGTTTATGAGATGGTATTTATGAAAATAAATTATTCAATTCCAATTTTAGTTCTTATTGTGGTATAAATAATTCTAAAATCTGAACCTCTAAACTCATCGTAATAAACCATTAATGAATATATATTATATAGTGAATTGAGAAATGGGTAATTATTAATTGGCTATTTAAATAATAAGAAACACAGGGCAGGTTATTTTAATGTTTCTAAACATGTATAACAAAATCTATTTATATTTTGTATCTCATGATAGGGAAATTGAAATTTTTAACTATAAAATAAAAAATGTATGGTGTATTGAATACAATACCCAAATTGAAGGTCCTATCAGAATGCTGCAAATATGAAATTCTAAATAAATTAATAAATATAATATATGAAATCCAACATTATTGTGAAAGAAAACATTGAATAAATATAATTCGATAAAAATTGATTTCATCAATTCCTTCTGGAAGATAAAAGGGGAAAAACTTAAACACCATGAACGTATATACATCATTTTATGAAATTAGCATGATGGGAGGGATCACTATCCTCATCTATTATAAAGCATGTTCTTTTTTTCAAATTTTATCCTTCTGGTGAACAATAATATTTTTTACCTATAGATAAAAAACAATAAAAATCAATAAAAATCCAAAATATCACTACTCATATCATTATAGATATAAAGTAACAACATATATCGGATAACAAACTGAAAATCATAACTAGTGTAGAGATAATAGAGACCCTGAACTAAATTTAAGGTGATTGATACTTGAAAATAAACCAATTACTAAAAAACATGAATAAAATATGAAAAAATCAAAAATAAATAAAACTTATGATTAATCATAGGATCATTAAATAAAAATGAGGATTATAAAGACTCTTAAAATTCAAGGGAAATTTTTTATTAATTTTCTTTGGAATTTTACAAGACCGCGGTTTCTGACGGCACCTGATTCTGAGGCCCGGTGTGCCCGAAATCAATTTCCGAAGTTTGGCTCGGGTACGTTCAGTGAACGAACGAGTGGGTTTTTCTAACTTTTGAACTGGTGCCCGGAATCAAATTATGAGGGCACCGATGGAACCGTAGCGCCGTTAATTGCTTAGGAACTCCTGTTCCGGTGTTGCGTTTACACGAGTGTTGATAATAAAAATTGTGGAAGTTTATTTTATAATTACACTACAATTTTTATTATTTTACTCTAAGTGTTAGTTCTTGATGGAAGTTGGGTAACCACACAACCTCCCTTGGGAGGTTATGAGGGTGGTGGGGCCCACACAAACCCCACCCCTTCATATCCTCTAAAACCCCCCTCAACCCCCACTTAAATGTTGATAACTTAAGTTTACTTAACTTATGAATTTAATATGGTGAGTTACATGTAAGTTTTTGAAATTCAAACAATTGAATTTCAAATGCTTTGTTGTGTTAATAAAATAAGATTAGAAATTATTTTATTAGGGGTTGGTGTTGGGTTGTTTGAGAGATTTTTGGAGAAAAAGATAAGGAACATCTTCTTCCTCGACGAAGAACGCGAAGAACACCATTCTTCAACGAAGAACTTCTCCGCCGAAGAACACGGTTCTTCCGCGACGCCGTATCCACGACGTGACGTTCTTCTTCCGCGTCGTCTCTTCTGCGACCGTTTTCCACGACGAAATCACCGTCAATGACTTTGAATCCTCGCTTCGCGACGTTGACGTTCTCCCGCGATGCCAGACCTCCGCGACGCTCATCGTCCGCGGCTCGTTGACGAACACCGTTCCTAAACCGAGGTAGGAGATTATTTTATTTAATTATTTACATTCATGATTCTAGTTTATCGATTATCGTGGATTTTCGACTAGATTTTATCATTAACGAGAGGGGGTCGGACCGCACAAACACGGCCGAACCCCCCTCCTATGTTCATGTTTGATTCTTTTCGGATAGAATGGGATGGCGTGGTTCCGTCGCACCACAAGGGAATCACACGGCAAGTATTGTGTGACGTCGTCGCGCTGCACCATGGAGAGAAGTTAAGAACGCGACGCTGTCACGCCGCGTCGAAGGAAATCGAAGGCGCCGTGGCCGGAGCGGGGCCGCGGCGAAAGGGGCGCGGTGTCGTCGCACCACGCCGGACGACAAGGGCCTCGGATGGTTCTGGGCCGCGGTGGAACAAGGTGACCGGCGGCCGAACTGGGCCACCGGCGATGGATCTGGAAGGGGACCGGCCACCGCCGGTCCCATTGAGAAGGAGTCGGGCGGCCAGGTCGGGCCGGCCGGAAAGGGAAGGGGCCGGGGGAATTAAATTCCCCCGACCATTTCAAATATCCCCCCATAATTTTGGGGGGGGGCGCGGTTACACAGGGGGGCAGGCTCCCCCCCCCCTTTGCCGAACGGCTCGGCCAAAGCCGAGCCAGACAGCGCGGTGGGCGCGCTGTCCCCAGCCAGACCGGTGCCCGGCCGGTCTGCCAGGCCGGGCCGCGCCGGGCCAGGCCGGGCCGCGCCCAGCCGGTTCGGGCCGTGCCGGGCCGGTCCGACCCTGTCCGAGGCGGGTCGACCCAGTTTGGGCCAACCAGGGGGTCTCGGGCCGGGTCGGTCCGGGCCCGAAACCCCAGTTATCGGACTGTTTGGGTTCAAATGCCCATAACTCGGGCTACGGACCTCCAAACGACGCCCCGTCAGCGGCGATGCGATCCTTGGATCGGTACAGTCGTTTCGGTTTATCGTACTCAAGGTTTCAGAATACTTTGAGTTCGGCCGGGTTGGTTCGTACACAAAACCAACCGGGCCCTCGGAGCGGAAACGCTCATATCTTGAGCTACGGACGTCCGATTGACATGCTGTCAACTTTGTTGAGTTCCTCTTAGTGAGACGAATCATTTTTAATACTCCGCCCGAGGTTTGGATGCAGGTGGAGTATGGTCAGATTGGTTTTACCTTAAAAACCAACCGGGCCCTGGGATGAAAAGGCCAATAACTCTCAGACCGGGCGTCCGATTGACGCGATGTCTGTTGCGTTGAGTTCCTGTTGACGATACGGAACTTTTGGATACATCAACTCTGGACTATGAGATAGTTGATGTATCAGCCTCTCGGCTCATGGAGCGGACCCTCCTGAACGAGCTTGTTGTGTGCGGGAACCCTAGTGCTGGCTGCGACTGCTACTGTGACTGTGACGACGACTGTGCAGATATCCTCAGTGGATTCGACGACGACGACTACAGCACTTAGCGGTCCTATGTGGATTAGTGCTACAGATCTTGTGTGGGTCCGATCCTGTGTGGGTCAGCGCTCAACGGTTCTATGTGAGCTAGCGCCTACAGATCCTGTGTGGGTCTGATCCTGTGTGGGTCTTTGCGGGGGTTAGTACCTATCGATCCTTTGTGGGTCCAACGACTTAGATGGATCAGTGATCATCTCTATCGTCTTTCGAAGATGTATACCTGTATGAGCTGAAACCTGTTTGTTTTCATGTGTGGATTGTGTTGTGATATCCTGTGTGGATTACGTTTTGCTTTCCTGTGTGGAATACGTATACTTTCCTGTGTGGACTGAGTTGTACTTGGGCTCAGAGGTTGGAGCGTATTGGAATTGATGACTTAGGTATATGTATGGGCATATACCTAAGCAGTGTCGGTTGTTACTTCGAGATTGTATCTTTCCTTTGTGGTTTATCCTTTGTGGATTTGAGAGTCCTTCGGGGGTCTCGGGGTCCCTACTGAGTAGCTTATACTCACCCCTGCACGGGCTATGCCCGCACTACGTTGTGTTGGTTGCAGACGACGGACAGCGTTGATAGTGGTTGAGGCTTGTAGAGCAGGATGGTACCTGGAGGTGGACCACTGGGCGGGACATACTCGGAGCGGACGGTGGGACCTGAGGATCATTGGAGCTATCTGTAGCCACCCTTCAGGTGGGATTTCTAGTGGACAGGTTGGTGTAGCGGATTTTACTTTTCAGTTGTTGTTTTCCCTTTCGAGTTGTACTTTACTTTTAGTTTTTGTTTGTATACTGGCCCACTTACTTTTCCGCACTTACAGTTGTACTCTGTTTTTACTTAGTGTTTAATTTTCTGCTTGCTTACTCTTTGGTTCTTGTTTACCTTACAAAGGCAATGCCTTCCCTTTTTACCGGGATTTACGCCTTGGTGCTAGTCTCCATCCCCTGGCCTATGGAAGGCGGGCTTGGGGTAGTCACGACACGGGCCCCGAGGATGGGTTGTGACAAATTGGTATCAGAGGAGTTCGGTTCTACCGCCAACTCTGATCTTTTCTATGTGAAGCAATAGTGTTTAGCGTATTGAGTGTGGTTATCAGTACAGGGAGTCCAGTGTTTATGCGGCGACCGATGTATCCGTTACACCAGGTCCGTGTGGTTATCAGTACAGGGAGTCCAGTGTTTATGCGGCGACCGATGTATCCGTACACCAGGACCCTCACTTCTGATTTCTGACTTAATGCATGAAAACATTGATTGCATGTGTGTTTCAAGTTTTCTTTGTGATTACTTTGTATCAGCTCACCAGGTATACTGTTCTGACCGTGGCGCACCTGTTTCCTTTTCAGGATGGCCCCACGACGGCAGACAGCTAGGGTTCCGAGAGTCGAGCATGACGACAACCCACCGAGCGACGAGGCCTCGGTGCAGGGCCCTTTGTCAGCAGTGGCACCGGCGGTAGCTCTACCCGCCGAGCCACCGATGCTTCTAGCACCAGCCGCTGACGATGCACGTCGCCTCAGTGCACTGCATGAGTTCCAGCGCCAGCGACCACCCAGGTTTCATGGGGATACGGACCCCCAGGTAGTCGAGGACTGGCAGGAGTCAGTCGTACGAGTTTTCAGGCTAGTGAGGACACCAGAAGACCTCATGGTGATCCTCGTTGCGAGCCTACTACACGCAGCAGCGGGCCGATGGTGGATCTTGATGCTTCAGATGCACGATGAGGCATCTCTACTCTGGACATACTTTGAGAGCCTCTTCCGCTCAGAGTTTGTCCCAGCCACCCTCCGTGCGGTACGCATTCAGGAGCTTCTTCAGCTGCGGCAGGGAAGCATGACAGTCGCTCAGTGCTCGGCGAGATTTACTGATCTCTCGCGCTACTCGACCGACATGGTACGGGACCCCTTCTTCCTGGCTCGGACCTTTGATCAGGGTTTGAGACACGAGATCAGGGCATCGCTAATCTCCCTCAGCATTCCGACTCAGACAGGAGTACTGGAGCGGGCCCTTTTGATCGAGATCTTTCTTGCTGAGTCTACACCAGCGCCGAGACCCACCGCGGGGCGGCACGTAGCAGAGTCTTCTTCAGCAGGCAGTCGACGGATGACTCAGGGGTCCAGGCAGACCAGACCCTCAGGTAGACAACCTCAGGACACTGGCTTAGCAGTGTGGGGCACACAGCGCGGAGCCAGTCTTTCGAGAGGCAGACAGTGCTACTCGTGCGACGGGCAGGGCCACACGGCTCGTGATTGCCTAGCCCACCGTGCCGAGGAGCAGCAGACGGTTGAGGGACCACCGAGGCAGAGGAAGAGGGTCTACCGTGGCAGTCCGCAGGGAGGAGGCGGACGAGGCAGAGAAGTTGGCCGAGCAGCAGGTGGTGGGCGACGCTTTGAGGCTCTACCACCACCACCACCAGGAGGTCCACCCCGACCACAGGGAGCTGGCGGGAAGAGACAGGCACAGCTCCAGGCAGCAGAGGCCTACGACCACGGCGCACCCGAGATGATTCGAGGCACTATCTGTGTCTATTCCACCCTTGCTGCAGTACTTATAGACACAGGGGTGAGTCACTCTTTCATAGTCGTTGCCCTTGTTCGGAGCTCGGAGATTCCGACAGAGCCGTTGGCTCGATCCTTATGGCTAGAGACTCTTACGGGAGCAGACTCGATGATTACGCACTGGTGCCAGCAGTGTGAGCTTACTCTAGGAGGCGAGAGCTTCGGCTGGGATCTTCTTGTAGCAGCGTCGAGTCCTTACGACATCATCTTGGGCATGGATTGGTTATCTATGGTCCATGCACAGATTGACTGTTTTAGGCGCAAGGTGCGATGTGTACGCACCGACGGGAGCAGGTTCACCTTCACCGGAGAAAAGGGAGCATTTTCAGCGTAGGATGGACTTCTTCGGAGGAGAGGACAGCCCATAACTCATCAGTTGGCTAGCCTCATCCTAGGAGCAGTTGACGTGCGGAGTCCTGGTTTTCCTGTAGTGGTGGATCAGTTTGCGGACGTTTTTTCCGACGACGTTCCAGGGTTACCTCCTCGCAGAGAGGTAGACTTTTATATTGATATGTACCCCGGCACAACCCTAATATTGACTCCAGCATATTGGATGGCCCCCGCTGAGCTTCGAGAGCTGCAGGTACAGTTGTAGGACTTGCAGGGCAAGGGGTTCGTCCGACCCAGTGTTTCACCCTGGTCTTCCCCAATTTTGTTCACCAAGAAGGCGGACGGGAGCTTGAGACTTTGTGTTGACTATCGTCACCTGAACCAGGTGACAGTGAGGAACAAGTATCCTCTATCGAGGATTGATGACATCTTTGATCAGCTCAAGGGAGCACGATGGTTCTCGAAGATAAACCTCAGGTCAGGCTATCACCAGCTCAGAGTTCAAGACGAGGACGTGCAGAAAACGGCCTTCAGATGTCGGTATGGACACTATGAGTTCTAGGTTATGCCCTTCGGCATAACCAATGCTCCAGCAGTGTTCATGGACCTCATGAATAGGATCTTTCAGCCATACCTCGATCGATTTGTCGTGGTCTTCATCGACGACATTTTTATTTACTCGACGACTGAGGAGGAGCATGCCTACCACTTACGGGTTGTACTAGACACACTCCGAGAGCACCAGCTTTATGGTAAGCTCTCTAAGTGCCAGTTCTGGATATGTGAGGTCCACTTCTTGTGACACGTCATCTCTGAGGCGGGATTTGCATTTGATCCTACGAAGATCGAGGCAGTGCTAGCTTGGGAGCCACCCAGGAGCGTGACGGAGTTGCGGAGTTTCTTGGGTCTAGCTGGATACTACCAGAGATTTGTGCCAGACTTCTCCAGAGTTGTGGCACCACTCTCAGCTTTTACAAATAAGGGTAAACCCTTCGTGTGGTCAGACAAATTTTATCAAAGCTTCCAGGAGCTGAGACAGAGATTAACCAGCGCACCTATCTTGAGGTTTCCTGAGGAGGGAGTAGGGTAGGTAGTCTACTGCGATGCATCAGGGACCGGACTTGGATGTGTCCTGATGCAGGAGAGGGCAGTGATCACCTATGGATCACGTCAGTTGAGGCCGCATGAGCAGAACTATGCTACCCATGACCTGGAGTTAGCAACAGTGGTCTTCGCTCTGAAGACATGGTGACACTATCTGATGGGAGAGCGCTTTACAGTCTTTTCTAACCACCAGAGTCTCAGGTACATCTTGTCGCAGAAGTACATAAACCTGAGACAGCGGCGATGGCTCGAGTTCCTCTAGGACTATGACTTTGAGATAGTCTATACTCCTGGGAAGGGGAACGTAGTAGCTGATGCCCTCAGCAGGAGGACGGGCATTCAGCTACTTGAGGAGGCGACCGAGCAGCTAGCCGCTTTGCAGATATCCTTTGTGGATAGAGATGGAGCAGCCTTCCTTCAGTCTCTCACAGTCACTCCTCCACTACTACAGCAGGTCATAGAGGCATAGCGTGGGGACGCTGACTGTGAGACATAGCGTGCACAGATATCCTCAGGATAGGCACCTGATGGTTTCTCCTTTGGAGCAGAGCACGACATCCTTTATAGTGGACGTACCATGGTACCAGTCACTTTACGGGAGGAGTTACTGAGAGAGTTTCACACTTCTCCTTTAGCGGTACATCCTGGAGTGGCGAAGATGTACCAGGATCTCAGACGACAGCACCGATGGCCAGGCATAAAGAAGGCTGTGGTAGAGTTCGTTTCTCGATGCCTCACCTGCCAGCAGGTGAAGGCTGAGCACCAGGTACCAGCAGGCTTGGTACAACCCTTGGAGGTCCCGGAGTGGAAGTGGTATGGGATATCTATAGACTTTGTGACTGGACTTCCACGCACTTCAAGAGGTCATGACTCCATATGGGTGATTGTCGACCGACTCACCAAGTTGGCTCACTTCTTACCCATCAGAGAGAAGGGCTCAGTGGAGAGCTTGGGACGACTTTACGTTCAGGAGATTGTTTGGCTTCACGGTGTGCCATCATCTATTGTCTCCGATCGAGATGCTCTCTTTACTTCCCGGCTTTGGAAGGGGTTGCAGGAGGCGTTCGGGACGCAGCTACGTCTGAGCACAGCCTTTCACCCTCAGACGGATGGTCAGACGGAGAGGACCATTCAGACTCTCGAGGACATGCTCCGCGCATGTGTCCTCGACTTTGGTCGTAGCTGGGAGTACCACCTACCCTTGGTGGAGTTTGCGTACAACAATAGCTACCACTCCACCATCGGGATGGCACCGTAGGAGGTGTTGTACGGCCGACCTTGTAGATCTCCTTTGTGCTGGACAGACCCTGGGGAGTCAGCACTTGTGGGGCCAGAGATGGTCCAGGCCACGACAGAGAAGGTCCAGGTCATCTAGGAGCAGATGAGGACAGCTCAGAGCCGGCAGAAGTCATATGCTGACAGGAGGCGGAGGCCACTAGAGTTCGAGGATGGTGACCACGTCTTCTTGCGTGTCTCACCTCGACATGGATTACGGAGATTTGGCTGAGGCGGCAAGTTATCTCCACGCTTCATCGGACCCTTCTAGATCCTCAGCAGGATTGGTGAGGTGGCTTATCGTCTGGCTCTACCACCTCAGTTGCACCGAGTGCACGACATCTTCCACGTATCTCAGCTGAGGAGATACGTGCATGACCCAACGCACATCATTGACCATGGGGAGCTTGAGGTTGACGATGGGGCGACTTTTGCGAAGGTCCCAGTGGAGATCGAGGATCGACAGGAGCGGGTCCTACGTGGATGGTCGATTCCTCTAGTGCGCATCAAATGGCAGCACGGGAACCTCTAGGAGAGAACTTGGGAGCGGGAGGCTTAGATGCGTGCTCAGTACCCTCATTTGTTTCCATAGTTTTGATGTATCTTTACGGGGACGTAAAGCCCTGAGGTGGGAGTAATGTAAAGACACGTAAAATTCAAGGGAAATTTTTTCTTAATTTGTTTTGGAATTTTTCAAGAGCACGGTTTCTGACGGCACCTGATTCTGAGGCCCGGTGTACCCGGAATCAATTTCTGAAGTTTGGCTCGGGTACGTTCAGTGAACGAATGAGCGGGTTTTTCTAACTTTTGAACCGGTGCCCGGAATCAAATTCTGAGGGCACCAATGGAACCGCAGTGCCGGTAATTTCTTAGGAACTCCTGTTCCGGAGTTTCGTTTACACAAGTGTTGATAATAAAAATTGTGGATGTTTATTTTATAATTACACTACAATTTTTATTATTTTACACTAAGTGTTAGTTCTTGATGGAAGTTGGGTAACCACCCAACCTTCCTTGGGAGGTTATGAGGGTGGTGGGTCCCACACGAACCCCACCCCATCATATCCTCTAAAACCCCCCTCAACCCCCACTTAAATGTTGATAACTTAATTTTACTTAACTTATGAATTTAATATGGTGAGTTACATGTAAGTTTTTGAAATTCAAACAATTGAATTTCAAATGCTTTGTTGTGTTAATAAAATAAGATTAGAACTTATTTTATTAGGGGTTGGTGTTGGGTTGTTTGAGATCTTTTTGGAGAAAAATCTAAGGAACATCTTCTTCCTCGACGAAGAACGCGAAGAACACCGTTCTTCAACGAAGAACTTCTCCGCCGAAGAACACGGTTCTTCCGCGACGCTGTATCCGCGACGCGACGTTCTTCTTCCACGTCGTCTCTTCCGCAACGGTTTTCCGCGACGGAATCGCCTTCAACAACTTCGAATCCTCACTTCGCGGCGTTGACGTTCTCCCGCAACGCTCGTCTTCTGCGGCTCGTTGACGAACACTATTCCTGAACCGAGGTAGGGGATTATTTTATTTAATTATTTCTGTTCATGATTCTAGTTTATCGATTATCGTGGATTTTTGACTAGAAGTTATCATTAACGAGAGAGGGGCCGGACTCCACAAACACGGCCGAACCCCCCTCTTATGTTCATGTTTGATTATTTGCGGATGGAACGGGATGGCGTGGTACTGTTGCACCACGCGGGAGTCACACGACAAGTATTGCGTGAGGCCGTCACACTGCGCCATGGAAAGAAGTTAAGAACGCGACATTTTCGCGCCGCGTCGAAGGAAATCGAAGGCGTCGCGGCCGGAGCAGGGCCGCGGTGAAGGGGCGCGGTGTCGTCGCACCGCGCCGGATGACAAGGGTCGCGGCCGGTTCCGGGCCGCGGCGGAACAAGGTGACCGGCGGCCGAACCGGGCCGCCGGAGACGGAGCTGGAAGGGGACCGGCCACCGCCGGTCCCGTTGAGAAGGAGTCGGTCAGCCAGGTCGGGCCGACCGGAAAGGGAAGGGTCCAGGGGAATTAAATTCCTCCGGCCGGTTCAAACGGCCCCCCATAATTTTGGGGGGGGGGGGGGCGCGGTTACACAGGGGGGCAGGCGCCCCCCCCCCCCCCTTTGCCGAACGGCTCGGCCAAAGTCGAGCCAGACAGCGCGCTGGGCGCGCTGTCCCCAGCCGGTCTGCCAGGCCGGGCCGCGTCGGGCCAGGCCGGGCCGACCCTGTCTAGGGCGGGTCGACCCGGTTCGGGCCAACCGGGGGGTCTCGGGCCAGGTCGGTCCGGGCCCGAAACCCCCGTTATCGGACTGTTTGGGTTCAAATGCCCATAACTCAGGCTACGGACCTCCAAACGACACGCCGTCAGCGGCGATGCGATCCTTGGATCAAGACGGTCGTTTCGATTTATCGCACTCAAGGTTTCAGAATACTTTGAGTTCGGCCGGGTTGGTTCATACACGAAACCAACCGGGCCCTCGGAGCGGAAATGCTCATATCTTGAGCTACGGACGTCCGATTGACATTCCGTCAACTTTGTTGAGTTCCTCTTAGTGAGACGGATCTTTTGGAATACTCCGCCCGAGGTTTGGACGTAGGTGGAGTACGGTCAGGTTGGTTTTACCTTAAAAACCAACCGGGCCCCTGGGACGAAGAAGCCAATAACTCTCAGACCGGGCGTCCGATTGACGCGCCGTCTGTTGCGTTGAGTTCATGTTGACGATATGGAACTTTTGGATACATCAACTCTGGAATATGTGACAATTGATGTATCAGCCTCTCGGCTCGTGGAGCGGACCCTCCCGAACGAGCTTGTTGTGTGCGGGAACCCTAGTGCTGGCTGTGACTGCTACTGTGACTGCGACGACAACTGTGCAGAGATCCTCAGTGGATTCGACGACGACGACTACAGCACTCAGCGATCCTATGTGGATCAGTGCTACCGATCCTGTGTGGGTTTGATCCTATGTGGGTCAGTGCTCAGCGGTTCTGTGTGAGCCAGCGCCTACAGATCATGTGTGGGTCCGATCCTGTGTGGGTCTTTGCGGGGGTTAGTACCTATCGATCCTTTGTGGGTCCGACGACTTAGATGGATCAGTGATCATATCTATCGTCTTTCAAAGAAGTATACCTGTGTGAGCTGAAACCTGTTTGATTTCCTATGTGGATTGTGTTGTGCTATCCTGTGTGGATTACGTTTTGATTTCCTGTGTGGAATACGTATACTTTCCTGTGTGGACTGAGTTGTACTTGGGCTCGGAGGTTGGAGCGTATTGGAATTGATGACTTAGGTATATGTATGGGCATATACCTAAGCAGTGTCGGTTGTTACTTCGTGATTGTATCTTTCCTTTGTGGTTTATCCTTTGTGGATTTGAGAGACCTTCAGGGGTCTCGGGGTCCCTAATGAGTAGCTTATACTCACCCCTGCACGGGCTATGCCCGCACTACGTTGTGTTGGTTGCAGACGACGGACAGCGTTGATCGTGGTTGAGGCTTACAGAGCAGGACGGTACCTGGAGGTGGACCACTGGGCAGGATGTACTCGAAGCGGACGGTAGGACCCGAGGAGCAGTGGAGCTATCTGTACCCACCCTTCAGGTGGGATTTCCAGTGGATAGCTCGGCGTAGCGGCTTTTACTTTTCAGTTGTTGTTTTCCCTTTCGAGTTGTACTTTACTTTCAGTTTGGGTTTGTATTCTGGCCCACTTAATTTTCCGCACTTACAGTTGTACTCTATTTTTACTTAGTGTTTACTTTTCCACTTGCTTACTCTGTGGTGCTTGTTTACCATACAAAGGTAATTCCTTCCCTTTTTACCGGGATTTACGCCTTGGTGCTAGTCGCCAGCCCCTGGCCTATGGAAGGCGGGCTTGGGGTAGTCACGACACGGGCCCCGAGGACGGGTCGTGACAAGGATGTTGGAACAAAATCATGTGGATGAAGGAAGAATAAAGACTGTGAGTGGGAGGAGTGTGGTTCAAAGAAAGAGTGGAGATGGCTCATGGAAGGTCGCATCTATAGAACTCATGTGGGGCCCACTCACAAAAGTAAATGTATGAATAGTTTACATGTTAAACATTTACCATATTCAATATAGAAAAAATAGAAAAAAATGGGTTCAAGAATTTACTAACACATACCATCAAAGGCATGTCGGAGGAGGAGGTAGGGAGGCTACCTCAGAGTAGTGTTGGTGGGGAGGTGTGGTGGCTATGAAGAAGGAGGAGGAAACAATTCAGTATAATTAAAATAAAACTTAACTACTGAAGAAATAGACAGACACTATAATACAATAATTAAATATCTGTAGAAATAGACAGAAACCTAAGAAAAAAATTCAATATAATAATAATAAAACATAACTACATAATAAAATTCAACATATAAACAAACCAATAATATAGTTTACATCAAATGTGATCCTAAATACTAGTATCTTCATAACCATGATAACCCTCATCCACACCTCTAACAGAAACATGATCACTACATCTCACACCACTAACAACATTATCATCATCGACATCAGCATCAACAATAGCAATGGTATCAGTACCAGCACCAGCATCAGCACTGGTTAGAGAATATAAATCTACATAAATAGAATAAATAAACTCCAAATAGACATAAACTGTTGCAGAAGAATCTAGTGGAAGTGTAGATGAAAGAGCAGACATAGATTTCATTATATGTTCATTTATCAACATTTGGCGTTGAGTATCTTCTTCAAGTTTTTGGAGTTTCTTCTTAAGATTATTTTTTTTATTGTGGAGTTCATTTATTCCACTATAACAATAAAAGTACTAGTACTAAAAAAAATTGTTGGAAGGCCAGTATCTAGATGGTAAAATCTTCTTCCCATGTTGAAAACGCACTCTCTCATGATTCTCATCTCTTAATATCTGATGCAGATGATAATTTAGGGCCAAATTGTTAGGTTCTGTTTGTGTCAATGCCTCAAAATAAATATTTTGAGTGATACATATAATAAATTAAAATTATAAAATAATTTAAAGAATAATATTAATTCAAAATAAAAGAAATTTAAATACACTTACAATCATCTCCTAGGTGTTTCTATTTACCACAGTATCATCTCTCTTTTTGGTCCTTGTAAAAAACACGGTAGGTTATGGAATGAAACCCTCAATATTCAATGAATTTTTATTGAAAAAATAAATAAATAAAGTATTGAGTTGAATATCAATTTATTCAACAATTATATCAATGAGATGAAATTTATCGGGACCCTATTTTTTCGGGAATCTTCTCTATTGTTGTTTGGTGGGTCATCAAAAATATGGTCATATATGTCCTCCAGGATTGACTCAGAGAGTTTCCTTATTTCAGTGGTAAGATCACCCACAAATACAATATCTAAACTCCCATGATTATAAATGTAAATTCAATTATTAGATATATTAATGAAATTTTCCCAAATATGGTTGGCATCATTAATGGATTCATAGGTTACAGTCACTAATAAAAATGAAATTTTCCCATTTCTATTTATTTTACTTTTAAATTCATTACATAACTTTTGATGGAGAGAAATCATTCCTGAAAATCAAAGGAAAATATTATTGGGGAGGGTAGAATAAAATAGATTACATGTCCTTTCTCATGATATGGGAGTGAAGTGTGCCCATGAGTATGAATGTATTTCATTTCACTCTTATTTATTTTATTTCTTTTTGATTTCTCCTATAAATATAAAAATATATAATTCCATTAACAGAAATAAATTAAGTAATTTATACTTTAAAAATCATTTTCAAATAAATAAATGATTATATAAATAAATTTAACTAATACTTGAAACTCTAGGCTCTTCTAATATCCTATCATCTCATTATATTATAATATAGGGAAATAATGAATGATTGGTATTTATTTATGCTCTATATCAAATCTCTCTTTTGAACCAACATAAAATCAATACTAGTAAACTCACAACATATCACCTAATTTCATTAACCTTTTATCCTTGGCATTTTTTCCATCGGGAAAATTATATCAAAACTGCATTAGAAAAAAAATATTTGTTAATAAAATAATATAAATTAATATATATATATATATATATAATTCATTAATTACCCAAATATTTTCCAAGAATTGTTCTTTATTTTTATCCAACATCCCTCCAACTCATTGGTTGAACTGGAATGATATTTTTATGTTTAGAAAGTGTTCACAAAATACATATGTATTCCTTACCATGTTTTCCAATTATAGAACTATCCTTATTATTTTAAACCATAATTTTCATGTGTCAATTCCAAACCTCTCCCTTTTTTGCAGCCTCATCTATAGTGTAGGATGTATCTATTCATGAAAAATAATAAGTAAATGCAAATAATATATATATATATTTATCATTAATAACTATTGGTAATATTTAAACACATACCAGTAGATGGGGGTTCTACTGACCCCTGAATTTCTTCATCTATAGGAGGGGGAGTAATTTATATGGTAGGTGGGATATCTATAATAGGAGGGCTTTATATATTCGATGATGATAAGTGCATTAATGGGGGTAGAAACACTAATGGACATCCCTACATGGATGAGGGTGGATATGGATATTGCTATCAGGGTGGGATATATGGGGAAGAAGTTCACTATACAGTGCATGGAAGGAATGAGTACTAAGGAGGGATGAGATCCTGAGAACTACCATACTATATGGCTATGGGTGGAAATGGATACGAAAAATCTTGGTATGGAAAATATGGAGATGGAATAATCAAAGGATGACCCCATAGTGACCGAAGCAGGATAAGGGGAGGCTGAACTAAATGAACTCAAGGTGACTAAAGTGGGGTGGGATAAACTATAGAATTTATATTACTAGTACCCCCTCCATACTATCTACCTCCACAGAATAATCCAATCATCTCCTTAATGATGTATCCTGAAGTAACACGGATGATAAAATAAAATGAAAGATAACAATATAAATTATATGAAAAAAAAAATATAGAAACATACATTGTACTTACAGTAGTGATTAGAGGATACATTCCTAAATCTATAATATCAGGTTCATTTATCTATATTCTTATTCTTCTAATATAATTATAACTAGACATATTTACTTGGATAAATAAAACCATTAAACATATTGTCAAAATAATTTAGCAAACAAAGATTAAAACTGGATTTTTAATCCCAACCCATCATGATTTTGAAAAAAAATATATAGTTAACAATGATATCAAATTAACATATATAGGCATCAATAAAAAGAGATAGAAGAAAATATTTTTAATAGATAAGTATAGTGTTCAACAATAGTATAAAGTATATTTCAAATAGATTTTTATTCAGAATTTCAAAATTTTAACAATTTTCCATGTAAAACCTCAATTTTCCCATAGAAAATGTTTTTTCCTTGGATTTTTAGTAAGCAATAGAAGATTATAGAAATTAATTCCAACCATATTTTAAATTTTTTGTTTCATTTTTATATTTTTTTATATTTTTCTACTTTAAAACCACTCTATCATCAGCACAAATTAATGAGGGGTTTTTACTCATTTTGACTTACTTTAGAATTTTATTCCTTGGGTATTGCAATATATCATCTCTTCAATTGTATTTAAGAAGGTTAATAAAGAATATTTTGTCCCTTTTTATGTTTTTTAAAGATTATTAAATTTTATAGATCATTTTAAACTTTTTCTCATTTTTCTAAGGATGAACTAAGTAGTAAAAAGTAAAGCTTCAAATAGTTTGAATTAAGGAAGCTTGCTCCTAGGTTATAAAAATTATAACTCTTTATTTGTTATATTAATTAATTATAATCTATGAATCTACACTAATGCATAGTTTATAATTATTCTCCCAATTTATATATCTCAAGAAATTGTATAGGGAAATTCTATTTAATTTGATATCATGTATGATGGTTTAGAAAATCCATATTCAATATTGAAATAATATCTGGTAAATACATAAAAATGTGTCAATGTTATATGTGCTCTGTGACAATTTATGGTTCATAATCTATTCTAAAAATTGAATCATTTGTGTCATAAAATGCACCATTATAATAAATATCAACCGGTTTATGAACAAAATCATTATCATCCCTGCCTTCATCAAGGATATGTCTAGGAATGATATCAACAATAACACCAAATTGTTGTTTTAATGGGACAGTTACATAAAAAAATTATTTATCTTATGATAAAATAATATAAGGTTCATTAGTAAGTAACTAATGGTTCATATCAATCACTATAATTCAAATTAATCTATATGCATGTCTTTCCATGTCATTGAATAAAACCACTTTCATTTCATCATTACGACCCCACCATGTGCATAGTAATATAATAAAATTATTCGACAGAAAACCCCATAATATGATATATTTTCTAATTGAGGTTTATTTTTTAATGCACTCACATAACAATATGTTATAGTTATTATTGTGACACCATCATGCTATGTTTCCAAATTTCTTACAGAACTATTTATAATAAATTTAAATTCATTTAAAATCATTTCTATACAATCACTTACCATGTTTTTTAGACCAAAGTACAATGCTCTTATTACATTTGATAAATCATTCATTGGTAAAGTTAAAACTTGAAAGTTACAAACATAAATTATTAAACAGATACCTTTGATTATGTTATGAGAAAAAAGGAAATCTTTTACCTCTAACTTTAACTATGCAGTAAATTCTTTTCAATGCGATTTTTTATTTCTCTTAACAGATAGAGAAAGATTTATCCTTTTTATAATTTCGAAATGTTCTCTAAAAATATGAAAGCTTTAAAAATTTCAGAATTTATGAATAAATCACACAAAAAAATTTATAAATATTAGTTTACTTACTTTATGTAATCACCAATCACACCATAGTTGAATGATACTATAAGATGATTCATTTCCAACCATTCCCTTATTAAAGTACACAATGAGTATGATCCTGATGTCCCCCCTAATTGGGGAAGTGAAGGAAATGTAGGCTGAATGAGATCATATTTCTCATATTTATTTCTCATTAGTCAATTATACCTCATAGTGACATTATCTAAGTACGATCAATAGAAATCCATGAATTCTTGTGCTCAATAGCCTTTAACAATAGATCCTTTTGGGTGATATTAATTTCTCACAAAGATTTTAATGTAAAAATCAGTATTTTAATTGGATACATCAACTAACTCAAAACAGTAACATCAAACAAAAAAAATTAGAAGATTCATAGCCAGATGTAACTTAAATGTAAAAATTGACGGTTGTCAAATGTTCTCCAAGTCACAAAGAATAACCAGTGTATCTCTCTAAAATTTCTAAACAACACTTCTACTTAGTCTTTTGGCTCAAAAGTATCGATAAAAATGACATAACTAAATCTCATAAAATCTAACATTATGTGAAAGTAAATATTGAATTGAAATGGGAATCAACTCATGTAACAAGACATGGTAAACATGGGTTTTATGATATTTTAGTTTCACACCATGTGTATTCACCTTTTTTAAAATGTAAATTGAATGACCATATGGAACCCTCAAACATTTTAATACCTAAAGAAATTGTTTTTATCTACATTTTTCATCCATTAATAGAAAAAAGATACCTTACACTTATTTTATCTAATTAAATTAAGATTAAGTCTTTCTTTTATACCTAAATCCATCAAATCATGACATGACCGCAAATCATCTTTTTTTCCCTTTGACATTTAAAAGAGTATCAAGTAACATCTCCCAAATGTTTTTCTCGATATTCAATATATCCCAACAATTACTCAATAAAATTTGTGACTAATATGGAAACTAAAAGAATATAATTTTATTTCTCCAATTTCTATTGGAATTTGAATTTACATGTTATCGCTTTCTGATATTTGATTGAATTTTTCCAATAATATAATTCAAACTATCAATTTCTATAATAATATCATTCTCTGATATTAATTGAGTTGTTTTAACTATCTCATTATCATTATCAAACTATCTCTAATTTTTCTTGTATGGATGATCAATTGGTAGAAACCATTAATGCCCTATAAATCTGAAAGTTCATCAAAACATTAATCTCTAGGAATGTGTATTTTGTATACAAATAGGGAAAGATAATTTCCTTTTTTTACACCAACCAAAAATCATTAAATAATCTAGGAAATAATTTATCATCCATGATAAAATTGCATGAAATATAAATTACTTATTTCTGAATGCATCATACGCTTGCGCACTAATAATCCAAAGCTCATTTAACTCATCTATTAATGGATAAAAGTATATGTCAATAAAATTTCCAAGATCACTAGGTTAATATATATATATATATATATATACTCATGTTAGTAAAAATCTTCTTCATACACATGCATGAAGGTAAGTTATAAATGTGAATAAAATTCGCCAAGTATTGTGTGCAGTCTGAATTTGGAGAAATGGGTTGAAACCATCACATGATAATCCCAATATAACATGTCATGTGTCGGCTGCAAAATTAGGATGTAACCTATCAGATTTCTTCCAAGCTAACCCATATATATGATGCACTATTTCATCATTATCCTTATTTCTTTCATCTTTATTCCATCTCATATTCCTTACCATTTCTTCAAAAAAAACTTTTTAAAGCCTCGGAATTAAAGAGAAGTTCAACATAACTTTCTCTAGTATATGGGATTTAGTTCCATATTTATTAGTCTTCTGACTTGATATACCACATTATTTTCACTGTCTCAACTCTGCATTTTTCTTCCAAAATAGACAACAATATTTTGGACAAGAATGAATCTTAGTATATGAAAATACAAATTTTCAACCAATTTTGACACCGTGTAATAATTTTATAGAAGATGTGAATCATTAGGTAGTAAATCCTTAATAAATGTAAGGATATAGTTTACCATAGTATCACTAAATCCATACATTTATTTCCCATGATATAATCTCATTAAAAACTCAAGTTTACTCATTCTTTCACATGCTTGACATACTAGTGTATTCACATATTCTATCAGTTTTCTAACACTTTCAGCATCATCATTCTGATCAATAGACCAAAGTTATGTTCTGGTATTTATTTTTTCTTTTATTGGTCTACATGAGGAATTGGATTCAGAAAAAAATGGAATCCGATTAGAAATCAAATTTTTCATACCAATCCTTTTAGCTGAATCAATATCATTCTCCAATTGATCTTTTTCTCCATTTTGATACCACACATGATTTTTTTTTGGAAACCATGTTTATTGTTATGGTAACTCACTTCCTCACGAGTTAACTATGATCTTCTAGAACAATCAAAACATAGGAATAAACTCAATTCTCAATCTGAATCATAATTGAATGGAATATCCAAAAATATCAAAACACCTTCTAAAACTCATCAGTGATTCAATCAATGTTGAACATATAAATTATATCCATCCCGTGAAAAATAAACATATATTAAATAAATAATCTAGAAAATGACTTAACGTGATATGTATTGTTTTGTATGGTAAAAGGTAATAATTTATAACATTTTTATAGAAAAATCATGACAAATATATTTAATGGAAAGTAAATTATCATATGTATACACTCCTAGGAGATATCATATTATTTTGATTTCAACCTATTTTTCAAATGCATTATATAATTTATATTTTTCTCTAATGAAATAATTGTGGTTCTTGAATTATGGGATCCCTATTGACATGGTTATTTACAACACATGGTGTAAAATGGTGACAAGGTCCACCGATGCAAAATAGCATGCATAGCACAAAATGTGTGGCAATATTAACTTGTGGTGTACAATGGGAAGATACGCTCATTGAAATAATAAAAATAAAAAGATATATAGGAAAATTATTATTAATGATAATAATATAAAAATATAAAAAATACCTATAAATTTTAATGAACATTTATTTTGAAAATTAATATTATTTTAACAATTGAAAATTTCTTGTTCAAAAAAAATCATTACAATTCAATCGCGGGAAGGATAATAAGAAAGTGACAAACTTTTTGGTTGTGCTTGGTCATGGTGCCCGATCAATGCTTCACATATAGTTAGGGGAGGAAGGAAGGGAATAAATTGACTTGAATCATGGTGTTTTAATAAATTATTTTAGTAGATATGGGTTAGGCAGTTCAAAAAGGTGAAAAAAATAAAAAGAAAAAAAATATGATGGCTTAATGGCATGAAAAACACCACACCATGCCATGGTGAAACATAGGGCATGCCACGATGTGTCATCTCAACTGTACAATTTTGCAAGAGTTTCATGACATAGTGGTCCCAAGCACTACCCATGGAACAATAGTTCACTATGGAATGTGCCATTAATGAATGTTAAACTATATATATATGTATCTATATATTAAATTTTTTATACCAATTTATATATCTCCTTTTTTATTTCATGTAAACATCATAATAGAAAACCATAGTTATTTTTCCTTTCATGTTCACTCTAAAAATCAATTCCATTTGAGATCGTTTTCAACTCGACATTCATGTAATCACTTTCATATTTTTTAAAATAAATATCTTAATGATGTCATTGAAGTTTGATTAATCAAGGAAAAAAATATTTTTTCTTAATATATTCAAAAAAACAAATAAAATAATGTGGGTAAATTATATATGGTTTATGAAAAAAATGTGTGGTTTAGTGTATGGTTTTCAGGACACATTAGGGGAGATATCCCATGAGTGGGTGTAGGATAAAATGCCTAAAAATATATATCTTATAAAAAATTGTTTCATTGATTAGTTTGAATATTTATATCTTCCTCACCATAATGTAAGTAATAATGAATTTCAAACTAATATTTTTTATTTGGATAACCCATTATGGGATATTTTATAGGATTATACAGATATTAATTTATCAGTACACAAAAACCACTTATTAATTTCATTCCAAATTTTTATCATTTTCAATTTACCTTAATGATTAAATCCCTAAAAATGATGCCATACTTCTCTCTATCCTATATTTGTGAACTAAAATTTATATGTGAATATATTTTATTCAAAAAAATAGAGGAATAAATAGTAATTAAAATATTTACATCGGTGTAGCATATAGACACATTAAATTAAAAATATATAAAATATAACGATATTGATGAACTAATATTTCTTCTTATTCTTCTAAAAAATTATATTAATGGATTTCTATAATTCCTTATTTATCTATCATTGTAATTACATAGATTTCATCACTCAAAATACTTACCATGATAATTAATCATAGAAATTATTTAAATGGATCTCTATATCATTCCAATACCTCATAAAATCACTTTTAAATTTTTATATTTTAAAAATATTTTTAATTTATAATACATTTATTTTCAGACTCTTCAACTAACTCAATTAAACATTCCCCCTTTTATGATATATGAATTTATTCGTTTTTATCCATGTCATCCAAATAATAGTGTGATATTATATCAACATGGTGTGTATTATTTTGTTAACATTCTATCCAAAAACCCAAAGATGAAATTTATCACATATTATATTTTTTCACTTTTTTCCCTTATTTAAAAACCATACTTATAATTCACTATGTCATTGTGACCTACATGTCATAACATGGGTGTCATAGTTTAACCATCATGATCTTCTAGCTTCAAATCCATTATCAGTATCATGTCAGGCATTGTAAGAAATAATTGTTTCTAACATTAATATTTAAAATCATTATCCTTCACCAAATTACACATCCATTAAATAGTTTTTTCTTTTATTTACATTTTTATCTATAATATTAAATATTTTTTTGACCAAAACATTTATTTGATGAATTACACATTTAAAATATGGATGCTATAAGAACCTTTTCTCACTGTAACATGAACCATATGTATGTTATATCTCATTTTAATAATATTGTTTAATTAATTTTTTTCCAATAGAAAATGAATAGTTTCCCTTTGACATCTATTTCCCTAAAACATATAAATATAACATCTCATGGTAAACATACTATAATATTGATTGTGTGTAATCAATTGAAACACCTCTTGATTCCTATGAAACTTTTCAAAATGTATAATAAACTTAAAACATTATAATTATTCATTTAATTGTAACTTTTCATCCTTTTTAAATAAAAACAAACCAAAAATGAATACATAGTATTTTCCTAACAATATCCACCATTGGGCCATCTAAAAATACCACCCATTAATTAAAACATGGAAAATAATATATTGTAAATCATAAAACATTATATGTAGGATATTCAATGTTGTTTCAAAGAATCATCACCCATTCACACTAAGATAGTGTGATTCATGTTCATTTTTGAAAATCAAGAGTAAAATGAAATTGTTTCAAAAATACACACTCAAAATACCTCTTGATAAAGTCATAGTAACCTCACCTCAATTAATAAATCACTTGAATTAATTATTCTATAATACTATTACATTATATCCAACATTGATATAGATTAATATTTCTTACAATATTTTATATTTATCCATATTTTGTTTTACAGATAACCTTCTTAGAATTCAACACAACTAATCATTATATTACCTATTGAGAATATTTGATATATTTATCCCAATTTCTAAATAAACAATAATATCACTTATTCATGGTTTTTATAATTGATGAACCCAATTCCTCGAGGAAGCAAATTGTTCTTCAACAAAAAAACACATATGGTTTTATAAATCTAGATGAGTGGTCATAAATCATTTTCAACACACACAAATATTTTCTAATTTATATATCATTATATACCATGTAAACATGGTTTAGGATTGTACAATAATGAAATAATATATCTTAGCATCAACACTTAGAGAAATTATAATTTTATGCATATTGAAATTATAAGTTTATATATTTTATAATCTAAATATATTGTGCATTGTAATAATTAAAAATTCCATAACATTGAAAACACCCATTAGGGTTTTTTATTGATGTAAAAAAATTATGACAGCTTATCATTAAGAACTAAGATGAAGATCAAATAAAGAATAAGAATCTTAGATACTTTTTAAAGTCACAAAATTGGGTTTCAATAGAAAAGAAACAAAAAAAGAATTTAGATCAATAATTAAATCAATGAAATCAAGTGTGAAGATTAGATTTATTTCTAATTATAAATAACAGGAAAATAAAAATCAAATTCTTGATAAAAAATTGGCATGCTTAAATATCTTCTTCATGCGTGCACAAAAAAGGTTAGGTAGATTAAACAAAATTAAAGGAAAATATGATCCAATTGTTATGTATAAATTATCAAAATTCTATCCTGTATATATTAAAAAGTGAATTACTAAGATTAATGACTAAATAGGTAGAAAATAACTACCATTTGTGGAATAATCATATATAAACCTCAAAATTCACAATGAGGAGAAACTCTGTATAATGAAGTCAATTTGAAAAAAAAATATAAACAAAGATCTATGGTATAAATTAAAATATAAGATGATAAATTTAAAATTACTTATATTATTAGGCTTTTATTTGATCTCATGGGATCCAAATCCTGGTAGAAACTTGGTTGGTACAGTGTATTTGGTTTTTTTCTAGAACATTTCCTTGTGCCAAATCTAAACTGGCTTCAATGGTTAGCATCGAAGGAAATCTATGTGTGGAGGTGGGGAGGCCTCCTAGAAGTAGTGTCAGTGGTGAGGTAAGGTGTCCATGTTTGGTGGCAGCATTGAGGTTGGAGGGTCACGGAGAGGAGAGGTCACGGTCTCGTTGGGTGGCAGCGAGAGGTGGGGTTGTGAGGGGTAGTGTCAAGGGAAGTGGGTCGGGGAGAGGAGAGATCATGAGGTAAAAGGGAGAAATATAGGAGGGTTTATAATTTTAGGGATTCATGTAGGAGGAATCACGACTTAATCAACCCTATTTTCATGGTTCTTAGTATACAGTGGCATCAAATACCCATATAGCCATGGATTTAATTAAATGGTGGCTATAAATTAAGATATAGCCACATACCAGTAAAAATGTGGTCATAGGTCCATGTATATAGATCATTTTTATAGTAGTGTAACATTCTATAAAGATAAATTATTACTTAACCACTTTACATTATGATCACTGAAAAATAGAAATGTTACTCATGCGTATGTAAGGCCTATCATCTCCATGATCGTAATGCACTTCATTTTTTATAAACAATATTTCATAATTGGTTTAAAGAGTACAATTTGTGTAAAAATATGATAATTATTTCATTTTTAATATTCTGGATATGATAAAACTCTATAATATACACAAGAACTAAATATTTCATGAGAAAACACACATGAGAAAACAAGGCAATTAACACATGAAATGATAAAAATAATGGAATATTATTAATAAACATGTGATAATATGTTATAAAAGGATAATATATGATATTATAAATATTAATATAGTTATTTTATAATTTAATAACATTTTTAAAACCACTGTATGGGATGTTAAATAATTTTTATCCAAAAGGAAGTGTGGGGTAAGGTATTACGTCTCAGTTTACATTCTATTCATACTTATTGGATATTATGCACTAATTCAATTTCATGTGGTGTATATACCACCCCTTGACATGAAATATCATGAATATTTAATAATTAATGGCATTTTAAGTTTCAATTTGAATTTTTTTCATTTAAAAGTATTTTACTTTAAAATTAACAAGTGGAAAAAGTTATTGTATAATCTCACTTTCTTTTGTGATTATTATCTTTATATTGAAACAATAACTTACTTGTAATAATTTTTCATTGTAAATTATATTTCTCTTGAATATAAATATTATTTTATATTTGATTTTAATATTTCCTATACCTATACAACTTTTACATAGGGTTTTTACTTTGATAGTTATTTGATTAATTGGGGAAATATTGATAAATATGTATCCTTTACTCAATATGGATATTTGATGATAAGGAGCATTATTGATGAATTAAATATATTATTAGATATATGTGGAATTATTTGGACATGAATATATGTGTGGGGACCATTATATATATTCCCTTGGTGCATAGACAGGTATCATGAAACAAAATCAGTTGCCAAACCCTATGCATTTGTAACAAGTGGTTTTTAACTATCTTGGGGATTGATCTTGATATTAGAGGTATAACTATCCAAACCTGATGGTTTTATACCTATTAGTTTTAAAATTTGTTGAGGTTATATCTTAAATGTAAAGGTATCATGTTTCTAGGAAACATTGCATCTAATAAGTAATCATTTCCTTCATTGATAATTCAGTTTTTTTATTATCATTCATGCTATATTCACTATGATATTATCTATGGATTCATTCCGTTATCATTTTATTTGTTAAATGGAATGTTATTTTGTTTATTTACCTTTCTATATTGATTCTAACTTATATTACCATGATATTCATGTTATTTTAATGGTATGTTTTTCTAGTTATTTACCTTTCTATATTGATTATGCTTATTGATTCATTAAAGGTTCCATTGTACTTAACCCTTACTGAGCATTTGACCTCACCCTTATTTTGTATCCTTTTCCCAAGAACCCCTAAATTTTATAATGTTTGATATGGAATGATATTCTAGAGGTAATAATGTTATTCTTAGAAAAATTATGTTGTAATGTTTTTTTTCAAATGTAATGTATGAATCAAGTATATATCGAGCTTATCCAGACTAATAAACTATTTGGTCCTTAGGAATTTGATTCCATGTATCTTATTACAATGTAATAAAGTATAAAATAGATCTAGGATGATGATGTTAGGTTTATTATATTTTTCATCTAAACAAAAATATCAAATACTTCAAATTTATTTCAAAGGAATACATATAAAATATTGGGGTGTTATAGTTTTTGCTACTTTTTTAAACATGAATATGGATACTAATAGTAGATGTGAAAATTTATCCTTTTGCTTCCACTAATTTTAATTAAATAAATACATGTTTTGTAAATCCCAATACTAAACTAGAAAATATTTCTCACAGAAAAACAAAACATATGGTTCGGGTGTTAGTCAAATATACATCTAAGATCCTAAGTCATATAGCCTCATAATAAATGGAATGTTGTCTTAGACACAAAGAATGTGTAACGTGAAGATTCCCCATGTCATGTACTCCATCTCATTTCATGTCCTTTGGATTCTATTGAAAAAACTTTCACTACATCATAGGCTTCAATGTAGTGGTAGTAATTATATTGTGGTGTATGATTGATTACCATATTTTATCCCATGTCATACTCCATTTTATAATGGTATAAGATACCATTTATCCAATTCTTCCAGTGTGATTATTATTCATCTTGTGTTTTCTAAACATCATGGTATTATAGGAACATAAATTTGAATAATAAAATATTTTTAATATTATTTTAATCAATAAATTAGATCCAAATTTTTTATTTGTTTCATAATAAATAAAATATTATGTTCTTCCAATAGGAACCTTCACTTAATGCGAGTTTCATATATAAATATAGGTTCAATCACTCATTTGTACGGTACTGTAGATTATTCTTCCATAGAAAAAAATATCTCAAACTCTATATTCTTCATTTTCCTCATATGATATTCTATAATTCCATTCATATAAAAGAGGTATTTCGAAAGAATTTAGTGAATATAATGGATGGTAGATAACATCAGACGAAAGAACTAGTTGGTTATTTCTAAGGGGTATTAATCAAACTCACAGTCAATGAAGATTGAAATCTTTGACTATGAGTTATGCATGGATAATAATTTTATCATTTTATTCTATAATTTTATCATATTAGGATCTTGGATATGGAATTTCTGTTATCTTTAGCTATAAATAGGAATTGTGGTGTCCCATCAATCTTATGATTGGTATCATAGAAACTTACATTTATGAATAGATAGGATAAAGATCCATCCTGTAATCTCAAAATGTAAAGTTTTCAAGTCCCATGGCATTGCATATTCAAAATTTCCATTATGGTTTCTAATTTTTTTACCATGATATGACCTTATTAAAATAGGTATTTTAGTTTAAACAATTCTTGTTCATGACATAGTGAACATAAAATGACTGTAAAATCACAAAAAAAATAATGCATCATAAGATGATGATCTATATCACTGTTAGCTAGAATTTGTGTCATATTCAAGCTCCACTATAAGGACCAGGATTACATAGTTAAAAATTATAAGTTTTTTCATAAAATGGATTGGATTCTTGAAAAACCTACCAAAATAGCTTTATAAATGTTATAATATATAGTGTACTCAGTGGAATAAAACTACATGTAATATGCCATGATTTTTGAAAATTTCATTGTCTAAAGTTTATTATATCATTTTATATCATTTAGTTGTTCATTTATTTCAGATATTCCTACTAAATTATTCATTTATATAAATTTATTATATGATTTAAATATTGTATGATTTAATTTTAATAATTAAAACAAATTCTTATAAAAAACATTTGACTAAGAATTACATGATAGTTATGGTAATGTAAGATTTAGTTTTCTTCTACCTAAACTATATATTTTGATTAAAGTAACTAACTTGAATTTAGAGGTTGAATATAGTTTATACATATCAGGTGTTTCATTCATGATGGAATTGAAATATATCTTAAGTAAAGTATCCTTATATTGAGGGGCACTATATTATATTGTTTACTATCCTAGAGGCATATGCCTTGCTTAGAAAATTAAGGTTTAGGTATTTATAACTCCAAGATTACTCATGTGGGGATTGTTGATTTCATATAATTCTAAACCATTGTATAAAAATATTTTCATATACCTCATATATGGGATGAATTTTGATATGTGTAAATATTTTTTTCTTCTATTTTTGGAAAAGTAAAAAAAATGAGTTCCATAAAAAAATACACAATAATAAAGTTTGAGCAAGTTAATTTGCTGGATGGAATAGGGATTCTGAAACTAAATCCTAAAAATCATGCATACCTAAGGTAATAAAACATGAGATAATAAATATTTTTTGTAATATTATAGTTATGAGTTTAATATGCATGTGATGTATGTTAAAATGTGGATACTTTAAAAGAAACCCCATGAAATACTATGTGTTAGATTCTTTTCAAAGAAAAAACATTTTCTAAATTCAATAATTTAGTATGGGTGGCCCTAACTGTTAGGTTCCCATAAATTATCTTCTATATAATAGGTAGATTACTGGTAACTCTAGCTATTAAGTCACAATATCTGATGACATCTATTGGTTACACTTAGCTATGAAACCCTAGGATATGATAGTAATAGAGTTGAGTGAATCTATATAATATAATATGATAATAATTTATCAACTTAATGATATAAGAATCATATGTGGTATGATTGATATGGTTTTCTGCTAAATATAATAATGACTTATTTAAGAGATTAACTAATGTAATTCATGATGAAATATATTTAATGGATCACTAAATGAATATGATGTACTGGGATATCATTTTTAGTGAAGTCCTTAATGAAAATATATAAAATGTGATACCAACCCCAAGATATGTATTTGTTATAGGTTATTTTAGGCATAATGTTTATCATTTTGATGTCTCTTGTATTTTTAAATTATGAAATAAGTTTACATTAGTATCTATAGTTGAGAAGAGTCCTAAAAAAGAATCATTCTGATCATATATATGTGAATTTTATAGAAATCTATTTATTTAACTCTGAATCAATGTTATTAGATATCAAGTGTATATCACACATTTGTACTAATAAACACAAAAACAAATATGATAGAGAATTAAAGAAATGTGAAGTAGGCATATATATTATAAATAAGGTAAGATTTATTTCATTTAAGGTTGTTACTTATTATCTAATTTTATCTAGTGGACTAGTTGTAAAATTAGAAAACAGTTATTATGATCCCTTAATAAATAAATAAAATTATTTTTGTATCTTGTTTGGATGATATTGGATTTTCCTTCATTATTAAGAATAAGAGTCATTCTATATACAAGAATTAAGTGTTTTATGTAATTAGTAATGTGATGACTGATTTATATATTCCATACATGGACAATCTATATTTAACATTCAGAATAATAAGTACAGGGTTGATTCTAACCCCACTTACCTTTGGCATTGTTTCCTTGGATATATAAATGATAAATGTATTCGAAGACTCCATAGATATTGATTTTTGGATTCAATAAACTATTAAACATTTTACACGTGAGAATAATATTTATTATAAAAAATGATCAAGGAAACTTTTAATAGAGAAAATGAAAGAGATGGTGAGTTATTGGATCAAATGCATAATGATGTGTGTATACTAATGAGTACTCATGTAAGGAGGGGTTTTAAGAACAGTGTAAATTTTATTTATGACATTAATCGATAAGGTTAGGTGTTTATAATGATAAACAATTTTAAAACGTTTTAAATGTTCAAATATTTTTATAATGAAGTATGGAACTAGTTGGTAAAAAGTAATAAAATTATATAAAATGTTTGATGTGGTGAATAATTGACCTTTTAATTAACTGATCATCTAAGATATTATGGATTTTTTTCAAAAAATTACCCCTCTTGGAAAAGCATAATGGATGGGTGTATTTGAGAAGAGGAATCATACTCTATTAGACATGGTTTTATAAAAAAGTGATTTAGTGTGACCCTCCAATATCATTCTAATGATATGCTTTGGAAATTGATAAATTTTAACTTAATTATATTCCATATAAGTTGGTCATAAATACATAATATGAGATAGTATGGGAATTATAAAAAATATTTATTTTATGAGGATTTAGGGATGTTAATAATATATATGGAATTTATCTTCTGATGAACTTAGAACTAAATTAGATAAATGCCATTTTATTATTCATCCTAAATATATTTTGGATATTAATTTTATAATCCTAATAAACCTAATATTTTTTGTCCTACTATAGTGTTTTCTTAGAGAATGAATGAATTGGTTGAGGAGTTACTAGAAGAAGAGTTTAAATTATATAATTTCAAGACGAAAAGACAGGAAGCATTCCTAAGATGGATGTTTTTTCAGTTCCACAGAGTTTTGTAAGAAGAACTGACATAAGTTAACCAAGAACCTAGATGGTTTGGTAGGACTTGATAAGATCTTGATAAATATATATTTATTATATTTAACTATGAAGATGTGATTTTCATATCCCCTACATTATGAGATTTCATTAAGGGTTCTAATTTTGAGAAATGGTTAAATTCCATGAAATATATGATAAGCTCCAAGTAAAATCACTAATATTGGACCATGTTTAGAATTTATTGGATGCACCTGAAAGGGTGAGACCCATATGGTATAAGTGGGTTTTATGAACAAAAATTGACATATATGGTATAATTTCTACCTATAAATCTCACCTAGTGGAAAAGGGTTTTAAAAAATCATTGTATTGACTATGAATAAATCATTTGTCTAGTTGAGATGATAAAGACCATTCAGATATTATTATTTATAATAGCTATTTAAAATTATAAGATATATCAAATAGATTTCAAAACAAATTTCCTTTATGGTAATTTATCCAAGTAAATTCATATAACAGAACTTGAAGGTTTTGAATTTCCAAATTAGTATACTAACGTTTTTATGTTGTATGGATCCATTAATGGACTAAGGAAAATTTTTCATTATTAGAATATCTGATTTGGTGATAAAATCAAAGTGTTTGGTTTCATCAATAATCAAAATTATTCCTATATATAAAAGTAGGTTAGTGGGGGTGTTTTTGTATTTTTAATATTATATATGGATGAAATATTACTTAACATAAATAACATCTCAAATTAAAATTCTATAAATATATGGTTCAAAAAATGATTCTTGAAGAAGACATGGGTGAATCATCCCACATACCGGGTATAAATATCTATAGAGATATATCAAAAAGGTTTCTTGAACTAGATCAAAATATATTTATTGGTAATAACAAACTAATTTTTCCATAGTGAACTCCAAGAAGGTATTTTTTCTATGTTCCTTGAAACAAATCTTAGGACGATTCAAAATCCTTCTAAAGAGTTACAATGGATACAAGGATTCCTTATGTGTCTATCATAGGATATATCATGTATACTATGTTATTTACTCAACCTAATATTTATTATATTTTCATAATTATAATTAGATATATATCCAAACCTACTGAGGGTCTCTGAATTATTTTCAACAATAACCTTAAGTATTTATGGATAAGTAAGGATATGTTTTTATTCTTTGGAGGTCATGCTGGGATCATTGTAAGTGGTTAAACTGATGCTAGTTTCCAAAACAATAAGGATAATATAAAATCTAAATGTAGTTTATTGTGTTTTATAAATAGTGTATCTATCATTTGAAAGAGTTTTAAACAAGACACCATAGTAGACTCAGTAATAGAGGTAGATTATAGTGTTACAACAAATGTTGTGATGAAATCTATTTGAATTAATAAGTTCAACACTAAACTTAGGGTGGTTCCAATCATTTAGGGATAAATCCCTATTTTCAATGATAGTAATGGATCTGTTTTCCAATTCAAGTAATCTCAGACACATTAAAAGTAAAAAAACATCCTTCTCAAGTATCATCTCATTTGATAGATCATTAATAGGGGTGATCTAAAGATCTGTTCAGTAGATATATATGATAATGTAATAGATCCTTTCACAAGACCATTAATATTGAAAAAACATAAAGATCATGTTGAATCACATGGTATTATATACATGAGACATTGGATGTAATGGTTTTAAAATTCATAATGGTTTTATAAAGAATCTAATCTTCATTTATAATTTATTCATGTGAGTTTTATTTATATTATAAAAATAGTGTAATAATAATATCCCCTAAAATTATGAAATTTGAGTTGTCCCTAATTGGTGATCATCAAGGAGTATTATGGGTTGAGATGATATGTTTTGATTATTATGAGTATGATCTTATATATGATATAAAATTTATATGTAATATACGAATAATAGACTCAATAGATCATAAGTCGAGACATATTCTCTGGACTGACCCACTAAAGTAAATCACATAGAACATCATATGGTTATTCATATAATTAGGGTGTATACTTATTATGAATCTTTATTACTAGTGGTCGGTGAGATTATTATCATAATAACTTACAGTCTTTGATAAATTTCAGATTAAATCCTTACTGCTTTGATAATCAGTGGTGGTTAAGTACATTGTTGATCAAGTAATCAAAATGAGCTTAACCAATATGGGATTTATCCACTCAGATGATGAGAAAAAATATATAGGGCTTTGATTGAATTAGATAGAGGAAATTCATAGTCATTCATAGTTGAGTGACATCTAATGTACCCATAGTATTAGATTAATAGCCTATGATTTATTCATTCAAAGTGGTTATTTTATTTCCTATAATCATTCATGTATTAGATGATCAATGTTAGATTGACATGTTCGATGTCTTGTAGACACTCATTGTCATGGAAAAAGGGATTCTATAAGTATAAATATTTTGTATATAAATACATCTTGTGGAGAAAATGTTCATATGGAGATATGGATGTGTTTGATTGAGATCACATCAGATCCTAATATAACTTGAGTATAAGTTATATTTTTTAGAGGTTATCCTTTTCCAACATATATGAATTATAGAATTCATATTTTTTTATCAATGCTATAAAGTCTTGTAGGGTCACACATAAGGCCCTAGGAAAAGGATTTATTTTGGTACAAAAATGTTTTCCTAAATTTGATATACATTATGATAATCATGTTCAAATGAGTTTGTGTAGGTTCACAAAGAGTTAGTAAGTTTTTCATAGAGTCTCTAAGACTTTTGAGAAAGTGGGAGATTATTATAAAATATAAAGTAATGAATAGATAATGGTATATTAATTGTCACTATTTTATGGGGTATGTTTGATCATGGTGTTTTACACCCCATCATAGTTCATGTGAAGAAGTTATGTTTTGAAATTTAACTAATTATTTTAGTGTAATTATAATTCATCTTTGACTATAAACACATAATGAGAAGTTATAAATGTAACACCCCAAAAATAAAAAGAATAAAATTTTATTCAACGGCATATGTGACATAGAAAATCAAGATTAGAAGAGAATATAATACCCAAATAGTTTAAAATGTATTTCTTTTAGAGTAAATTGAATTTCTTTGATAGCTTATGATACATGAAATAACTAGTTTCTTTGATAGCTTCCATTCCACGCAAAATTGAGTTTTACTGAACAACAATACACTGTTATTATTATTATTTAAAATGAAATTTATATCATATTGTTTGGAAGTGAGGTTTGTAATTATATTAATAAAACTATGAAAATATATAGTTTATACATATTTATTAATTATCAATTAATAGAAAAAATAAATATTTTCTCAGAAAATGTATTTTTCTAAAATATGGTTTAGTCACACTTTGCACACTTACAATAAAATTAATTTTTATCACTTTTATAAAATTAAAATGAATAAATGAACTTAATTTTTTGAAATTGGGATATCAAAATTATCATGTGGTGATTTTTTAGATTTTTCTGAGAAGTTTTGTTTTTTAATGAATCGTAACAAATACTGAATTTTAATTTAAACTACCTTTTTGTCGAAATAATTTATAATTTAAAATTACATTTTTTTAAGTAAAATTATATCAATTTTTTATATATTAATAAAATTTATGTTATTTTAATCATTTTCATATTCACTACTAGAAAACTAACCTATACCAATGGTTTGGAACTGTTGGTATATGCCTCCAAACCGTTGGTATAGCCTATACCAACGGTTTGGAGAACCGTTGCCAAGTAAATCGTTGGGATAGGTCTATACCAACGGTTTTGGGAAAACAATTGGTATAGAACTATCCCAACGGTTTTGGAAACCATTGGTATAATTAATATGAAAATATATACCAATGGTTAAGGAACCGTTGGTATATGTATTTCAAAAAAAACATTCGCTGGGATTTGATCCCAGGACCCCCTGTTTATCATTGAAAGACTTAACCACTAACCTAACATGATTTTTGTGAACATAATTACATAAACATATATATGTATTGTCTTAATTATTTTAAATTTTGATTTATATAATGTTCTCGGTAAGAATATCTGATAAACATTCAAAGGAACTATACCAACAGTTGTCAAAACCGTTGGTATAGACCTATACGAACGGTTTTGACAACCGTTGGTATAGTTCCTGACTCTGGATTCATTTTTGGGTCGAAGTTTGATATTTGGGGAACCTTTCCAAATGGTTTTGGCAAACCGTTGGGATAGGTATGACCTTTCCCAATGGTTTGTCCAAACTGTTGGGAAAGGTGTCCACAAAGTGGACTTTTCCCAATGGTTTGGCCAAACTGTTGGGAAAAGTGGCCACAAAGTGGACTTTTCCCAACGGTTTGGCCAAACCGTTGGGAAAGGTGGGGAAAGGAGACCTATACCAACGGTTTTTACAAACCGTTGGTATAGAAGAATTGTGAAAAGTCATATTTCCAGTACTGATTGAATTTTGATATAAAACATTATAAAATTTTTAACATTTTCTCTTTAAAACTTGCTCTCTCAACACATCTTTGGGATTAATATTAAATTAAAATTTTACAATTATGTGAATTGAATTTGGAAAAATAGAATCCATATTTTTATTTAGAATAATTTTTAATATCTAATAAGTTCAACTTAATTTTTGACCAAAATTAATAGTGAATGTAGAAAAAATTAAATATTGCAGTTAAGGTAAAAAATAGGTTTACTAGGGGCTAAACTAAAAAGATATGGGTAGAAATGGATTATAAACTTATATAAAAACTATTTTATGAAAATATTTATACCACTACAAATATAAGGTTCTATAATGTTCAATTGTTTACCCTTTACATATGAAAAACATGGGAGCACTGACTTATTTTTAAAAATACCATGTGTGTCCTCTCCCCCACTTATGAAAGGCCTCCCTCTCTCCTCTATTCTTCAAACATTATAACCAATTTTTTTGGCCAATACATTCCCAAATATCTTACTAAAATTACATAACCTTATACTATAATCCTTATTTTTTTCATAAATCCAACCTTTTAAGGCTTTACTACAAACCTAACGAGGATACCCAAAGAAGAGGTAATGTTCTTCAACAAGCATCTTTATTTAACTTCATTCTCCACCTCCTTCAATTTGTATTTAAACATGATGGTATAAAATAATAAATATAATCCATATACTTGGATGTTTTTATAAAATTTTAATGACCTATAACCACCCCCACTTCCATCAAATGGGTTATGAAATTGTTGTTCATGTGTACAGCGGACTACCGCATCGCGAACCAATGTCGTTCATTTTTTCATTCCCATGAATGAAGGTTAAGTATGAAGGTGGTTATAAGGTATATATGTGATAATTAAAAAATATTTATAAATTTTTAGTCATTATAATATATATATATATATATTTACCTTCTATTCTGTATGAGATACGATAATGTCGCTTGTGTGTACGATGGACAATCGGCTCACAAAATGATGTGATTTTCCTTTCACTAACGCTTCACAAGGAAGGTGAAAAGGATAAATTTAATGATCATATGTGATATAAATTAAATATTTATGATACTTTTAACATACTTATCATTCTTGAAATATAATATATATCATTTTATTTCTTTCATTTTACTCATGTAATTACAATAACTTTATTCGTGTACGTGTGGACTACTGCCTCCCTGAAGATATGTTACTCTATTTTTATCACCACACCATAGGGATGATATATATATATATATATTAGTATATAATATATCATATATGATATTATTATAATTGTTTTATATTAAAATATTACTTACCTTAATCCTATAATGATTATAGAAAAAATGGAAACGTTACTCATGCATATTTATGACCTACCGTCTCCAAGATCGTAACGCACTTCATTTTCCATAACCATCATTCACGATTGATTTTAAAAGTAAATTTGATGTAATAATGTGATAATTATTTCCAGATTATTATTATTGATATTATATAAATACATAATATGTGAACTGTATATTTTAGGATGTCACACACATGAGAAAACAACGCAATTAAGACCTAAAATAATGAAAATAATGAAATATTATTAATGAACGGGTAATAAGATGTTATAAAAGGATCATATATGATATTATAAATATTAATATGGTTATTTAATAAGTTAATAACATGTTTAAAACCACTATACATTAGTTTAAATTATATTGAACCAAAAGGGATCATAGGGTAGTGGATTTCGTCTCAATTTCATTTCATTGAGGCATATTTTTTTGGTATACATCTAATTTATTTTATATGGTGTATAAACATACCCTTTGACATGTAATATCATGAATAATTAATTATTAATGGTATTTTATTTTTAATTTAAATTATTTCATCTATGGGGATTCAAATTTAAAGTTACCAAGTCGTAAAAAATTTCTTAACTCAACTTCCATTCATTGGGTTAAACTTATACTTCACTAATTATATCATTATAATAATATGTGTAAACTTTTATTATTTTTATTTACATTTGATACATATAATTAATTCATTGGTTGATTATCACTTCAATATTATTATATTTGTAAGGGTTTACTTCACAATGTCATTTTAATCGAGATGGTTTATTCTTGAATTTTAGTTAAAGGAGATTATTTGATAACATTTTAATAAAACCATTAAATTTTATTCTCTTATGATTTATCATGGTATTTTCAAGTAATAGTTCCATTTTTTCACTCTTTTTTACTTAAAATTTTTTATAAAATGTTTTTAAGAAAATCCAACTTCATTTCTCTCTTCGTTCGAAAATATATTTTCTTCCAAAACCATATTTTCAAAAAAAAAATTTAAAAAATTAATCATTTAAAAATGATTTATCAACATAATTTTCACCCATTTTTAATATATAAAAAAATGTTTCCAAATGAATCTTATGTATTTTTTAAAACAATTCCCTTTTGGTTTTTATTGAAAATGTGAAAGGAATCTTCTTGTCATTTTCAGAAAAAAGACACTTTCCTAAACCTTTTGTAGTGAAAAAGGAATGTTATTTTTAACATTTATGAAATGTATAGAATTTACCTCCTTAATTCCAATAAAATATATGAATATTTTATCACATGTTTATGAGGATATGTTTAAATAATTTTTGTTTTTAAACTTATTTTCAAAGAAAATTACATTCAAAATGTTTTTCAAAAAGAAAATAATATTTTCTTTAAGAATGTTTTTAATGATCATTTTAAGGTATTTTAATTCACCAATGGAAAAAAACATTATTATTACTCTAATTAATATATGTTTATACCATCTTTATTCTACCTTTGGATGGTTTATTATTATTTTTACCAATGATAAAAATTTCATTCACTTTCTTATTTCATTAGGTATTCATTAACTTCCTCGTGAATTATTTACATTTATGTGATCTTTAGACAATAAATTTATCCTAAATATCATTATTATTTATCATTGATATGGTTATTTCTTAAACCATGTCTCATTTTTATATTTGGTGTTTACTTTCAAGATTATTTGATTAACTGGGGAAATATTGATAAATCAGTAACTTTTACTCAATATGGATATTTGATGTTAAGGAATATTGATTCATGAATTAAATTGATTGTTCAATATGTGATGAATGATTTAGACCTAGAGTGATGGGTGTTCCTTATATAATAAATCCCCCTGATTCATTGTTAGGTATCATGATACAAACAAGTTAAGCTTGTCTTAAATTGGTTTTTACCTATAGTTTTAAACTGTCATTTGAAAGGTCTTGATGGTAGAGGAATCATGATGTATTATATTGTGAAGTGCCCAGATCAGTGTGAATCACTGAGAGGGGGAGGGGGTGAATCAGTGATCCTTTAAAACTTTTTACTAATTTATTCTTAATCAATTAAACCTCTATGGCTTGTTAAGGCCTCGATCCACTCTTCTTATGTCTCTCAACCTTTCCCGGATAATGCAGTAATGAAAAGGCACAGGACACAAGGATTTACAAGGTTCGGTACCAAAGGCCTACATCCTTGCCATGCTCTCCCAGCATGGATTCTCCCATTATAATCTGTTAGTATTACAATGGTCGATACAGCTTCCCACCGTATCTCTCTTGAGTCCCACAGGAGGGTCTTTATACTGCCTCACACAGTGTTACCAGAGTCCCACTGGCCTGCTACAGAATCCCACTGAAGACTTCTTCTCCCTGAGTCCCACAGGGTCTTCTCTTGGCTCCTCGAGTCACACGAGTAGCTCTTCTCCTCTGTTCATCTCTTCAAGTAACTTCAGCAGCCTGGAATAAAGGCTGCTGGCCTTGCTCTATACCTCTAATCACTTGTGATGATCAGGTCTTCTCGTATTGCTCAGGCTTTATCACCTTCTTCTAAGGATGACCTGGCCTCTCTCTTCAAGAATCTTCAACAGCCTCTGATAAGGTCTGTTGATCTTGCTCACAACTTCTGATCACTTCTGTTGATCAGGGTCTTCTCAATTACTGAAAACTCAGACAACTTATATCTCTAACTTCAGTCTGGCTTCAGTCTGACTTCACATCAACATCATGCACTGAGTGCATGGCAACTCTGCATCCTCATGCACTGACTGCATGGCCTTCTCAAATTCTTCAAGAACTCTTGGTCTTGGTCTTCTCAAATGCACACAAGCAGATTTGAACTTTGATTACGTGCGCATGTGCATGCATGCATGCATGCACTCTCCTCTTTCTCCTCTTGGTGAAATAAACCCTCAGAGGGTGTAGTCACTTTAAGCACACACCTTCTCCACAATCTTCACACACTATATTCAAATTGTTCACACACTTAGAAGTTTGTTTTACTTTAGTGTGGAACTTCTTCTTCTTCTTGTTTTTCACACATACAAAAGGTGTTCTTTTATTTGTTCTTTAATGTGTGCACCCACAAGGCTACGGCCCTTCACTTCTTTGCACAACCAAGGCTATGGCTTATTCAATTCTTACACACACACAAAGTGTGGTCTTCCACTTCACTTGGCACACACCAATTGATGTTGTTCTTTGTGCACACACATGGCCTCGGGTCTTCCTCCTCTTGCTCACACCCGAATACCAACACCTCCACTTCCGCGTAGGGTCACAAGCAAGGATCTTCTCCACTGCCTCACCGCGCAAGGTGTGCTTGAGCCGCGGGTCGCGCAAGTCACAAGGCACAAGGGTGCGCAAGTTCCTCGGGTTCAAGGCACCTCAACCACGGGGCGCACAAGTGCTACTGCCCCGGGTTCTTCCTGCCGCGCAAAGGGAAGGCGCGCAGGGATCTCCTCCTCCTCCTTCTTCTTGTCGCGCAAAGAGGTAGCGTGCAAGGGACTCAACCACGCAAGTGGTATTTGCGCGGTGGCTTCAAAACTTCGCGAGGCACATACGGCACTCACGGGACTTCGAGTTTTCAACAGATCAGCAAGCATAAATGAGAGCATGGGCTCTCTTTTTATAGGCAGAGGGCCTCTATTCAATCCGCGTGGATAAACTTTTGAATCCCCGAATTTTTCGGGTGTTTCAAGATTTTGAAAATCTTGATTTCTTTCCTCTGTTTCACGCGGGTTCCTTTCCTTTGTTTTCCTCCACGTGCATGTGCATGTAGAACGTTTGCATGCCTCTTCAAATTCTATCCATGCATAGCATGAATCCACCGAAGGCTCGGCAACTTCGTTTTGCCTCGGCCGAACTTCGAATTCTTTCTTGATGCATGCATGCAACATTTTAATGCATGCATGAGTTCGTTATGGACTAACGATCACAGTGGAGGTCTCGGTTTGCTCGGAGGTGGCCGGGAACTCAAAAACCGTGCTCGGGTTGCTCCTGGTTCGACGGAGGCACGCGGGAAGGCCTCGGCATGGCTGGAGGTTGAGGACGATCGGCAGATGCATCGGACGGTTAAGATCTGGCGCGCGATTAGATGGGCGGCTCAGATTAGATCGTGTGCGGCGCGATGCATCAGGCGGCCGAGATCTGCCGCGAGATCGCCTGGACGGCTGAGATTTTTTCCCGGTGATTTTTCCGCTTCCCACATCGAAACGGGGTGCGGTTTTTCCGCGTCTTATCAACCTAGCGCTGCCTCTCAACGCTTAGTTGAACTTCCCCCTCCACGGTGCCGCCCCGCACCGTGTTCTCTCTGCGGGCGCGCTCTGCGCCCACTCTGCTCCCTGCGGGCGTGCCACTGGCGCCCACTATGCATCCTCGAGCGCGCTCCTCGCGCTCACGCTGCGCGGGCTTCATCGCTGCGTGGCTTCGGGGCTTATACACGGCCCCAGCCTCTCTTGGGCTGGCCCCATGGGATCCCCTTGGGCGTGGTGACCTAGTCCCACATGTGCCTTGGGTTGAACCCTTAAGGCTGGCCCTTGGTGGCTTATTTTTTGCTTAATTATAGAGCAAGTCCTTTGTGTAAAAACAAAGTGACCAAGTTCAAATGCCAAATGCCACTTCCACCTCTAAGCCATTCTTCTTCATCAACTCTACTTCTTCATTAGAATTCCTCCATCATCCTTAACATATATGCTAGTATTAGGAGGTGAAATTCCCGAAGGTTCTTCATCTTCAACCGAACTCCTTAATCAAATAGATTATTCAATGTTCTTCATTGATCTAATCAGAGATCAAATTGGATCTTCTTCAAAATCTTTATGCACTAAGTGATAGTGCATGGACTTCTTTAATCCACTTCATCCAATTAGAACTTATGGATGGATCACTTTCAACTCCTCATGCATTGTCACTACAATGCATGGTCTTCTAATCATGTTGTGACTTTGTATCATCTTGATACAAGTTCTTTACACTTAAGGATCAGCTCATCAATTGTCTGATGTGTATGAGAATGTTTCAACCACAACATCCTATGTCACTTAGTGAATCTCCTAAGTGACATGCCTCTAAGTACCATGGACATTCTCCTTCATCACCATCACCATCACATCCTTTTTCATTCACATCTTGACATTCCTTGACATACATTCATTCCATGACAACTTCATGCCTCATTGACAACAAATGCAACACAATGCACTTCAATCTCCCCCTTTGTATTTGTTGGCAATACACTAGAGCACATATGAATGGGTCAATATGTGTGCCAATATTTCTCCCCCTTATTGGCAATCAAATGCAAAGGTGTGGTGTGGTTCTCTTCAAAAATCTCTTCCTCCCTTATAAAAGCATTTTCTTCAAAATCACTAAGAGAGGGATGATGTCACATGTTCTCTTTAGCAAAGAACCTTTAGTAAACCAACTCTAAGTCTACTTGGGCTAACCCAGTGTAGAAAAAAAGAGTGATATGACCAAGGAATTCAAAGCTGTCCAACATTCACTGTACATGTGAAATCATGCTTCAGGGGTTTGAAATTTTTCAGATATAACAATGAATTGCTAAATCCTGCACATACTTCACAAAACTCATTAGAAAGTTCAGGTGCAAAGATAAAGCTCCCCCATTCATCCATTTGTCTTCAATCCATACTCCCCCTTAATTGAAAAGATAAACTCAATTAAGAAACAAGGGATGAAAGTATGATTGGAATACCTTCACTTTTCTCAAGATGGTATTAAATCTTAGAATCCCATCTTCTTCTGATTGGCTCCCCCTCAAGGGGTGCACTCCATTTTGTCCAAACCACTCTCCAGATGATAATGATCATCATCTTAAATTCCCTACAATGTTAGCACATGTAAATACAAGTGATTAGGGAATAAGATGGAACCTCCTTGGTTCATAAATGTGAACAACAAGGTTGAGAAGATTCTCTCAACCGAGATGTCCCATTTTCACCATTCTTCACACTTGCAGATTTGATCTTCAATGATGTTTGTGCTGGTGTGGATCTCAATACATCTTCATGTGAAATATTCTTCTTCCCTTTTGCCTTAGCAATTGCCAGAACTTCATCTTCAGCTCTTTTCAGATCTTTGGCAAGTTGCAACTGATTTGGCCATATGACTAGTAAGTCACTTGGAAGTGTGGCCTCAGTTCTGGATATTCCACATGGTTCCTTTGATGATTTCAAGGTACCTTTCTTAGGCAACATGTTTTCAATCAATTCCTTCTGCTTCTTCTGGATTGATTGTCTTTTTGAGTCTAGTATGCTTCTATTCATTTCCATGGCTTGTTCACAAAGATCCATGGTATGACCTTTCTTTCCACAGTAGAAGCATGTTTTCTTGGTGGTCCTTCTGGATGCATCACCCTTCTTGGATTTAGATTCCAAGGACTTCTTTTCCTTTTTCATAATCTTCTTGGGAGCATCTTCCACTTTCTTATGCTTGCTTCCCAAGGTTTCTTTCTGAGCCAGGTTCTGTGATCTTTTCTTCTTTCCGGCTTTGGATACAGTTGGAGATTGACATGTATCATTCTTTTGACCACTTTTACAACTATCCCAGATGTTGTCAAGAAATCCAAATCTGTTAGCAGTAAATAGATGTCTCTGGACCTGTGGATGTTGCTGATTTCCTTCTGGCTTGCTCCCCCTAGGCATGGTCTTCCTTTGTGCTTTGACATTTAGTGGATTGTACCAACAATCCTTTGCACAGTTCCCATACTTATTACAACACCAACATTGACCCACAAATCTTGACCTCTTCAGTTCTTCTGATTATAGGGTACTTTTCTTGACTTATTGTGCTGTTTCAGGAGAGCTTTCTTTCTTCATTGACTTCATCCATACTTGTTCAGAGTTATTCTTCCATCCTGCACTTTTTGTGGAAACACATTTAGAAGCATTAGTACAAGATGAGATGGATGGTAACTTCTTTCTAGAAGATGTTTCCCTTTCATTAGAGGATGTATTTCTTTTAGAATCATCCTTCTCAAAGCATACTTGAGTAGCAACATTTCTTCTTTCAGCTGACTGGGAGGCTTCAGCTTTGGGTGATTGCAGATTTTTCAATATCACCTCCAGTTCAAAGCATTTCATGTTGAGGGAGTTCTTCTCATCCTCAACCAATATTAGCCAACCTTCCCAATTCTGTTTCAGCTGTTCCATCTGGTCATCATGCACTTTCTTTATTTCATGCAATGAGTTGACAAGCTCCTTCACCATTTTGACTTTGTCTTCAATTTGAGCATCTCTGACATTCATTGACACTTTGTGCAACTTCTCCAGTGCATGGAAAACTTCTTTGATCATTATCATAAAGATTTCTTTCTCAGAAAGGCTTCTTTGAAATTCTTCAGCAGTGTCTTCATATCTTTTATTGCAAAGAGAAACGGTTTCATCTTTAGCCTTCACCAGCTTTCTGAGAGTGTTGGTTATGCCAACCCTTTTTGCCAATTGATCTTCCATTGCATTGGCTTCTTCTTCTAACTGTGATTTTTCTTCTTGAAGATCAAGGATGCCTGTATCTATACACATTTCCACTTCCTTGGGGACTGTCTTCTGAAGATATTCGATTGCACTTTGAAGATCTTTCATTGTTCCAACTTCATCACAGCTAGGACAGGCTTTCTTCATCTTCTTGGACTGTTTCTTCTTTTTATTTTTCTGAGTCTTGGCAGATATCTCCATTTGAGGCTGGTTGCTCATTTCCTCAAATCTGCACTTCATAAAGACTCCCTTGGATCTTTTAGAGGGAACCTCCCTCTGATACCAATTGAAGTGCCCAGATCAGTGTGAATCACTGAGAGTGGGGGGGTGAATCAGTGATCCTTTAAAACTTTTAACTAATTGATTCTTAATCAATTAAACCTCTATGGCTTGTTAAGGCCTCGATCCACTCTTCTTATGTCTCTCAACCTTTCCCGGATAATGCAGTAATGAAAAGGCACGGGACACAAGGATTTACAAGGTTCGGCACCAAAGGCCTACATCCTTGCCATGCTCTCCCAACATGGATTCTCCCATTATAATCTGTTAGTATTACAATGGTCGATACAGCTTCCCACCATATCTCTCCTGAGTCCCACAGGAGGGTCTTTATACTGCTTCACACAGTGTTACTAGAGTCTCACTGGCCTGCTCCAGAATCCCACTGAAGACTTCTTCTCCCTGAGTCCCACAGGGTCTTCTCTTGGCTCCTCGAGTCACACGAGTAGCTCTTCTCCTCTGTTCAGCTCTTCAAGTAACTTCAGCAGCCTGGAATAAAGGCTGCTGGCCTTGCTCTGTACCTCTAATCACTTGTGATGATCAGGTCTTCTCGTATTGCTCAGGATTTATCACCTTCTTCTAAGGATGACCTGGCCTCTATCTTCAAGAATCTTCAACAGCCTCTGATAAGGTCTGTTGATCTTTCTCACAACTTCTAATCACTTCTGTTGATCAGGGTCTTCTCAATTACTAAAAACTCAGACAACTGATATCTCTAACTTCAGTCTGGCTTCAGTCTGACTTCACATCAACATCATGCACTGAGTGCATGGCAACTCTGCATCCTCATGCACTGACTTCATGGCCTTCTCAAATTCTTCAAGAACTCTTGGTCTTGGTCTTCTCAAATGCACACAAGCAGATTTGAACTTTGATTACGTGCGCATGTGCATGCATGCATGCATGCACTCTCCTCTTTCTCCTCTTGGTGCAATAAACCCTCAAAGGGTATACTCACTTTAAGCACACACCTTCTCCACAATCTTCACACACTATATTCAAATTGTTCACACACTTATAAGTGTGTTTTACTTTAGTGTGGAACTTCTTCTTCTTCTTGTTTTGCACACATACAAAAGGTGTTCTTTTATTTGTTCTTTAATGTGTGCACCCACAAGGCCACGGCCCTTCACTTCTTTGCACAACCAAGGATATGGCTTATTCAATTCTTACACACACACAAAGTGTGGTCTTCCACTTCACTTGGCACACACCACTTGATGTTGTTCTTTGTGCACACACATGGCCTCGGGTCTTCCTCCTCTTGCTCACACCCAAATACCAACACCTCCACTTCCGCGTAGGGTCACAAGCAAGGATCTTCTCCACTGCCTCACCGCGCAAGGTGTGCTTGAGCCGCGGGTCGCGCAAGTCACAAGGCACAAGGGTGCGCAAGTTCCTCGGGTGCAAGGCACCTCAACCACGGGGCGCACAAGTGCTACTGCTCTGGGTTCTTCCTGCCGCGCAAAGGGAAGGCGCACAGGGATCTCCTCCTCCTTCTTCTTCTTGTCGCGCAAAGAGGTAGCACGCAAGGGACTCAGCCACGCAAGTGGTATTTGCGCGGTGGCTTCAAAACTTCGTGAGGCACATACGGCACTCACGGGACTTCAAGTTTTCAACAGATCAGCAAGCATAAACGAGAGCATGGGCTCTCTTTTTATAGGCAGAGGGCCTCTGTTCAATCCGCGTGGATAAATTTTTGAATCCTCGAATTTTTCGGGTGTTTCAAGATTTTGCAAATCTTGATTTCTTTCCTCTGTTTCACGCGGGTTCCTTTCCTTTGTTTTCCTCCACGTGCATGTGCATGCAGAACGTTTGCATGCCTCTTCAAAGTCTATCCATGCATAGCATGAATCCACCGAAGGCTCGGCAACTTCGTTTTGCCTCGGCCGAACTTCGAATTCTTTCTTGATGCATGCATGCAACATTTTAATTCATGCATGAGTTCGTTATGGCCTAACGATCACAGTGGAGGTCTCGGTTTTCTCGGAGGTGGCCGGGAACTCAAAAACCGTGCTCGGGTTTCTCCTGGTTCGACGGAGGCACGCGGGAAGGCCTCGGCATGGCTGGAGGTTGAGGACGATCGGCAGATGCATCGGACGGTTAAGATCTGGCGCGCGATTAGATGGGCGGCTCAGATTAGATCGCGTGCGGCGCGATGCATCGGGTGGCCGAGATCTGCCGCGAGATCGCCTGGACGGCTGAGATTTGCTCCCGGTGATTTTTCCGCGTCCCACATCGAAACGGGGCGCGGTTTTGCCACGGCTTATCAACCTAGCGTTGCCTCTCAACGCTTAGTTGAACTTCCCCCTCCACGGTGCCGCCCTGCACCGTGTTCTCTCTGCGGGCGCGCTCTACGCCCACTCTGCTCCTTGCGAACGCACCACTGGCGCCCACTATGCATCCTCGAGCGCGCTCCTCGCGCTCACGGTGCGCGGGCTTCATCGCTACGTGGCTTCGGGGCTTATACACGGCCCCAGCCTCTCTTGGGCTGGCCCCATGGGATCCCCTTGGGCGTGGTGACCTAGTCCCACTTGTTCCTTGGGTTGAACCCTTAAGGATGGCCCTTGGTGGCTTATTTTTTGCTTAAGTATAGAGCAAGTCCTTTGTGTAAAAACAAAGTGACCAAGTTCAAATGCCAAATGCCACTTCCACCTCTAATCCATTCTTCTTCATCAACTCTACTTCTTCATTAGAATTCCTCCATCCTCCTTAACATATATGCTAGTATTAGGAGGTTAAATTCCCGAAGGTTCTTCATCTTCAACCGAACTCCTTAATCAAATAGATTCTTTAATGTTTTTCATTGATCTAATCAGAGATCAAATTGGATCTTCTTCAAAATATTTATGCACTAAGTGATAGTGCATGGACTTCTTTAATCCACTTCATCCACTTAGAACTTATGGATGGATCACTTTCAACTCCTCATGCATTGTCACTACAATGCATGGTCTTCTAATCATGTTGTGACTTTGTATCATCTTGATACAAGTTCTTTACACTTAAGGATCAGCTCATCAATCGTCTGATGTGTATGAGAATGTTTCAACCACAACATCCTATGTCACTTAGTGAATCTCCTAAGTGACATGCCTCTAAGTACCATGGCCATTCTCCTTCATCACCATCACCATCACATCCTTTGTCATTCACATCTTGACATTCCTTGACATCCATTCATTCCATGACAACTTCATGCCTCATTGACAACAAATGCAACACAATGCACTTCATATTGTAGAATCAAATAATTAGTCATTTCTTGAATTAAGTGTTTATTTATTATTATCCATTATATTTTCACTTTTATATTATCTCTAGATGCATTTCATTTTCATTTTATTTATTAAATAGAATGTCTTTTCAATTATTTAACTTTCCATATTGATTATGCCTTATATAGTTATTTAAATGGAATGTGTGCTTGGTTATTTATCTTTCCATATTGATTATGAATTATATAGAAATTCAAAGGGTTTTTTTCTTAGTTATTTACCTTTATATATTATTATGATTATTTATTTATGATGGATTCTGATATACTTAACCCTTACAGGGTATTCAGGATCACCTTTATTTTGTCTCCTTTCACAGGAATCTAAGAAGTGTACTATCAATAATATTCCAAGATACTATAAAGGGAATAATGATATTCTTGAAAAAAAAATATGTTGTAATTTGTGTATTTAATTTTAATTTTAGACCCCAGTATGTATCTAGTTTAGTGGGACTAAAAAACTATTTGGTCCTTTGTGATGTGATTCCTTGTATCTTATTTCATTATAAAAAGGAAGACATCGACTCTAAGATACTAGGGTTGGGGTCACAACAGTTGGTATTAGATGTAGGTTTAGTATAAACCTTGGGAACTAGATTTAGGATCAAAATAGATTAGGGATCATAACCCAATGATAGACTTTCAAGATAAGTGTATAAGAACATCCAAATTTTTTTATATGGTAGACATTACTTCGGTTTTCCTAGTAATAAATACATGTATAGATACTGAAAATGGATTTTGTTCTTCCATAGAGGTACCTAGGGGTAATAAATCTAAAAAAAGTAACATCAGGCTTGACTCGAGAATTACTTACTATATGATAATGGGCCTTACTAAGCATTTAGTTTGACACTCCTGGAGGATATTCATAGGATAATTCACATTTTCTTTACAGACCATTATGAAGGATTTGAATAGATAATGAAAATTAATGACCCAGGTTAAACCCAAGACCAAGGAAGGCCCTTTGTGGATGTAAAATGGAAGAAGTATTTATGAATTTGGATTCAAAAAATTAAATAATAAAAGTATTTTACCAATGGTATTTTGGTTATAACAATCATGAAACACAAGTATTATGTTAAATTTTAGAAACATATGTGTCTTCATTAACTTAAGATTTGTGGATACCATCATGGGTTAATGAGTTTAGGATTGATCATAATTTCAAATACTTAAACACCCATTTTAATATTATATGTGATGGGTGTCTACCATGATTAAGGATATTTTGGGAGAAATTTATTGCAATACAACCCTTTAGTTTAGTATATGTTTTAGTAAAGAATTTATTTAAGGAATAATTCCTTAACATTTTCTAAACATATGTTTAAAGTTATAGATATCCCTTAGGGTTAATATGATCATTTATTACATTTTAATAATAGTCAAATAATATTATTTACCTTTTGTAAAAAAATTCTATTGAAAACAATAGTAAAATGGTTATTTAATTATTGATTTTATTTCAAGTATTTCCATCATAATTTTTTTGGGAACATTATAGGAATTATAGAAAATGGATAAACTGTGTGTTGGGTGAAAACTCATCACATCTGGAAAGGCTATGGGGCTTGAACCCATGACCGAATGATGATTATGATTTATCACCTACCACTTGCCTACAAAATGTCCTAACAAATATGTTATTTTTAAGTTAAGTTATTTAAAATATATATATTAATTATAAACCAATGGTGTTTCTTTTGAGGTTTAGAGATAAATTAATTATACTGGATAAATTGTACTAACCATATTGGTTTTGGAAAATAGTTAGAGACATATATAAAGACTTATTTAATGGATCTTACAATCCGTAAAAATTGAATTTTAGTGCTTCATACATAAAAAAATCGTTTTTGGATATTCATTTTTTATAGTAAGTGATGAATTCAAAATTTATCAAATAAAAACTAAAGGATTAAATTAAACTTATGAAATAAAAATGCATCAAGAAAGGTATATTTCCTTATATTTTTAGATAGAAAAATAATTCTTCTAGCTTTAGGGAAAAGGACCATGAGATTAAAATATTATTCTACTATATCCATATCTGATGAATCATATAGTCTTTTAAATAATCACTGATTTATGGTTTTGAGGACGTTAAAATTTTATTGGTAATTCACTTTATTCTAATAAATTTCCTCAAAAAATATTTATAATTATTTATATTTTCCTCCATGTCTATATCTTCACATGCCACTGATGTTCTTCTAATTAGAAACCTAGTTTTGTGCTATTTTAGATTAACTTTGTACTTCATTTTCTTTATTTTTAATAGGATATTTTATTAACCCTTTACTATGTGGGTTTTTAAATAATGTAACTTTCAAATATCAGACCCAGTATTAGGAAGATCATGTTTCAGTTGTGAGGATGCTATTTTTTTAAGGTGGGTAAAATGTAATGCCCCAAAATTTTAAAATAATAATATTTTATTCAATAGAATATGTGACAAACAAAACCAAAATTAAAAGAGAATATATCATTCCAATAATTTAAAATATATTTCTTTTTGAATAATTTTAATTTATTTGATATTTTATGATACACATGGCAGTGGGTTTTTTTGATAGATTATGTTGCAAGAATGTATGATTTTTACCGAACAGTAATACACTACTAATATTATTATTTAATTTGAAATTTATCTCCTTGATATTGGAATGAAAGGTATTAAAAGTATTAACTAAATTATGAAAATATATATTTTACACATGTTTATTAATTACTTATTATAAGAGAAATATATTTTCTAAGAAACTGATTTTTTTAAAGACAGTTTACTCACGCTATGCTTAAATTAATTTAAAATTATTTTTTACAAATTTAGAAAATTTATATGATAAAATAAAATTAATTTTTGAAATCAGGATATCAAATTTATCTTAGGGTTATTTTTTGGGATTTTCTAGGAAGTTTCATTTTCTGATGAATAGTGAAAATTTCTAAATTTTAATTGAAAAATGCCTTTTTATTTAAATAATTTTTAATTGTTTTTAAAGTAAAATTAGATCAATTTTATATCAATTAATCTAATTTATGTCATTGGAAGAATTTTCATATTGATTTTTTATATAAAAACATTGTAAACTTGTAAACATATTCTCGTTAAAAACTCTCTTTCTCAACAAGTCTGTGAGAATAATTTTAAATTAATTTTTTACACTTATGTGAATTGAATTTAGAAAAATGGATAATATAATTTTAATAATAATAATATATTATTTCTGATAAGTTAAACTTAATTTTTTACTAAAATTAATAATGAATTCAGTAAAAACTAATTACCGTAGTTAAGGTAAAAAATGGTTTATCGGGGGTTGAACTTAGAAGGTAAGGGTAGAAATGGCCTATAAAATTTTTAAAAACAATTTTATAGAACTATTTAGAGAATTTATCCTATAATTTTTTATAATGATACACTTTTTACCCCTTTTATATATGAAAAATATGGGAGCACTCAATTCTTTTCAAAAATACCAAGTCTGCCATCTCCCTCGCTTATAAATGGCCACCCCCTCTCTTAACTTATTCTCACCTTAAAACAACTTTTGTTAGCCCAATAACTACACAAATAACTTCCCAATTTTCATTCCATAATAATTGAATTATTATTTTGGGCATAGGACTATCTTAGGAAGTCTTTACTATAATCCAAAGGAGGATACCTAAAGAAGATGTAATGTTCTTCAACGAGCGTCTTTATTTTACTTCTTTCTCTACCTACTTAAATTTTATTAAAATGTGATGATATATTAAAATAATTATAATAAATAGAATTTTTTTATCATAATAATTTAATGACCTAAAATAATATCCACTTCCATCAAATGGGTTACGAAATCATCGTTCTTGTGTACAGAGGACTACTGCCTCACAGACTGATGTTATTTGTTTTTTCATGTACACACATCATGGTTAGGTATTATAATGGATCTAATGTATATATATGATACTTATAATATACTTATACTTCTAGAGTCACTATATCATATATATATATATATATATACCTTCTATTTTGTGGGAGATACGATAGTGTCGTCATATGTATAACGGACTACCGCCTTGTGAAGCGATGTGATTCTTCTTTCACTAACACTTCACATAGAAGTGATAAAGTTAAATTTAATAATTATATGTGATATACATGAAATAATTATCATATTAATTACATATTTATAATTCTATAAGGATATTATATATAATTTTATTTCTTTCCTTTTTACTCATGTAAAGATGATTACATCGTTTGTGTTTGTGTCGACTACCGCCTTTACGAAGCGATATGACTCTCTTTATGTCTCGATGCCACATGGATAAAATATATAAGTATATAATATGGTATATATTATATTATGATTATAATTTAAAGGTGAAATATTTCTTACCTCCTTTCTATATTTATTATTGAAAAATGAAAAACGTTGCCCATGTGTGCGTACGGCCTACCGTCTCCATGATCATAATTTACTACATTTTTCACATCCATGATTAATTATTGGTTTTAAAAGTAAAATTGACATAAAAATATTATAATTATGAAATTATTATTATCATGGATATGATATAACTATATAATATTTACAATTTAACACCCTAAAAGTTTATAATATGAACATTATATTTGATGGCATGTATAACAGGAAACGTCGATCGTAGAAAAGAATATAACATCATGATATATTATGATATATTTAATAATTTAAATATATTAAATATATTATATATCTTCAAATTAACACAATACTGATTTATCTTACATTACACACAACAATAACTTTCTTCGATGGATTTCACTATACGCAAGACTGAGTTTTACCAAATACTATTAATATTATTGTTTAAAATGAAAATTATCTCCTATAAATTTAATTGGAGGTTATAAATGGGATTATATAAATTATAAACTATATTTATAAATTCATTGGTTTTAAATTAATTATAAATTAATATAAAAACCAATTGAATATAAAGGAAATGTTTTTATAAAACACTATTTTATGTGCCAAAGGCGTTTTACCTTAATAAATTAAATTAATTACTATTAGTTTATGATATTTATTAAAAAATTATATTATATATTAAATAAAAAAATTACATTCATCAAATATATTTTATAGGAATAAGATAATAACAAAACTAATTTTATGTATAAAAAGATATATTTTTAAAGGCGGTTTTGCTGCCTTTTATTGGAACGCTTATTTTAAAACTAAATTTTTACACTTTTATAAGTTTTATTTGAAAAACAACTTAACTTTTGACATTTTAATTTAAAAATTATCTTAGGGTGTATTTATGGTATTTTTCTAAGGAATTTCATTTTTAATGAATAGTGAAAATACTGGGTTTTAATTGAAAACTACATTTTATTTAAATAATTTATAATGTTAAACTATTTTTTATTTTATTTTAAAGTAAAAATAGTTAAATTATAAATCTATTAATACAATTTATATTATTAGAATAAATTTAATATTGAAATTGAATATAAAAAAATTATAAATATTTAATCACTTTCTCATTAAAAACTTGTTTTCTTGACACGTCTGTGGGATAAATTTTATTTAATTTCTTCTATTTATAAGGTTTCAATTTTTAAAAATGGATTACATATTTGAAATAATAATAATTTATATCTTAAAATATCTCCAACTTAATATTTTTCCAATGTTATTTGTGAAAGTAGTTAAAATTAATTATATTGATTAAGAAAAAACGAGTTTACCAAGGGATTAAACATTAAACTTAAGGGACCAAATGACTGAGAAACTTTTACAAAACCCATTTTATGTACATATGAAAACATTATAACTTATATTATAGATATTTTTCCATTATTGGATCTCTTTTAAATTGAAAAAACATGGGTGAAAATCCCTCTTTCAAAAATTTACAAGTTTACCACTCACCCCACTTATAAAAGGCCTCCCCTCTCACCCCTTATTCACACCTCTAAAGCCATTTAGTTCAGATAATTACTTCAAAAATCACTCCCAAACATCCCAATATAATACTATAATCATTATATATGGAATAAATCCAAATTATGAAGGATTCAGTTCAAACCTAAGGAGGATGCCCGAAGAAGAGTTAACATTTTTCTAAAAATGTTTTTAGTTTTGTTCCTTCTCCACCTCCTTAAATTATTTTTATATCATGATTATATAATAAAATAGGTATATTAAATATGATAATGTTTTTTTTAATTTTATGACCTAAATCTTCACACACTTCCATCAACTGGGTTACGAAATCATCATTCATGTGTATAGTGGGTTACTGTCTTGCGAACCGATGTAGTTCGTTCTTCTATTACCACCTTTAAAGGTTTGTAAAAATTAATTAAATACTATTTATATATGATATATTAGATATTTATTAGGTATTTATTCTAATTAAAATATTATATAACATATACCATCATGATTTCCAATTTTTGGAAATACGATAACGTCGTTCGTGTATAGTATGGACTACCGCCTCATGAAATGATGTGATTCGTTCACGCATTACATGGAATTAATTAAGTATGGTTTTAATAAATATATGTGATATATATGGAATTATAATGATACTATAATTATTATATATATATATATATAATTTACTTTTCTTTCTTTCTATATGACAAGAAAATGGAAACAATGATTATGTGTACGTATGGCCTACCGTCTCCATGAACAGTGTATTTCATTCCCTATCACAAAATTTTATGGATTTCTATAAGTAAATATATAATGAATATATATGATACTTAAGTCATGATTTAAATTTTTAATATTATTAAATCATTATCAAATTAATTGGAACAAAAAATAACTTGTAAAAACATACTCAAAAAACAAGGCAATTAACACCCGAGACAATGAAAATAATGAATGGTTTTTAACAAATGGGTGATAAGATGTTACAAAAGGATAAAATATTATATTAATAATATTAATATAGTTATTTTACATGTTAATAAAATGGCTAAAAATATTATATAGTAGGTTAAATTTCATTTAACCAAAAAGGGAGCATAAGGTAATGGATTTCTTAACCCAATTTCTACACATTAGGTTAAACTTCTTCTTCATTGATTATGTCATGATAAAATAATGTGTGTAATGAATTTTTATTATCTTATATTTTATTTCCACTTTTATATGTGTATTTATAATTAATAGACAAAGTTAGTTCATTTAATAATTCTCACATCAAATTTATGTTCGGTTAAAGTGTTTATCTTACAATATCATTCTAATTGGTATTTTTTATTATTAAATTTCAATTAAAAATTATTTGATATTTGTTTCATAAACCCTAAAATTATATTATACAATAGTTATTAATGATATTTTTCAAGTAATAGTACCATTTTTACACTCTTTGTTACTTAAAGGTTTTTTAAAAAAAATCAAGAAAATCCAACTTCATTTCTCTCTTTGGTCATAAATATATTTTCTTCCAAAACCATGTTTTCTAAAAAAATCAACTTTTTTTAACCTTTTAAAAATTATTAAATAAATTAATTTTCAACCATTTTTACTCTTTAAAAAAATAATTCAAAGGAATATTTATATCATTTTCAAAATAATGATCGTTTTTACTTTACTGAAAAAGTGAAAGAAAATTTTTTTTAACATGTATGTCATGAATGGAATTTCCATCTCTCATGAGAAGTAACATTTTTTCAAGATTATTTTATAAGTTTCAAGTTATATGTTCAAAAAAAATTATTTTCATAATTTTTTCTGAAATTTTATTTTTTAAAATTGATTTTCAAAGAAAAGGATTTTTAAAATGTTTTTCAAAATGAAAATGATATTTTCATCAAGAATGTTTTTAAATATCATTTATGGTATTTATATTCACCAATGAAAAAAGCCCTTTATTATTAAACCAATGGGTATATATTGTATCAACATTATCCTTAATCTTCATCTGGATGATTTATGCTCACTTTGAGCAAGGAAAGTATTAACATTCACATCCTTGATTCATTTTTTATCATCGACTTTACCTTAAATTTTGAACTTTCCTAAGGAAATTAAATTTCCCCTAAATTTCAGTAATATTAATCTTGGATACATTTATTTCCTGAACCTTATACCATTTTTACATAGGTTATTTACTTTGATAATTACTAATTAACTAATGAAATATTGAAAAATATATATCCTTTAATCAATACGAATATTTCATATGGAAAATTGTTTATGAATTAAACCATTTATTTGATATATAAGTAATGATTTGGATATGTTTTACATGAGTTGGGGACTATTTAAATTAATCCCCTCTATGCATCAGTACTCTCATGAGATTAAATTAGTTTGAAATAAACCCTTCATGTTTGTAACTAAGTAGTTTAAATTTTTTGGAGGACATATCTTAACAGTAGTGTCTTGTGAAAGTTCTTGACACGAATCATATGGTTTTTACCCAGCTTACTTTAAAACATCTTGGGGATAGATGTTGATGGTAAAGGTATCATGTTCCTAGGAAATATGAAATCCAATAATTAATCATTACCTTTTTTCAGATTCAGTTTTCATTATCCCCAAGATTTTTACAATGTTGTAATCTATGGATGTATTTTATTCTCAATGTATTGATTTAAATTTCATGTGTTTTTATTTATTTACCTTTTTATATTGATTATACTTATTGATTCATGCTATCTTATTTTGAACATAACCCTCACTAAGCATTTGATCTCACTGTTATTTTTTTCTCTATTAAGAATATATGATGTTTACTATGATAGATATGCAGTGTTATGATAGATGGAATAAATTTATTCTCTAAAAAAATTGTGTTGTAATTTGTGTATTCAAATATAATGTAACACTCCTTTCTATGTATAGTTTACCAACACTAAAAAACAATTCAGTATTTTGGGATGTTTTTCCTTGTATATTATGTCAATGTAATGGTATCAAGCACTAGCTCTGAGCTTACTGGGGTTGGGTCACTACATGAAATAACTACATCTTTCATGATGTAACACGCACAAGAAAACAAGGCAATTAACACCTGAAACATTTAAAATAATGAAATATTATTAATGAAATAATAATAAGATGTTTTGAAAGGGTTATATATGATATTATAAATAATAATATGGTTCTGCAATATGTTAATAACTTGTTTAAAACCACTATATAGTTTTTTAAGGAATTTTCAACAAAAAATAAAGTATAAGGTAAGGCTTCTCATCTGAATTTCATTTCATTAAGGCATATTTTATTTTTATGCACCTAATTTATTTTATATAGTGTATATACTTCACCTTTTACATGTAATATCATGAAAACTTCATTCTTCATCATATTTTAAGTTTCAATTTGAATTATTTCATATAAGGATATTTGAATTGAAAGCTACAAAGTGGTAAATAATTTCTTAACTCGATGTCAGTTTATTAGGTTAAACTTCCACTTCATTAATTATATAATTTTTATATTATGTGACTAATGACTTTTTATTTTCTTATGTTTTATTTACACTTGTTTATTTATTTAAATTTTATAAACATAATTGATTCATTGGTTGATTCCCACTTCAATGTTATAATATTTTCAAGGGTTTACTTCATAATATCATTTTAATTAGGATTGATTATTCATGAATTTCTGTTGAAGAAAATTATTTGACCGTTGTATAATAAACCCATTCCATTTTATTATAATCTAGTAAATAATGATACATTAATTTAATAGTTCATTTTTTCACTCTTTGTTACTTATAATTTTTTATTAAATGTTTTCAATAAAATCCAACATCATTTCTCTCTTCTATCAGAAATATATTTTCTTCCAAAAGAAACTTTTCTAGAAATGTTTTGAAAAATGTTCTTTAACATTTTCGAAGTGATTTATCAAATGAATTTTTACCCGTTTTTACTCTTTAAAAAATGTTTTAAAATGAATCTCATTTAATTTTCAAAATAATTCCTATTTTTATTTTATTGAAAATGTGAAAGGAATTCATATTTTAATTTTTTAAACAAGGAACTTTCCTAAAACAATTTTAGTGAAAAATGAATATAGCAACCTAGGCTTAACACACATGAATATTAAATCATTTTTATGGGTATTATTTACATTAAAAAATGCACACCTGATGATCATAATATTTGAGTGCCTTTGGAAACATGGAAACTCAATCTTCTAATATGGGGAAAGATCATCAATGTTTCCCTCAAATATCTTCCCATTTAGTACTTTTCATAGACATTCCCTATATAAAACCTTTCTTAATAACTTAGGGAAAGGAAACATACAAAAGGGTGACATTAGATTATTAGTAAGGGTAAATATAAATGATGCATAAGCATAACAAGAACATAGGAATATGAGAACATGAGTATAACATTTTAAAATCATACCCTACATATCAAATATAATAATCATGGTTCATGGAATAAATATTGGTAGTTCATAAGACATGAATCGTAATATAATCAAAGAACATGATCCATGAGAACATAAAATTGGAAAAATATATGGAATTTATGTCATAAACATAAACATATAAAATCATTTTCATATTAGTCAAGACTTACGATAATGACCATCATAGAAGATAAAGACATTTACTGAATCGGGTTTACGCACTATTCTAGACATGTATTACTGAGCCGGGTTCACTTCCCATTCCACCCCCATATTACTACGTTAGGTTAACTTCCCATTCAATTAATTTCTATCTAATTTGATATAAATATTTACCTAACACATTAAAGGGTGATATTGGACAGACCTATCACGTAATAAAATCCATATTTACATATTCCAAAAGATTATAAACATTATTCATATCATAACCCATGATTTGAAATGGGTATCATAAAAATTTCATCATATCATAACCTATGGAAAATACATATGTTTAATAATCATATAATTATATAATAACTCATTAAAAGAAGCAAGCTTTATAATCATTTTATTATGGTATAACTTGTGGAAGAAAAACGGGTTTCATAAACATCATGGCATCAAAATATAAACCATTCAAAGATAGAATATGAATGGTATCCTTGGATAAAATCCCTAATAAGGCATAAGAAACACCAAATATGTTAGCTTATATAGAAAATAATTTTTAAATGTCATTTAAAACATTTCATGAACAAAATATCTTTTGGATTTTGAAAAAAAAAATTTAAAACATAAAAAATCAAAAACAAATTATTTCAAAATAACCTTGAAAAGTTATAATGGAAGATTTTAAAATTATTTAAAAAACATTTCAAAACAATATAAAAATTTCAAAACATTTTCTTCAAAAAATCCTTTGAAACTTATAAAGTAATCTTTGAAAATCATATAAAACACTTCTTAAAACAAAAAACATTTTTGAAAGACATTTCTTTGAAAATATCCTTTGAAAATTATAAAGGAAGATTTAAAATTAATTTAAAAAACTTTTCAAAACAAAAAAAAATTATATTAAATATTTTTCTTTCAAAATATCCTTTGAAACTTATAAAGGAATCTTTTAAAATCATTTAAAAAAACTTTTCAAAACATAAAATATTTCGAAAATCCTTTTCTTTAAAAATATCCTTTGAAATTTATAAATGAATATTTGAAAATAATTTAAAAAAAATTCATAACATAAATTTTTTTCAAAAACCTTACCCTTTACAATGATCTTAAAATATAATTTAACTAATTTATTAAAACATTTCTTGTAAACATGGTTTTGGAAGAAAATATATTTTTGACCGAAGAGAGAAATAAAGTCGGATCTTCATAAAAACATTTTTTTAATTATATTAAGTACCAAAGCATGTATAAATGTTACCATTACTTGAAGATATTATGAATATCTATATGATAATAAAATAAATGAGAAATCATGTGAGTTATATCATGAGATTTTAACATTTATGACTTAATCATAAACAATCTTGATAAATGATGAGATTGTAACATAAATATTTAAAAATTTGGTAACATTGAATCATAAGCCCCATGGATGAATAACATAAAATATAATGATTATATATAAATTCATTATATTACATCTCTAAGTATTTTTATATACACCTCATGAATTAATATAGTTTTATGTCATAACATGCATCTCAAAGAAGAAAAATTCAGAAAAAAAATCATTTACTACTTTGGTAACTTTTGAATCTTCAATCCCATGAAAAATATATCCAAAATATAAATTTAAATAAAAATATATTTTATTATAATAACCATAAAATAAATTCTTGGGAATTATATACAGCATATAGAATAAATATATGGTGAATATATCATGTGTCTCATAAAATCAAAAAACGAGATGGAAATCCCATGCCTTAATTCTTGACTCTCATCGTACTAATTCAACTTCTTGTATAATAAATATAAGTTTATTATAAATATATCAAATAACCATATTTCTATATTTCATATTATATATGATATTTATTATGAATTTTTATTACCCATTTATTAACAATTCCATGTTAAAGTTGCTTTTTGGGTTATAACTATTTTGTTTTTCATAAATGTTTGGATTTGAAATATTATTTATTCTGAAAATTTAATAATTATTTAATTATATCTAGAATAAAAAACATAATATAAATAACATATATATTCATTATACATGTTTTTATAATAATCCTTAAAATTTAATGATATAAAATTAAATACATCATTCGTGGACATAGTACGTCGTACGTACACATGAACACTATTTCCATTTTCTTATTGTATTAAATGAAAGAAAATTAAATTATATATATATTATCATTTTATTTGAAGGTTTCTCATATATATAACATATTTATATTAAACACATCCTTAATACACTCCATGTAAATCATGAATGAATCACACCCCTTCATGATGCGGTAGTTCACTGTACACACAAACGATGTTATCATATTCCCAAAAAAATGGAAAGCATGATGGTATGTGTTATATAATAATTAAAGAAGAATAGATAAATAAAAAAGAAAATTTATATAATCCATAAATATTATTTCCATCATTATTACCATCCTTCAAAGTTAGTAATGTAAAAAATTAATGATATTGGTTTGCGAGACAGTAGTCTTCTGTATACACGATTGATGATCTCATAACTCATTTGAAGAAAGTGTGTGATTTTGTAGGTAATACCCTTAAAACTAAACCAAATCATTATATATCAGATACTGATTTTATTATATAATTATAGTATAATAATAATTGAAATATTTTGATAAAAAAATAAAAAAAAAACTCTTTTTAAAGAACATTAATTTTTCTTCGGGTATCCTTATTAGGTTTGCACTAACACTTTAAGAGATTTTATTTATGAAAAAAATAAAGCTTATAGGATTAGGGTATTTAAGTTGGTAGGTGATTTTGGTGTGGTTTTTTCAAACAAAATGTCTTTATAAATGTGAAAAATGGGGGAGAGTGAGTGCCATTTTATAGTTGAGGAGGAGTGGTATTCTTATAAATACTCAAACTTATTCACTATAGGGAGGTCTCCCTTATCTAATGTTTCTCCAAAAACTGAATAATAATATAGGGTACGGTTTAAGTGGTTTATAAATAAATCCACCACACAAAAAATAAATTCATTTTTATAATGTTATTCCTTAACTTTTGAGTTTCCCTATTTTTCTATTTTGGTATTTATTAGGGTAACTAATTTTCTAAACTAGATAATTTAGTCATTAAAAAATTAAACTGAGACTTATTAGAAACTGTTTACCCACCGATTCTAAATTATTATATCTAATTTATAAAATAATAATCTCATATGTGTTGTAAATTAATTTAAACATAAGTTCAAGTAACTCACAAAAAACACTACTTTAATTTTTACTTCGATAAAATTGTTTTTACTATTTATGTGTAACACCCCAAGCTTCTATGGTACGTTTCCCTTCGAATAATGCGATAGCGTGTGTTGTACGCAACCTCGAATTCTAACACACACCACAACTAATTAAACTAGCCGTTGTGAATAGTAATACCTACTTTTTGAAATCATATATATTCAATATTTCAAAATTGACTTCATTTTTAGATTCGGAATATCAAAATTATCCTAGGGTGAAATTTTGGTACATTTCGGATAACTTTCATATTTTGATGAATAGTGAAAATTTCTAAATTTTAATTAAAAACAACTTTTTTTAATCAAAATAATTAATAGTGATAAATTGTGAATTTGAGTGGTTTTAAAGTATATTTAGAATATATTTTTACCATTTAATATAATGTTGGTCATTGGACATAATTTTACAATTAAACCGAACATAAACAAGTGTCAATCTTTTGATAGTTATTATCTCTTAAAAACACGCTTTTTGTTTTGACAGCGGGAATTAATTTTAAATTAATTTCTGCCACTTCTGTGTTTTGAATTTAGGAAAATGGATTCCATATTTGGAATCAGGATGTTCAAATTGTGTAAAAAGGTAACTTTTATTTTTAGACATTTTGAATAATTACTGCGGTAAATATTTTATTTACCATGGTTAAGGGTAAATCCGGTAAATAAGGGTTAAAAAAATAATATTATAATAATACTAAATTACCCTAAAAACGTGTCTTAACCCTATTGGTTGATAGATGGTAGACCATGGGCATCTTTGTGTCAATTTTGGGACCCCATGGATCCACTTGTAAGTGATAATGACACTTTATTTTAATTTAGTTAAAATGAATACAAAAATGACACAAGCATATATCTTTTAGAAAAACAATTTTTACATAGGGTTATATATGTTGGATTTTAGATTATAAATATTAATTAGAAAGCTCAAAAGATTTCCTACATAATGATATTTTATTTATAATTTTTAGACATTAAATAATTTATTTTATTTATGACACAATGATGATGCAGTAATTACTAAAATAGTGAAAAATTAAAATAATTGATATTATAAATACCCAAATAAATATAATATGAAACTTTTAATGAATTAAACTAATTTTATAGGCTAATATGATATATTAGGATTGATTTAATGGACTTTGTTTGAAGTAATCAATCTGTTATGAGTTTCACAAAAATCAACTATTGAATAGTGTCAAAATTGACATAAAAGAGTTCTTAAAACAAATATTATATTATTAATTGATATTAAATTCCTAAAAATCTAAGGTTCGGCCAAGAGACTTATATTATGATAGGTTAATCATTAATGGACCACTTGGGGGTCTCTTGGATGTATATAGTAAGTTTATTAACCATATTATATAAAAATACAAAGAGACATTGTAAAAGTGAAACTAATTAACTTAGAGTTAATACTTAAAGATAAGGTTAATATAAGTACCCAAACCTGTCTAAATTCTATTGGTTGAGTGGTTTTCGACCTATCCCCACCTTAACCTTTGAATAATAAGCTTTTGAGCCATTAGAAACCGAATATGAATTTATTATAAATTAATATTTCTAGCTTTTCCAAAGGTTCCCCTCACCCCTCTTATAAAAAGGGCACTCCTCCTTCTCATTTCTTCACACCTTCAAAGCCTTTTGGTTCGGCAAAACTATGCCCAAATACTCTCCCAACATCCCTCACTATAACCTAGAGGCCTTAGTTTGATCAGAAAGCCAACCTAAGGAGCCCGTTTGATCAAATCAAAAGGAAGAACCCGAAGAAGAGGTAATGATTTCACCACCCTTTTCTAAGTTCATTTCTTCTTCCACTTCTTCTTCCTTTGTTCTTACCATTCTAAAATAATAACTCCAGTATCTCACATATACTGTGATGTTATTATAAGTATGGTACAACCATATTCAGTATTCTATCCACCCTTTGAATAACATGTCACCATACGTGCGTACGTACGGCTTACCGTCTCCACGTCGTGGTGTAATTGTTATTCAATATAATATTATTTGGATGGGTATAATAATGATGTGTAACTCATGTAAATAATAAATATAACATGTTAATGATTCTGTATATATGATATACCATTCATTTATATATTATTTTAATATCAAAAGAATGATATTGTCGCTCGTGCGTACGTACGGACTACCGTCTCCACGAACGCGATGAGATTCATTCTCCATCGTAACCATTCAAGTATAATTATCATTTGATGATTTAAAAATGATGGTTAAGGACTAGATATCATTCTGGATATGAATAAGATACAACAACCATGGCTTATGTAACAAAACATATAAAGAAAATGAGTAAGTTAACACCCAAAACGACGATAATTCTAAGATATTATTAACAAATCAATGTTAAAAGATCATATATGATATCATATTAATATATATGATTCTTGTATAATTTAATAACAATTATTTCACCATTATACAGGAGGTTAACCTACCCCAAACAAGGAAAAGTACAAGGTAAGGGTTATTTCACAATCTCTTCATTATCCGAGGTTGTTTATATGTAATAATCTACTGAGATCTCTTTATCATCCACATCCATGTTTCTTAAAAATGTATTTCAAAACATTTTTACTATTTACAAGAATATGGGTTAAAGTCATTTATACCTTTTTTTTTGACTTTTTATAAGAGGTTTATAAAGGAATCTTTCCGTCGTTTTCAAAACAAGGTCCTTTTTAACCTTTTCGACAGAATTGAGGTAAGAATGTTTTTTTTTAACTTATACGGCGGGTGCGGTTATTTTACGCCGTTATAAAATCTTCAAAGCTTTCCTTACAAGCTTATAAGAATATTTTCAAAGAAAATGTTTTATTTTATATGGATCTTAAATGATTTCAAAATAAAAGGAGATATTTCTTTAAAAAGAATTTTGATTTCATCTATGTCAACATCCTTTGATGGATTTTAAGATTATTTGAAGTTGATTTATTATGATACAAAACTTCTATATTGTATTGAAGGTTTTGTGATATGTTTGACTGTGGATGTGCTATTTTTATACCATTCATAGTTTATTGTGAAAGTATTGACATTTCGTATGCTAGTTTTAATACGAATGTTTATGTTATGTTTAAACCTTTTCATATGGGAATGCATTGGACTTAATAAGTGACGGGTGGAGCCCGCTATAGCTCCTCGATGCATCGGTAGGTCTCATGAGACAAACTAGTGTCTTGGCACAAGGCCTTGACAAAATCTTATTTGTAGTCTTGGCACGAGGCCTTGGCTATGTGGTTATGATAGTCTGGCATTATGCATTCCAACATTATGAAAGTGGTTATTGATTTTTGCATGTGATTATTCATTTAGTAGAATATCCATGTGAATAAGTAAATGGCATTATTTCATTTTATTTATGCCATACCATGTTGAAAGTTCGTATTTAAAAGGCTTTTGTTTTAGTTATACATTGCCTTAAATGTTTATTCTTATTTATGAAAGTTTCCACTTTATTGTTATCCTTACTGGGCATTTGAGCTCACCCCTTTTTTTTATGTTTTATTTTTCCCAGGATGTGAAGAAGTAAGTTATGAATGACCTGCAGGGATTTTATGAGGGGTTAATAGTGTGGATTGTGGAAACATTATGTTGTTGTATTAGTTTTTCATTTTATGATGTAATGTAAAACTTATGAATATATCTAGTCTTTCCAAGGCTACTAAACCAATCGGTCTTTCGAGATTTGATCTTTCTTGTGATCATGCCAATGTTATGTAATTAATGCACCGACTCTGGGTAGCTGGGGTCGGGGCGTTACAGTTGGTATCAGAGGAAGTTTAGTACAAACCTTGGAAGCTAGATTTAGATAAACTCTGATTAGAGCACGTAGACCTAAGATGAACTTTGAGGATTAGTATAGAAGAACTTCCTAGAATTTTGGTATTGTAGAGATTTTGTGAGTTTTCCGAGCAATACATCCCTGTCTGGATACGAGCAGGTAGAGGTGGCTCTGGCACAGATGTACCTAGGGGTAAAACCCGAAAACACCGCTTTGAGCTAGACTCGAACGGGAACTGTTGCACGACAACGGGCCTTGCTGCACTCTTGGTTACGACACTCCCGGGGGATATGCTTAGGATAACTCTCATTTTCTTTACAAATCATTATGAAGGGTTTATGAGTATATACTTCCTCAAAGAAAACATTTTTATGATTATGGATTATATCCATAAATAGTTCAATTTATGTTAAGTGTTTTATAAGTATGGTATTATGTATTTTGATTCATAAACTGATCTAGTTTATGCCATTGTTTAGAAATGGCGCCTAGTGGAAGAAATGGAAACCGTATCAATGCACGCACTCCATGTAGGGATTTCCCTCCTGCTCAAGATAATTATAGTGGGGCTGGTGATGCAACTGGTGCCGATCAGCTAATCACCATACTGGGAAAACTTACTCAGGTTATGAATAATAACCTTACCCGTATGGAGCACCCTGATCCGCAGCGTGGAGGATCAATGTTAGATCGATTCATGAGACAACAACCACCAACGTTCAATGGGAGTACAAATCCCTTAGTAGCTGAGCAATGGATATTTTCCCTAGAGAAAATATTTCAGGCTTTGGGGAGTAGTGAAAGGGAAAAAGTTACCATGGCAGTTTACCGCCTCACTGGAGATGCTGATCAATGGTGGTCATTGATTCAAAACATGAAGGAAGATGATGAAGTATCAAACATGGAATGGAGGGAGTTCAAAGATCTGTTTTTAGAAAAATACTTTCCTCGCGACCATCGAGCAGATATGGAAAGACAATTTCTGAGTCTGAGACAAAAGGAGGATGAGAATGTCACAAAGTATGAGGCTAACTTTACAAGGTTAGCGAGGTACGCTGGTGATTATATTCGCAACCCAAGAAGTAAGATTGATCGTTTCTTTGATGGGTTAAAACCATTTCTCCGTCGAGCATTAGTCTCACAATCCTTTTCATCGTACGAAGACATTGTCTCATGTGTTATCAAGACCGAAAAGGAATTCTCTAAGTCTTATGACTTTAAAGCAAAGCAAGAGAAGAAGAGACCTGCTGATCAATCTGGGAATGGAAATAAGGGGAAGAAGGGAAAGGTTGAATATCCATATTGTGGTAAGTGCGGGAAGAAACACCCCGGTGCTTGCCTGAAGGGAATGGGAGTCTGTTACAAGTGTGGTGAAAAAGGCCACCAAGCTCATGATTGCAAGGGGAAGAAGGAAGCTACCAACGTTCAGTGCTACAATTGCAGGGAGATGGGGAATTATGCAAATGCATGTCCTAAGCGTCAGGAGAACTTACCTCAGAAAAGGCCAAGGGATCAAGGCCAGGCTTATGCTATCACTACTGCTGAGGTAGAAGCTCCGAAAGACGTGGTGGCAGGTAATTTAATGGTTTCCTCAAGTTTAGAAAATGCATTATTTGATTCTGGATCATCGCATTGTTTCATATCTTCCCAGTTTGCTAAGAAGATTAGATATTTCCAATTTGATTTAATAAGGGAGTTGTCAGTTAAAACTCCTAAGGGAAGTATCGTTGCACCAAAGTTTTGTGAATCAGTCCCCATTAGAGCACATAAATTTTCTTTATCTGCTGATTTCATCGTCATACCTATGATTGAGTTTGATATAATCCTCGGTATGGACTGGCTTTCGGACTATGATGCGAAGATTTATTGTAAGAAGAAAGAGGTTACGATTCTTGATGATAATGATAAGGAGAACCTTATTTTTAGAGCAGAATCGTCACCACCTAATTCTTATTTAGACCCACCCCCAGTAGCTCAACTTAATTCAATTATTAGGGAGGAAGAGAATGAAGTAACTATCGGTGAGGAAAGGAATGTTCAAATAGAGGATGTACCTGTTGTGAAAGAATTTGTAGATGTATTTCCGGAAGATTTACCTGGACATCCTCCAGAACGAGAAGTTGAGTTTTCCATTGATTTGATTCCTGGATCAAGGCCTATATCGAAGACCCCTTATAGAATGGCCACTGTAGAGTTAGTCGAACTAAAGAAACAACTAGAGGAATTGAGTAATAAGGGATTTATTCGCCCTAGTGTTTCTCCATGGGGAGCCCCTGTTCTTTTTGTTAAAAAGAAAGATGGATCTATGAGGTTATGTATCGACTACAGGGAGATCAATGCTATAACGATAAAGAACAAGTATCCCCTACCTTGTATTGATGATTTATTTGACCAACTGCATGGAGCTCAATACTTTTCAAAGATTGACCTTCGATCTGGATACCATCAGTTGTGTGTAAAGAAGGAAGACATTCCGAAGACAGCATTTCGAACCAGGTACGGGCATTACGAGTTTACTGTAATGCCGTTTGGATTGACTAATGCACCCTCTGTATTCATGGATCTGATGAATAGAGTTTTCAAGGAGTATCTCGATGAATTTGTGGTGGTATTTATTGATGATATCTTGGTATACTCCAAAACCTACGAAGATCATGAAAATCACTTGCGCATTATCTTGAAGACTCTGAGGAGGCATGAATTATATGGGAAGTTTAGCAAGTGTGAATTCTGGCTTCAGGAGATTTCTTTTCTTGGCCATATTGTCTCTAAAGATGGAATCTCTGTTGATCCTTCTAAGACCAAGGCAATCCAAGAATGGCCAGCACCTACGAGTATAACTGAGGTACGTAGTTTTATTGGATTGGAAGGTTATTATCGACGTTTCGTCCAGAATTTTGCCCGATTGGCTAACCCATTAACGAAGCTCACACGTAAAGGGGTTAAATTTGTTTGGACAAAAGAGTGTGAAGAATGTTTCGAAGAATTGAAGAAAAGATTAGTCAATGCTCCTATATTGACTCTACCATCGGGGAATGATGGGTTCGTTATTTATAGTGATGCATCAAAGAAAGGACTTGGTTGTGTCCTTATGCAGAATGATAGAGTTATTGCCTATGCATCACGACAGTTGAAAATTCATGAACAAAACTATCCTACTCATGATCTTGAGTTAGCAGCTGTGATCTTTGCTTTGAAGATATGGAGGCACTACCTCTATGGTGAAAAATGTGAGATTTATACTGATCACAAGAGTTTGAAGTATATTTTCTCACAAAAAGAACTCAACATGAGGCAAAGGAGATGGCTTGAATTACTCAAGGATTATGATTTCACGATACACTATCACCCGGGGAAAGCAAACAAAGTAGCAGATGCTTTGAGCAGAAAAGACCATGGAGTTCTGAACATGATGAGAATTGAAAGGGATCCAATTTTCATGGATCTAGAGAAGATGGACATGGGAATAACTAGGGAAGGTGAAACATCAATGCTTTTTCAAATGGTTGCCAAACCATCTTTACTAGAAAGGATTAAGAGTTCTCAGACCGATGATGAAGAATTCCAAAAGAAGATTAAAGCTGTGAATGATGGGAGATTGAGAGACTTTGTGTATGAAGATGGAATTTTGAAATTCGGGAAGAGACTTTGTGTTCCCGATATACCTGATCTAAAAAGGGAATTGCTGGATGATGCTCATAGTTCCAATTTCTCTATACACCCTGGGAGCACCAAAATGTATAGAGATTTGAAGGAACATTTTTGGTGGGACAACATGAAGAGGGAGATTGCTGATTTTGGGTCAAGATGTATGGTTTGTCAACAAGTGAAAGCTGGAAGGCAACAGCCTGGAGGAGTCATGCAACCTCTTCCCATACCGGAGTGGAAATGGGACAATATTACAATGGACTTTGTCATGGGGCTACCAAAGACTCCTAGAAGGAACGATGCAATATGGGTTATTGTCGATCGTCTTACCAAGTCAGCACATTTTCTTTCTATAAGAGAAGATCTACCCCTGGAACGTCTAGCAAGACTATATATTAATGAAGTTGTGAGACTTCATGGAGTACCCTTATCAATTGTTTCTGATCGTGATCCCCGTTTTACTTCAAGATTCTGGAAAAGTCTTCAGAAATCCCTGGATACTGAACTTCATTTGAGCACTGCTTACCACCCTCAGACAGACGGACAATCAGAACGGACTATTCAAACCTTAGAAGACATGTTGAGATCTTGCTCACTTGATTTTCAGGGTATGTGGGATCAATATTTACCACTGGTAGAATTTTCCTATAACAATAGCTTCCATTCGAGTATTCAGATGGCACCATATGAAGCGTTATACGGAAAGAGATGTCGTACACCAACCTGTTGGGATGACGTTGGTGAAAGAAAACTTGTAGGCCCAGAACTGGTGGAGGAAACGGTGGAAAAGGTGAAGGTAATCCAAAACCACATCAAAGCAGCTCAAAGTAGGCAGAAGAGCTATGCCGATAATCGAAGGAAGGATTTGGAATTTCAAGTCGGTGATCATGTTTTCCTGAAGGTATCTCCGTGGAAGGGAGTCATACGTTTTGGTAAGAAAGGTAAATTGAGTCCCAGGTACATCGAACCTTTCGAAATTCTAGAACGAATTGGGGCTGTAGCTTACCGATTGGCAATGCCGCCAAGTCTCTCCAAAGTTCACGATGTGTTCCACGTATCTCTGTTGAGGAAATACATGCCTGACCCAACGCATGTACTCACCTATGAAGATTTAGAACTGGAACCCGATCTGTCTTATTGCGAAGAGCCCATCAAGATTCTTGATACGAGAGAACAAGTGCTGAGAAACCGGACGACGCGTCTGGTAAAAGTTTTGTGGAGGAATCATAAGATGGAAGAGGCAACGTGGGAACCCGAGGAACTTATGATAAAGAACCACCCGAGTCTTTTTATGCAGTAATACCCTAGAAATTGCGAGGACACAATTATTTGAAGGAGGGGAGAATGTAACACCCCAAGCTTCTATGGTACGTTTCCCTTCGAATAATGCGATAGCGTGTGTTGTACGCAACCTCGAGTTCTAACACACACCACAACTAATTAAACTAGCCGTTGTGAATAGTAATACCTACTTTTTGAAATCATATATATTCAATATTTCAAAATGGACTTCATTTTTAGATTCAGAATATCAAAATTAGCCTAGGGTGAAATTTTGGTACATTTCGGATAACTTTCATATTTTGATGAATAGTGAAAATTTCTAAATTTTAATTAAAAACAACTTTTTTTAATCAAAATAATTAATAGTGATAAATTGTGAATTTGAGTGGTTTTAAAGTATATTTAGAATATATTTTTACCATTTAATATAATTTTGGTCATTGGACATAATTTTACAATTAAACCGAACATAAACAAGTGTCAATCTTTTGATAGTTATTATCTCTTAAAAACACGCTTTTTGTTTTGACAGCGGGAATTAATTTTAAATTAATTTCTGCCACTTCTGTGTTTTTAATTTAGGAAAATGGATTCCATATTTGGAATCAGGATGTTCAAATTGTGTAAATAGGTAACTTTAATTTTTAGACATTTTGAATAATTACTGCGGTAAATATTTTATTTACCATGGTTAAGGGTAAATCCGGTAAATAAGGGTTAAACAAATAATATTATAATAATACTAAATTACCCTAAAAACGTGTCTTAACCCTATTGGTTGATAGATGGTCGACCATGGGAATCTTTGTGTCAATTTTGGGACCCCATGGATCCACTTGTAAGTGATAATGACACTTTATTTTAACTTAGTTAAAATGAATACAAAAATGACACAAGCATATATCTTTTAGAACAAAAATTTTTACATAGGGTTATATATGTTGGATTTTAGATTATAAATATTCATTAGAAAGATAAAAAGATTTCCTACATAATGATATTTTATTTATAATTTTTAGACATTAAATAATTTATTTTATTTATGACACAATGATGATGCAGTAATTACTAAAATAGTGAAAAATTAAAATAATTGATATTATAAATACCCAAATAAATATAATATGAAACTTTTAATGAATTAAACTAATTTTATAGGCTAATATGATATATTAGGATTGATTTAATGGACTTTTTTCTAAGTAATCAATCTGTTATGAGTTTCACAAAAATCAACAATTGAATAGTGTCAAAATTGATATAAAAGAGTTCTTAAAACAAATATTATATTATTAATTGATATTAAATTCCTAAAAATCTAAGGTTCGGCCAAGAGACTTATATTATGATAGGTTAATCATTAATGGACCACTTGGGGGTCGCTTGGATGTATATAGTAAGTTTATTAACCATATTATATAAAAATACAAAGAGACATTGTAAAAGTGAAACTAATTAACTTAGAGTTAATACTTAAAGATAAGGTTAATATAAGTACCCAAACCTGTCTAAATTCTATTGGTTGAGTGGCTTTCGACCTATCCCCACCTTAACCTTTGAATAATAAGCTTTGGAGCCATTAGAAACCGAATATGAATTTATTATAAATTAATATTTCTAGCTTTTCCAAAGGTGCCCCTCACCCCTCTTATAAAAAGGGCACTCCTCCTTCTCATTTATTCACACCTTCAAAGCCTTTTGGTTCAGCCAAACTCTGCCCAAATACTCTCCCAACATCCCTCACTATAACCTAGAGGCATTAGTTTGATCAGAAAGCCAACCTAAGGAGCCCTTTTGATCAAATCAAAAGGAAGAACCCGAAGAAGAGGTAATGATTTCACCACCCTTTTCTAAGTTCATTTCTTCTTCCACTTCTTCTTCCTTTGTTATTACCATTCTAAAATAATAACTCCAGTATCTCACATATACTGTGATGTTATTATAAGTATGGTACAACCATATTCAGTATTCTATCCACCCTTTGAATAACATGTCACCATACGTGCGTACGTACGGCTTACCGTCTCCACGTCGTGGTGTAATTGTTATTCAATATAATATTATTTGGATGGGTATAATAATGATGTGTAACTCATGTAAATAATAAATATAACATGTTAATGATTCTGTATATATGATATACCATTCATTTATATATTATTTTAATATCAAAAGAATGATATTGTCGCTCGTGCGTACGTACGGACTACCGTCTCCACGAACGCGATGAGATTCATTCTCCATCGTAACCATTCAAGTATAATTATCATTTGATGATTTAAAAATGATGGTTAAGGACTAGATATCATTATGGATATGAATAAGATACAACAACCATGGCTTATGTAACAAAACATATAAAGAAAATGAGTAAGTTAACACCCGAAACGACGATAATTCTAAGATATTATTAACAAATCAATGTTAAAAGATCATATATGATATCATATTAATATATATGATTCTTGTATAATTTAATAACAATTATTTCACCATTATACAGGAGGTTAACCTACCCCAAACAAGGAAAAGTACAAGGTAAGGGTTATTTCACAATCTCTTCATTATCCGAGGTTGTTTATATGTAATAATCTACTGGGATCTCTTTATCATCCACATCCATGTTTCTAAAAAATGTATTTCAAAACATTTTTACTATTTACAAGAATATGGGTTAAAGTCATTTATACCTTTTTTTGACTTTTTATAAGAGGTTTATAAAGGAATCTTTCCGTCTTTTTCAAAACAAGGTCATTTTTAACCTTTTCGACAGAATTGAGGTAAGAATGTTTTTTTTAACTTATACGGCGGGTGCGGTTATTTTACGCCGTTATAAAATCTTCAAAGATTTCCTTACAAGCTTATAAGAATATTTTCAAAGAAAATGTTTTATTTTATATGGATCTTAAATGATTTCAAAATAAAAGGAGATATTTCTTTAAAAAGAATTTTGATTTCATCTATGTCAACATCCTTTGATGGATTTTAAGATTATTTGAAGTTGATTTATTATGATACAAAAATTCTATATTGTATTGAAGGTTTTGTGATATGTTTGACTGTGGATGTGCTATTTTTATACCATTCATAGTTTATTGTGAAAGTATTGACATTTCGTATGCTAGTTTTAATACGAATGTTTATGTTATGTTTAAACCTTTTCATATGGGAATGCATTGGACTTAATAAGTGACGGGTGGAGCCCGCTATAGCTCCTCGATGCATCGGTAGGTCTCATGAGACAAACTAGTGTCTTGGCACAAGGCCTTGACAAAATCTTATTTGTAGTCTTGGCACGAGGCCTTGGCTATGTGGTTATGATAGTCTGGCATTATGCATTCCAACATTATGAAAGTGGTTATTGATTTTTGCATGTGATTATTCATTTAGTAGAATATCCATGTGAATAAGTAAATGGCATTATTTCATTTTATTTATGCCATACCATGTTGAAAGTTCGTATTTAAAAGGCTTTTGTTTTAGTTATACATTGCCTTAAATGTTTATTCTTATTTATGAAAGTTTCCACTTTATTGTTATCCTTACTGGGCATTTGAGCTCACCCCTTTTTTTTATGTTTTATTTTTCCCAGGATGTGAAGAAGTAAGTTATGAATGACCTGCAGGGATTTTATGAGGGGTTAATAGTGTGGATTATGGAAACATTATGTTGTTGTATTAGTTTTTCATTTTATGATGTAATGTAAAACTTATGAATATATCTAGTGTTTCCAAGGCTACTAAACCAATCGGTCTTTCGAGATTTGATCTTTCTTGTGATCATGCCAATGTTATGTAATTAATGCACCGACTCTGGGTAGCTGGGGTCGGGGCGTTACATTATGGGTCAATATTTTCGTTATAAAAGATCATTTAGTATGTTAATGGAAAATATATGGTATTTATTAAAATTTAAAAATAACTTGTAAGAAGTTAGTATTTTTAGTACTTTTATACAATTTATTAAAATATCATTTATTATAAAATAACATTAATATTGATTTTGACATTATTTATTAAATTTGAATTTAAAAATTATTAACATAATAAAAATTTTATTAAATTAATTTAAATCCTATGTAATTTGATATATTATTCTAAAAAATTAATTTAAGAAAAAAGGTTATTCAATTTACTTAACTTTTAATATTTTTTATTATTTATTTTAGTTTATTATTAACAAAATAGTTCATATGTTGGCATTTTTTATAAATTTAATGTGATTTTTTAATCTCTAAAAATTTAAAAAATATGATAATGATAAAAATAATTTAAAATTATAAATATTATTTATAAATGAACATATGATATTTTTCATATCCCAAATCTTTATCAATATTAAGAGAAAGGAAGGTTCCTTTTTTGTCTTTTTCTTTACCTAACTTATTATATAGGTCACTTTCATGGAATAGTATCCCACTAACTCATAAAAATAGACCAAAAGTGGTATGTATATTTATATTTCCAACCAATGTGTGTTGTATAATTTGGTATGTCACTTTAAATCTTATATTCTATGTTTAACCATGAATTACACTCTTTTTTACCATAATCGCTCTAATTAATTTTAGCTGTTTTCACTAAAAAAATTTAAAAAATTAATATTTCATTATTATACATGATAAATTACTATGATTATAAATATGGAATCCATTTTTAAAAATTAAATTTACAGAAGTGGTTGAATTTAATTTAAAATTAATCTTGCATATATGGTGAGAAAACGAGTTTTTAAAGCGAAAATGTTTAAAATTTTATAATGTTTTTATATCAAGATTCAATATGAAAATGAGTCCAATGAACTATATTGGATTAAAATATTTAAAATTGAACTATTTTTACTTTAAAACTTATTAAAAATTTAGTAACATTGTAAATTATCTAATGAAAATGCAATTTTTAATTAAAATTCAGTATATTTCACTATTCATTAAAAAATGAAACTTCTCAGAAAAATGAAAAAAGATCGCCCTATAATAATTTTTATATTCCAGTTTTAATAATTAATTTTATTTTTAAAAATAAATTTTCTATAAGTGGTATAATTTAATTTTAAATTATGTGATCCAAGCATGATTAAACCGCCTTTTCAAAAAGATACTATTTTTCAAAAAGAATTGTTTTTTATTGATTCTTATTTTATTTATAATAAATATGTTACTAATAAACATATAAAAAATGTATATTTTAATAATTATATTAATAATATTCATTCCTACCATTATAACAAAAAGGTGATAACTACCATATTAAATAATAATAATAATAATATATTATAGTTCAGTAAAACTCAGTATTGCGTGTAGTGAAAGCTATCAAAGGAACTCAGTATTGTGTATAACACAATAAAAAATTAGTATTTCATGTATCACAATATAAAATTAGTGTTTCCTAAAGCATAATATTAACTTGTTTTTTTTTCGTAAAAATCAAGCTTGAATTGGTGTATCGTGAAACATAAACCATCAAAGATTCTTAATTTATTCTAAAAATAATAATTCTTAAAAATTTATAGTGTAAAATTATACCCCCCTTAAAATGTAATTTCCCCTAGAATTGTTTCTTGTCCATCAGAGATTTAATACTTTAAAGTTCCTTTAATATAAACCCATATCATAAAAATAAATACTAAAACTTCCTTTTAAAAGGTAAAGTTAGAAATGTAACTGTTTCCCAAAGTAACTCAAAACTTGGTATCCATATAAAATAACATTGGTGGGAAGTAGAGATTTAGAAATTGAAGAAAATAGTAAATAAATTATTCTATATATGAGGAATGTGTTTGATCTGTAGTGATGGGTTAGGCTCAATATTATATATCCCATCAATGAATTGGTAGGTCTCATGGGATAAAAAATTTAAGTTGTCATTAAATGGGTTTTTACTTGTAGTTTTAAACCATCTTTGAAATGTATTGATGGTAGTGGTATCATGATTCCTGAGATCATGGCATCTAATAATTAATAATTTCCTACATAAAGATTCAAATTATTATTATCCATGATATTTTCATGATGATATTATCTCCTGATGCATTTATTTTCAATTTATTGATTAAATGGCATGTGTTTTCAGTTATATACTTTTCCATATTTATTATGTCTTATCTAGTTATTTAAATGGAATGTGTGCTCAGTTATTTACCTTTCCATACTGATTATTCCTTAACTGTTTATTTAAATGAAATGTGTTCTCAATTATTTACCTTACCATTTTGATCAAGCTTATTGATTCATGATATATTTCAATATACTTGACCCTTACTGGTCATAGGAGCTCATCCATATTTTTTTCCATTTCATAGTAATCCAAGAAGTGTACAATGAATGAAATAAAAGGATATTCTACAATTAATAATGATATTTGTAAAAAAGTATTTTTAAATTTGTGTATTCAAATGTAATATAAGATTCAATCTTGTATCTATTTTACTAAGACTAGTATAACATTTAGTCCTTCGTGATGTGATTCCCTATATCTTATGACAATGTAATGAAGATGTCACCGGATTTGGGATACTGTGGTTATGTTTACTATAATAAATAGGAATTTGACTGATGAAAGAGTTTAAAATTTTAGTTTAATCAATGAATTGGAGCCAAAATAGTTTCTAATTTTATAACAAATAAAACATTGCAAGCTTCCAACAGGTAGTTCCATTTGATGGTAGCATCCAATATAAATTGAAGTTTGATCACTCCATTGTATTAGACTAGATATTATTATTTCCTAGAAAAAACACTATAAAACTCTTGATTCTTTTTAAATCTTAAAAGAGGTTATAGTATACCATTCAGGTAAAATAGGAGCTTCAAAAATGATTAATGATTTCAGATGGTGGAGGATACCATTAGAGGAAAGAAATCACTAATTATTATTGAGGTAACTCAATAAAAAATCACTTCCAATAGAGAATGAAATCCTAAATAGTGAGGTATGTGTGCATTATCATTTTATAATTTAATTATATAATATTATCTTAGTAGTATATTTGGTATATAATTTGTGTTATCTTTCACTATAAATAGGCATTGTGATGTCACATAAATATTATCATACTAACATGGTGTGTGAAATCCACAAACCATGTACATCACATGTGGTGGTTGTTTATATATTTTCGAACCCCAGGCCACATACTCAATAGACATAAACCTTGTGTGCATAAAATATACAAAATGTGTGATCATGTTCTTTTACATAATCAACACTGATAAACTACATAGTGTGTGTTCATAGAACTACACCCAGTGTCATCATAAATTCTATAAAAAGGAATTCTATTAAACAAAATTGATTTTCTCTTTAAATCGTAAACCACTCCTATTTTAGTTTTTTACCATAAAACAACTATCAAATACTAATAAAAACAAGTGAAAAACAAAATGAAAAAAAATGAGGAAAATAAAAATAATAATGTCTAATGTTTTGATGAATCTATGAATCATTAAGCTAAAAACATCGATGATCCATGTTATACAATTGTTTCCTCCCCATATGAATTTGATCTTATAACTTGAATGATCTCAACTCCTCTCTATGTTCCCCATTTGATCTCCCAGTCATCAATATGTTGGAGGGAGGTTTCCTCTAATATGAAAAGGAGGGAAAATCCAAGGTAGTTGGGATGAAAATAAAAAAAAATAAAACTAATAAAAAAGAACTATTTTATACTTGTCCTGGGACCCAAAACCCAATCATATATTATACCCTACTTAGTAAAAACATTCATTATAGACTCAACTATACTATAAGAATTTCCATATGGATCTATATTTTATATACATTAATATTCATGTATGTGAGATAAAAATTATATTTATTTAGTAAAAAATAAATATCCCAAAAAATCACCCATCTCAGAATCTATATAGATTCCAGTGAAAGGGTAAAATTTTCATCCCAAGAACAAAAAACAATCAGAAAAAAATTATGTGGTAGTTTTCTAGGATAATTTTACCTTTTTTCAATTTCTAGAGGTTTGAGGCTCTAAAAATCAATGATGAGTTAAGTCTTCTACTTGGGAAAACCTGTATTCATATAAAGAGGCTCTGTAAAAAGAACATAAAACTATCCCAAATACTATCCCAATACCCCTATCAATTTTATCCAACTCAACCACTTATCATAGGGCCCTTTCCCTTACCTGCATCATAAATCATAAATTTTAAACACCTAACAGGGTACACATATTGAGTGTGGGTAGAAAACATAACAAAAATCACCATAATTCTTCTTAAATAGTCTATAATATATGTAAGTTCATGTAGAGTAGAATATATAAGCAATATAAAATCAACACAAATCATTCAAGTCAGTCCATTGTGTTATTATCAAGTAACCCCAATGATCAACACTGCCTACATCAACTAACATTGAAAATACAGACTAGTTATTCAATATTCACATTTCACAACTCATGGTAGCACTACATTTAATAGTTGTTGGTCCATAATATGAACGATGGTCCTCCTACGACTGAGTTGGCATGTATATCTCTAACTCTATGGCACAAAACTCTCATGTATATTATTAGTAAGCTCAAAACTATCCTTGAAAAGTTCCTCTAATCACTAGGTAACACTCTACATATCTAAACCATGAGAAACAATCCTTGGAATAATCTTTTGGTGCACTTATATCTAGCCCTCTAGAAGAGTCCTACAAATAGTTAGATGATATTTTTCATATCCAACTCTTATGATGTCCTCTTGATAATAGGTTGGTGAACTCACAACCAGCTTTGGGAAATATCATTTAAATAATGAGATCAAAATAATCGTATACAATCATTAGTCTTACATGATTAATAAATATTTAACACATGTTTGGTCAAGTAAAAGAATAAAAATTTCTTCAAAAAATCCATCATGCATAAATCTTGGCTACCAAATCAAATATTTTTCATCACACATCCTAAAATACTCTGCAATTAGCCTGGTCACCATTGGTACGACTCACAATAATAAATGATCATATCTAAAATGAATAATAAGTAAATGTGCATCAAACCACACATTCATATAATAGTTATAAATAAATTTATCCCCTACCCCACACATAGTTCAATGGCCTCAGTGAAACATCAAACATTATCACACAAGACCTATAATGGTCTCTAATGTTATAACTCATTATAGGAAACCCTCCACAGGTTCTCCACTCAATTCAATAAAATGTTTATAAATTCAACATATCTACTAAATGACTCCATAATTATGGAATTTTTTGTGGAACATTCATCATGGGTCTAATAGCTCTCACCAATTATACTATGTATATAAAAATATTATAGATTCTATTCCTAGGACTCTCACACCAACATAACTAAGCCTCTATATCACATTACACGCAAAATATATATATTATTAAATTGAAATTTAGGAACCACCAACCATTATACAACAAGATCTAAATCATTGAATATCGTGGTCTAATTCAGCCTTAATTATCCTATATTAAAATAATATGATAAAAAATCCAAAAATTAGTGATATATAGATGTTCACTATTAAATAATGAAATAAATCAAGGATTTTTGTATTCTAGGATTAACCTTGCTTTTAGGATTCTAATTAAACTAATGACTTTTCTAAACTTTATCAAATGATAGTTGTAGATCTCTCTTTCTAATGAAGAACAAAGGAAGAAAATAGGTTTGTGAGAGGAAATAAATGGATTTTTTTAAATTTTTAGTATGAAATCCCTAAATCACCCCCACAGACACATTTAATTGTTATTTTTGGATTCCACTAGAGTCTCAATGGAGCCCCATCATGTTTATAATGGGCTATAAAATTTTTTGTGTGTTTTACTTAGGTTCTTGTATAGTTGGGATCATTGCAAGATTCATGCCCCACCCACCAAAATCTAGATTTGTTCCCAATAGAGTCTTGTTATAACTCTATCAAGTTTTACAAACTTTAGTAGTTCTACAATTCTATCCTTTCATCCTCTCGACCTTCATTATATCACAACATCATTCAAAAATGTATATAAATACAAATAGATACATAGAAACAAAAAAAAATTTAATCTCAAAATCTTGTGGTCAATTTAAGGGGAGTTGGTAGTTCTTGTCCTTCAAGTGTTAATAGTGTTGTGGTATATATTGGAGTTGTTGTCATATAGCCACTACTTTTCACTTTAAATTTATTGTATATTTTTATTCTATGGTATTAATAAATATATCATCACATTATGATTTTTAGTCTGCATGACACTAATCAGATAATTTCCTTAGATTATATTCCAAAAATAAAGGTCATAATAGTTCTAAGTTATGATGTAAACCTTGAAGAGTAATGATGATATTATTAAATACATGTTCTATAGTCAAATGAAATATAATTAATAGAACATGGAGCATGTAGGATAATAGGTTATGGCAGATCATAAGTAATTGAGACATCTTCTCATAAAGTTCACATGTGGTACTCTCCAACCACGGAATCTATAAGAATGGACCTTCCCAAATTGATTCCACATGTTATATGATTCATTGGATATTATTATTTTTGTACGTTTATATTGGTCCTTACACTTGATATTATTATCATTAATGTATATCATGACTCATGTAATTTTATGTTTTAATGAAAACCATGATGGCATATGCTTATAGAGAGTTAGGATAAGTTGTGTGTGTAATGACTGATATAACATTAATCAATAATTCAATAAAGGATCTACCCCTTTCAAGTTAATGGAAGTATATATCTCATGGGTTTTGATTATAATGTAATTTTTTTATTAATTCCATGGACATGAATTTTTTATCAATGAGTTCATTTTAGGAAATTCAAATAAATATATTCAATAATAAAGGTTTATGATACCCATTTTCAACTGGATTAATGAGATATCAAGCCAAAGGGATCATATTACATAGTGAGTGTCTGTGTTAGGTTATTGTCATTTAAAAATTAACAAATTTTTCTATGGGTTCCTCGATGGGTGGATAGATGTTGATATTGGACATTAGGATATTTAACCTAATTCCATAGAAAAATATTCCTAGAGGATCACATGTTGAGTGTATCCAAACCCATAGATAAATTTTATTCAAATTTAATATTAGAATAAATATTATTCTCTAATTTTGAGGAATAATATTTATATAGGTTATATTGATTAGATAAATAATTATTTAATGAATCATATAGTGACATTTATTTATTTTAATAAATTATTAAAGGTTCTATAAATTCGGAGTAGGGTTGATATGCTGAGGTGAATAATCTGACATAAATGGTATATTTATATCATTTTTTAAATAAATGATATTTAAATACTCATGATTTTTCATTCATAAAATAAATAATATTGTTAATATTATCATTATTTAATGAGGGGTTTTACTTCTAACTAAAAGGGTTTTTCAACAATTGTATGAAATACCTAATACTCTGACCTAATTATATAAATATTGTTATATCATTTCATAGGGAAGTGATTTTATTGTTCACACCATATCTAGTTAGAGAATTATCTCAAGACTAGAGAGAAATTTCCATAGAATGATCTTAATCATAGATATAATTTATACTCCACCTCCCTCTAAAGTCCCCAAGAGAACTATATTGATTCTTTTTAGTTTAGAAATAATTCTAGTTTCAATCAACAAGAATAATGCATGGTGATCGATCTTAGGTGATAGAATGAAAAGATACATAATTGGTGTTCTTAGGTTCATGGTACATGTGAGGATACCTATATAGTAATTCAAAACTTAAATCCTTCATTTCAATTAAGGTGTAAAAATAGCAGACAACTAATTAGAAAATTAATAATGAATTCCAAGACAACAGATAACTCTATTTATAAAATAATTATAAACTTTATGTGAAGGATCTTGTCTCAATGATTATGAGGTTATTATTTATCTAGTTCAAAGGATGAATCCAAGTAACCCATTAAAAAAATTTATTGGTAATGGTACCACTTACTTTTATTGTGCCTCTGAACCATCAAGTGGTATTCAAGTGGGTAAATATTAGTTTATAATTATTTATTCATCATTGATAGATATAAACATTTAATTTTTATTTTTATACATTTAATTTTTTCCCATTCATTAATGAAATTGTAAATATATAATGATCATACTCTTTTATATAACCAATAATGGTACAAGAATAGATGAAGAATGCTCAAATATCTCCTCTAGGGTTTTCAATGAGATTGGTCGAATAAAATTGATACATGACATGTAACTATGAAGTACACATATTGTACCCATGTTCACTACACCTAGATGAGTTTCACTAATCATGGAACATCCTATGGGGGGACAATACATAGTCTCATTAAAAAAAACATATTCACTAAGCTAGAAGACACATTACTTGATAGGTTACATGGCCTGTAGCAGGAGTATACATCAAGTAACCCCACATTTTTTGACCCCATCGGAATCTAATAAATCAAATAATCAAAGTTTGAAACATGTTTTAATTACATGTCATGTACTGACTAACAACCAAGAAACATGGTCCAATTATGACAACATGATGTGTAGTTATCATACATTTATTTAACACATAAATTTCTATAAGGAATACACACTGAGTACCAAGGTGTGTGATGTGGATAGCTAGAGAATGGAGTACATGGAATGTGGGAGGTTCTACATGCCATCTTTCTCATACCCATTCAGGTAGAAAAAAAGTCAAGCCAAGAAGTAGGCCCTGTGAATGAATTATATATTATAAATTAACTATATCATTAATTATAATATTAAATTATTAAATTAATTATTTTTCATGTCAATTTATGATTACATGACTTGTATGGTCATTGTAAACACCATGTACTTAACAAGCATTTCCATTGGTACATGTCACATGTATTCAAGGTGTGGCATGTAGTCATAAATTTTATTCAGACTACATATTGTTTCTCCCAAAACAGCATTCCATGATATATCATGACACACTACATACACTACATGTCATGTAATTATACAAAACAAGACTAGGACCATAAAAATCATAGTCACATGCCATATGAGTAACAGTACACATCATATAGAAGGGAACATGTCATTTTGCCTCTAGTACATGTTGTGTTAAATTCCAAATGGAATTTTAGACTGGCTATAAGGGTACTGGTCATGTCCCTTATTATTACACATCATGTATATATTAATTTTTAATTTATTTAATATTATAAAATATGGGTATCTTCATGACTATTTGTAAGAAAAATTCAGATAAATGGATTAATTTATTAATACGATAAATAATTTATTAATTTAAGTGATTTATATTAATAAAGGATGGATATAAATAAATGTAATTAAATTTATTAAATGTGTTTTCATTGAATATGTGGATGATAATTATTTTGACTGACCAATTTATGTGTTGGGTTACTCTTTAATTTAATATTTATTGTATGGTTTTTTAAAGTGATAAAAAAATATTAAATTAAATATGAAGTTCTGGGATTCATATCTCCCACCATTATTTTGTATAACCTCGGTGTCCATGGATTATTTTATGTAACTCCATACCTTGGTCCCCTAAACTACATGTGAGTAAATATATGTAATGGATGGAACTTCAAGTAGTGTAGGCGGTTTATAATTTTGAGTTGAGTTGAAACTAACCATGGAGATACATTGGATCCCATAGAGAATGTTACAACTCAAACCAAGCCTACTTTTTGAAGTCATTACTCTATGGTAAAGTAATATTTTATCATCCACTTGATAAACTAACCAATATAAAATATTTTGATAATACCCCATATTTATTTTATTTATGTCCAGGGTATGGTGTAAGGGAATCATTTGATCACTAAAACTATGAACCTCGGTCCATTGAAATATCTCATGCACTAAAGGTTGTAAAATCCAAAGGTCAACCCATTAACTTGGGTATGATTGAAATACCACCAAAATTTTGTGCATCACCTAGACACCAAAGGTTGGAAATAAATTTCAAGTGTATAAAATATTGTTAGGGGATAATTTACCCTCTTAAATAAAAAATTTAAAGACATTGGCCCTAGTAGATCAGATTTAGTGGTTTCTTTATTGTATTGGTACTAGATATAAGATATTGTATCCCAAAGGATCGAGTGGTTTATTAGTCTTGTAAAACTAGATACATACTTGAATCTCACATTACATTTGAAAATAAAAAATACTATATAGTGAGAACACAATTATTCCCTTTAGCATATCCCTTCATGTCAATCATAATACACTTCCAGGAATCTTGTCGAAATAAAACATATGAAAGTGGTGAGCATAGATTTTCAATAATGTATGTGTTCAATAGAATTTAATAAGGCATGAATAATTTGGAAGATTTATATGGTAATAAAATAATTACATAAAAATAAAAACATATTCTTGAAATTTATACATGGATATTATAACTAATCAAATCATTATATGGTCATCAATAATTGATTTAATAATTATAGAATGCATAATTCCATATATCAAAAACTTATCATTGAGGCCTTGTTCCAAGACATCTTATATAAATGGGTTAGGCCTTATCCAAATACTCAATATAGTTTGTCTCATGATACCTATCAATACATAAAGAAGATATATAATTTAGTGTCCCATCCATTAATTAATAAGTCAAAATAATTCATCAAATGAATAAACAATATATATTAATCAACAAGTCTTAAAAATCAATAATTTTCCATATTATAAGAACTTGAAAATGGAATATCAATAATTTCCCCAATAAAAATGTTCATAAAATACCCTTAAAAATATTCTGGATGATATAATTATATTATATTATCAGTATAATATTCAATAAATGATGTTGATATAGATGAAAATACTTTAAAAATATCACTTGAAATTTTCTTAAGCAAAATACCTTTTTCACTTTGAAATCACTTATTTAAAGCATAAAATATTTCAAATATATTAAGGAAAAAAATTATTTAAAATTAAACTTGTAAATGAATCTACAAATAAATTATTTTCCATCATTTTTTAATATTTTTTCATGTTTTATAAGTTAAAAAACATTCCTTTCACACTTTTGTAAAAAGGTTAAGAAGTACATCATTCAGAAAATGACAAGAAGATTCCTTTTAAAATATTTTTTAAAGAGTTTAAAATTGGTAAATTTTTCTTTAATAAATCATTGTATAATGTTAAAAACATTATTTTAGGCATTTTATGGAAAATATAGTCATGGAAGAAAAATATTCTTTCCTGAGTAAAAAATAAAAAGGTATGTTTTCCTTAAAAACATTATCTCGGTATCTTGAGTGATTAAAGAGGGTAAAATTAAATTAAATCATGTAATTTATATAAATAACCAAATTAAAATAAAATTATTTTTTTCTAAAATATAAATATCAAATAATACTCCCAATATATACTTAAGCATAAATAATCCCATATAATGATGATACTATGAAATAAACCCCTAGCTCAAGTTTGAATCCCTTAATATGTGTTTAACCACTTGTATAACGAATATAGATTAATTATAAATCTATTAAATAAATATAATCATATATATAAAGCAATATATATTGTACTTATAATATTTTATCAATATTTTATTAACAATTCTTGGTTAAAATCATTGTTTCAGGCAATGACTCCTTTCTTTTTTATGTATGTTTTGGTTTAGTAGTTTCAATCCTTTTTCTTTGACCATGGTTAAATAAAATCCATAATTTTAATAATTATATATATAATATATTTTCATTTTATATATATTTATAGACATCTATAAAAGTTATAGATAAGAAAATAAATTACACTATTCATGGGGATGGTAAGTTGCACGTACGCATGAACGCTATTTTCTTTTTTGAAAAGATGGAAAAAATAAAGTTAAATAGTAATTAAAATTTAAAAAATAATTATTATATCATATATATTCATTAAATATATCATTATTACCATCAATTTCAAAATAAAATGAAAAATAAATCACATTACTTCATGGAGGTGGTAGTCCATGCACGAGCGACATTATCATTTTCCAAATTTTTTGAAGGTAATAAAATATAAATGATAATATAATTTAAGAATAATAATAATTTCATCAATATAATATATATATATATATATAATTTATTTTATCCATCATTATATCTATCTATGAGAGGCAGTGATGGAAAAAGAATTACATTGGTTCGTGATGCGGTAGTCCCTGTACAGACGATCAATGGTTTCATTTCCCATTTGATGAAAGAGAAAATAGATGAAGGTTATTCCATAAATAAAATAAAATATAAGTGTATTTTATATACTATTTTTACCATTTTTAAATTATTAAGTCATAATTAACGGTGGTAAAATAATAAGTAAAAAAAAGAAATTTCTTAGTAAAGACAATTACCTTTGCTTAAAAATCTCTCTTGGATATCTTATTAAAGAACCTAGAGTTTGTCTTTTGGGAAGAACAGAAACTCTAGAAAATCATTTTTAAAAAAATATAACTTTTGAAATAATTTTAATTCAAATAATATTTATAATAAAAATTGATATTGTTCACTATGCATTGAAAAAATATTATTTTTAGAAAATTATAAAAAAACTAACTCTAAGATAATTTTGAGATGTTGATTTCAAAAATAAAGTTAATTTTTCAAATAAATTTTCTAAAAGTGGGGAAAATTAATTATATTATTTTCTCATAAAAAATAATAAAAACATATTAAGGAAAATGTTTCTTGTTTAAACTTTTAATGACTATTGAAAAAATATATTTTCATTATCTAAAACATTATACATAATTTTTAAAATGTGTTCATCCCAATTCATAGAACCAATTTAATTGATAGGTTATAATTTTTTATTGTATCATGGTACATTTAGAATTAGGGTTCATGTATCACAAGCTATCAAAGATATTAAATTTTAAAAACAAATATATCTTAAAATGTCGAGGTGTTTTATTCTACCCCCCATAAAAATATTTTTTACCTTCATATTCCATCACAGAAATAAAAAAACTAAGGATAATTCTACCTCATCAAATCCTCAAGTTCCCACATAGATTCTTTGAAGTTTTTATTTCTGTAGAGAACTTTAATTAGATGGGTAGTCTTGTTTTATAACACTTTAGCTCTATAGTCTAATATTTCTACTGGTTGTTCTTCTTAGAAAAGATCATGATCCAGCAGTATGACCTATGAGTTCATTGCATGTGAATCATTGGGTATCACTACTATAAAATGAGGCTACTGATAGTGACCTATATCCATGGTTTTAAACCCATGGCTATAGGTGGATATATCCATGGTTTTGTGACCTATAGCCATGGTTTTAAAACGGTGTCTATAGGCAGGTTTTTTGTGGCCTATTGCCACTATTTTCAAAACCATGGCTATAGGTCATGGCTATAGCCACAGTTTTGTAGCGTATAGCCACGGTTCTAAAACCATGGCTATAGGCCAAATTTTTAGATGGCCTAGAGCCACGGTTTCCCAAAATCGTGGGAATAGGGTTCCCATACTTCCGCGGGAAAAACATTTCCCTTCAAAAATTTGGCGGGAAGACCTATCGCCGTGGTTTTGAGGCTATTCCCATGAGTTATATTAATATATATATCATAATATATATATACACCTGAAGTGTCGTGTGATGTAGTTGTAAGTGCTCTAGATTGCAAAGTGGAGGTGCGTGGATTGAAAACCACTGGGGACATTTTTGATTTAATCTATTGCCACGATTTTCTGAGGCTATTTCCATAGTTAAAACTGTGGAACTAGACACCTATAGCCATGGTTTAAACCATGAATATAGGTCAACTGCTACGGTGTCATCTTTGGAGGCCTATTTCCACTATTTTCAAAACCGTGGCAATAGGTTGGTACATACTACCACGGCGATAGCGGCCACGGTTGGCCAAAAACATGGTCGTAGCCTATGGCCATGGTTTTGGGGTCTATTTTCATGGTTGTGAACCATGGCAATAGCCCTTTTTTCCAATTGTGTATGTACTTCATTATGAGAGATATATGGAACACATCATGAACTTGAGAGAGGTTTAGTGGAAGTTCCAAGGGATAATCTAATGTCTGGACTCGATCAAGAATTGCCAAGGGGCTAATATACCAAGGGCCCAGCTTTCCTTTCTTCCTAAATCTCATAACCTTATTCCATAGATAAATTCATAGAAAAAATTCCCACCAAATTTTAACACTAGTTATCATCAATTATTATCATCATAACTTTTATATTCACTTTGAGTTGTCTTGATGTGTTATTTAATGGTTCTGAATTTCTTCACCATTTCCTCAGCTAGATTGGGTCTCAAAATCTTTATTTATTCAAATTGTTCCAAGCATGTTAGAGTTATAAACATCTTCCCATATATTTCTTCATAAGTATCCATCTAAATTATCATGTGAAAGCTATTTTTGTAATAAATCATAACTATAATAAGGTGTTTATTCAACTACCTTTAAAATTCATAAGATAAGATCTTAGCAGATCCTCTAGGTTTTGTATGGTTATATGAAACTAATCATCTATATTTCAATGATACATTTTAATGATACTCAACTATATATCTAGAGTCTATTGAATACTTCTCTAGTATTTTGAGTTAGACCTCATATCTTAATCAGATGCTATAGAATGTTGTACTCCATGAAACCTTACCACTTCCTTAATATACATACTAGCAATTTGATTAAGAGATAAATATTCTCTAATAGAAATTAAATGTGATAAATTTATAAGGATATAAACAATAACCCAAATTCCATTATATCCTTTAGATTTTTGGGAGAGCCTGAAGATAAAATCCATGGTGATTTTTTCCTATTTCCACTCTAGTATGTGTAACGGTTACAACATCCCCTTAGACTTTTGTCTTGTAGCCTTAACTTGCAGACGCACCAAGTACCGTGATACATTCTCTATAATTTATCTCATCTTGTTTTCCCACTATAAATACTATTTTTGATCTCTATACATATTAATATTTCTAGTATGAATAGAGAAGGATGAAATATGATCCTTATCTAATATCACTTTCTTTAAATATAGTATGGATATAACATATAAACAGTTCATGAACCTTATCATTCACAATCAATGTTAAACTCTGAAACATTTCTCACCTTATTCTATAGCTAAAAATCTTCAATTTTTTTCCATTTAATCCTCATATTGATATATGGATGAACACCCATTTGATAAATATAATATTTCACCACTTCTTCCAGGATTTTAACCCCCATCATTTAAAAATCAGGAAATATTGGATCTTCATTGATTTTATTCATTGATAAGTTACTGTGACCCTTTAAACTCATAGTTTAACAACCCGAAGTTATAAAATAATAATATTGTATTCGATATAATATGTGACACGCAACATTGAGCTTAAATAACACATGAAATACATTTCTGTAAATTTAATCTCTTTGATGTCTTACAGAACACGCAACCCTGAGTCTAAATAAACCATAATATAGTATACAATTAAAAACTTGTCCATTAAATTTATGGGTATGAATATTTATAAATAAATTATGAAAATAATTATTATCTATTGATTAAAAATAAAATGATAATCATTTAAAATAAAAAAGACTTTTTTTCTGAAAAACTATATTTTCTAAAAGATGGATTAATCGTTATTTTCAAACATAATTTAAAATTAAGATTTACCACTTTTAGAAAATTTATTTGATAAGATTAACTTATTTTTTAAAATCATAATATCAACTTTGGGTGATTTTTTGGCTTTTTTTAGAATATTATATTTTCAATTAATAGTGAGAAATATTGAATTTTAATTGAAAATTGTCTTTTCATTTAAATTATTTATAATGTTAAATTATATTTTGATTAATTGTTAAAGTATAATTAATTCAAATATATATAAATTAATCTAATTTATTTCATTCATATCATTTTAATTTTGAATTTTTATATAAAAGCATTATAAACTTTTGACTTTTTTATCTTTAAAAACTTGTTTTCTCATCGTGTCTGTAGGATTATTTTTAAATTAAATTTTGCCGGTTATATGAATTGAATTTTTAAATTTGGATTCCATATTTTTCATAATTATAATTTATATTTCCAAATAAGTTAAACATAATTTTTTACCAAAATTAATATTGAAAGGGGTAAAAATTAATTTCTACAGTTAAGGTAAAAATAGATTTTTGGGGGAGTTAAACTTAAAAGACAAGGGTTAAAAATGGCCCAAAAAATTTTCCAATGCTCATTATATGAACATATTTCAGACTTATCTATTATAGGTTATATAATGGCCCATTTTTCAGGCTTATTGCGTGATAAAAACGTGGTTGTAATTGAATATTTCAAAAAATTACAAGATTTCCAGTCATCTCACTTATAAATGGACTCCCCATCCCCTCTATTATCCACACATTCACACCCACTTATTTCATATAAGACCTACCAAAATCACTTCACAAATTCTCTAAACTCATCCTATAATCCATATTATTTTTAATAAATCCAACCTATGAGGGATTTTAGTGCAAACCTAAGGAGGATACCAAAAGATGTGGTAATGTTATTCAATGAGCATTTTTATTTTATTTATTCTCCAACTCCCTAAAATCTATTTTAAACATGATTATATAATAACCTAAACATATTAAATATAATTATATTTTGTTATAATAATTTTACGACTTAAACCATCTCCACTTAAATGAAATGATTTACGAAATCATCATTCAAGTGTACGACGAACTACCACCTGACGAACCAGTGTCATTAATTTTCCCATTACAACCTCTCACGGTTGGGTATTATGATGCATATAAATTATATATATGATATTTATAATTAATTATACTTATTTATTCATTATATAATATATACCTTTTTAATTTCCATTCTGTATGGGGATATGATAACATCGCTCGTTTGTATGGAGGACTGTTGCCTCGCGAGCCGATGTGATTAATTTTTTACTAATGATTTACATTGATGGTGATAAGGATAAAGTAAAATAATTTATTTAATATAAATAAAATAATTATTATATCAATGAAATATTTATAATTATAAAAGGATAATATATCATTTTCTTTTATACACTAATAAATGATAACATCATTTGTGTATGTGGGGACAACCGCATTCACGAAGCGATATGACTCTCTTTTCACCACCACACCACATGAATAATATATATAATTATATTTAAAGAAATAATATGGTATATAGGATGTTATTATCACTATTTAAAGATAAAATATTACTTACCTCATTTCCATAATGATCACTAAAAAATGGAAATGTTACTCATGTGTGCGTACGTCCAACTATCTAAATGATCATAACATACTTCATTTTTCAAAACCATATTTCATGATTGTTATGAAAAGTATAATTTTTGTATAAATATAATAATTATTTCATGATTATTATTTTAGAGGATATAAAACTATATAATGGCCACAAGAACAGTAACTTTCATGAAAAAACATGAATGAGAAAACAAGGTAATTAACACCTGAAACAATGAAGATAATGAAATATTATTAATGAAAGGGTGATAAGATATTATAAAAGGATAATATATCATGTTATAAATATTTATATGGTTCTTATATAAGTTAATGAAAATTTTAAAACCACTATAAAAGAGGTTAATTTATGCTTAATCAAAAGGAAGCCCTAGCTAAGGGACTTAATCTCAATTTTCCTTCTTTCAGGCATATTGTAATGTTATGAACTTAATACCTTATATATAGTGTATATAATCCCATTTTACATGTAATATAATGATTAACTAATTCTTCATTATATTTTAATATTTAATTTGAATTACTTCATTTATGTGTATTTTAATTAAAAGTTACCTAGTGGTAAATAATTTCATAACTCAATTTCTTTTCATTAGGTTATATTACTCCATTATTGTATTTTATATCCTAATATTATATGTGTAGTTGTTTTCTAAAATATATTCTTTCATTTTCAATTTTTTTATGTGGATTTAAATTTGATACACATAATCAATTTATTAGTTAATTATCACTTCAATATTGTGATCTTTATAAGGGTTTATTTTACAGTCTCATTTTGATAAAGATTGTTTATACATGAATATCCATTAGAGGAAATTATTTAATAATTATTTAGTAAACCCTACCATTTTCTTCTCATATAGTTATTCATTAACTTTTTCAATTAATATTACCTTTTTTACACTCTTTGAGGCTTAAAATAATGGACAAAATTATTTTTATAAAATATGAATTCATTTCGCTCTTCGATCGGATATTGATAACTGTATTTTATGCATACATTTATAAGTAATTTAATGTTTTGGTTTTTTTTATTTAATTGAATAATATTTCCAATTTTGGAACGTTTTTATTTTTTTATATCTTATGGAAGGAAATAATGAATTTGTGAAAAAGGAATGAAATTAAGTGGAAATTGGAGAAAAAAGAGAATACATACCAGGAGCTTCACTCGTGGTGCAACACCAGATTTTTTAGAGATTTTTCAGCTAGAAAACTGAACAAAACATGGTTACACATCATGTAATTTCATTACATATTGTGACCTTATCAAGTGAAGTAGTGATGCACAGAACAAGTCATGAATTTAAAACATGCTGTGAAAGACCATTACACGTCATGTAACTACATTACATGATGTGACATTTTTCAAGATTTTTTTTGGAGAAGAAATATAATGAGATTTGTGGGATCAAAATATTTAAGGATTACATGTTGGGATTCCCAGTTACATGTAGTTACATTATTCAATGGTCAAAATATGTGTACGAGATTCCCACAAGATTCGCATAGGAGGAAGAAAAATATGATCAGGATTATATGATGTGTAACCCTACTACATGTCGTGTAATAGGTTGGGTAGATCTAATTTAGAGCCTATAAATAGTGGAACTACCAACTACATGAAATCTTGGGGATTTAACTGAAGACAAAAGCTTAGAGTAAAGCTGCTACACCCTATCCGAGTTCTTTTTATCTTTTCTTAATGTTTTCATTTTCTTTTATGCTTCTCTCTAAACCTCTCATCTCTAGGATGATGGGTAATATCTCTATGTTCTAGGGTGATGTAACTGAAGGGGTAAGGTGCATTGGATTTAATTATTTTCATTATTCATGTATTTGGTTTGTGTGATTTTGTAAATCAATTTATAATCCTTTTCATTTTCTTTTATCGCGACCATAGATATTCGAGTCTAAAAGAAACATAAAAATTGCGAAACTAATAACCCTAAAGAGGGCATGAACATTGTCAAATTTAAGAGAAATCGGGTTTAAATATGGTATCGAGACAAACTTGATTCAGTTAAATAATATATTATCGTACCAAGGGAAATAGGGTATTGTCATGTTGAGGAGGAGATACCATGAACATTGGATATTTCTTATCTCAATTCTAACACTGATCAGGAATTAAATAACATCTTTCATAGGATCCAATTTCACCTGACCCACTTTATTACATTACCCGACATGCTTTCAAATATTTCACTACCCAATCAATCAATCTACTTCATTTTAATTTTTCTTTCTAAAAATACAATAAAATCAGTATTCTCTCACCTTTTTCTTTGATTTAATAAAGTTAAATCTCTTGAAATTATAATTAAACTAAATTCACTATCTCTATGGGTTTGATCCTTAATATTCCTAATACTACGTTTCAATTAATCGAGTAGCATAGTTTGGGTTTTATAAAAAAAATCATATTACCGTAGGGAACTAATGATGCCCTAAAGGGCTATTAGCTATCAATTTTCTTCCAAACCCATATTTTCTAAAAAAATCCATAATCTTTTTAACATTTTTCAAAATATTTATTAAAATTATTTGTATCCATTTTTACTTTTTAAAAAATGTCATGAAAGGAATATTCTTATCATTTTCTAAACATGACACTTTTCTTACCTTTTTATAGTGAAAAAGGAATTTTATTTTTAACTTGTATAGATTGTATGGATTATCCACCTTTATAATCGTCATTTATTTGAATATTCCTTAACAATTTTACAATGGTATTTTTAAAGAAATTGTTTTTCCTAATATTCTATAAATTCAAAGTTTTTAAAAAAATTAGTATCAAATAAAAGGATTATTAAAATTTTTTATGTTTTAAAAAGTTATTTTCAAAATGAAAATTATATTTTCCTCAAGAATTTATTTTAAGATATTTTAAGGAATTTCTATTCATCAATGACAACAACCCTTAATTTTACAAATACCACACTGGGGATATATTTTTTAAAGGAAGGGAGGAAGTCCGCCCTTATTTTTTTATTGAAACGAAGGTAGCCTCTTGTTATTTTGGGTAAAGGGATCCCATTAAATAGCCATTATAAACCCAAGACATAGCATTAATGACTGCACCTCCCCCACCTTCACATAGAGTGTCATTATCCATATACCACTGTGGTCCGCTGTCAATCTCATCCCACCATCGTCATCCACAATCATCATCTCCCATCATCGCTACCCCGCTATCGACCCATCATCATCATCCATAGACACCATTCCGAACAGATTCTTCTCTTTTAGCCCATCTTCATCCATAGAATCCACCATGCCCATTATCATCTTCCCACCTCTGACCCATGGTCAACAAAATAAGCTGTCAGTCATCATCAACAAAAGCCCATCATATTCCCACTATTGGTCATCATCGTCTGAAGTCACGTCATTGACCTATCATCTACAATCTATAGTCACATCATCCTATACTCATTCTTCCCTCCTCACACACCTCCCTATTTATCTAGCATAAATGGAGACCAGCGGGATTTGATCCTTACATTATATGAATTATTATGGTGATACCTTACCACTAGGTAAATTCCCCAACTAAAAACTACACTAGGGATATGTTCTATTAATATCATCATTATTCTCTCTTTTTATTTTTTTATAATTATTTTTACTAAAGATAGTATTGACATTCAATTACTTGATTCATTTTTCTAGTCAATAACTTTCCCTTGAAATATTCACATCTCGATGACATTAGATATTAAATCTCCCCTACATATCCATATTATTTATCATGGATATGTTTATTAATTAAACCTTATTTCATTTCTATACATGGTGTTCTTCATTGAAAGTCATTTTTTTATTTTTGTAAATGTCAATAAATCAATATTCTTTACTCAAAATAGATATTTTATGATAAGGAACATTTTTTATGAATTAAATTGATTATTTGATCTATAAGGTTTGATTTGGACATGAAATTTATGGGTGGGACCAAGTTATAGATTTCCCCTCAGTGCGTCTATAGTCTAATGGGATCAATTAGTTAGATACCTTTAGTCAAATGGGTTTCTACCCATATATTTTAAATTTTCTTGAGGATAGAACATAATAGTGCATGTTTCATGTTGCTAGGAAACATGACATCTAATAATTAAGAATTTCCTTTATTTAGAATTCATTTATTATTATCTATGAGATTTTCACAATGATATTATATCTGGATGCATTTCATTATCTTTTTATTAATTAAATGTCATGTGTTTTCAGTTATTTAATTTTTTCATATTTATTATGGGTTATCTAGTTATGATAGTAATGTTATTTATTAAATAGCATGTTTTTTAGTTATTTACCATTCCATTTTGATTATTCTTGTAAAAATATTTAAATGGAATGTGTGTTCAGCTATTTAACTTTCCATGTTGATTATACCCATTAATTCATGATAGTTTCCACTATACTAAACCCTTACTAAGTATTTGAGATCACACTTATTCTTTTTCTTTCCCAAGAATCGATGATGTTTGATATGAAAGATATTAAAGAATAATCTAGATGGAATAATGATATTCTAAAAAATTGTCTTTTAATTTTTGTATTCAAATTTAGCCATGTATGTATCTATTTTACCAAGAATACTAAACTATTTGGTCCTTTAAGATTTGATTCCTTGTATCTTATGCCATTATATTAAATCAAAAACTAACTCAAGGCTATTGGGGCTAGGGTCTCTATAGTTGGTATCAGAGAAAAGTTTGTATAAACCTTGGGAAAAATATTTATTAAATCATAGATTAGGGAATATAACCCTATGATAGAATTTTAGGATAAGTATAGAATAACATCATAATGTTTTGGTAAGGTAGAGATAATGTGGTTTTTAATGTAAATTCATATATGTATGGATACCACAAGTGGGAATGGTTTTGGAACAGATGTACCTAGGGGTAATAACTCTGAAAAGGTCTCATTGGAAATTTCATGATCGTCATATGGTGCATGAAAATGTGCCTTATTGTGAACTCAGTTTAAAACTCCCAAGGTATATGATTAGGATAATTTACATTATATTTTAAAACTATTTTTAAGGATTTTAATATATGATTAATGAACTAGGTTAAACATAAGGTTTTATATATTAATAAAAAAAGAGGTTACATGATTTAAACATTCTATAGTTGATTATATGGTTTTTCCACTATTATTATTATTTATCACACTATGCTTTTTAGTTTTATTAAATATCTAGAACCCAAAGGAATCAAGTTAACATTGAATATGAAAGAAAAAGTGGTGAATATGAGAAACCAATTGAGATAAAGATAGTATTTAAAGATATCATGATTATTCCTAATAAGTTATCCTAAAATATGATAAACGCCATATAAAATAACCAACTCCTATACTCTTTAAATAAGATTAGAATATAAGTTTCTAAGAAATTAAGTGCTGGAGAACATAGATTAAAGAAGAATTTATTTCCATCATGTTATAAATGTGGAAAGAGACACCCAAAAATGTTTCATGAAGGAATAGGAAAATTATTTCTGTGTAAAAAGAAATGGAATAAAGAAAATAATTGTCGAGGAAAAATGGGAAGGAAATAAATCTCATACTAGGGATCCATTTATTGTTTGTTTTCTTAAATTTAGTAAACTTGGGTATTATCTGAGTCAATAAATTATTTTAAAAGACAAAACATTGACCTAAGAAGGACCTCTATAGAAATAAAATATCTGAAGTATTTATATATTTTGGATCAAGAATTAAATTGTAGAATTATTTTCTTACTAATAGTATTTTTTTTATAAAAATTGTGAATCATCTAAGGAAAGTGTTAAATTTTAGAAGCATTTGGGTTAATGATTTTAAGATTGATCATAAGTTCAATGTATTAAAAAAATTGTGTTTTCTGTGATGGGATTCTACCAAGATTAAGGATATTTTGGGAGAAATTTATAGAAAGAATATGTTTTAATGGAAAATTTATTTGAGTAATAATGTCCTTATATTTTATAAACATAAGTTTAAAGGTATTGATAACTTTTATGGTTAATTAATTATATTGTAATAATAATCAAAAATATTGTTAGACTTTATGAAAATAAAATTTTAGTGAAAACCTTAGTAAAAATGTTATTTAATGATTAATTTTATTTCAAGGAGGCCCATCTTGTTTTTTGGGTATTATTATAAAAATGATAGGCCACATGTTGGGTGACAACTCATTGCATCTAGTAAGGCCATAGGGTTTAAACCCATAAATGAAGGATGATAATTGATTAGTGCCTACCATTGTGACACATGATATCATAGTTCATATCTCATTTTTATAGTTAAAATAGTTGAAAAGAAAACTAAATATTAATGATGAACCAGTGATGTTACATTTGATGTTTAGAGTTTAATTTATTGGATAACTTATGCAAACCATATTGGTTATAGAAAATAGTTAGAGATGGAAAGAAATAATTATCACTGTTATAGATATTAGGATCCATAAAAAGTGAATTTATGTGCTTCAAGTATAAAAAATAATTTTTAGTTATTCATTTATTTGAGTAAGAAGTGAATTGGAAATTAATAGAAGCATAACCAGATGATGAAATTATACTTACGAAATAGAAACATATCTAGTAATTATATTTCTTTATATTCTTAGATGGAAAAGAAGTAATCAAATTTAAGAAAATTATATAGAAACAAAAAAAATATCCTATTAAATTCATATCTAATGAATCATATGATCTTTTAAATAATCATTGATTTTTATTTTTGAGGCCCTTAACATTCCATTGATCACTCACTTTCTTGTGATCAATGATCTCAATCACTCTCTATAATTATTTAAGATTTTATTATGTATACATATATTTACTTACCAATAATGTTCTTCTACTCAGAGACCTATTTACTTGTTATTATATAGGACCTTTATACTTCCCTTTCTATTTTATTAAGAGTATATTTTATTATCCCTTTTACGGTGTGGTTTTTTCAAAAACGTTATTTCCAAATGAAAAACCCTTGATTATTGAGATCATGTTTAATTTATGCGGATGAAATTTATTTAATATGAGGGGAATTTAGTACCCTAAAATTATAAAATAATAACATTGTAGTCGATAGTATATGATACATGCAAAACTGATCTTAAAAACCCATGAAATACAATTCTTTAAATTTAATCTTTTTGATAGCTTGTCGAGCATGCCACCTCAAGTCTAAATAAACCATATCATAGTATACTATTATAACCTAGCCAATTAAATTTGTGGGTATGAATATTACTAAATAAATTATTAAAATTAAGGTTATTTTTTGATTATAAATAAAATATGAATCATTTAAAAGAAAAAAATTTGTTTTGAAAAAATAGTATTTTTTTAAATAAAATGTAGGTCATGCTTTGCGCATATAATTTAAAATAAATTATTTTTTATTTTCAAAAATTATTTTACAAAATTAAATTCATTTTTTAAATCATAATATCAAAATTATCTTAGGGTTAATTTTTGGGTTTTTTTAGAGATATTTCATTTTTCAATAAACAGTGAAAAATATTGAATTTTAATTATAAATTACCTTTTAGTTAAAATTATTTATAACGTTAAATTATATTTTTAATTGGTTTTAAAGTAAATTTGATTCAATAATAAATAAAATAATACAATTTAGGCCATTTTAATAATTTTTATAATGAATTTTGATATAAAAACATTGTAAACTTTTGAACATTTTCTCTTTTAAACCCCACTTTCTCATCATGTATGTAAAATTAATTTTAAATTAAATTTGTTCACTTCTATGAAAGAAATTTGAAAATATTAATTCTATATTAGGAATAATAATAATTTCTATTTTCTGATAATTTCAACTTAATTTTTGACTAAAATGAATAGTGAAAATAGTAATAATTAATTATCATGGTTAAGGTAAAAATGGATTTACCGGGGGTTATACTAAAAATATTATGGTTAAAAATGACATAAAAACTTTTAAAAATATATTTTATGGAAATATTTATACTTTATATCTTCTAGGTTCTAGGATTTCACATTTTGGATCCTTTTGGTATGAAAAAACATGGGTGTAATTAAATCTTTTAAAAAATTACAAGTGGGCCACTCACCTCACTTATAAATGGCTACCCCATCTATTATATTATTCATATATTCACATACTCTTATCTCATCCAATACTAGACAAAATCACTTCCATAATTCCATATTTTAATCCTATAATCCTTTGTTTTGGAAGAAATCTTACCTGTGAAGTCTTTTGGGGAGAACCTATGGAGGATACCCAAATAAGAGGCAATGTTCTTCAACAACCATTTTTATTTTATTTATTTCTACACCTCTATAAAATATTCTTATAACATGATGATATAACAACCTATATATATTACATATACTGAGTTGTTTTTATAAAAATTCAATAACCTAAAATCATCTCCACTTCCATAAAATGGGTTATGAAATCATCATTTGTGCGTTCAGAGGACTATCTCCTCATGAACCGATGTCATTCATTTTTTTATTATGATCTATCACGATTGGGTATTATGATGTATATAAAGTATATATATGATATTTATAATTTAATTATACCTCTAGATTCGTTATATCATATATACCATTTTACTTTACATTCCTTAGTGGATATGATAACATTGCTCATGTGTATAGAGGACTACCGCCTCACAAAGCGATGTGATTTTCTATTCACTAACGCTTTACATGGATGGTGATAAGATTAATTTTGTTTAATATATGTCATATAAATGAAATAATTTTTATATTAATGTCATATTTATCATTATAAAATGAAAATATATCATTTCATTTCTTACATTGAGAAATGATAACATCATTCATGTATGTATGGACTACCGCCTTCATAAAGCATTGTGACTCTCTTTTTATCACCACACCACATGAATGATATATATATAACTATATTTAAATAAATAATATGGTATATATGATATTATTATAATTATTTAAAGATAAAATATTACTTATATCCTTTCTATAATGATCATTGAAAAATGGAAATGTTACTCATGCGTATATAAGTCCTAATGTCTCCATGTTCATAACACGCTTCATTTTTGAAAACCATGTTTCATGGTTATCCTTAAAAGTATAATTGATTTATAAATTTGATAATTATTTCAATATTATTATACTAGATATGAAAAAACAATATAATATTCCCAAGATCTGAAACTTTGATTGTAAAGAATGAATGAGAAAACATGGCAATTAACACCTGAAACAATGAACATAATGAAAAATTATTAATGAAAGGGTGATAAGATATTATAAAATGATCATATTTAATATTATAAATTTTAATATGGTTTTTTTATAAGTTAATAACATGTTTAAAACCACTATAAATGATTTTAAATTACGTTCAATCAAAAAGAAGTGTTGGGTGAGGGACTTCATCTCAATTTCCCTTTATTGAGGCATGATTCAATTTTATGCACCTAATTACTTCTATATGGTGTATATACTACCCCTTTGACATATAATATCATTATTCATTAATTATTAATGGCATTTTGAGTTTTAATTTGAAATATTTCATCCAAGGTGATTTAAATTAAAAATTATAAAGTTGTAATAAATGTTATAACTTGGTTTCTTTTCATTGGGTTATATTACTCATTAATTGTCTTTGATATCCTAATATTATGTTTCTAATGAATTTTGAAAATATATTATTTTATTTCCACTTGTTTTATTTCGATTTATATTTGATACACATAATCTATTTATTGGTTAATTATCACTTCGATTTTGTGATTTTTATAGGGGTTTATTTAACAATCTTGTTTTTATTGAGATTGTTTATACATGAATTTCAATTGAAGGAAACTATTTTATTAATGTTTAATAAGCCATTCCAGTTTATTATACTATGGTTATTTATGAAATATTTCATGTAATGGTTCTATTTTTTCACTCTTTGGTGCATAATATAATTGAGAAAATGTTTTTAAAAATATCTGACTTCATTTCTCTCTTTAATCAGAAATCCATTTTATTCTAAAACCATGTTTTCTAAAAAAATTAATAAATGTTTTTAAACTTTTAAAAAAGATTTATTAAATAAAGTTTTAAAAATTTTAACTTTTTACGAAAAAAAATGAAAGGAACCTTCATATATTTTCTAAAAAATTCACTTATCTATCCTTTTTATAGTGTAAGAGGGATGTTCCTTTTAACTTATACAGCATTAAAAATTACCTTCTTCCATAACCATCATTTATTTGAATCTTATGTTGAAAGTTTACAAGTTTATTTTTAAATAATATTTTTCCTAATATTTTGTAAATTCATAGTTTTTTTAAAGTTATTTTCAAAGAAAATTATCTTCAAAATGTTTTAGGTTTTAAAAAGTGATTATCATAATTAAAATAATATTTTAATAAAGGATGATTTTAAATATATTTAATGGTATTTCTATTCATAAATTACAACGAAACATCATTTTACATATACTAAACTACGGATGTGTTGTATTGATTTCATCTGTATTCTTCATCTGGTTGGTTTATGATTATTTTGACCTAGGATAGTATTGACATTCACTTCTTTGATTAACTTTTTTAGTCAAAAACTCTCCCTTTAAGTGTTCAATTTTCTGTGATCATTAGAAATTAAATTTCCCTTAAATATCAATATAATTTTTAATGGATATTTTTATCACTTAAAAAAATATCATTTCTACATACAGTGTTCTATATTGAAATTCATTTTTTTTATTTGGTAAAATATTGATAAATTTGTATTCTTTACTCAATGCAGATATTTGATGATAAGGAACATTGTTTATGAATTAAATATATTATTTGATATATTAGTAATTCTTTGTATATGTAATACATGGGTGGGGCTAGTTATATATAGGCCATAGATTAATCGGTAGCCTCATGGGATGACTCAATTGGCTAGCCTTAGTTAAATGGGTTTCTACCCATCAGTTTTAAACTGTATTGAGGATAGATATTGATGGTAAAGGTATCATGTGCCCTGTAAATAGGAAATATAATAATTAATAATTTTCTTCATTAATAATTATTTTATTATTATCCATGATATTTTTGCAATGATATTATATCTTGATACATTTCATTCTCAATTTATTGATTAAATGGATGCATTTTTAGTTATCTATATTTCAATATTGATTATGTCATATCCATTTATAATAGTTATGTTATTGATTAAATTTAATGTGTTTTCTATTATTTACCATTCCATATTGATTATTCTAGCCAAATTATTTAAATGGAATGTTTGTTTAATTATTTACCATTCCATGTTGATTATGCTCATTGATTCATGATAGTTTCTTATGTACCTAACCCTTACTGAGCATTTGAGCTCACCATTATTTTGTTTCCTTTCCCAAGAATCCATGAAGTGTACTACAAAATATGTAAAATAATATGATCAAGAGAATAATGATATTATCAAAAAAATTCTTTATTCAAATGCAATCCTATTCGTATCTAGATTAACAAGACTGCTAAACTATTCGGTTATTTGGGATGTGATTCCTCGTATTTTTATGACCAACCTGGGTACCCTAGTAACTCGATAACTGATCTGGCCTTGACATAGCCCAAAGGATGTTCCTTATCCCTATGGGTCGACAATTAGTACCTAGCATCCTACAAAATTATAGTGGGAATGAATTTTCTACAAACATTTTGAAAGTAAAAGAAACAACATGGTATAAATACAAAAGAAACTTCCTAGGGTGATATCTTCCAGAATTAACACAAGTATAACAACCCAAATAACAATAACCAAGCACCATAAAATAGGAAAAATTGCCCAAGTCTCAAAGGACGCAACTCACCAAGTTCGTGGATCAACAGCTAAAACCACCTCCAAGTGGTGTTTTACCCCTACTCGAACCTGGAAGGAGATAATATAAAAACACCCAAAGGCATAGGTAGTATATGAGATAAAAATCCCAGTAGGGTCTCACCAAGGATTCCATGACAGATGCCAATATAAAATTAACCAAAGAGGAATTTTAATTTAAAACAAATAGGTTTGAAATTTCATAAGAATAATTAAAATAATTTATAATTAACATTTAAATATATGGAAATACTTTTAGAAAATTATTTAGGTTTCAATTGATGGATCATTTCCAAAACAATGGAACTTTTCACAAATGGCTTAAATAAACACTTTCAATTAAAACAGTTTATATAAATCATAATACATGTAAAACAGTTTACAATAATGGAATATATATTCATTTTAAATACAAACTATAGAGAAACATGGTTATATTCCTAAAAAGTAATGATAGTTCCAGTCTATAGGGACTCCACACTCAAGGTGACATGGAAATATATACATACATCCCTTTTAACTTGGGCCAAAGAGGACTCGTCATCATTTCCTAATGGATGTGATGTGCTTCATTTATGTTTTGGAATATTATAAAGCATAAAGTGAAATCCAAATAACTCACTAACTACATATGTCTTTCATGTGCTCTAGTACAAAACAATTATGAGTAATAAAATACAATTAATACCATTCTCTATTTCAAATATGTTAATTTCCATATTATAACCATAATATGGGTTTTTAATCAAAACATGACTTTTTTTAAGATAGAACCCCAAAGGTTCATATCCAAACCATTTAAACCATTTTCACAATATAATAATTTGAAATCAATTCACAATTAAATTTCAAAATCTAATTTTACAAATTAAATTTAGTAATTTAAGATTTTACAAGATTATATCAATTTCACAATAAATGTCCAATTCAATGCAATTTGGGATTTCATAAGTTTTCTAACAAAACCATTTCCACCTTTAAATTCAAAATTTTAATTGAAACAATTTCAATAAAATCTATAATTTAAATTTCATAAATTTCCATAATCACTCCCCAATTTAATGGATTTGAGGGTTTTTAAATTTCATTCCAAAACCCCATTTCTAAAACCCCAATTCAATGGAATTGGGTTTTTCAAACAAAATAATTGAAAGAAAAATAATTTAAATCAAGAAATTACATTTAATTTGAACAATTTAAATTAAATAATGTAATTTAGGTTTAATAAAATTTTGGAATCAAAATGGAACCACCTACCTCAAGAATCATGAAATCTTGAATCACAAAGTCATACACGGAAAACTCTAACAAATAATGATGAAAAAAAGGATATATGAATCAAACCTTGGTTTAGATCCCAAATAGTGGTTATTAGATCCAAAAATAACCATTGTGATTCAAGGAACCCTGGGGAGGAGAATAGAGATCACAGGAGAATAAGAATGGGAAGAAGAAACTAACTGGGAGAATATTAAAGGGTGTTCCTCAAACTTTGAATCGATTCCAGGAGGGATGTGAGTGGCCAAAAACACTTATTGGGACCTCCAAGAATGGGATAAGTTTATTACAAGTCATTCTGGTCCATTGGGGACCAAAAAGGTGGGTTTGGTAATTTTTAATCAAAATTCAGATTAATTAAAAACTCATACGCATGGTTTCTTGGGTAGAGTCACATAGTTTGAAAAATTGTGTGGACTAACTGTGTACCTATTTTAAATGTTTTTTATGGTTTCTCCTAATAGGGTGTGAAACTTTACTAACTATGTTCCACTATGTAAAATCCCACTATCTTGGGTTTCATGGTTTTCTCTAAGAGGGTGCATGGTTTGGACTAATCGTGTGCCAACTGTGCACTAGTCTAGAAACTTCCAAAATTTTTAAAATTTCTCATGAATCAACCACTAAAGAAACTCAAAAAAAGAAAGATCAAAAATAGGGGTTTAAGAATACCTGAAAAGAGTAACAAAATTTTACAACCTTCCCACCAGAGAAAATTTATGTCCCCAGAAAGCCTACATAGGAGCTTCCAGGACAAAAAAATAAGGTCATAACTCTCTCATCAATGCCTCTCACTCCTATATCTCATGATAATCAGAACTGTGCTTCCATAGTATACAAACCAAAGGTATCTTCCTCTCATAGAGTACCTTGGTTTTATAGTTAACTATCCTAACTATCCCTTTAGTAACAAATAAATCAGGTTCAACCTCAAGATCACTCCATATCACACCATAAGATGGTTCAGATAGATACTTTTAAAGTTTAGATACAGGGAATATGTTATGTATCAACACCATCTTCGGTGGAAGTGATAAATGTTAAGAAACATTTCCCACCAACTCAATAACATTAAAAGGTCTCCTAAAACGAGGGGACAATTTACCTTTCCTTATAAACTTTTGATAGCCCAATCGAGGTGAACCCTTCAAGAAAACTTGATCACCAACTGATAATTCCAAATTTCTATAGAGATGGTCTGTATAAGAATTATATCAGCTATGTTCTTTTACCATTCTCTGATGAATCAACCGGATCGTTTTTGTCATCTCTTGGACTAGGCTCAATCCAACCAAGGAACTTTCACCAATCTCCATCCAACACAATAGATATTTACATGGTCATCCATACAAGGCCTTAAAAGAATCTATTTTGATCATATAATGTTAACTATGGTTATAAAAAAACTCAACCATCCCAAAGTGATCATCCCAAGTCCTATCAAGTTTGATAACATAAGTATGAATATTATCCTCGGGAATCTATATATCTATTTTTGTCTAGCCATCTGAATTCGGATGGTATATTGTACTCAAATAGACAAGAGATCACAGTTCCACTTGATGGTCTCTCTAAAAATTATAAGTGAACTGATGATCCCTATCAAAAACTATAGAATATGGAACTCCGTGAAAAATAGAAATCTCTTTCACATATATATTTCCTAACTACTCAACTTTTGTTGTATAATGAATGTATATAAGGTGTGTGGACTAAGTTAGCATGTTTTTCACAACCCATGTCGTAGTCTTCTTTCTCTAGGTACATGGAAACCCAACCACAAAGTCCATAGAGTTTTCATCCCACTTCCAAGTAGGGATTGGAAGTTGCTGAAGAAAACCTGAAGGTTTTTGGTGCTCATCCTTAACCTATTGGAATATATAACAAAAATAAACAAACTCATAAATTACTTGTCTCATACCTGGCCACCAGAACTGCTGCCATATGTCCAAGAACATCTTTGTGGATCCTGGGTACACTGCCCACTAGTAACTATGGCAATCCCCCATTATATCTTTACTTACCAAATATGGTACCACAAAAAAGTTATTAAAGAATATAATTCCCTCTTTGGAGAACAACCAATCAAGTACGGTCTCCCCACTGTTAAGAGAGTTTCTAATGTTATAGAACTCATCATCAAGTTGTTGTTATGGAAGAATAAATTTGAGAAGAGTGGATGTAAACTGAACACTGTCCAAGGAAACCTAACCTCCTGATTACTGGGACCGAATATGAAACTTTGCAAAGAGAACTATCAAGTTCCACTCTTCCGATGATTCTTTCACTTCCTGGGTCATAAGATTCCTACTCAAAGAAACTATAATGAAATTCTCTTTACCTAAGGTATAGGTGATGTCTTAATAAAAATGTTGTAGGTATTCCACCCAGTTCCTCTATTAGAGATTAAAGTATGTTTAGAGAATATATAACTCAATATCTTATGGTCTGAATACATGATAAACCTTTCTCTTAAAAGATAAAGACACCAAATTTTAAGCATGTCCACCACAGCTACAAGTTCAAGGTCATGGGTTGGGTAATTCTTCTCGTGTTTCCTAAGTTTATGAGAGCCATAAGCAATGACATGATTACCCTACATAAGAATGCATCCCAAGCTTCAATCTGATGCATCACAAAAGACCACATAGCCCTACTCGACCTCTAGAAGAGATAACACTAACACAGTAGTAAAAACATGTTTTATCTCAATAAAAGAATTATGAAATTTATCATTATAAGCCAACTTTACTCCCTTCTTAGTTAGTGTGGTCATTGAAGAATCCAGCTTCAAGAAGTCCTTCATGAACCGGCTATAATATCCAGCTAATATCATGAAGCTCTAGATATCAAATACATTATGTGGTTGTTCTAATTTCATTACATACCTTAAATTTTTAGGATCAATTTAAGTATCTCTTTATGACACCATGTTTCCCGATAATTTCTCTTACCAGATCCATAAATCACATTTTGAAAGATTGTCATAAATTTGGGGATTTCTTGGAAAACTCATAATTATTCTCAGATGATGCACATGATACTCCTAGAACATAGATTATACAAGGATTTCATCCACCAAGACTACCATGAAGGTTTCAAGATACTCATGTAAAATCAATTTCATTAAACCCATGAAAAATTACAAAAGCATTGGTTAGACCAAAGGGAATGAAAAGGTACTCATAATTTCTATACATTCTATAAAAGGTGATTTTCTGGATGTTATATTATTTTATCCTCAAATGATGGTAGCCAGAATAAAGATAAAAGTTTGAGAACCACTTCACCCCTTTCAACAAATCAAACAAACCATCAATACATAGTAACTAATATTTTTTCTTTATCGTAGCTCAATTGAAATTTTGGTAATCAAAACATAGGTGAAGTTAACCATCATCTTTCTTGTCAAAAATAATCATTGCCACCCAAGGTGACATGCTTGAGAGAATAAATATTTTCTAAATGAATTCACCCAACTGGGAATTTAGATATTTCATTTTAGCTGGCGACATACAGTAAGAGGGAATAGAAACTGGTTGAGTACCATGAACTAAATCAATATAGAACTCTCCCTCCCTTATCGGTGGAAAACCCAAGAAGTCTAAAGTAAACATGTTAGGTAACTCGACAACAACTATAGGGAGATCACCATTCGAGTATTCCCACTACAAATCAAAGGAAAACACCAATATTACTTTCCCGGACACTAGACAAGAAGCTCTATCTCTGCACAACTCCGGTCCCATTCACCTTGAAAGACATGGAACACACCATCGGGTGTAGTGAAGAAGAATCATTGAAGATAACAGTCAACCTAGGCTTTATTGGAACTGATCCAATCCATTATGAAAATGATTTCAAGAGGTTTCATTTCAAGAACAATAAAACTCTAAGAAATCTCTATATATGATAGAGAGAAAACACAAGATGGACTATAGAGACCCTTCACTCTCTTCATACCAAGGGTTATAGTAATATACATTACACAAGATAAATGATCCATCGGAATATTTAGAAGATTAATAATACATTTTTAAATAAAACAATGAGATACACCAGTATCAAATAGAGTAGTCACTAATTATGAATCCATAGTAATGGTACCTCTCACGGTCACTGGAACCGTATCTGATTCCTCTGAAGACTCTTTCATTGCGTAAAGAATCTTCATTCTGGAGTCTTGTTACTAGAACCCTTTTTTCATGTGAAGCATCTAATTGAACCATAGTTTTAGAAGTTTCTAATGATTTAATTACAATACACAAAGTGTAATAAACATAGAATAATCTCTATAAGTGACCAAATAATCCACAAGAGATATAGTTCTTGGGTGCCTCGGTGCAAACCCTATTTGAATGTATTGGCTTGCCACACTGGTAACAAACTAAAGGACCTCTACTAGGCAGTGTCAGAGGTTTAGATAGACCCTACTGTCAAGAACCACCATGAAAATTATCATGCTTCCTATTTCCCTTAGAGGAATTCACATTTCCACTGGGTGATAAAGAAACTCTCGATAATCATGACTTGTCAGTCAGGTCCACCTCGACCATCAACACTCTATACAATACATCAGCATAAGAAGGTAGTTTCAGAAAGAACACCTAAGAATAAATATATTTTAAAAGACCCAACTCAAACCTTCAATAATTCATATTCTCATTTGATACAGTCTTAGGTGTAAACTGCACAAGCTCAAAAAATGGTTTGCATAATCTTCCATGGTATTTTCTTCCTAAAAGAGTTTGAAAAAATCTATGGCCTCAACCAATAGAATTGAATATAGATATAAATAGATGGTTAAAATATCATTTATGTCTTTCCACTCTAATCCATCATGTTTCTTACCCATCACCATCATGTACCACAATTTCCTGCTCGGTCCTTCCAACATGATGCTGACACACTTCACCTTGATTTCATCATGTGTTTCCAAGAACCAAAACAAATGCTCCATTCTACTCAACCACTCCTCAAACTCTTAAGGATAATTTGAACCTTTAAATGGTGCTGGATTATAGAAAATTAACTCTTGAGAAAAAATCATGAGAATGTCCTTCTAAGGTTCCACATCTGGAGCCTGAATAAGAACTGGAGGTGGAGCTTATCCTAAGGCTTAGATGTGTGCACAATCACCTCAACAAGATTCAATTCCATGAGATTATTCAATCACTTAAGTTCATTAGTAGCTTCCTCCTGGATCTAATTTTCTTGTCTTCTTAGAGGCATGATGCTACACAACTTCAGCAAACAACAAGGAAGACAATGGATTAAAACTCAAATAGAGCAATAGGTAAATTAATCCCAACATATAGACAACCAAGATTTAGATTTCAAAATACCCAAATAAAAAATAGGAAAAACTAGAACTAATTCTCAAGATGTCTTTCCATAACCATCCATAGTGACTTAAAGTTCATTGTGGTGAGAGTTGGCTAGGCAGTCAATCACAACTACCCCTAAGTCCCAATAATATTTCACAATGCATACTAATTTCAAGACAAGAAGATTAACCTAAACCTATGATACCACTTCATCACGAACCAACCCGGGTACCATGGTAACCCAATAACCGAGTCGGCCCTAACATAGCCCGAAGGCCATTCCTAATCCCCATGGGTCTCCAACTAGCACCTGGAATCATACAAAATGAAAGTGGGAATTATTTTTCTAAAAACATTTTGGGAGTAAAATAAACCAGACAGTATGCATACAAAATAAAATCCATAGGGAGATATGTAACAAAATTCAAAAAAGAATAACAACCCAATGTATTATAACCAAGTACCATAAAACAGGAAAAGCTACCCAAGTCCTAAAAGAAATAACTCACCAAGTCCATAGATAAATATCTAAAACAACCTCTAAGTGGTGCTTTACCCATGATCAAACCTATAATGAGATAATCTACAAACACCCGAAGGTACAGGTAGGGTGAGAGATAAAAATCCTAGATGGTTCTAACCAAGGAGTACATAACATATTCTAATATTAAATAAACCAAAGATATCATTCAATTTAAAACTAACAGGGTTGGCATTTCATGAGTATAATTAAAATAATCCATTATTTTCATTTCAAAACATCGAGATAATTTAAGCAAAAAATTTAGATTTCAATTGATTGATAATTTCTAAGACAATGTTACTTTTCAAAAATTTATTAAATAAACACTTTTATATAAAATAGTTTATTTAAATTATAAGTCTTGTAAAACGGTTTACAACAATGGAATATATATTCATTTGAAATAAAAACAAGCAAGCAACATGGTCATGTACCTTATAAGGTACAACAGTTCTAGCCTATAGGGACTCCACACTCAAGGTGACATGGTAATATATACATAAGGCCCGGTGAACTTAGGTTAAAGAGGACTTTTCACTATCGCCTAAGGGATGTAACATGCTGTATATATGTTTTGGAATGTTTTAAAGTGTAAATTTTCATCCAAATAACTCACTACCACATAAGTCTTGCATGTGGTCTAGTATAAAATAATTATGGGTGATTTATTTTAAGAATTATTAAAATAAAATTAATCCCATTATCCAATAAAATATTACAATTTTCATTTAAAACCCATAACATAGGTTTTTAATCAACAACATTCCTTTTTCAAAGATAGTTTCCAATTATTCTTGTCAAAACCATTTAATCCATTTTCACAATATAAGAATTTGAAATCAATTCTCAATTATTTTTTACAATCCACTTTCACAAATTAAATTCAACAATTTAACTTTTCACAAGATTCCATCAATTTCATAATAAACCCCAAATTTAATGGAATTGGGGTTTTTCACAAGTTTTTCATAAAATCCATTTCCATAATTAAATTCAATAATTTAATTGAAAATTTTTCTATTAAATCCATAATTTAAATTAAACAATTTAAATTTCAAAAAAATCTTAAACATACCCTAATTCAATGGAATTGGTGGTTTTCCAATTTCATGCAAAAACCCATTTTTAAAATCCCAATTAAATGGAATTGGGTTTTTCCAAAAACAAATTGAATGAAATATACTTGAAATAAATAAATTTCATTTACTTGAAATAATTAAAATTAAACGAATCAATTAAGGGTTAATAAAAAAATTCATCATAATTGAACCACCAACCTCAAGATTAGGAGATCTCAAATCACAAATTCATTCATGGAAAAATCCAATAGATAATGATAGAAATAAGGATAAATGAATCAAACCTATGATTAGATCCAAAATAGTCGTCATTAGATTAAAAAATCAACATAGGGATTCATGGAACCCTATGGAGGATAATAGAAATCAGTTGAGAACGAGAATGGAAAGAGGAAACTAACCAAGAGAAGATCGAAGGGCATTCCTGAATCTTCAAATCACTTTCAAGAGGGATATGAGAGGCAAAACTCTTTTTGGGAGCTCCAAGGATTGGATAAATAGATTATGGGTTATTCTGATCCATAAAGGAACTAAAATGGGGTTCATAAATTTTTAATAAAAATTTGGATTAATTAAAAACATGTATGCATGGTTTCTTAGGAAGATTCGCACGGTTTGAAAAATTGTTTAGAAAAACCATGCACCTATTTTAAATGTGCCATGCGGTTTATCCTAAGAGGGTGATCAGCTTGACTAACCATGTACAAACAGTGCAAAATTCCACTATCTTGAGATGCATTTCTTACTCTGAGAGGGAATACTATATAGACTAACCATGTACCTACTGTACACTAGCCCAGAAACTTCCATAATTTTCAAAATTTCTCCTGAAGTAACCCCAAACGAAACTCAAACAAAGAAATATCAAAAGTAGTGTTTTATGAATGCATAAAAATAGTAATAGGATGTTACATATATCTTATTCCAATGTTTTAAAGTAATAACCGGCTCCAGGATACAGATTTCAGGGTCTCTACGCAAAGCATCAACCACTTTGTTTTTTTCCCATGTTTGTAATTTATTTAGCAGTCATAATTTTTAATTAAATCTAACCATATTATCTTACACATATTCATATCCTTCTGCTTAAATATATACTCTAGGATTTTATGATCTGTATATATATCACACCTTTTACCATACAAATAATTTCATCATATATTTAATGCAAAAATTACAATTACTAACTCCAAATCATGATTTGGGTAATTTTTCTAATGAACCTTCAATTATCATGAGGCATAAGCTATCACCATATATTTATTCCTATGTATTCATCCCAATACCTTCTTCAATACATCACTATAGATTATAAACCCTTCTCTACTATAGGTTAGTATAAGGATAGAAGCATTGTCTAACCTTCTCTTCAGTTCCTTGACAATTCCGATAAATTCATCTATCCAAAGTATCTTGGATCCCATATGATTTAACTTGGTGATTAGACTTGATATTCATGATAAAGTTTCCACAAAGCATTTATAATATCCATCCAAACTAAGAAATCTATGGATCTAAGTCACTATGGTTGGTCTGGTCCAACATTCAATAACTTTTGTCTTTGAAGGGTCCACTGATGTACCGTCACTTGAGATTATGTGGCCCATGAATGAAACTTTATGAAACCAAAATTAACACTTGGTAAATTTGGAATAAAAATTCTTCTTCCTTGAGGTCTTCAACACAATTCTCAAATATGATGCATATTCTTCTTTTATATTTGAATATATAACTATTTTTTCTATAATTACTACCAAAGAAACATAAAGATAATCTTTGAAGACTCTATTCATTACATCCATAAAGACAGCAAGAGAATTGGTAAGTCCAAATGGAATTACTATAAATTTATAATGACCATAACTTGTATGAAAGGTTTTGTTGGGAATATCCTCCTTATTGATCATTAGTTTATGATACCTATATCAAGGGACAACCATATTAGAGATGCAACATAAGGGACCAGCCATGGTGGTAGGATAGTGAGTGGGTCATGTATATGCCCACAAAAGTGTGCCTGGGTTAGAGAACATAGGTTTGTGTAGGTGATCCATTATGGGGAGTCTTTGAATTGTTTTTCCCAGGTAAATGGGTATATGTGGTAATTTATTCTCCTCAAATGGTCCTAAGGCCTTCATTTTTTATTGATTTTTGATAATCCACCTTTTAAGGGGTGAGGTGGAACCCTTGCAAAGCCCGTAGGCGTAAGTATTACATGGACCATAGGCCTTAGAGGAAATCATTTCCCGTAGGCTTCAAACATTACATACAACCCAGAATAACTACTTGGAACTGCTCCTCCCCAGTATCTTCAATGTGAAATCATCTCTCCATCTTCGCATGGTTGTTCGGCTAGGCTTTCCCATGCATGCATAGGCGTATCCCGGTAGTAGGTGTCATACCCTCTCATTCTTCAAATCTGTTTAGCTTATTCTATGGTGAATGACACTTTCTCATCCACCTTCTAGAATGTTTTCCTTGTAGGTTGTCTGGTTTGAATCTTCACTTAAGGTGTCTCAAAGGCCATAAGGTGGTTTGAAGGCCTTGAGGTGGCCTGAAGGCCTTACTTACCCGAAGGCATGGGTGTCCTGAAGGCCTTAAAGGACTCAAGGACCAAATTAGTGAATCAAAAGCCCAAATTGAGGAATATTCCTGGCTACTATAGTGCCAAATAGTACCTTTTACAATTCTCTCTACATTACCTACAATAGTAATGCTACAATCTGCTACAGCACCTGGAAATTATGCCTCTGCTTGGATGCACTTAAGTAGTCCTCACCAACTGGGCTGAGGCACATGTGTTGGGAGTTGATCCTTAATTGATAGCTTGAAGTGTTTGTGGGAGCATTTTTAATAAAAGTAAGTTCCTAACTAATTGAAACCTTGATGTGGGATTCAATGTATGTTGTAACTATTCATCTATGTTAAAAATATGGACATAACATGACCCATATGATTATATAAATTTGGGCCATCTGATTAAGTTTTCTAAAGTATTTTTCCTCTAAAATCATTACAGATATGTTTTTTGGTCATGTTAGGGTAAATCATCAAGTTTGAGAAAATTTTCCATCTTCCACAGTTATGTTAAAGGACTGAGGTGTTTGAGATTGATCTAAGTCCACGTATGCAACTATATTTTTCATGCATCTGATTAATTAAAGAAAAATAAACTGAATGAGGATTATATGAAGAAATGTTAGGATGTTGATGAATTCTAAAAGCATGCTTGGGTTTAGGATTTAAAATAGTAACAGGTGATGATTTCATGCAGGAGAGAATTCAACCATGAGAATACTTCATAAAATCTCATAAGAAAATATTCCATGAAATATAGAGTAATATTTTTGAAAAATTCGGAATGAGTAGGTGATATTATATCTTTGATATCACATGGTTTTTTATCTTTAATGATAGCCTTGAAATGGGGTAAAAACTAGAAGTAAGGCAGTGGGTACTCACCTATAAAAGGAGTGTTATAACCAAGGCTATTCATTACTGAAAATGGAGTTTGGTTTGTGTTTGTTTTCAATCCACATTGGTTTGATCAAGGTTTCAATTCTTTATTGTCAATACTTACATGGAAGATCAGGGATTTTACAATGAAAGAGATCTTATAGTTCAAGTAGGCAACAGTATTTATGGTGGCGTTGTTTCTCACTATTTTCCAAATTTTTTGGTCCAAAAATTAGTGAATGGAGAAAAGTGAATTTAGAAAAGGGAGATATGCACAATATTGAAGGTGGTTTTGAATCTTGTTCACAAGGCATGTTTAGGTGTTATTACATCAAATAATGGAAAATAAAAAAAAGTGTGTGAAAGAAGAGGCTGTGTGGAAGATCCTTACGCACCAAATGAGATGTCAAAAGGGATTTTTCATGTGCTGAGAGAATCTTGAATGACACATTAGGGACTTACACTCAAGGTCTCTAAGGAATATAAATAGGTGGATACCCTCACTCAAGACTTATAATTTTTTCAAAAAAATCAGATTCTTCTACCGCATGAAATACTTTGGTGTGGAAGAGAAGTAGAGAGATAAACTTGTACGCAAAGTGTTCCTTTAGTATAAAACGACCAAGTGAACCTTGTGGTGTGGCAACCTGAAAGATAAGGTGTACACAAAAAATAAGGGTTTAACGAAATCCATCTTGCACGATAATCCAAAATCTTGCATGCAAGGGCAGGTGTTTCACACAAGTGTAAGTGTGTGCTTCAAGTTAGACTTGAACATAGGGCTTGTTTGATTAGTGCTTTAAAGTGCATCAATTCAGGACATCGATGCAAGTAGTGTCTCATGCTGGATAGATATAAAGACTTTAATGCAAATATATTGAAGATACCTTCAAGTTGATAAACTGAGTAAGACTTCTCCAAAGGCAGTGAGCTAGGGTGAGTCAACATAAGTGTTCTTAGGGACGTAGTGTGTTATCCCAAAAATATTGAAATGGTAGTGTACCTAACATAGAGTGACTGTGTCGAAGCTCTTTTACTCCACAACTAATAAAGATTAGTGGATTTAGTTATGACCGACACACTATCGACATATGCTCCTTGGAATAGCCCTTAGTGGTGAACCAAGTAAAATTTATGTGTTTTATATCTTTGCATATGAATGTTTTGTTACTGTATTACTCCAACAGGTATGTTTAAAAAGTTCCTACTAATGTGGGAGAAAGATCCATCACTTTATAAGAAATAGTTGACACCCTAATTCACCCCTCTCCTCTCAGGGTGCTTTGGGATCCTACAAGGAGAAGAACCCTTGACCAAGGAAAATTGATCTATTAATATATATCTTGGTTTTATAGAGAAAATTTAGAATTGTAAAGCATCCATTACATGAATAAGAAGTGAAACTATGAATCAACTTCTTTTGTGAGGAAGAGGTGAATCTATGAGAATTTGACTTGTTCAAATAAAAAATAGATTTTCTTTGTGAAGAGCTTATTCCGTGAAGAAATCAAGATATAATGATATGCTTACATGTATTCTCTCTGGATTGTGTGAAGATCACTAAGAACCCACACATGTTCATACTTTGATAAAGACTTTTCATGAAGATATAGTGAATTATACTTGTGTGAAGGTCCCTGTATGGAGGATTACTTGTGCATGTGAATAAGAGTGCAAGAAATAGTGTGTGTGCATACTACTACTTTAAGGGCTGGTATAGTTTTTAAAAAAAACTATGGGAAAGTATGGATGGTAAAAAAATATTGATAAAACCACTAAACAAATGGTATATGTGAAAATAATAATGAAGATATGTTCCCCAAGAATCATCTCAAAGTTTGGTGGATCTATACAAAACTAGCAAGGTTCAAAATCTATGAAATATAAATAAAATATACCATAAAATAAGAGAATAATGATTTTTGTATATTGATGGTGTTACTAAAGTTTGGTCATAAGGAATTTTAATTTTTTTCATCACATGAAAATTCACAAAAATAAAATAATTATTCCATTTAAGGGGATAAAGTTTAAAGAAAATAGAATACATATGTCAGATAAGTGAAATAAAATGGAAAGGAAAGGTGACAAGTCATCCTTGAGATGTGAACAAAATTAAAATACTATTATAAAAACTACTTTGAATAAGAACAGTAAGATATCCTCTCCTACATTAGAGTGATAAATAAATATGTCAAGAAAATCACTACCTCCTAGAAAAAAGAAGGATCAATTTAAAGATATAAAACAAAAACAAGTATCAAGAAAAACTATATATCATGGTGAAATATTTTAGTTCATAGGTTTTTACTGGTTCTTTGAAATTTATGGGAACAAATATTACTATTTCTAGTATAACATATCATTTCTAGGAAACAAGCATGAATCTAGGGGGAGTCTTGGTGCATTTATGAGGAAAAGTTCACAAAGAAAAAACGTTGTGACCAAAAATTCATCCAAGCTTCCAAGAAAAAAATATCTGAAGGCTTAAATTAAATTTTTTTTGGATGTAATCAAAAGGGTCACACAATTGAGATATTCATGATAAGACTAACATGAGATATTACCTATTATGATAAAGTGAATAAGATTCAATATAAAAATAGTAGCAAGTATTCTATAGATTCTTTGAAGATGTGAAATGTTAGAAAAGAATGCCTAGTTGTTTTACAAAGTCAACTGAAATTGGATGAGCAGTTGGATTAAGATGACAAACTTTATAAATCTAAAGGAAAGAAAGTTGTTATAGAAACTGGGGTGGAAAAAGTTATTCCATACAAATTTGATGAGAAGCTGACTGAGATTGGGAGAAAAGAATGACCTAGGTTGAGATGCATTTCTCACCTAGAATGTTACTCATTATAAACAAAAAAGGTCCATCCTTATTCCCATATATATATATATATGTGATTTTATATTGACATCTAGGGAATTGAAGAAGATTAGGGGGGTCATTAATTAGTTAAATCAATTAAATATTTACTATATAGAGAATGTGGAACTTCTGAACATATTTATAAAATTAAAATATGGTGTATATCAATCACACTTTCATTATAATGACCCAAACTTTTCATACATAGATATTAAATCTTAATATATGAATATTCATTACATAAAAATTATATCCACACCAAAATTGTTTAGCTCTAGTATCTTTTAAAAATTTGAAACACAGACAACGGGTTCATAAAATATCTACATCATCACCTACTTATTTCTTCATAACTAGAACCATTATTAGACATATCATACTTAATACCTTTATTCATAGCTTGGAAAAACGAAACATAAGAAAAGGGTGATCTCATATGCTCGGTAAGGGTAAAAATGGAGATATTAATGATCAGATAAATATAATATGAGTACAAGGGTATAAGAATATGATTTTAACGTTTTAAAACCATACCATACATATCAAAGATCATAATATTATGTCATTTCATAAATCTTGGTTGTTAATAGGACATGAATCATAAAATAATCAAAGAACATGAACCATGAGATCATAATATAGGCATAAGACATGGAATTATGGAATACATAGAAGAAAAAAAATAATTTCTTTAATAGTCGGGACTCTTTTCCAATACTATCATAGAGAAATGTGTTCACTCTCCAAATTTTCATAGTAGTCCAGGTTCACCCTCAATACTATCATAGTGTATAATGTCCCTTACTGAATAAGATTCACTCCCCATTCTAGTACTATTTATCTCATGAGATGTCAATATTTACCCAAAATAATAGAGGGAGATATAGGTCCCACCCATCACATAATGAAAATAATATATATGTTTTATAAATGATCATATATAATTAATCATATCAGTACCCATTAAAATAAATGGGTTTTATAAACATTTTATCTTGTCATAACCCATGGAAAATAAATGGCTTCCATAAATATATGTTCATCAGAAACATAAACCATATAGAGAAGGAATACGAATAATATCCTTAGATTATATCACCATTAAATCTTAAGTAACATTAAAGGATTTCATCTTATATGGAAAATTATTTTGAAATATCACTTGGATTAATTTTTTAGGAAAATTACCTTTCATCTTTTAAATAACTTATTTTTCAAAAAAAATACATTCACTTACAAAAGAAAAAAATTTCTTTGAAAAGAAACTTATAAATTGGTAAAGTAGGATTCAATGAAAATATTAGTCATGATGGCTTGAAACTATATTTATTCTATGTAAGTTAAAAAACATTCCTTATATACTTCTTTTGAAAAAGTCACAAAGTACCTTATTTGGAAAATGATAAAAGGATTACTTTCAAACTATTTTTTAGAAAGTAAAACATGAGAAAAAATGAATTTTAAAATTATTAGGATAATAGTAAAAATATTTTTCATAAAATTTTTAGAAATCATATATATTGAATATAAATATTTTCTAGTGTATAATTAAACATAAACAATCCTGAATATCGATGAAATTGTGAAATAAACCCCTTATGTCGAGTTTTTCATTCTTTGAAAGCACTATAACCAAAAGTATAATGAATTTAAATTTAGTATAATTCTATAACAGAGTAATTTTAATACTTATGATATCATATATGATCCCTATATAACATTTAAACACCTTCTTTTAGTAATAATTCATTATTAAATTTTGCATTTTCAGGTGTTAACTGTTTTGTTTATCATTAGTATTTCAGTTCTGTAATTATTATCCTTGTAAATTTTTCTTATTTATATTAAATAAATAATAAAAATAATGATATAAACATAATATATATACATTATATATATATTTAAAGTTATCCATAAAATTTATAGATAGCAAAATGAATTAGATTTTTCATGGAGAAGGCAGGTCTTACGTACGCATGAACGTTGATTTAATTTTCTAAAGAATAAAATGATAGAAAGTTAAATATTAACTCACCAATATAAGATCATTATTTTTTCATATATATCATATATATTGATAAAATTCATGATCATTACCATCTAAGTAAAATATGATTTAAAAATGAATCACATCGCTTCATGGAAGTGGTAGTCCACACATACGCATGAGAGTCAGTATCATTAATCAAAGGATTGTATGGTAAGAATGAAAACAAGATATTACTATTTAATAAGTATAATTTTGTCATTAATATCATATATAAACATTAAAAATATCATAATACTCATCCAAAAAATACGATGATGAAAAATGAATTGTATCGCTACGTGGAGATGGTAATTCGTATATATGCACGAGTGATACTTTCACTTCTCATTTGATAGGAAAGGGGATTTATAATGGTTTTTTAATAATAATAACGATATTTAATAATATCCAGTATACTAAAGTTACTATTTTATGATGCATACCATATATATAGAGGAGGTAAAGAAGAGTAGAATAGAAAGTGATTGATAAGGGTGATTGCCTCTTCTTTGGAATGAATCCTTTAGATCTCCTCTAAAGGGTTCTAAGGTTGGTCTTTTGGGATGAAAAACCTATATGATTTTTATAGGGAATCTAATAGTGGTAATTTTATAGGTTAGTTAATATATAAGGCACAAAGTAGTGTAAATAATTGAGGAAGTAGGTTCCCTTTTATAGTTGAGGTGAGGGGTAATTTTGGAATTTCTCAGAGGATTAAATTATAATAAATTCAATATTAATAAAAATTCCTCCAAATGGACATGTATTTGAAAATAAGGTAGGATAGGATTTTAATATTATAAAAATATATAATTTAGACAATTTTGGGGTTCATTTTAAACCATATCATTTTGATTAAACCTTAGTTAACTAATTTTAATTTTAACTAAAGTAACACATTTTTCAATATTAAATTGGTGTAATTTTTACTTATAAAGTGAAAATTGGACCATTAATGGCCCATTAATGAAATTTTAGGCTGTATAATATTCACCTTGTTTTATCTTTAATATTTTTATGATTTTTAAAAAAATTAATGAAATATTATTTTGACAAAATTTCATTATTATCAATTTTACAATATTCATTTAATTTAATTTTAAATAAATTAATAAAAAGGTTGAATTAGAATATAATTATTTAATGCCTCCATAATAATTTATATATATATATATATATGTAATTTTTGGGTCACATTAACTCACTAAAATTATATCAAATTTAATATTTTTTAAATCATTTATTATATTTTTTTAAATGGAGACATTTTTCATTAGTGTTTCATAAGAAATTAAGGTAATTATATAATTACTAAAAAGTAAAAAAAATTACATCATGAGCATAATTTTATTCATCTAAAAATAAACACTTATATTCATTCATAACTTACTTTTTTTCCTACGTAGACACATAATGAATATTATGAACAATGAGAGTGATATTTTATTTCTTTGATTGAAATAATTTATAAGTTATTTTCATTGAAAATCTCCCATTAAACACATCAATTTTGATCCTAATGTGTTTAGGGTAGAATTAAATTCATAATATAATAATTTATATGAATCATGATACCCTTATCACTTATTTTTAGTCTAGATTAAACTAGTTTACCCTTTACCGAGGTGATAAATTTTACTACAGTTACTATTCATATTAACCAAAAATAAAAGGGTTGTGTTTAAAAAAAATTTAAACCATTATTATAAATATGTAATTAATTTTACTAAATTTAATACCTATAAATGGAAGAAATTAATTTTAAATTAAGTGTTCAAAATGTGACAAAAATTGCTTTTAGAAAAAAAAAACATTTTTTATACATAAGTCGAGATTTATTATTATCCTATGCTTAAAAAGTATTTTATTTTTTAAAACATTTAAAAAATTAGATAATATAAATATTTCATTAAAATCATTCACAAATAGGTATTAATTTAAATAATAAAAATACATTATGTACATAAAAAAAATTTATAGAAAAATATTTCTTTTTCTTTCAAATAATTTTTATTTTCATTTATAATCAATTGATAACCAAGGAAATAATTTTATAACTATATAAAAATGAATTTTTCATAATTTATTTATTATTACTCATACCTTCCAATCTAATGGCTATGAGATAAAAAATAATATTTTAATAGTACATCGCAATTCGTTTAGACTCGGTGTTACATGTAACGCAAGGTATAGAATAAATAAAATTATTTAAAGATAAATATTTCATAAAAATATCTGGGTATTAAAATATACCCCACTAAAAATGAATTTCACCCTCAGAATTCATCACTCTGATACAAAAATATGAGGATACTTTTGCTTTATTACATCCTTAGGTTCCCATGTAGCTTTCTCAAATTGGTGGTTTTGCCATAAAACTTTGACCAGTTGAGTGGTATTTTTTTGTAACACTTTATTTCTATGATATGGAATATATATTGTTTATTCTTCATAATAAATATATTTATCTAGTTTTACAACTTCTATGTTTGGTACATGTGAAGGATTGGGTATGTACTTCCTCGGGAGAGATACATGGAACACAGCATGAACTTGAGATATATTTATTGAAACAGCCAATCGATAAGATACCATCCCAATATGATAAATAATTTAAAAAGGACTTATATATTCAAAGACCTCTTTCCCTTCTTTCCAAATCACATCACCCTCTTCTAGGGAGATATTCATAGGAATACTTTGTCACCCACTTCAAACTTCATATCTTTCCAATGATTTTCACCTTGGATTTTTTATCGACTCTGAGCTATTATTATGTGTAATTGAATGTCTATAACGTTAAATTCCATTTCCTCCACTAGACCAGGTCCCAATTACTTTTTTTATACAACTTTAATTTAGTATGTTGGATTTCTGCACTTCCTACCATATAGGGCCTTATAAGGATCCATCTAAATACTAGAGTGAAAACTATTGTTGAAAAAAAATTCCACCAATGGAAGGTGTTGATCCCATATACCTTTCAAATCCCTATATAATGATTTAAACATTTATTCTAGATTTTTAATGGTCTTATTATAGTTACCATCTATCTAAGGATGATAATAAGTTCAAAAAATTATCTTTTTATCTAGAGTATTCTGATGACTTCTCCAAAATGTTGATATAACCCTCAAATCTCGATCAGATACAATTGATTTTGGTACACCATAAAATCATGCCACTTACTTAATTTATAACCTCGTAAGTTGATCAAAAGAGAAATATTATCTAATGGAAATGAATTGTGCTGAATTTTTAAGGTGATCGACTACAACCCATATAACATTATGACATTTAGATGTTTTTGTGGGTCAGATAATAAAACTCATGGTGATGTTTTCCCATTTTCATTCTGGTATGGGTAATGGTTGTAACATCCCCTTAGATTTATACCTCTCAGCATTAACTTGATATCAAACCAAGCGTCGATAAACATACTCTACAACATCTATCTTCATTTCATCCCACTATAAATACTTTTCCAAATCTCTATACTTATTTGTAATTCTAGGATTAATATTGAATAAAGAACTATAAGTTTAATTTATTGACTCCTTATTCAAATATGGTTATAAAGGGACACATACACAGTTCATGGACCATTTTATTCCTTTAAAATCAAGGTTGAACTCAAGAACATTTCTCACCTTCTTTTTCAGCTCTATATCTTACTTATGTTCCACTTTAATCATTACTTGGATAGATGGTTGGACACTCATTTGACAAAGTTAATATTCCTCCCCTTCCTTCAATATTTTAAGATCGATCCTTTATCCATAGAGATAATTCCTTCATATATTTAATGTAAAAAATATTATAGAAAAATCCAAATCATGAGTTGGGTAATTTTTCTCATGGACTTTCAATTTTCATGAGCCATAAGCTATAACTATATCATTCTGCATGAGGAAACATCCCAGTACCTTCTTTGACGCATCACTATAGATTGAAAATCATTCTACATTATAGGGTAGTATAAGAACAAGACTACTGACTAATCTTCTCTTCATTTCCATAATACATTATTCACATTCATCCATCCAAATGAACTTGTTTCCCTTCTAATTTAACTTAGTTAGTACCTTTGATAGCCATGAAAACATCTCCACAAAGCATTAATAATATCCATCTAAAAAAAGAAAACAATATATCTCTATCATAGTGGTTGGTCTAGGCCAATGTTCAATGACTTATATCTTTGGAGGGTCTACTGATATACCCTCACATGAGATTATATAACACAAAAATTAAACTTTATGAAGCCAATATTTACAATTAGTAAAAATTTTATAATGAATTTTCTTCCTTAGGGTCTACAAAATAATCCTTAAGTGATCTTGATGCTCTTATTTACTCTTTTAATACATAATAATATCTTCTATAAAGAATATCACAAACTGATCAAGGTAATCTCTAAAGACTATATTCATCAAATCAATTAAGATGGTGGGGGAATTATTAATACCAAAAGATGTAAATATAAATTCATAGTGTATATACATTGTAAAAATGGTCATCTTGGGAATATACTCTTTCTTTACCCTTAATTAATGATATATAGAATTAATATCAATCTTGTAAAAGTATTTTTCTCTACTCAGTTGATCAAACAAGTCATCAATATGGTGTATATGATACTTGTTCTTGAAAGTGATATTGTTGAGTTCTCGATAATTAATGTAGAGTCTCATTGATCCATCTTTCTTGTTTATAAATAGAATAGGTTCACCCCCAAGGTGTTTCACTAGGCTGAATGAATCCCTCATTGATTTTTACATGGAGTTACTTATTAAATTTTTTCAACTAAATCGGGTTTATTCTATATAGAGTCTTGGAAATAGGTATATCACTAGGTATGAGTTATAGTTAAAAACCAACTTCATGATTTGGTGGAAGACCAGGTAAATCTTCTAGAAATACAAAAATAAACTCATGAACATTAGGAATATTCTCAATTTTGAGTTTCAAACCAACCATTTGAGATAAACACCCCTTTTGAATAGGAATCATGACCCTTAAAATGGATGTAATTTCTATCAAAAGTTCATTTTTTTCATCACACTGATAGGAGGTCAAAGGTTGGTTTGGGATATTAAATGTAACTTCCATTATTTAAAAATATTTTTAGAATTTATATAAATAAAACCAATCCATACACATAATAAGATCAAATTCAACTTGAGTAATAATGACAAGAATTTCAATAAACCCATTCCCAAAAATATTAACTAGAGAATAATCATAGACTTAGGATGTGATCATCATACCATTATGGGTTTTTATGTCTAACTCAACAAATAATTTTTGAGTTGGTACTTTTATACCCATGGGAAATTATTTAGATATAAATGAGTGGGTAGATCTAGATTCAAATAATATATTAGGAGTTATAGAGTGTATGGTATGTGTATCTTTCACCACATCATTATCATACCCCTCATTATAAATTATGATTGCATGATATTTCCCTTTGTCTCTAGGATTAAGAGGTTATTGATGTTGATCATAAAAATTAACCTTTAGATTTTGGCACTAGTTAGAATAATTCACACACTCCTTACATTTAAAACACTGGAGTGTGAGTGGAGCATTTTTGGAGCTTTCTCACTATTCGCATCATTAGCTAACCTCTTCCCATCACTTCATCATTTTATTTTCCAATTACCTTACTATAAACACTTGAAACATTTATCATGTACCTTAAGATAATTTCCCCCATGTTTCCTTCCACATTTTGATCATAAAGTAAATATCATCTTCTTCTCTCCATGGTTTTTATAATTTCATTTGAATTAAAATTTTCTTTTGTTGTCAAAACAATGAGATTGATGGGTAACCCCAATATATATCTCCAACGTGATATCACCTTGAATGATTTATTCATAGATAATGAATTCCCTTATGCCTAATGTCATTAATTTACATTTAAATAAATTCTTAAAACCAATTTTAAAACATGTACATTAATGATAAATATTTATAAGAATAAATCTTTAAAACACTTAAATCATTGTTTTAGTTAAAGAGTCCCTTACCACTTGAAAAAAACATGAATAAAAATAATTAAAAATTAAAATTAAATAAAACCTTAAAGATAATGATAATTTAGTAATTCATGAAATAATGTGACTAAATGGTTATATATACACCTTATAGGCTAATAAAGGTTCACAGCATCACTATATGCCTCAATGAAGGAGATTGAGACGAAGTCCCTTACAAAGATTATTTTTTTAATAAAATAGTTTGATTGTATGTTTTCATTATAAAAACACATAAAACAATTATAAATAAAATATAATATATTAAAAATAAATTTCACACATAGGAGTTGAATGACAAAATAAAGAAGTAAAATTTTAACCCAAAGAATGGAAATTCGGTTAAGAAATTCCCTTAACACTTGTAATTTCTCAAATCGTATGATCCATAAAATTAAAAATCATTGAATGAAACATTTAATAACATGAATATAAATATATTTTTGATATTTCATATCAAATTTAATTATATATACACCACAAAAAAGTAATTAGTGGTGAATAATTCATATATCTTACAAAGGTAAAAAGTGAGACGAGTAAATCCATACAAAGTTCGTATCAATGATGTAAGAATTTATCAATGGGGTGAATAGGTGTATCAATAGTATATCCAAAAAAATAGAAGTTTAAATATAACATAAAACAATAAAAATTTATTCCACACATAATCTTGGAATAATAAAATCACCAAAGTATACGTATTATCTAATTAATGGAAATTGAGTTAAAAATATCCCTTACCTCGAGTCTGGATCATCTCGTAAGTTCCTTGTTTTTCCTGAATAATAAAATTAGGTTGATTTATAAACAATTTATGAAGTTTTTAATTATTATTATTCCATTTATATCACTTATTACCATGTTATAACAATTACACAATTATTTAAGTTTATATTGGATATTTTGTCGATATTTGGTTCTTGAGTCGAAAATAAACTTGGTATGATTTTAATAGTCCATGTGGTCATAAGTCCATAATATACAGAATATAAAACATTTTATAAATATATTATCTATTAATTTATAAGTATTTATAACAATATTTGAACAAAAACAAAAAACATCATTCATGGAGACGGTAGGTCGTACGTACGCATGAACGCTATTTTCATTTTTTCTATTCTATTGAAAGAACAAAATTAAATGAAAAGTTTGTAAATACGTATACATATATAATATAATTATAGTAGAATTTATAATTCATTTATATCATATATTTTATTAAAACAATATTTGATACATTCCATATAATGTATGAACGAATCACATCATTTTGAGGAGGTTGTAGTCCACACGTCCCCAAATAAAGTTATCGTATAACAAAAATATAGAAAGCACAAAGTTATGATTAATATAACATTTAAATAATATTAAATTGGTTTTAATATAAATATTAAAATATTATTTGACCATAAAAATATTTTTAGGACCAACCATGAAGGTGGTAAAGGAAAAATAACAAAAACATTATTCATAGAGGTGATTAAGTGACATAACTTGGACAATAATTTCATTTCTTTGAATAAGAGGATGTGAGAAATGAAATGGATATGAAATATTCCATTAGAAATATAAAACTACATTATATACATGATTATAGAGTTATCATGCATTTATGGGTGAAGTAAGTGATTAGAAAGTAGAAAAAGAAAATAAATTAAGAGAGGTACTTTGGGAAAATTGCCTCTTGAATAAAACCTTCTTGAGAGACCCTTAAGAACCTTGGATTTGGTCTTTTGGTGAGACCACAACCACTTGGACATGGGGAGAGAAAGTATGATATTTTTGGGCTGATATTTAAGGATCTAAAAGGATTTTTGTGTCGAAATAGGGTGGTGGAGAGGTGGTATTTATACTTGATGAGAGGTTGGTTCAAGTGATTAATTTATTGATTATTTTATATTAAAATCCGACCATTTAGAGGTGTAAGTAAATTCCATGAATTTGGATTTAATTAATGTTTTATATTCTTTTTAGGGTCTATACACACCTCAACCACCCTTTAAATGTTGTATTTTGTATTTATGTTAATCTTTTAACTTTTAATTTTAATCCTTGTCAAAATTTTACTTTTACTATGGTAAATAATATTTTTACCATGGTAAATTTTTTATATCTAAAAATGAAATTGAACTTCAAACATAACTTGGAAATTATTATTCCAAATATGGAATACATTTTACCTAATTCAATTCAAAAAATTGGGAAAATTATATTTAAAATTAATTCTGCAGACAAAACTAAAAAGGGTTTTTCAAAGTGAAATGTTCCAAAGATTGAAATTTTTTTATATATAATTTCAATTTTAAATTTATTCCAATGAAAAAAATTGGATTAAATAATAAAAAAAATAATTTAAATATAATTTAAAGTTAATTAAAATTATAATCTAACAATATAAATAAATTATATGAAAAAACATTTTTGAATTAAAATACAGTATTTTTTAATATTCACTAAAATATGAAAGTTATCAGAAAATTACCAAAAATCTATCCAAACTAAATTTAGAAATAAAAATTAAAAATAATAATTTTATTTTTTAAAATATAACTTATGAAATTGTCAAAAACTATGTTTTAAATGGGTTCTCCATCAAAAGGTGGTAAAATGCCTTTTTTGAAAAATTGTTTTTTTATACAAAAATTGATTTTGTTCTTATAAAATGTCTAGAAAAATAAAATTAAAATTTTCAGCATCATATTAAGTTTATATTTAATTAATATAATCCAACAAGAGTTATATTATTATTTTATAAACACAATTATTCTCATTTAAATAGTTTCTCATAAAAACACATCCTTTATATTAAATTGGTATTTGTTTCTGTTTCTAATTAATTTGGTAACCAATAAATAATTATATAAACATGTGTAAACCATATTTTCATAATTCAGTTAATACTATTCATTCCCACCATTTTATTGTCTAGGTGATAACTACTATATTAAATAATAATAATATTTACTTGTTCGTTTAAGCTCAATGTGGCGTATCATGTATGCTATCTAACATTCTGTTTCTTTCTTAAAATTCAAGATGTTATATGATTGTTACCAAAACATTAGTATTTTATCCTTTACTTAGACTTATCCATTAACACACCAATATTATAAAGGAAGAAAACTATGTTCAATATTTTATATGACATGCAACACCAATATTATAAGAGAATACAACACCCCGATATATTAAAATATGTTTCTTTTTCAAATAAATGTAATCACTTAAATAGATTTTTTTACATGAAACCCAAATACTTTTTGTGCTCTATAATGTATAAGACACACGACAGTGAGATTTAACGAACCATTAAATAATATTACTTTAAATGTCATCATTATAAACAAGTTATTAAATTGGTTGGTATGAATAGTATTAAATACATTATGAAATATAAGTGTGTGTGTATATATATATAAATTTATTAATCAATATAAATTATTGATATAATTTTATTAAATAATCAATCAATAATTAGTTTAGTAATTTTTCCCTTCAAAAATATGTTTTCTTCAAGAATGATTTTTTATTACCTTTCATGAAAAAATTTATAATTAATTTTTGGAACTATTAGAAAATTTATTTTATAAAATTAACTTATTTTTTTAAATTGGAAAATAAAATTTTACTTTTTATTTAATTTTTGTATTTTTTGGTAAATATTGATTTTTTTATGAATACTGAAAAATACATATTTTTCTAAAAAAGTCATTTATTTTCAATAAATTAATAAATTTAAAAGTTTCATTATGTTTTGAATATAATTTAAAGTTACATAATTATTATTTAGTTATATTTAACCCACATAATTTATTTTTAATAAACTTTATTTTGGATTTTAGTTTAAGGTTGTTTTTTGGGTTTCATAATGGGGTTTTTCTGAAAACTATTTTAAAGTGCATAATGTTTCTCCTTTTTAATTAATTAAAATAACCCCTAATTAAGAATTATTTAAATAAAATTTATATATTATGTATAAATAAATATTAATTTATAATCATATAACAATTATTATTATTCATAGAGTTAATATAAAATCATCTTTTCCTTGAAAAATACACTTCTTGAAAACCCGATTTTTCATTGCGTCTACAGGTTTAATTTTAGATTAAATTTTTACCCTTTTGAGAATTACAATTAGTAAAATGGATTCAATATTTTTATTCATCTTAATTTATATTATCTAATAATTTCAAATTAATTTTTGACCATAATGAATAGTGGGAACATTCAAAATAAATTACTACGACTAAGGTGAAAACAGATTTACTAGGGTTTAAACTAAACAATAAGGGTAAAAATAACCTAAAAACTTTTATACAAAAATTATTGAAATATTTATAACTTATGATGTATAATTATTGATAATAGTCCATTTTTTATCCTTATGTCATGTGAAAAACATGGGTAAACCTTTTTCTTTTAAATATTTACAAGTGTTCCAGTCACCTCACTTATAAAAGTACACCCCCTCTTCTCTCTTATTCACACCTTAAAACCTTTTTGGTTAACACAATACCTTCCCAAATAACTTAAAAAAATTTAATACCTTGTTTTAGAATCCTTTTTTTGGACATAAGACTTTTCTAGAAATACTGTATGTATGATCCTAAAGAGATGGTCTGAGAAGTAGTAAAATCCATTTTTTCTCCTTCCACCTCCTTCAAATATTATTAAAATGTGATAATATGATAAAATATATATATAATATATAATTATATGTCATTATATTAATTTTATAACCTAAATCCATCTCATTTTCCATCAAATGTGATATGAAATCGTCATTTGTGTGTACAGCAAACTACTGCCTCGTGAATCGATGTCATTATTTTTCTATCAACACATATCATGGATCGTTTTAATGATGTATTTAATGTATATATAAGATATTTGTAACATATTTATACTTTTGGGATTATTATATCACATATCCCTTTTTAATTTACATTCTGTGGGGGGATATGATAACATTGCTCGTGAGCACAGCGGACTACCAACTCGATAAATGATGTGATTCATTTTTAATTAACGCTTTACATGGAAAGTAATAAGGATAATGTTAATGAATTTATGTGATATAAATTGAATAATAATAATAATATTCATTACATATTTATCATTCTAAAATGTTAATATATCATTTTTTCTAATACTGAAAAATTATAATATCATTCATGTGTGTATGGACTACCACCTCCACAAAGTGATGTGACTCATTTTTCATCACCACATCACAAGAATTATATATATAAGTATATATAAATACATAATATTTTATTTAAAATATTATTAATATTATTTAAAGATAAAATAATACATACCTTTTTCCATAATGATCATTTAAAAATGAAAATGTTACTCATATGTACATACGACCAACCATCTCCATAATTATGTATGTAATGAATTTTGATTATATTATTTTATATTTGCAATTTTTTATATTGATTTAAATTTTATACGTATAATTTATTCATTTATTAATTCTAAAATTCAATGGTATGATTTTTTTAATGTTTTTTCTCTTCTCTCTTTTACTTCTATGAGACCTATGTCACATTCAGCACTTATTTTCATTGTGTGGTGTATATACTACTCATGAATTTATTTTATGATTATTTTAATGAAATTTATTATTATTTAAAAATATATGTGGATTTATATCTCTCATGGGGTTTTGATCCATAGATTATCATATCCGTAATGGATTTCATCTCAATCCACTTTCATTGAGGCATATTTTATTGTTATGTACTTAATTTCTCTTATATGGTCTATATACTACCCATTGAAATGTTATATCATGAAACTAATTATTTTAATGATATTTAAAGTATAATTTGTTATTATTATTTCATGGTCACATGATTGAAGAGTTTCCAAAGTGAAAATGGATTTATGTTATAATCTCCTTATCGATATTGTTTATGTTGAAAATTATTTTAGAGGAAATCATATGCCCTTATTTTCTTGAACCACATCTCTCTTATCTATATTGGTTATTAATGTTGTTAACATGTTTGATTTTCATTTCCTCCCTTATTTATTTAATAAATATCAATAAAGTCATTTCTAAGTGATATTGATCTTGTGTTTTCTTTTATATTGGGTATGTTTCACTTCCATTTCCATGTTTTCAAAAATATTTCCAAAAATATTATTTTCTAAAAATAAATGATTTCCCAAATATATTTTACATGCTATTTTACCATATTTTAAAATGTTTTAAAAGGAAATTTCCTAACTTTTTCTAAATGGTTCACTTTTGACTCCTTTTTAAAAAGGTTTTGAAAAGAATGTTTATTTTTAATATTTATTAAATGAATAGATTTTCCCTCTATCATATCCATTACTTTACGTGAAGTTTCATTTATATGTTTCCATGGTTTTTTTCAAATAAAATTACTTTCTAATTATTTTATGGATTTTTAAATTTTAAATTTTACATTTAAAATGAAAAGGTAATTTTCCTCAAAAATGTTTTTAATTTTCTTTTAATGGTATTTTAATTCATTAATTTCAAAAAAACCTTGTTATTAATTATGTTATAATAGAGATAGTTTGTAATGATACCATTATAATTCTTTATCTGGATTGATTATTATTGTTTCAAATAGATTATCATGGAACCCATTTCTTTTCCAAAATTTAATCATGTTTCAAAGAGATTTTTATACAATGCGTTTCGTTTCCACGGGTTAATCAAGTTTTGAAAAGAATAAATGTTTTTTAAATGAGTTTATGATTAAATAAATGATCTATGTATTGTATTCAAGATACAGTTCTTGGAAATTTTTTACAATGATGGATGGTTCTGTTATAAACCAGGGATGGGTGGTTCCATTGTAATATAAGGAAGGGTGCTTATGTTATTAACCAAGGACAGGTGGTTACATAATAAAATAAGGAAGGGTGGTTTCATGATAATACAATAATGGGTGGTTAAATTATTAACCAAGGACCAATGGGTATGTTATAGCCCTTAAATGCATTGGGTACTCTAGATATGTAAGTCAACCATATTGGTTATTCCATTTGTAATAAGTGATTTGAAGATAATTCTCCAATATACCATTAAGTTTTATTTATGATTTTTATGGGTTTATAATGTTTCTTATAATGAATATTGATATCACATGGCTCATTATTATTCATTATGATGACTCTTAATGTTTTTAAATCCTTATCCCATGTTTTTATGTTTAATTATCTGAGTATTGATGGGTATGAATATTCTTATGATGTGGTCATGCACTTTGATTATGTCATCATGGCCTTATGTTTTCTAATGATATCTAATTTTCAATGCTTATGTTTACCCCTACTGAACATTTGATTTTACCCTTATTATGTTTCCTTTTACCCAGTTTATTGAGAATGATGATTAAATGATTTATTCCTAGAATGGTTTCTAAGATGATGATGTTTATGGGAGATGTTAAGACTTAATATGAAATATAAAAAGATAGGTATAGTGGGAGATGATGTTAATAATTATGAACTTGATTTTTATTAATCCAAGTTATTAAAAGTTTGTCCTAATTATCTAAAACTCCAAACCTAAAAGGTCTTTGGGTATGCAAGTGATCCAATTTTTCATTTTCATGTATTAATATTTGGATGGAGAAAATCAGTTCACATTTATCTGTATCGATCCAAAAATGTAATTTTTATGATTTTAGCACCGGATCTGGAAGTGTGGATTTGGGTCTATTATAGTTGGTATTGATGGAAAGGTTTAGATAAATTTGGATATTCATATGTTTTCATGTGAGATTATATTGAGATTTATGGATACCATCATTGGTCTATAAGATTAATGTTGATCATATGTTCAAATTCTGAGAAACACCTTTATAGGTTATTTGGGATATAGGGTCATTTATTTATGGAATGGTTTACATTGAACTCTAGTTATTACTATTGGGATTAATATATTATTTCATCATATAATGGTTTATAAATTTTTTAAATTACCTTATCTTTTAATATCCCTTTTTTGTAGTAAATTTCTAAATATAGGATAAATATTAGGGTATCTTTTTGTGAATAATGTGATCTGTTAAAAGTTTTTTTTAGTGCTTTGGGCATAAAAATTTCTTCTTGAATACACATAGTTTGTAGAAAAAATATAATATTGTGTTGGAAATTGATTAATGGTTGAAATTATACACATAAATTAAGTATATTTCTTTATTTTCCTCATCTATATGGTAACAGAATTCCTCAAATCTAAGAAAAGGATCTTGAAACAAATTTTTTTCCTGTTACATTCATTTATGATGAAATAAATTACATTTTAGCACCCTTATGGTTTATGGTTTTGTGTTTGTTAACTTTCTCTTGATAATTAACTTTCTTTGGTTCGATTATATTTTTCACTATATATCATTATTTTGGAAATACACTTTTCTTCCATGTCCAAATCTTCACCTCCCAACTATGTTAACCAATTTGGAAACCTAGTATGTGTTATTTGAGATGACCTTCAAATGTCCTTTTCTCTCTTATCAAAAGGATTTTTTATTAAACCTTTTTACAATATGGGTTTCAAAAAAAGGTATTTTAAAATATATATAAACTTTCATTGATTATATAATGTTTAAATTATGAGGATCAAATTCATTAAAGGGGGGAGTATGTAACACCCTGAGATTTTAAAGTATGAAAACTATATTTGATATCATATAAGACATTAAACACCAAGCTTATAAGAGAATGTAACACCCCGAGATATTTAAATATATTTATTTATGAATAAATTTAATCTCTTCATCAGATTATGGTTCATGAAATCCTAAGATTTTTATTATTAATATCATATAATACATGTAACATCAATCTTAATGAACCATGAAGTAATATCATTTTACATATGATCGTTATAACCTAACCATTGAATAGGCGAGTATGAATAGTTGTAACTAATTTATGATATATATATATATATATATATATATATATATATATATATATTCCTACTCAATATAAATTATTGATAAATATTTAGTAAATAATTTTTCATTTTTTAGTAAAGTAATTTTATTCTTCAAAAATATATTTTCTTCAAAGATAATTTTTTATTGATTTTTTGGAAAAAATATTAGATTTATATTTTGGAAATTTTAGAAAATTTATTTGGTAAAATTAACTTCATTTTTAAAATCTTCATATAAAAATTTACATTTTGTTAAATTTTGGTATTTTTCTAAAAATATTGATTTTTCTGTAAATAGTGAAAAATACTGATTTTTCTAAAAATGTCTTTTACTTTTAATTAATTAAGGAACTTAAAAGCCCCATTATGTTTTAAATATGATTTAAATTAACATAATTATTATTTATTTATATTTAATCCACTTTATTTATTTTTAATCAACTTCATATTGGATTTTATTATAAGGTTGTCTTTGAGTTTAAAACAGAATTTTTCTGAAAAATGTTTTAAAGTTCACAATGTTTCTCCTATTTAATTAATTAAAAACCCTATTGAGTAATGATTTAATTTAAATATATAGATTATATATCAATAAATATTAATTTATATTCATTAAATAATTATTATTTATAGATTTAATATTAAATCATCTTTTCCCTGATAAATACACTTATTGAAAACCTACTTATTCATCACATCTATGGGTTTAATTTTAAATTAAATTTTTTCAATTATATTAATTGAATTTGATAAAATATATTATATATTTGGAATAAGGAAAAAATATATTATATAATAAGTTCAACTTAATTCTTTACCTAATGAATAGTGGAAATAGTAAAAATAAAGTATCATGGTTAAGCTAAAAGTGGGTTTACCATGGGTTAAACTAAAAATATCAAGGTTATAGTGACCTAAAAACTTGTATAAAAATAATTTTATGTATATATTTAGACCTTATCATGTCCGATTCTCTATAATTATTCATTTTGGGGCCCTTTTGAAGGTAAAAAATATGGGTACACCTTTTTCTTTTTAAAAATTCCAAGAATTCAACTCACCTCACTCATAAAATGCCACCATCTCTCATATCTTAATCACTCCATAAAACTTTTTTGGTTAATCCAATACATGAAAAAACACTTCCCAAATTCCTTCCACTCATCTTATAATCCTTGGTTTTCTCATAAATCTATTCTTGTGATACTTTAGGTATAATCCTAAATAGGTGGTCCAAGAAGAGGTAAAATTCTGAACTATGTATTTCTGTTTTATTTCTCCTTCCACCTCCATAAAATATTATTCAAATGTTCTCATGTGATAACACCATTAAATAATATATCCTAATATTTTATTATATTATTTTAATAAACTAAATATATCTCATTTTTCATCAAATGGGATACAAAATCATCATTCGTGTGTACAGTGGACTACCGCCTCGCGAACTGATGTCATCCATTTTCCATCATTGCCTCTCATAAATTGTTTTAATTATGGTTATAAAGTATATATATGATATTTTTTACATATTTATACTTATTTAGTTATGATATCACATATATATTTTTTACTTTCCATTTCATGTGGGATACGATAGTGACACTCATGTGTACGGTGGACTACCACCTCATGAAGTGATGTGATTCATTTTTTACTAATGATCTATATGGAAGGTAATAATGATAATTTTAATGAATAAATGTTATATAAATGTAATAATAATTATATTCATGACATACTTATCCTTATGAAAATATAATATATCATTTTATTTCTTAAAATGAAAAATGATAACGTCGTTCGTGTTTGTGTGGACTACCACCTCCACGAAGAGATGTGATTCTTTTTTCATCACCACATCACAAGAATTTTATATTTAAGAATATTTATATAAAAAATATTTTATTTATGATATTTTTATAATTATATAAATACATACCTTATTTTTATAATGATCATCTAAAAATGAAATGTTACTCATGCGTACGTACAGCCTACCGTCTCCATGATCGTAACGTAGTTCATTTTTCATAACCATTTTTCATGATTGGTTTTAAAAGTATAATTGATGAAAAAATATGAGAATTATTTCATTATTATTATTGATATATTTAAATAATATCATTTTTTTACCATAGTCAACATGTCAAAGCCATTTTGAAACAATGAATCAAACATCCTCAAAACACCTGACGTAGACTTAACTGATTAAGTAATTAAAGGTAATTAAAAATAAATAAAATAAATTATTTAATTATAAGGTATTTAAATTTTAAAATTTTATTAAGAAATAAAATAATTTATATAATCTAATTATAAAGGATTTAAAGGACAATCATTGAATGTCTAGACTCAAGGTACGGGTTTTTCTCAAATCACTTTTATATGTATAAGATGTGTGCAATATTAAACACATATTTATATATTTTGGTGTAAATAATTCCCCTATTTACATGTAATATCATTAATAATTCATAAATTATGGTATTTTAAGTTTTAATTTGAGTTATTTCATCCAATGGTGTTTGACTTGAAAGCTACCAAGTGGTAAAAAATTTCATAAATCAATTTCTTTTCATTAGGTTACATTACTTATTTATTGTATTTGATATGATATGATTATGTGTGTAATGAATTTTGATTATCTTATGTTTAATTTAAACCTTTTTATTTGAATTTAAATTTTATGAACATAATTTATTCACTTATTAATTCTCAAATACAATGGTATAGTTTTTTATGGATTTTTCTCATCTCACTTTTACTTATGCGAGACATATGCCATATTCACCATTTATTTTCATTGTGTGGTGTATATACATTACATTAATGATTTTTCTGATTATTTTTATCAATATTATTGGGATTTAAAAATATATATGAGTTCATATCTTTCATGGGGTTTTGATCCATATATTAACAAATTCATAAGGGATTTCATCTCAATTCACTTTCATTGAGCCATCTTTTAATGTTATGAACCTAATTTATTTTATATGGTGTATAAACTACCCATTGAAAGGTTATATCATGAAAATAATTATTTTAATTATATTTAAAGAATCATTTGATGTTATTCCTTTTAGGATCTTACTATTTAAGAGTTAACATAGTGGCAAAGTCCATATGTTACCATATCCTTTCTTTTTAGGATTGTTTATGTTGAAGGTTATTTTGAAGGAAATCATGTGATAATATTTTATTGAACCAAATATATTTATTATAAATAGGTTATTAATGTGTTTAACATGTTTTATTTCCAATTCCTCCATTATTTGTTGAATAAAAATCAAGAAATCAGTTTTAAGTGATACTAATATTGTATTTTCTTTTAAATCGGGTGTCTTTTTCTTCCATATCCATTTTTTCTAAAATGTTTTCTAAAATTTTAATTTCTAAAAAATAATTTTTACCTAAATATAATTCAAGTGATATTTTACCTTCTTTTAAAAGCTGTCAAAATAAATTTTCTTAATGTTTTCCAAATGGGTCACTTTTAAGTCCCTTTTTCAAAATGTTTTGAAAATAATTATTATTTTTAACATTTATAACATGAATAGATTTTTCCACCATCAATTATATTAATTTCATTGTGTTTTAATTTTTATTTTTCCAAGTTTTTTTTCAATGAAAATTATTTTCACAATATAATCTGATTTTTTGTTTTTAAAATTTATTTTTAATATGAAAGGGATATTTTCCTATAAAATGTTTTTAATAATATTTTAATGGAATTTCCATCATTAATTTCAACAACCCTTATTGTTACTTATGTTCTAGTGGATATATTTTTTAATGATACCATCCTCATTCTTTATCTGAATGGATTATTATTATTTCAATGATATTTGTATGGAACCCATTTCTTTTCTACAGGTTAATCATGTATCAAAGAGATTGTTATGAAACCCACTTATTTTACAAGGTTTAATCAAGTTATGAAAATAATAATGGTGTTTCAATGAGTTTATTATTAAATAAATTATATATTTACTTTATTCATGATATAGTTCTTGTACATTATTTTCAATGATGGGTGGTTCCATTATGAACCAAGGATGGGTGGTTCCATTACAAACCAAGGATGTGTGGTTACATTATTAACCAATGATTGGTGGTTCCATGATAAACCTAGGATGGGTGATTATGTGATAAACCAAGGGTGGGTGATTGTGTTATTAACCAAGGTTGGGTGGGTCTATCATATCCCTCTAATGAAATGGTTACTTTAGATATGGAAGTCAATCGTATTGGTTATTCCATTTGTAATAAGTGATGTGAAGATAAAACTCTAGGATACCAATAATTTTTATCTATGATTTATATGGTTTTATAATGTTTCTTATGATCAATATTGATATCGCATGGCTCATGATTATTGATTCTAATGACTACTGACTTTGTTAAATCTTTATTCCATGTTTTCATGTTGTATGATCTAGGTATTTAAGGGTATGAATATTCTTATGATATGATCATGCACTTTGATTATGTCCTAATACTCTTATGCTCTTATTATACTCATTGATGGCATCCAATTTTTAATTCTTATATTTACCCTTACTGAGCATTTGAGCACACCCTTCTTATGTTTCTTTTTCCCTAGGTTATCAATAATGATGATTAAATTATTTATTTCTATAATGGTTTCTAGCATTATAAATTTTGTGGGAGACGTTGAAAACTTAATATGGAATACGAAAATATGGGTATAGTGGGAAATTATTTTCATCGTTATGAACCAGTTGTTTATTAATACACTATATTAAGAGTTCTTCCTAATTATATAAAACTCTAATACTAAAAGATCCTTGGTTATATAAGTGATCCAATTTTTCCTTTTTATGTTGTAATATTTAGATGGAAAAAATTGGGTCACACTTATTGGTATCGAACTAGAAATATAATTTTTATGATTTCAGTAATGGATCTGGGAGTATATATTTGGGGTTGTTATATATCCCTAGTGTTCTTACTAATGTTTACTTAACATAACTTTCATATGATAACTAAACAATGCTCTAATACCAACTATAACAGCCAAAAAATTTCATATATATATATATATATTACATCTTAATATATTAATATTCATTACATAATAATTTGATCCATGCTAGAATCATTTTGGTTTAGTATCCTTCAAAACTTAGAAACATAAACAATTGGTTCATAAAATATCTAAATCATCTTCCACTTATTTCTTCATAACTATAACCCTTCTTAGAAATATCATATTTAATACCTTTTTTAGAACTTGGGGAAAGAAAACATAAGAAAAAGGTGAGCTCAGATGCTTAGTAAGGGTAAACAAGGAAGATATCATGGATCGGATAAGAATGACATGAGCATAAGGGTATAATAACATGATCATAACATTTTAAAACCATACCTTTCATATCAAATATCATAATCTTAAGTCATTTCATAAATATTGGCAGTTCATAAGATACTAATCATAAAGTAATCAAAGAACATAAACCATGACATCATCATATAGGCATAAGACATGTAATTTTTCCACACACATAAGAATAGAAAATAATTTCATTATTATTAAATTCTTTTTCCAAGACTATCATAGTGTAATGGGTTCACTCTCCTAACCATAATTGTAGTTAAGGTTCACTCCCAAGACTATCATAGTGTACAATGTCCCTTACTGAACAAGGTTCACTCCTCGTTCGAGTCCTAATTATATCATGAGATATCAAAAATTTACCCAATTAATTGGAGGGAGGTATAGGTCCCACCCAAAACATAATTAAAATCCAACATATTTTTTCCACATGATCATAAATAATTCATCATTTCAAACCCTATGAAAAGAAATGGGTTTCATAAACATTTCATCATAGCATAACCCATAGAAAAGAAATTATTTTCATAAACATCTTTTCATCAAAAACATAGACCATGTAGACAAATAATAAGAAAGTTATACTTGTATAATATCCCTAGTAAATTTTAAGAAACATCATACAATGTAATATTATATGAAAAATGATTTTGAAAGATCACTTGGAATAATTTTTAGGAAAACAACCTTTTCTTTTTAAAATAACTTCTTTTTAAAAAAAGTTATTCACTTATAAAAGAAATTTTTTTATTTTAAAAGAACCTTGTAAACATATAAAAAAGCTTCAAATAAAATATTATTCATGATGGTGGGTAAATCTATCCATTTTTTATAAGATGAAACGACATACCTTCTGTATTTTTTGTTATAAAATTCATAAAGAATCTTTTTTGGAAAACAATAATAAGATTCCATTCAATCCATTTTTTAAAAATTCAAACATGTGTAAAAATGACATTAAACAATAATATAATAATGGTAAAATATTTTTTAATAAATTTTTTGGAAAAAATATATGTGGAATATAAATATTCACCAATATATATTTAAAAATAAACAACCCTTAATAATGATGAGATTGTGAAATAAAACCCTAACCTCGAGTTCGTATTGCTTAAAAATCACTCTAAAATCCTGTATAATAAAGTTAAATTTAATATACTTATATAACAGAGTAATTTTCAAACTTATAATAACATATATGATCCATTTATAACATTTTAACACCCCTTTTATCAATAATTTCTTATAAAAAAATTCATTTTGGGGTGTTAACTGTTTCATTTATAATGAGTATTTCAGTTCGGTAGTTCCAGTCACTATACATTTTTATTGGTTATATCACCTATATAATATAAATAAGGATAAAAATATGATATATAATCATTATATACATATTTATAGTCATCCTTAGAATTTATAAATAGAAAAATGAATCACATCGTTCATGGAGACGGTCGGTCATACGTACGCATGAACATTGTTTTCATTTTTTGATGGATGGAGCAAAATAAAGTTAAATATTAATTAACCTTTATAGGATAATTATTATGTCATTTATATCATATAAAATAATAAAAATAAACCTAATTACCATCCAAGTAAAATATAAATGAAATACGAATCACGTTGCTTCGTGAAGGTGGTAGTCCAAACGTACGCACAAGTAACGTTATCGTTTATCCAATGATTGGATGGAAATAATTTTTACATGACAATATTATTAAAGAAGTTTAATTTTTTCATTATTATCATATATAAACATTAAACCCATCATAATACCCATCCATAAATATAGTGATGAAAAATTAATTGTATCGCTATGTGGAGAAGGTAAGTTATACGTACGCACGCGCAATACTTTCACTTCTCATTTGACAGGAAAGAGGGTGTATAATGGTGTTTTCATAGTCATAATAAAATTTTATACTATTTAGGATACTTAAGTTACTATTTTATTATACATAACATATATTTATATAAGTTAAATAATATTATAAAATAAATTGATCGATGAGGGAGATTACATTTTTTTTGGAATAACTCATTCAGATCTCCTCTAAAGGTTTATAGGGTTTGTCTTTTGGGAAGAAAAAAACTATAGTATGTGTCAATGAATTTTTATAAGGTAAATATTAAGATTTTGGTCAATATATATACCTAAAATTGGTATAAATTATTAATGTAATAGTTTCCCTTTTATAAATGAGGTGAGAGGCACTTTTGGAATTTATCAAAAGATTAAATTAAAAAAAATAATTATCAATCCATATGTCTCAAAATGGAAATGTATTAGAATCTAATTTATTATATTGTTGTAATATCATCAACCAATATAATTTATACATGTTTTGGGTTAATTTTAAACCTAATCATTTTGATTAACCCTTAGTTAACTAATTTTAATTTTAACAACAGTAACACCTTTCTCAATATTAAAGGGGTGTAATTTTTACTTATAAGGTAAAACATGGACCATTAATAGAAAATTTATGAAATTTTAAACCATTTTATATTCACCTTGTATTGTTTTAATATTTTTTATTATTTTTAAGTAATTTAATAAAATATTATTTTGATAAAATAACATTACTGTCATTTTTGAAACTATTCCTTTAATTTAACTTTAAATACATCAAGATAAAGGGAGAATTAAAATATAATACTTTAACACCTCTCTAATATGTCTTATAGATATATATAATTCTTGGGTCACATTAATGTATTCAAATTATATCACTTTAAAAAAATTTAGAATCAATTATTATATTTTTTTATTAATTGGAGACATACTGTATCGGTATTGCATACGTAATTATGGTTATTATATAATTAATAAAAATTTAAAAAAAATATAATGAACATAATTTTATTAAGATAAATATAAAAACTTATATTCCTTTATATCTTGATATTTTCCCTATGTAGACACATAATGAATATTAAAAACAAAGAGAGTGACATTTAATAACTTTTATTGATTTAAATAATATATAAGTCATTTTCATGGACAAGTGTCCTTAAGAAACTAAATTTAGAGCCTAAGTTGTTAAGGGTATAATCCATTTCATCCAATAATAATTTTTATGAAAAATTATAGTCTTATCACTTATTTCTAACCAATATTAACTTGATTTACCATTTACAAAGATGATAAATTTTACCATGTTTACTATTCATATTGACCAAAAATAAAAGGGTCCCACCTACCAAATTTAAAAATATTGATTATAAATATTTAATTATTTTTAAATAATTAAATAATTTTTAATTAAAAAAATAACTTCTAATTTAAGTGTGTAAAATGTTACAAAAAATGATTTTTGTGAAAAATACATTTTTATGCATAAAACAAGATTTATTTTTATCATGAGCCTAGAAAAATATTTTTTGATTGTTTAAAACATATTATAATGTAAATAATATATATATATATAATTAAAATCATTCACCAATAGATATTAATTTAACTTATAAAAATACATTGCGTGTATAAAATAAATTTCATAAAAATATTTCTTTTTCTTTCAAATGATTTTTACATTTTATTTATAATAAATTGATAACTAATGAATTAATTTTATACATATATAACTATAAATTTTTCATTATTTATTTAGTCTTATTCATACCCTCTAATATAATATATAAGCGATAACTATCATTATAAATAATAATATTTTAATAGTATATCACAGTTTGTTAAAACTCGATGTTATATGTAATGAAAGCTATTGAATAAATAAAATTATTTAAAGAGAAATATTTCATAAAAATATCTAGGTATTACATTCATCCATAATTCTTAATTTTTTTTAATCATATAAATTAATTGCAAGTGTTTGGTTGATGATAAAATGAGATAAAGGGGGATCTAAATCTTTTTCAAAAGAACTTTCTAATGTGTTTGTTGAAGTGTGTGTAGGATTTAGCATTTTATTGATAAATATGATTACATGAAACCCCTTAAATAAAAATGTAGAATTTATGATAATTATTTTACATGCATGGTATTTTATGGATATCATATAGAGCCTTGTTTTTATCTCTCTTGTTTTCAGCATTGGGTTATCCCATATACACTTAGAGTTTATTAACTAAAGGTTATTTACTAAGAAAATCATGTGAGGCCATCCCAATATTAGAAGTAATCAATAAAATATATAATAGAGAAGATATTATTTTGAGAATAAAAATTATATGATAATACCCCCACTTAACCTTTTCATTTTATTTTCAAAGGGGGGAAAGTTTGAGCACACCTATTGGCCTATATATGTGTGAAGAGATATTGAAAACTAAATACAAAGGGGGAGATTGTTGTGACCATTATTGAATTGTTTGTTAATAATGTGTCAATATGTTTTTGGTAAGTTGAATATTAAGTTGATATTATTGGAAAATTATTATAGATTGACTTGATTTCATTGTATGTCATGATTGGGAAATTTTCCATGTAAAATGTGGCGATTGTTAAACTAGTCTTTTAATGTCAATTAAAAGTGTTAAGGACTATGCATTAATTACTACACTTTTTAGAGAAGAAGATAAATTGGAATATTTCCATGTAATATTTTAATATTTCATGAGTAATTAAAATAAGACCATGTAAAATGTATTTTCATTTTAGATGAATAATATTAAAATAGTAAGAGGAGGTGAAGAATGATGACTGAGTATATGGCTTGGAATTAGTTTATGGATAATGAGAATATTGGGAAACTCTTTTTATAGTGGTTTACCAAAAAATTTACCAACCATTACAATCCCACTAGGGTAATCCCATAAACCACACATGGGGGACTTGAGGATAAACCCCATGGGAGAGTTATCCCAAGGGACTAGCCATGGTGGTAGGATAGTGAGTGGGACATGTATAGGCATGCAGCAATGCACTAGGGTTGGAGTGTGTGGGTCTGGGCAGGTGGTCCTGCACATGGAGTCTCCATCCCATGAGGCCTATGTGAATGGGTATATATAGGTACTGATCCCTCTCCTCCATCTCAAAGAAGTGGCGGGAGCGGTTGTAACAAAAGGAATCACTCAACCAAATGAAAATTTGATGTGGGATTCAGTAAAAGTGAGAACTATTCATCCATGTTAGAAATTCAGACATAACATGGCTTGTCTAATTAGATGAATTTGGTCCATCCAATTGAGGCCAATAATTTCTTCCACTTTCCTCATCAGATATGTGTTTTCTGGTTGTTTCGGAGTATATCTTCAAGTTCAAGACAATCGTCCATCTTCTATGATCATGCCGAAGAAGTTAGGTGTTCAAGATCAATATGAGTCCTTTCATGCAACTATGGTTTTTATACATGTGATAAATAAAAGAATGGGAAATGGACCATGGATGACATAAATAAATAGTAAGATCTTAATGCATCCAAAAATAATGGTTTAGTTCAATACTTTAATGAGTAATATTTGATGATTGCATGCATAAGAGAATTAAACCATGAGGAGAATACTTGAACTCACATAAGGAAAGATTCCATGAAATAGGGCATTATATTTCTGATAAAATAAGAATGACTCAGTGATATTATATATGTGATACAACATGATTTTTACTTCCTTAATTATAGACTTGAAATGGCATAAAAAATAGAAGTAAGGTGGTGGTATACACCTATAAAAGGAGAAGAACCATAAACTAAGAAATTTGTTTCTATTGAGAGAGATCTCAATTTTATAGAGAATAAAGAGAACCAAAAAATATTAGTTTCGAGAAAAAGAAAAGAAACTGTGAAGGTAATACTTGCATGGGGAAGAGGGTAATATATGAGAATTCAACTTATGAAAATCATTCTCAATTTGATTCATGATGATCTTTTTTCAAAGAAACTGGGATAATATGATTATCTTACATGTATTGTCCCAAGATTGTATAAATATCATTGAGAAATATTTTTATTTTATACTTGTGTAAAAGATTTTCATGAAGAGACAATGCATTATACATGTGTAAAGGTCCTTGCATGAAGGATTAATTTCATGTAGAGTGTAAGAAATAGTGTGTGTGTGTGTGTGTGTGTTTATTATTTCATGAGAGATTTCATGTAGTACATCAATAAAAAAGGCAACACTTTTATAGAATCATAAAATATATGCATGCTCACATGATTACATAATCACCTGAGAACTATAAAATATAGATAAAAATATAAAGGAATATAAAATAATATGGACATGTGCAATGGTCAGGCATTATACATGTCACATTCATGCATGAATTGAGTTGAGATAACAATAAAAATATAAATTTAGATTATGCAAGTATAATTTTTCATAAAATAACATTTAAGAACCTTTGTGCATCACTTTCAAACATTAAGTGTGGTTGAGTCTTAATTAGAAGAAGGAATAATTTCCCAATCATAGTTTAACTAAGGAAACTAATCAGATACATGTGATTAGATATAATTGAGAAAGACTAATAGACTTGTTCTGTGGTTGTTGAAGATACTTTAAAGGTACACAAGAAAGTCAGATCATGGAAGTTCATAGATAAATATCAAGAGATCATCCTAAAGTGAATCAATCCTTAAAGAAATGTTAATTCCTATAGTTGGTGTTTGGATCATCTAAAGTATTTTGGTCAAATATTGAAGAAGGAGTTTCTTAGTTAGAGTTAGAGTAAAATAAGTGTTTTAGTTGGAGTTGAAAATAATAGAAGTATCTATAGTGGATTCTAGAGTAGAAAATTGAAGATTCTACTAACATTATGGGATGCAGTATAAATAACCTCATGTGTGGATTCAGGATTAGATACAGTGGTATTATGTATCGACCATTATAATTGACAAAAATTTTACATTAGAGAATCCATTTTGGGGGGTATAACCAGCATAGAAAGGAGTAGGAATTTCAGTCAAACCTTGTAAATTATGTGTGTTACTCTCTCTATATTTTTACAACTTCACACAAGGTGAGATTTATAGATATTATAAAGTGTATTTAGAACCATAAAAGTTTCAAGAGATTGAATTCAAAAGTAAAAATATTTCTAAAATGAGTATGCCACTGATTCACCCCCCAGTGTAACCTAATCTGGCTTGGGGATCTAAAAATGAAAATACACATTGATCCATTATTATTCTAAATACAAATAACAGGTTCACCCCATGGATAAGAACTAGGAAGAATGAATCCCTTTTCTACATTCTCTCGGAGTTTCTTCTTCAATTATTATAACTCAATCAAGGCCATTTTGGAGGGAGTCTTAGAAATAGTTATAACACTTGGTATGAGTTCTTTTGAAAACCAATCATCACAATTAAAGAGAATACTATGAAATTTATCAATAAACACATCTTCATATTCCCGATCAATAAGAACATTTTCAATTTTGAGTATCTCCCTGACCATTTGAGATAAAAATCCCTCATGAATAAGTAGAAAATCCCATATAATGGAAGTAATTTCCATTGGGTGTTTAATTTTATCCTCGCATGGATAAAATATTGAGGGATGGTTATGAATTTCAAATATAACTTCCCTTATATAATGATTGATATGGGATCTATACTGGGAGAGCCAATATATACCCAAAATTTTGTTAAATTAAAATCAAGGAAAAATAAAAAAGTTCACTGGAATATTTATCCCACAAAAGTATATCAATGATGAGTTATAGAATTGAGATGCATTCATCCTACCTTTGTAATTTTTCACCACTAACTCAATATCTAATCATTTAGGTGGTGATGTGATACCCTTATAAAATTATTCAAATATAAAAGTGTTGGTAGAACCAGAATCAAATAAAAAAATCCAATCCATTAGTGGATGATAAGTGTACCTTTCAACACATCACTAATAACTTCCATGTAAGATGTATTAATTACATAAGATTTTCCTTATCCCCTTGGATTATTTTTTGTTAAGTTCCCTTGAATTTATGGGAATTTGATGTAATATTTCCCCATATCCTTATAGTTAAATCAATGTAATTTTATGAATTTTACCTTACCCTTGCATTCATGAACATGATAGCCTTTTTATCTACACTTGAATAAAACTCCTTTTCCTTTTAGTCATGTACCAAGGTGATTCTTTCCACAAGTATCACATGTTGGAAAATTATCCATTCTCTTATTCCCCCTATCTATTTTTTATTTATCATCCTCTTCATCTCTTATTTTCCTTCAAAACCATGAGACTTGGATAGTTATTTCTCTATCTTGATAGCACATGATATTGTATCCTCATATGATGAGAATGTTTGGGATATAAGTTCCCTTTGAAGGATTATCTCAATCCCATCAAAGAAATAGATAGTCTTTCTCTTTGAATTATATGTGTAGTATATAACATGCCTTGTTAACCTTGTAAAGTTAGCTTCATACTTATAAAATTTTTCCTCTTCCTTTTGTCCTAGACTAAATAATTGTATCTTCATATCTACTAATTGTTCATGATAAAAAAATATTTTTCTAAGAAAACACCATTAAAATACTTTCATTACATGATCATTATTTCCTCCATATCCTTAGTGTTTTGAATCAATGGACACCATTAATCTGCATCACATTAGAGATCATAAACTACCATGAAAACCTTCTCTATTTCATTACTTCCCAAAGCAAGAAATATTTTCTCTAACTTATCCATTACTTGAGTAAAAATGGATTTGTAGTACAATTGAGTGATGAAGGTTACTAGTGCATAAATCGGTCTAACATTGTTATATAATAATGTGGATTAGTATGTTGTTTCATAGAGTCAAGGTTATTAGTCATAACCTAAGTTAAATACCTCAATATAGCTATAATTATTTTAGCTTTAGCTATGGATCCATCTCCAGCTTCATTATATTTCTTGAGAGGGAAATCCCTATATAGATTGAGAAAATTTATATGTCCTCCATTCCTTCCTATATGAGTCATTTATAACCAATTAGATACAATAAATTAAATCATAACATTATGAATCATAATTTATAATTTAAAAACTAGTGAAAAACTTAACAAAAGATGCAAATTATATATATATAATCTCATAATCATAAAATTGGTTTATTTGAGAATATTATTAGATTATAAAAATATTATAAAATACTTCATAATTTTTTGTAAAGAAAAACTGAATTAACCAAAGAATATCCCCTCATTAGATTCAAACGAGGTGCACAATAAGGGAACAATCACCATGGATAATGTAGTGTTGTCGGTTTCAAGTAAGTAACCCTTATTTTATTCTTTTTAAGAACATAAAGTGTTCAGATGATGTTTGGGATGGTTTGAAAGAATTTTGGAATGTTTTGGGGATTTTATAAAGGTGTAAAGTTAGTGCATAGTTAGTGGAAACCATGAAACTTCCCCAAGAGATTGTTCACAATGAGGCAAAGGGCTCTGGGTAGGTGCACTGTTAAGGAGAACGGTTTGTCCAAACCATGCGGCCACCCAATAAAAATTGTGCAAAGATGGATAGTAAGCTTTGACATAGTTGGTGCATGGTTTGGAAGTCGTGAAATCCAACCATGTGAGGTTTATCCTTAAGATAGTGGTCGGAACATGGTTAGTGCATGGTTTACCTAACCGTGCAACTAACCGTCCATGGTTTAAAAACTTCATCCACATAGAGTGGATCTTGGTCATTTTTGTGTTTTAACTGCTCATTTTCCCCCAAACTGACCCTAACTCAGGATTTATTCCTCTCAAAGGATAAGGAGGCTTCTCCAATTGAACTGAATGTGATCTTAAGGCTTATCTTGGTGCGTTAAATCTGGGTTTTCGCAGTAAGTCATCATTATTGGTGTTTACCCTTGGTTTTCCTTAGATCCAATTCTCCCTATCTCTCGATTTCTTAGATATATATCTATTTTGGATATATATATATAAGTTATTTGATGCCAAATATGATTATATTTTTATTTTTTATTGCTAGGGGAAGATATCTAAGGTGGGTTTTTGGATATTCAACCTCATTTCATGGATGTTTTTCATTCCTTTTATCTTTTTTCCCAAATTGCCAAGGTAGGTAGATTCACTCTCAACTCCTCTTCCTAGAACTAGAAGAATTGATTTCAAATTGGTTATTTTACATGATTTTTTTTGTGAAATTGGTGTAAAAATCATGGTTGAAACCCTCTTTAGTGATGATTTGTAGTTTTTTTGGAAATTATGAAATTGTTGTTGGAAATGATTTATGGTTTTATTTTAAATGTTTATTTTTAAATAAAATGCTTGGTTGGATTTTTTAAAAAGGTTTTATGGAATTATTTTCAATAAAAAAAAATTTTTATTGAAAAGGATTTGGAACACTTGGTTTTGTCATGGGTTTGGCATGGTTGGTGTGTGTTCATGTGCATTGGGATGGATAAGGGCATGAAGTAACCCCATAAAAATGTTGATACATATATGGGTGTGAAGTTCCCCCATAAAATGGTTCACTAAGTGATGTATTATTAAAAGGATGACTCATCACTCATGGTTATATAGAGGTCTAGGTTTCATTCAGGGTTGGAAGTGTGGATATGTAGAATAGAATGGGTTATTAAAAAATGGATATTATGAAAAGGTTTTAGAGAATTGTTGGTTTCTTTCCTTGGAACATGATATTGTTTTGTGAAAGCTAATTGGATATGGAACTTGAATATATTTTGATATACACTATTTATAAATTATTTTACATAAATTGTTTTATATAAATATGCTAACATGTTTTATCCTGGTGGTATGAGTAGGGAATTCATTTGGGGAAAGTATACTGAGTTTCATTACTCACCCCTGATTTAGCACTTTACTCAGACCCACCTCTTTTACATTATTTATTTGATCAATTTTTCTTGGTATTGGGGAGTCCGGGTTGAAACTTGGCTTAATTTTTTGAAATATTATTTAGAAACACACATTTTGGCCTTGACGGCCTTCAGCGTGCCATTGTCAAAGCTGCAAGACCTCGCTTGTGTCACCGTGCGGCCTCGCTCGATTTCCCGTACACCTACCTGACGTGAAAATAATTAAATAAAATTAATTATTAATAAAGAAATAAAATTTAAAATATGGATAAAATAAAAATAAAATAAAACAATAATTTTGAAAAAAAATTAATGGATTGTTTTAATATTTATGGATAATATTATCATTATTATCCTTAGTTATAAGGATGATAATTTATTTAAGTTATTATTATTATTCTAATTATTATTATTATTATTAATATGTTAATTATTATTATTAGTATTATTATTATTATTGGTTTTTTTTTTGTTTTTAGTTTTTTTTAGGTTTATTTTTATTATTATTTTTCTCTTTATCTTTTTTTTCTTCCCCCTCTCTTTGTGTTGAGACCCATCCCCCTAGGTTTTTTTGTCTTGCATGTCCCCCCCCCCCCTTCCTAGGTTCTACTCTCCCCCTCCACCCATTCGGCCACTCCACCTCCCGGTGCTGGTCCTGCTCTGTCCAGCGCCCCCAGATCTCTCCGGCTCATGTCGTTCCCCTGACCCCCTACCAGGCCGGCTTGTGTCATCGCGCGACCTCCCCTAAAAACCAAGCGTCGCCCCCTGCCCCATCCAGCCTCGTAGTGCCGCACTCCCTCCTGATTGAACCACCATTGCACCGTCGTCATTCCCTCTCCCTTCGGTAGACCATTTCTCTTATTTTATAGGGTTTTAGTCCTTATTCTTTAGGGTTTCCATATTTCTAGTAGTAAGGGTGTCAAATTAAGGTCTTAATTTTGGGTATTCTTGTTCAATCTAGTCGATTTGGGTTTAATTCAGTTTTCATGTTGTGTGATTGTTGTCCAATCAAATAATTCACACCAATTTTGGGAAAAAATAAACATTGAGGTAGGTGTTTACATGCCTTGACATATTGTAGATAATTTAATTTGGTTTTTTAGATAATTTAGTATGTTCTATAATATAATTTCATGGTGCAAACTATGTTTAGAATGATTGGAATGCTCGTTCTATAAAATTTAATTTCCAAAATTGTATTGTCTTTTCGTCTATATGTGTGTTGTCATATAAAAGGTTGGTTGTGCTTTATAGGTTGTGCGAAATGAGTTTTAAAAATTGTTTAACATGTGTACGTGATAAAAAGTGTACTTTCCTTAGATATGGTCAGGTTTTTCATTTTGACCTTATTGTGGTAAATTCTAAAAGTGTTTAATCATTTATTTATATGGTGAAAATGAGGTTTTAGAAGACTTGAGTGAGAAATTGATTTTAAAATGGTCTTTTTATGTAAAATTTGTGTGTTTTGAAGTGAGGTCTTATGGTATACTTGTGATATGTTTTATAAATTGAGAAATTGTTTATTTGAGTGGTATTTGGGATTCCAAATATGGTTGGAAATAGTTTTTGGGTCATCTAGTCGGTGTGAAATGCATTTTCAGGGTCTTTGAGGTGTGTGTGTAATTAAATGGAGATTTTCAATGCAAAATGAGTCGCTTTGGGAGTGTTTTCCATGTTGTGTCTTTTGAAATTAAATTGCAAATTGTTTGAACAATGGAAAACATGTTTTGATAGTTATATGCTATACTTTTGTTTTTAAAGTGACATTCTTATATGAAATCGAGTTCTTCTCTCTTGTGTAAACTTTTTTTGATAATTTTAAATGTTTCATAAATTTTTTAATAGAGAATTTTTCATGTGAAAAACCTTGTTGTGCTATTTAGAAGTGTTCATTAATTTTTTTAAAGGATTTATCAAGTCATACAAGTGATGCGAGTTATGGTGTAAAATGGTTTTTGGTGTGCGGTTGGTTTAAAAAGTAGATTTTGGGTATGCCTTCGAGTATAAAGACTTGCGGTGTTCTTTTGGAAACTATTTCTGAATTTCATTTAGTGAACTGTTAAGTTATATAAGAGACGTGAGGCATGTTTGTGAACTGATTTGGTGTGCGTGTGTTTTTAAATTGGGTTTGGGTATGCAAGTGGTGTATTTTGTGTGTGTAATGTCTTGTTTGGGCTTGTGATATGTGAAAATGGTACATACGATGAATGTGGAACTTGATTGAGCACAAGGGATAACCCTGGGTACCTAGGTGGGTGGATTAGGACTAGTACGCTAGATGACACGTGAGTGGTTCATCCCGGTTTCATCTGGTAGGATTGACGTTACAACACAAACTAAAATTTTGTGATGATTGGAGACCACTAGGTTATGGATGTGTTTCCCTACTAGTGGATCATGCATGAGAGTTTTGATTATTGTGGTTTCTATGCCATGCTTACACCGAGGTATGATGTTTCTAGCACACCATGCATACTAGCTGTCTTAGGGGACTTACCCACAGTGCTTTACTATTCATGACGTGGTGCCTTCCGTCGGCATACAGAGGACCACTTGAGTATGTGAATGTTCTTTATAAATTTTCCCTTCCATTTTAATTTAGTATTGTGAAATGATTTTTCTTTCAGTACTCTTTTCTTTTCACTTTCAATTTTTAAATGTTTTCCTTAAAATCGTTTTAAACGTATGGTTTTAAATAAGCATGTTAAATTATCTTTTTGATGTTATGGAATGAAACCTTTTTATTGGGTGTTATCCTACTGGGAATTTGTCTCACACCCTACATACACCTTTGGGTGTATGTAGACCTTGTCCTTTATGTAATCTAGGTTGAGGCATTGTGCTTAGTGATGGTGGTTCTGGAAGATGTTGGTATTCGCATGCAGGTTGGTGTTGGTAGCTTGGGGATGCGGCTTCTCGTGTCATTTGGAGTTTGGTATTGGAGTTTAGTTATCTGTCCTTGTTGTTGTTCACTTTGGGTTTTAATTTGAATTATAGACTAAAACCTGTTTATAGTTTAAAAGCATGTTCGGTTGTCTGTTTCCAGTTTCAGTTTATTTATCTTGTTAATTGTTTTTCCATCTCTTATTTTGGGTAAATCATTCCCATGTATTATTTCAATACTAGGGAACTTTTTCTAGCCTGTGGGGATTGGGAACTCCCTTTCAAGACGTGTCGCAAACTAGGTCAGATGTCAAGTCGGATGGCGACCCAGCCTGGTTTGTGAAAAAATGGTATCAAAAACGATTTTTCCTCTTGGGTCATGTTCTTTTGGGATAGAGTCAGGGTAGACCAAATTTAAGGGTGTTGAATCTTGAAATTATGGCTATGAGAAAGGTTCCTGGCCAGCACACCTCTTGGTGGGACTTGGGTTACTAGAGTAAGTTGAGGTTTGTTTGAGTCGTTGGTCCTCGTGATTAATCTTGTTTAGGGGAAATGAAAAGGGAGTAGGGTCAGTGGTCCCGGTGATCTTGCAAGGTCTGGAAAGCCATGTAGAGTTGGGGATGTTGTCCTAGAATACTCTCTGTGGAGGTTGTGTGATTGGAGTATGGTCTCCAACCATATGTCTCAGTCACACGCCGACACTAGACTCCTATTGCATCGTTCCTTGTATCTTTGTTTTGGATTTGTGGAAATCGGGTTTTTAATTAAAAATGATTTAGCTTTGGAAAATGTTTTTAAATGAAGTTCTTTAAAAATAAATTGATGTGTAAGGTTTGAATAGTTTGGGTTAAATGTTTTAGTTTGGAAAAAATGGAAAGGGTCTGGTTTTGATCCCTAGTGTTCTCATGGAAAACCACATGCATGAGCATATATGGAAGGGGAAATGGTTAATGGAATGATTGGATAAGTGTCTAGATTGACATAATGTGGGTGCTAATGTGGCACGAGAACATGCATGTGTGAAGCCCGCGGGACACCATTGGTGTTTGTGCAACCCGCTAGCTTTTCTTATTTTCAAAAAGATTTATTAAATGAAAACATGGTGTTTTAGTAACTGGTGAATGTGTGGTCAGTCCTTTTGTTTTGGAAATGTTGGATGTGAGGTGTTTCGAGCTGAGAATCCTTTTTGAATGATTTGTGTCTTGAGTTTGAATTTTTATTTGTAAGATGGTATGAAGGTGTGTGGTTAGTGAATTCTTTTGAAAAGTGCATTGGGAAGCCCTTGTAGTGGTTCCCCTACACATTTAGTGTTCACTTTTAGTATGTCTTGTCCATTGGAACATTTTGATTGGGTTCATGGTTTTCTTTCTTGATTGGTGCACCCCATCACCCCCCCCCCCCATAAAGCGTTAACATGCAGTTGAAGTGTTTCCATGGGAAAATCGCCATTGGGCGGCCCTCCAGTTGATCGAAGGACTCTCTTCTTGAATTCTAGGATTGAACCCACCCCTATTTATAATCAAGAAGATCATATTACATCAGAAGGGTGATGTGAGGGGGGTTTGAATGAAACTTGGGTTTCCTTTAGTCATTTGATAGTCAAGGGTGAAGTTGGCCTCATTAAGCTAAATGTCCTATTTGGAAATGGTGAAGGAGATTCCATTGGGGAAAGGTGGAATCAACCTAGAGTTGTTGGTGCAGGTTGTTATTCTAAATGGCCTTTGGTCCTTCATTGGTTTCATTTAAGAAAGGGGTTGTGTTAGGACACTAGTGTGGCAGACCCAACCACATGGGGATGCTACATTCGATTGTAGGAATCATGTGTTGTTTAAGACTCAGTTTGAAGTACTTATTTGTATAATGTTTCTCTCAACAGTAATGGTCATGTTCGGTGATGATTTGTGGTGTCGTGTTCTCATTCAGTGTGGTAAAGGGTGATGCACATGCACCATTTTATCTCTTGTGTTGTTAAATGTTCTGTGTGGGATCAGTTGGATTTCGTGGTTTGTTGTGTTTGTCAGCGTTGTCTCGGTTGTAGTGTGGTTGCGTGTGACATCAAAAAGATAAGATCCATTTGGGAGTCTTCAGTACCTGACTATGAGGTAGGAGATGCTTCAAACATCAGGGCTCCAACTATAGGCCTCATAGTGAAGCTAGCATGTGGTCAGGAACCCCGAAAGTGTACGGGACCCCAACATTATTTCTGCCAGTAGAATTGAAGGTGAAGGATGACTAAATTTTTTCTTGTGGTTCTATTCTGAATAACCCGTTTGGGTGTGTGGGGTTTCTCGTGGCTATGAGGAGGTGTGGTCGGCTCGTTACCTTAAAGTTTTGGGGGTTGTGTCCCACCGAATGTAATTGCTTTTGGTGGTCTGTATGGGAGTCTATTGGGTAAATCAGCCTCTAATTTTAATAATGCTCATCCCAGGATGTGGAGATGTTGGTTTGTCTTCAGCTGGGGTTTTGACACCCGGTAGTTGGGCTCATCCCTCCCCACCCCTTATGGTGGGGTTTTTGGTCGCCGTTGGGAAATTTTCAAGGTTTTGTATCTTCTTTAAACTCTAATGGTGGGGAGACCCATGATAGGTCTGACTCTAATGTCTCTGGAAGGAATCAGTGTTGGTTGTCTTCATAATGGTGGGGAGTCTACTCAGGCCTCCCTGTGTCAGTTTTCTAGTCTCTCCTTGGGCGTTGGTAGGTTCTTAATGGTGGGGAGCCCCTTCTGGTTTCCCCATGATGGCCTTTTGGTTATATTCCTTTCCTTGATCAATAAACTAGTGGTATTCTAGCTCTTTGGGGCGAGAGACACATATCAGAAAGTCTTTTTTACAAGTTTCTTGAGTTTTTATTTTTAGTCACCTTCTCTAAGCATGATGTGTTTGCCTCTCTTCACTTTATTTTTAGTGGGAGTCGTCTTTGAACCTTAAGGGGGTGTTGTTTTATACTTTGGGATTCAATATTAGCTGTGGCTTTTCAAGGATGGAAAGCACTATGGTGGGGAGAATTGTTACACCCGCCTCTTTTACATTATTTATTTAATCAATTTTTCTTGGAATCGGGGAGTCTGGGTTGATACCTGACTAAAAGTTTTGAGTTCTTATTTATAAATGCACATTTTGGCCTTGATGCTGTTTATCATGTCGTTGTCAAAGCTGGGCGACCTCGCCTGTGTCACCGCACAGCCTTGCTCGGTTTCCCTCATGCCTTCCCTACATACAACTAATTAAATAAAATGAATTATTGATAAAGAAATAAAATTTAAATGATGGATAAAATGAAAATAAAATAAAACAAGAAGTTTGATAAAAATTTAATTGATTGTTTTAATATTTATGGATATTATTATCATTATTATTGTTAGTTCTAAGGATGATGATTTCTATAAGTTATTATTATTATTCTAGTTATTATTATTATTATTATTATTATTATTATTATTATTACTCCAAATACTTTTTTCCATTTTCTAAATAAACCACTTTTTGGATTAGTGGAAACCTTATAACCACAATTCCTTCAAAATACAGAATCCAACCAAATGAAACCAGATGACCAGATGACCGCACCAAAAAACACCAATAAAGATTAAAAATTCAAAGTTCAAACCAAGAATTGTCACACCACCTCGGGAGAAAACATCACATGGGCAGATGAAACCTTTCAGTCTCCTCAATCCCACCACAAACCATCAATACTGCCGCTTGACACAAATCTATTTTCAAGATTCAAATTACAAAAAGTGATCACCATCTTCAACATCACATACCAACATCAACATATGGCCATAAATAGCACCGCCACTAGCAAAAAAAATATGTCGCCTTTCCATCCTCGAACCGCCACCATGGGAATCTCGAGCCAACATTGTGATCCCAAAATCACCTTTGCAACGGTGAGAATGACAGAACAAACATCCATAAAAATGGAACATGAACATACCGAGGGGACACAACCAACGAAGATGAGCTGCTGAGAACCTCATCGACCGCTCAAAGATCACCTCCTAGAACTTCCTACAAACCACAACTCCAGACCACTGGGAGAGGAACTATGGAATTCTGAATCTAGGGCATATCGGAAGTAGTCGAGACCTCAACAGCGAGCCATGACCCATGCCATGAATTAATCACCACTGAGTCGCCTCAATTCATGAAAGTTGAGAAGTGAACCTCTTCATGTCACGCCCCTGACTGTCTTCACCTTCATCATCTCTACTTTCCAGAAAGAACCCACCATCAATCATCCCATAAAACTTTAAACCACATCACCAAATACACCACTATCCTTTCCATCACTATATCACCTTCAAATCGAACCGAACTCCAAATCCATCATCGAGGACTCATGAACTTGGTGAAAGAACACGGACTTGAAAAGAAGATCCCACAAAAAGAGCAGAGGAAAAGGAGAGCATAGAGATGAGGAAGGCACCGCCAAACGCCAACTCCGACATAACCCCAAACCACCAAATCACCATCATGACAAACCAACATGTCGTTTTGAAAAAATAGTTTAGGTGATAAGAGAAGCAAAGATAGTGCTTGAAGCCCTGAAAAACAATAAGAAAAATATGCAACACTCCACCAAACGCCAACAAAACACAATCCTAAAGCACCTGAGCACCATCATATAAAACCAAAATGGGGTTAAAACATGACCAATCTAGACATGAAATCAATAATTTAGCATTTTATGTCGTCGAAACACTAGAAAAACAGCCCCCCCTCCCCCCTCCCCCCTGTTGGCCACTCCACCTCCCGGTGTCGATCCTACTCTATCTAGAACCCCCTTCTCCATCCGACTTGTGTTGTTTCCCTGACCCCCTACCAAGATAGCTTGCACCGTTGTGCGACCTCCCTCAAAAACCCGGCACCACCCCTACCCCGGCCAGCCTCGTCGCGCCGCACTCCCTCCCAGCTGAATCCCCATTACATTGCTGCCTCTCCCTCTCCCTATGGTAGACCATTTATCCTCTTTGTTAGGGTTTTGTTCCTCTTTCTTTGCGGTTTCCATATTTCCAGCAGTTATGGTGTCAAATTAGGGTCTTAATTTTGGTTATTCTTGTTCAATCTTGTGGATTAGGGTTTAATTCATTTTTCCTATTGTGTGATTGGTGGGAGATCAAAGAATTCACACTATTTTTGGGGAAAAATAAACACTGAGGTAGGTGGTTCCATGCCTTGATATATTTTAGATAATTTAATTTGGTTGTTTAGTTAATTTAGTATGTTATATAATTTAATTGCATTGTACAAACTGTGTTTAGAATTCTTGACATTCTCGTTCGATGAAATTGAATTTATGAAATAGTATATTCTTTTCATCTATATGTGTGTTGTCATATAAATGATTGGTTGTGCTTTATAGGTTGTGTGAGATGAGTTTTACAAATTGTTTGACATGCGTACATGATGAAAAGTGCACTTTCTATAGAAATTGTCGTGTTTTCTATTTCGGCCTTGTTGTGGTAAATTCTAAAAGAGTTTAATTAATTATTTATATGGTGAAAATGAGTTTTTAGAATATTTGAGTGTGTAATTGATTTTAAAATGGTCTTTGCATGTAAAAATTTGTGTGTTTTGAAGTGAGGTCTTATGGTATACATGTGATATGTTTTATAAACTAAGAAATTGCTTATTTGAGTGGTATTTGGGATACCAAACATAGTTGAAAGGGTTTTTGGGTCGTATAGTCGGTGAGAAATGTGTTTCCATGGTCTTTGAGGCGTGTGTGTAATTAAATGGATATTTTTAATGGAAAATGAGTCACTTTGGGTGTGTTTTCCATGTTTCATACTTTTGAAATTAAATTGAAAATTGTTTGAACAATGGAAAACATGTTTTGATAGGTATATACTATACTTTTAGTGTTAAAGCGACATTATTATATGAAATTGAGTGTGTCTCTCTTGTGTAAACTTTTTTTTCTAATTTTAAATGTTTAATAAATTATTTAATGGATAATTTTTCATTTGAAAACCCTTTTTGTGCAATTTAGAAATGTTCTTTAATTTGTTTAAAAGGATTTATCAACTCATACAAGTGATACAAATTATGGTGTGAAGTGGTTTTTAGTGTGCAGTTGGTCTAAAAAGTGGATTTTGGGTATGCCTTCGAGCGTAAAGCCTTGTAGTGTTCTTTCAGAAACTATTTTTGGAATTTCTTTTAGTGAACTGTTAAACTACATAAGATATGTGAAGCATGTTTGTGAACTGATTTGGTGTGCATGTGTTTTTAAAATGGGTTTTGGTATGCAAGTGGTGGATTTTGTGTGTGTGATGTCTTTTTTGGGCTTGTGGTATGTGAAAATGGTATATTGTGTGAATGTGGAACTTGATTGAGAACAAGGGAAAACCTCGGGTACCTAGGTGGGTGGATTATGACTAGTACGCTAGATGACACATGAGTGGTTCATCCCGATTTCATCTGGCAGGATTAACATTACAACACTAACTTAAATTTTGTGATGATTGGAGACCACTAGGTTATGGATGTGTTTCCCTACTATTGGATCATGCACAAGTGATTTGATTATTTTTGTTTCTATTCCACACTTACACCAAGTTATAATGTCTCTAGCGCACCACACATACTAGCTACCTTAGGGGATTTACCCGCAGTACTCTGCTATTCATGACATGGTTCCTTCCGACGGAATAAAGAGGACCACTTGAGTATGTGCATGTTCTTTATACATTTTCCCTTCCATTTTAAAGTAGTATTTTGAAATGGTTTTTCTTTTAGTACTCTTTTCTTTTCACTTTCATTTTTAAATTTTTTCCATGAAAGCGTTTTAAAAGTATGGTTTTAAATAAGTGTGTTAAATTATATTTTTGATGTTGTGGCATGGAAGCTTTTTATTGGGTGGTATCCTAATAGGAATTTGTCTCACACCCTATATACACCTTTGGGTGTATGTAGACCTTGTCCTTTGTGTAATCCAAGTATAGGCATCGTTCTTAGTGATGGTGGTTCTGGATGTCGTTGGTCTTCGCATGTAGGTTGGTGTTTGTAACAGCCCGAGATTTTATGAAAAATATTCTTTTTAATTTTATTAATGTCTTATGTTGTACGCTACACCAAAAGGATTTTCACAACACACATCTTTGACTTGCCTTACATTACACGCAATCGCAACCTTCCTCGATAGCGTGTGTAGTACGCAATACCGAGTTTCACTAAACAACGATATGCTATTAAAATATTATTAAAACTAGCCGTTATGAATAATAATAACCACTTTTTGAAATTTTATAAATTTTATTTTTCAAAATGGACTTCATTTTTGGATTCGGAATACCGAAATTAGCCTAGGGTGAAATTTTGGTATTTTTCTGAAAACTTTCAATTTTTGATGAATAGTGAAACCACTAAGTGGTAGGTTAAAAACTGCATTTTGCATAAAACATAATTTTACCGCTTCTGTGAATGGAATTTCGAAAATCCGACAGACACGGTTGATATCAGTAAGTAAAATGTGGTTCAATGAGATAAAAATAATTTTTTGGTGAATAGTAACTTTTTACTTTTTTTACCGCGGTTAATAGTAAATAGGGTAATTAAGGGTAAAAATGATATTACTATTACCCTAACACATGTCCTAATTATATTGGATAAGTTTAATTAGACCAAAAACAAACTTAGGAATAAAATATGATCATTTAGGCCCACTTGGGTTAGATTAGGACATTTATTATTAATTTATTTAAAGAAGGGTTAAAATAGTTAAAATCAAAGTTTAATAAGTAAATAATTTTTAATATAGGGTTATACATAAGATAAATTCAACTATAAATATTCATTAGAAAGCTAAAATTATTTCCTACATAATGATATTTTATTTATAATTTTTAGACTTTAAATAAATTAATTTATTTATGACACAACGATGATGCAGTAATTACCCTTTTAAGGAAATATTAACATAATTGATGTTATAAATGCTCAAATGAATGTAATTTGAGACTTTTTATGAATTCCACTAATTTTCTAGGTTACTATGATATATTAGTGTTGATTTAATCAACTTGGTTCGAACATATAATTCTGTTATGACTTTCAAAAAAATCATATATCAAATAGTGTCAAAATTGACACAAAATAGTTTTTAAATCAAATATTATATTATTAATTTTTATTTTATTCCTAAAAATCTAAGGTTCGGCCAAATGACTTAGATAAGGATATATATATTAATAATAAAAAATTTGGGGTTCATTTGGCATGTTATAGTAAGTTTATTAACCATATATTGAAAGAAAACAAAAAGACACGGTAAAAGTTAAATTATTTAACTTAGAGTTAAATCTAATTGATAAGGTTAAAAGAATACCCTAAACTTGTCTAAATCCTATTGGTTGATAGGATTTCGACCCATCCCAACTTTAAATTCGAAATAAGACCCTTTGGAACCATTATAAACCGATTTTGTCTTTAATATAAAATAATATTTTGAGATATTCCTAAGGTGCCCCTCTCCTCCCTTATAAAAGGAGACCTCCTCCCCCTCCTCCTCACACCAAATTGAGCACTCAAGCTCGGCCAACCCCTACCAAAATCCCTTCTCCACATCCCTAGAATAATCCTAGAGGTCCTGGTCTTCTTCAAAGACCATTCTTAGTTCCCTAAGTGGAGGATTCAAAGAGGCGTTCCAAAGAAGAGGAGGTTCGGACACTTACAAAGCAAGTCGGACCTACGGTAAGGGAAATATCACAATCTCATTTTTATCTGAGATTGTTTTTACTTTGGTATTTACTGGGGTGTATTTTATCATCCACATCCATGTTACCTCAATATGTAAAATTATTTCCATCCTTCTACAATAGTTTATATCCAATTTTACCCTTCGATGAGTTTTTTGTAAAAGATATGAAAGGAATCTTTTGCCGTTTTTCGTACGAGGTACTTTTTGACTTTTCCGAAAAAAGTACGAAGAATGATTTTTTTTAACTTATACGGCCTGAATGGATTTTTAAAAAATTATTTCAAATAAGCTTCCTTTAGAAGTTTTCAAGTTTATTTTTAATCAAATTCTTTTAGTTTAAAATTGTATGACATGTTAAGAAAAGAAAAAGTTTTGAAGTAAAAAGGATATTTTCCTCAAGAATGTAGTTCAAGTGTTTTATCAAAATTATTTTCCATATAAGATAATAAAGGGTTCTGTTTTTATCCCTATTGTTACATTGATTTTATTATGTTTTGATGGACTTATTTTTATGAATTCCTTTATCATATATGAATTGTTTTATGATGTCATCATGTTTAAGATTCCCATTTTTATTACATGGGTTATGCAATGATGTATGGTTTATGATTTTGTGGCACACATAAGAATGGTATCATTATGAGATGGGTGGTACCTATATCTCCCTCCAATGCATTGGGTAAAGATTTTATATCTCATGAGATAGACATGGCTGGAATGGTAGGTTATACCGGTTCAGTGAAACAGGACTGAAACGAGGGTTACTCGATTCAAAAAGGGACTTTGTCCACTAAGATAGTCTTGGAAATGAGTCTTGACTAACAAGAAATGATTCTCTATGATTATGTGTTTATCCCACAAAGTTTCATGTTTTAAGTTATGATTATGGGGATTACATTTCACTTCTATGATTTATCCCATGTTATGATATTATGAGCTCTTTTGCAGGTTAAGATTTACAAAAGCAATGTTTTTATGTATATGATGTGATTGATATTTCCTTTATTTGCCCTTGCTGAGCATTTGAGCTCACCCTTTTATGTTTTCTTTTCCCCAAGATATAAAGAAAGGTTTTAGGTAAAAAAAGAAGATCTTTATGGGATATATTGAAGATCTTTCACCACGATTAGAAGATTACGTTCCGAGTTTCCAAAGACACTAAACTATTACGATCCTTGTGTGTGTGTTTTTTTGTTATGTACTAAGTATTCCACAAATGTAATGTAATGTCAATGTACGTCAGGCTTCGGGTCTCTACAGTTGGTATCAGAGGAAAGGTTTAGTCAACCTTTGGAAACTAGGATGCGAGAACTTTAGTGAGATCCCTAGAGATATTTCTACGGTATGTCTAGGGATGTCCCTAAGGTTAAGTATACGTATAGGTTATAGTACTATAATTACACTAACGATCATAGAATTTAACCTAAGATGTTAGATATTGAGGATACTTCCCCTTTTCTATGTTGTTTTCTCTAGCATGATTTTTGCCTCTCACAAAATTATTTTTGTGTTTTAGTTAATGGAGGGAACCAAAAGGAATTCGGTTAACATTGAATCCAATGGACAAATTTGTGACTATGAGCAACAAAATTGTGTAATGCCTAGAGAGAAAGATGTTTTGATTATGCCGAATCAGTCATCGCGATATATGATTAACAAGGTGAAATTTAGTGGTATGCCTAATTCATCAAAGAAGAGGAAGATAGACTATTATGCATGTTCGCATGTTGAGGAGCATAAAGAAAGGAAGATTGAGATTTCTAAAGAAGGGAAGAAGAACCTTGAGGAATACCTCAAATGGAGGGACCGATGTTATCTGCGTGGAGAAAAGGGTCATAGAGTGACAGACTGTTATGGAATTCAATTCCTTATTTGTGGAGAACATGGGCATTACCCAACTCAATGCCCTGACCTAAAAAGTTATTTCTAAATCAAGGAAGGACTTATTCCAGGACAATCATTGAAGTGGATGGACTGAAGTGTTTATGTATTGGTATTCAAGAATAATGTTGTTGAGGTACTTTTATGGTGTATTGAAATATTTATGTATTGGTCTATTGTGGTTTTCAATAATTTTATGGTACCAGTAACCATGGAAAGTGATTGAGATATTTTTTGGAAAAATAATGATATGCGCATAATGAAGGGAAAACGAGAAAATTAAATATTTGACAGTATTCATGAGCTCATGATTGATATAAGGACTAAGTGATATCATGGTTTGAGTATATATAATTTTGAGGATTTTGGTATGTGGAAAGTGTTAAATTTTAACTGCATTCATGTTTTCACTAAGGTATTCAAGAGAATACATGATTAAGGACTTTGAATGTTTGGAATGTGACCAAAAAAACATATCTTATGATATATGGGGATCAGCGATGGTGTTAAATCTCTGGTAATCGTTTTCACTATGTTATGAGAGTGGACTGTAGTATTATGGATAAGCCTAAAGATTGGAATGGATTATGTTGGACATAAGTTAGTATTGTTTAAGGATAGAAGTTTTTTCGATATTATTGATGGGATGTTATAGTAATATAGTTTTAGAAAAAGGACAACCTGCAGGACGGGCGACAACCCATCGCTTCGGAAAAGGCTGTGGGAATCGAACCCACAATCGAAGTGCGACTGGCCTTTATCGCCTACCACTGGCCTACAGGAAGTCCCTGTTTAGTAGAAACTAGTTTTATTATATTAAGATGTATGACATATGCTGTATAAGTCCATTTTAGGAACCATATATGATTAATCTCACTATAGATCGACTTATGTATATAATTTTTTGCTAACCTTTTGTTTGAGACAGATGGAATGACCTGTCATTCTATCACATGATCTGCTAACACTTCAATAATAACAAATTCAACTTCATTTATTTAAGAAATGAAGTGGAAATTGTTAAAGGCACGAAAAACAGTGAGATTGTACCAAAATAAAGTAAGTATTTATTCTAATTCAAATTCTTTAACTTTAGGGAAATGATCTTGAAAACCAAAAATGTTGTCCTAGTGATCTTATATCTGATGAATCAGATGGTACCTTAGATCATCACAAATTTATGGCTTTGTGATTGCTGGATTTTCCATAGCCATGTTCTCTACCACTCTCCATCAGAACATGATGGTTAGATTTCTCTTCCATATCCATATTTTCACCTATGTGGAAACCCAGTGATTAGTTTATTTGGGTAATCGTTACATTTCATACTTTAGTTTTTTTAAAGCCAAGTTTTGGTATTTTTTCTTTTTTTTTACGATGTGGGTTTCTATTAAAGAAACTTTCGAATAGTAAACCATTTATAACCCCGACGAATTTCGAGGGCGAAATTCATTTTAAGGGGGGTAGAATGTAACAGCCCAAGATTTTATGAAAAATATTCTTTTTAATTTTATTAATGCCTTATGTTGTACGCTACACCAAAAGGAGTTTCACAACACACATCTTTTACTTGCCTTACATTACACGCAATCGCAACCTTCCTCGATAGCGTGTGTAGTACGCAATACCGAGTTTCACTAAACAACGATATGCTATTAAAATATTATTAAAACTAGCCGTTATGAATAATAATAACCACTTTTTGAAATTTTATAAATTTTATTTTTCAAAATGGACTTCATTTTTGGATTCGGAATACCGAAATTAGCCTAGGGTGAAATTTTGGTATTTTTCTGAAAACTTTCAATTTTTGATGAATAGTGAAACCACTAAGTGGTAGGTTAAAAACTGAATTTTGCATAAAACTTAATTTTACCGCTTCTGTGAATGGAATTTCGAAAATCCGACAGACACGGTTGATATCAGTAAGTAAAATGTGGTTCAATGAGATAAAAATAATTTTTTGGTGAATAGTAACTTTTTACTTTTTTTACCGTGGTTAATAGTAAATAGGGTAACTAAGGGTAAAAATAATATTACTATTACCCTAACACATGTCCTAATTATATTGGATAAGTTTAATTAGACTAAAAACAAACTTAGGAATAAAATATGATCATTTAGGCCCACTTGGGTTAGATTAGGACATTTATTATTAATTTATTTAAAGAAGGGTTAAAATAGTTAAAATCAAAGTTTAATAAGTAAATCATTTTTAATATGGGGCTATCCATAAGATAAATTCGACTATAAATATTCATTAGAAAGATAAAATGATTTCCTACATAATTATATTTTATTTATAATTTTTAGACTTTAAATAAGTTAATTTATTTATGACACAACGATGATGCAGTAATTACCCTTTTAAAGAAATATTAACATAATTGATGTTATAAATGCTCAAATGAATGTAATTTGAGACTTTTTATGAATTCCACTAATTTTCTAGGTTACTATGATTTATTAGTGTTGATTTAATCAACTTGGTTTGAACATATAATTCTGTTATGACTTTCAAAAAAATCATATATCAAATAGTGTCAAAATTGACACAAAATAGTTTTTAAATCAAATATTATATTATTAATTTTTATTTTATTCCTAAAAATATAAGGTTCGGCCAAATGACTTAGATAAGGATATATATATTAATAATAAACAATTTGGGGTTCTTTTGGCATGTTATAGTAAGTGTATTAACCATATAGTGAAAGAAAACAAAAAGACACGGTAAAAGTTAAATTATTTAACTTAGAATTAAATCTAATTGATAAGGTTAAAAGAATACCCTAAACTTGTCTAAATCCTATTGGTTGATAGGATTTAGACCCATCCCAACTTTAACTTCAAAATAAGACCCTTTGGAACCATTATAAACCGATTTTGTCTTTAATATAAAATAATATTTTGAGATATTCCTAAGGTACCCCTCTCCTCCCTTATAAAAGGAGACCTCCTCCCCCTCCTCCTCGCACCAAATTGAGCACTCAAGCTCGGCCAACCCCTGCCAAAATCACTTCTCCACATCCCTAGAATAATCCTAGAGGTACTGGTCTTCTTCAAAGACCATTATTAGTTCCCTAAGTGGAGGATTCAAAGAGGCGTTCCAAAGAAGAGGAGGTTCGGACACTTACAAAGCAAGTCGGACCTACGGTCAGGGAAATATCACAATCTCATTTTTATCCAGGATTGTTTTTACTTTGGTATTTACTGGGGTGTATTTTATCATCCACATCCATGTTACCTCAATATGTAAAATTATTTCCATCCTTCTACAATAGTTTATATCCAATTTTACCCTTCGATGAGTTTTTTGTAAAAGATATGAAAGGAATCTTTTGCCGTTTTTCGTACGAGGTACTATTTGAATTTTCCGAAAAAAGTACGAAGAATGATTTTTTTTAACTTATACGGCCTGAATGGATTTTTAAAACATTATTTCAAAGAATCTTCCTTTACGAGTTTTCAAGTTTATTTTTAATCAAATTCTTTTAGTTTAAAATTGTATGACATGTTAAGAAAAGAAAAAGTTTTGAAGTAAAAAAGGATATTTTCCTCAAGAATGTAGTTCAAGTGTTTTATCAAAATTATTTTCCATCTAAGATAATAAAGGGTTCTGTTTTTATCCCTATTGTTACATTGATTTTATTATGTTTTTATGGACTTATTTTTATGAATTCCTTTATCATATATGAATTGTTTTATGATGTCATGATGTTTAAGATTCCCATTTTTATTACATGGGTTATGCAATGATGTATGGTTAATGATTTTGTGGAACACATAAGAATGGTATCATTATGAGATGGGTGGGACCTATATCTCCCTCCAATGCATTGGGTAAAGATTTTATATCTCATGAGATAGACATGGCTGGAATGGTAGGTTATACCGGTTCAGTGAAACAGGACTGAAACGAGGGTTACTCGATTCAGAAAGGGACTTTGTCCACTAAGATAGTCTTGGAAATGAGTCTTGACTAACAAGAAATGATTCTCTATGATTATGTGTTTATGCCACAAAGTTTCATGTTTTAAGTTATGATTATTGGGATTACATTTCACTTCTATGATTTATCCCATGTTATGATATTATGAGCTCTTTTGCAGGTTAAGATTTCCAAAAGCTATGTTTTTATGTATATGATGTGATTGATATTTCCTTTATTTGCCCTTGCTGAGCATTTGAGCTCACCCTTTTATGTTTTCTTTTCCCCAGGATATAAAGAAAGGTTTTAGGTAAAAAAAAAGATCTTTATGGGAGATATTGAAGATCTTTCACCACGATTAGAAGATTACGTTTCGAGTTTCCAAAGACACTAAACTATTATGATCCTTGTGTGTGTGTTTTTTTGTTATGTACTAAGTATTCCGAAAATGTAATGTAATGTCAATGTAAGTCAGGCTTCGGGTCTCTACAGTGTTGGTAGCTTGGGGGTGCAGATTCTCATGTCACTTGGAGGTTGGTATTTTAGTTTAGTTCTATATCCTTTTTGTTGTTCACTTTGGGTTTTTAGTTGAATTGTAGACTTAATCCTGTTTATAATTTAAGGGAGTGTTTGGTTGTTTGTTTCCAGTTTCAGTTTATTTATCTTTTTAGTTGTTTTTTTTTGTCTCTTGTTTTAGGTAAATCGTTCCCACATATTATTTCGATACTCGGGAACTTTTGCTAGCCTGTAGGGATCGGTAATGCCCTTCGGGCCATGTCACGGACTGGGTCAGGCATCGGGTCGGATGGCGACCTGGCCTGGTTCTTGACAATTTGGTTCTTTTATATATGTTGTTTATCGGGACATTGGAAAAGTTAAATTATCACACTTCTCTAGAAATTGTTAGTGATACTTGGGCTATTTTTTTGAGTGGAGCATGGATGTGGTTAGAGCTTTGGAGTTGTGTTTGTCTTTAAGTTTTGTTGGATTTGTTGTCTTTCTTTGTATACTTGGTTGTTTTATAATCTTTCAATGTGGAAATATTTTAGAGTTTAGTTTTATATAAATGGTATTGCTTTGAGTTGTCTTTTTTTGTATCATGCATCATGTAGTGGTTTATTTGGTTATATAGTGTTTGGATGATTGTTTTCTTTTCAACGGGTAAATCGTCCCCCAACTATAACAAATCCCTTGGAATTTATTTCCAGCCTTTGGTGTCTTGGGGATGTCAATTAAGACCAAGTAGTGTTCCACTACCTTCTCAAGCCAATGAGGAGGGGAGGGATATTACAAATGGTAACAGTCTTGTTCATTTTGAATATCTTGTTGGAACATGTATTATCATCTTCTTCGGTCCTTACCTAACAAGCGGTCTTCAATTATCCTGATCTTGGAGTTGATATTCATTTTGGTATATTCCTTATATCGGGTTGGTATAAATGATTAGGATTATAGAGACTTGAAATGTAGAACATAAAAACATGTAGCTAACCTTTTTATGTTGAACTTTAAGTTACTAGGGAGTTGGGTACATATGTGTTTTAGAGACACTTATAGGATTTGGAATCTCATTGTCATGGGTTTAGCCAATGAGATGAGAATGACATGTATTGTGGAAAGATGACTTCTCAATATGAGTGAATATATCATTTTGAGTAATGATATATTATTTGGTTTAATTTTTTGATTTTTTAACAATGTTGAAACTATTTTCAGATGAAAGAATTTGAAAAGATCATTGCTTTGGTATTTTAAAATGGTTTGATTTTCAAGAACAAGTTTAAATTTTTAAAAAATGGTTGATCATGTTAAAGGTTGATTTCGGAAAGCATTGTTGTGATAGTTGTGATTTTATAGAATTTTAAATGTTAATATTTTAGTTGATAGAGAGATACCTATAACGTTTTTTATTTTTTTAGAAAATGGCACCTGATAGGCATCATAGAAACCAACCAGAGGAAGCTACTAAAAATATGGTTGCACCCGAGCCATAGGAGAACCAATAGCTAGTTTAGAGGATTTTCTAATTGTCTCAAGTTGTGGACAGTGGGAATAGGAGGGATGAAATAAGAAAATTGGATCATTCCATCTAATTCTAGAAGCAAAATATACCCATCTTTTTGGGTGATTTTGAACCAGAAAAAATAGGAGGTGTGGATGAATAGGATGAATCGAATCTTCAATTTTATTGGCACACCAATAGAGCTGAAAGTCAAGATGGTGATTTATATGCTATAATATCTTTCACGCTAGTGGTGGGATTTTTCTATACAGGATAAAGTAGATCAAGGCATGAGTTGGGATGATTTTGAAGAATTTTTTAACAAAAAATTCTATCCTCATACGTTCAAAATTCAAAGAATGATGGAATTCTTCAGCTTGAAGTGGTAAAATATTTTTGGCATGGAGTACATGGATAAATTCATGAATTTAGTGTTCTTTGAACCAAAAGTTTTTGCAAGTGCATCCTTAAATGCACGCATCTTTGAATTAGGGATGAAATATGATTTCAAAAGAATATTATTGTGCTCTTTGTTATGTATTATATAGAGATGGTTGATAGAATGATGGTATATGAATGGGACATATCAGGATCTATGGGAGGAGTAAGCATGTTGATACCCAAGAGAAATAGTGGGAACTCCAATGATAAGAGCAAGCAGAAGAGGGATACCTAATTCTAAGGTGGGAGCATGAATAAAAATTAGACGGTTGGATCAGTAAACCTTCCTACATAATCCAAGAGAAAAGCGGGATGTTTCCAATGTGGTTCTCTTAACAACATAAAAATAAAGTGTAAAAAACAACCTAGAGCATACCACAACTACAATAAGATGGGGTATCTTCAGTTCTATTGAAGTAGTTCTCCAAGGTTGGGTGTTCCAGACACTTATCAGGTGTTTTAGACATCATATTCTTCGACAGGATGAAGAAAACATAACCAATATCATCGGAAAAATAGAGCTAGCCATGGTGATTCTAGGAATACCATGTCTCCTCATGCAGTGGAATATCAACAAGGAAATAGATAACAAAGTGCATCTAGAAAAAAAAAATTATATAGAGTTGGGAATGTTATTGGGGATGATTAGTCTAGACCATCTATGGTGAGAGGTACAGCTCTTTTGAATTCTACCCGTATGTAATCTTTGTTTGATGTGGGTGCAACTCATTACTTTATTTCTTCTCGTTCTATTTATTTTATGAGTTTAAAAGTTGAGATAACTTTATATGATAAAACTTCAAACTCCTCTAGGTCAAATGTAATTTCAATATTTTATGTGTATATCATTTTCTATAACTATTAATGGAGGAAAGATGAAATGGGATTTCTATGTGATGAATATGGATGTCTATGATATAATCCTAGGTATGGATTAGTTGAATATGTCCATGGATCACATCGATTGTTATACTAGAAATGTAAATTTTACAACTGAATGGTCAATTTTACAACTGAATATGGCATCGAGCATCTCTTTTAAGGACACTGGAATGTAAAGATAGGTCCAATAGGATTTTTGGCACCAGAAATTAGAATTATATCGTATCATTTGGCAGCATTGTCTTTGGAATCAATGGAAGAGATTGAGAATAGTAGTTTTCTAGTGGTGGTTGATTGGTTTTCTGAAGTTTTTTCTGATAATTTCCTAGGGTTACCACCTATAAGGTAAGTAGAGTTTACGATTGATCTCCTTATGGGGACTTGTCCTATTTCTCTTCCATATTATCAAATGCCACCAAAAAATTAAAGGAATTTAAATTTTAGTTAGAATATCTATAAATAAAAGGGTTCATTCATCTGAGAACGTCTCTATGGGCATCACTGGTCTTGTTTGTCAAAAAGATAGATGGAACTCTTAGTTTGTTTATGGATTATCATAATATTAATCAAGTTACAATAAATAATTGACATCCACTTCAATGCATTGATGATATGTTTGATCAATTAAGGGGAGCTCAGTGGTTCTCCAAAATTGACTTGTGATCGGGATATCACCAATTTCATGTTTGGAATGAGGATATTTTAAAAACATCTTTCAGGAGTAGATATATCCATTAATAATATGTGTTAATGACTTTAGATCTTATGAATTCCCCATTTATCGTTATGGAATTGACGAAGTAGATATTTTAGAGATATCTGGATTCTTTTGTGTTGGTTTTTGTAGATGAAATATTGGTGTATTCAAGGACAAGGGATGAGCATGAGCAACACTTAGAAATAGTGTTGGGAATCTTGAGGGATCGTCGTCTGTATGCCAAACTATCAAAGTGTTATTTTTTGATACAAGAGGTACATTTCCTTTTCCATTTAATTTCTAAAATATTTGTTTCTATGGATCCATAAAATATAGAGGATGTTATCTCTTAGAAACCACCAAATAATGTATTTGAGATATGAATTTTCCATGGATTGGTTGGTTATTATCGATGCTTTTTTCATGACTTCTCACAACTATCTTCACCTATGATCACTCTAAAAAAGAATAATGTTTCATTAAAATGTAATGAGGAATGTCAAAAGTATTTTTTTGAGCTAAAGGTCCACCTTACATCAACACCAATCATGGTTTTTATGGAATCAAGATAAGGGTATGTGGTGTATTGTGATGCTTCAGGATTAGGTTTGGGATGTGATATCATGAATAGAGACCATATAGTTACTTAGGGCTCAAGGTATTTGTAGTTTCATGAGAATAATTACCTAACACATGATTTAGAGTTAGCTTCTATAGTCCATTCTTTGAAGAATTGGAATCATTATCTCATTGGTGATAAATTTACTCTATTTACAAATCATAATATCTTGAAACATATTTTCTAAAAATTGGATTTGAACCTGAGATAAATAATATGGATGTATTATCTCCAAAATTTTGACATTGACTTGATGTATTCACTAAGAAAAGAAAATTTGGTGGCAGATGCATTAAGTAGAAAGTCATATGTTGGGTTGGAAAAAAGAATCTTTAGATGAGTGGCAATCGATGTCAGTCCAAACTGATATGAATTTGGAATGTAAAGGCCAAGGTGAAGTTGTGTCCTTATTTCTACTTTTATTAATTATTTATTTGGTGAATATGGTTAAAGAAACAAACACATATAATCGATAATGTATTTCTATGAGGTCAAAACTCAATGGTGGGGAGACCATTGAGGGTTGGTGGATGGATTGGAGTTCAATGTTGTGGTTCAAAAATTGGATGGTCATATATATGGATTGTTATGTTTAACTTATTCATTATTACCACCATTAAAGATGGGGTTTTCATCATAGAATATAAAATATTTATAATTCATTTAAAGCATATTTTTGGTGGGTCATAATGAATTGGAAGGTGGTTTAGTTTGTTTTGTGATGCTTAACTTATCATAAAGTTAAGGCAGAGCATCAGTGACTAGTAGGTATGTGACAGAATTTACCTATTCTAGTGTGGAAATGGGAGTAGATAGTTATTGATTTTTTAACAAGTCTCCCTAGAATGGTTTGGAAACACAATTCCATATGGTTTATAGTGGATCAACTCACAAATTTGACTCATTTCATCCATATTTTTTAATCTAAAATGGCACAAGACTTGTCAAAAATCTATATCTAAGAAGTGGTTAAGAGAAATGGAATTCCAGTTTCAATAGTTTTAGACATATATCTGAGTTTTACATCTCGTTTCTAGAAATCCTTATATAAATACCTTGGGACATAGTTAAATATGATTATGGCATAACATCCTCATATGGATGAGAAATCTTAGGATGATACAAACATTTGAAGACATGCTGTGGGATTGTGTAATGAATTTTGGTGGCTTCTGGGAAGAGAACCTACCATTAGTGGAGTTCTAATATAAAAATAGTTATAAGGCCTCAATACATATGCCTTCTTTAGAATCATTGTATGGTAATCCTTATCGTTCTCTACTTTGTTTGGTGGAAACATGTGAGACTTCACTATTTGGGACAAGCCTTGTCCAAGAGATAATGGCGAAGATTCATTTGATCAGAAAATGGATGTAGATGGCACAGAGTCATCAGAAATTGTATGTGGATCATCGGAGATGGTCATTATCAATCTATGTGAGTGATCGTGTGTTTCTTAATATCTCTCCAAGTCTTGGGCATCGTCATTTTCTGAATCAAGGAAATGTATCTCCTCGATACATAGGCCCTTTTGAGATACTAGAAAGGTTAGGTGAGGTGGAATATCCTTTTGAATTTCCACCACAGTTTAGTGCAATGCATAAAATGTTTCATGTATCTCAATTGAAAAATTATTAGTCTGATCCTAACCATGTGATTAGATGGGATCACATTGACCTAGAGTTAGATACTTCATTGGTACACATTTCAGTGCAGATTGGGGATAGGAAAGAGAAAGTTTTTCATAGAAAAAGAATACGTCTAGTGTGGGTTTTTTGGCAGCATGGTCAGATTTTTAAAGAGACCTGGGTACAGGAGAAAAAAATGAAAGAGAAATTGCCAAAAAAAAAATTAGAGAAGTGATGGTTTTCTACTTTTGGGGGATAGAAAAAACAATGGAGGATAGAATTTATCACCCCAATTTTCAATTAATAAACCCTTATTTTAATATTTTAAGTACATAAAGTGTTTAGGTGATGTCTGGGAGGGTTTGGATGAAGTTTGGAATGTTTTTTTGGCTTTTATAAAGGTTCGTGGTTAGTGGAAACTGTGAAACTTCCCCAAGAAACCATGCATAATCAGACAGAGGGCTATGGGAAGGCGCACGGTAAAGGAGCATGGTTTAGTCAAACCGTACGTCTACCCAGTAGAAACCTTGAAAATATAGACAGTGGGATTTGGGATGGTTGGCACACGTTTTGGAAACCATGTGAGCCAACCATGTAAGGTTCATACTTAAGATAGTGGTTGGTGCATGGTTAGTGTATGGTTTTTCTAATCGTGCGACTAACCATGCACGATTTAAAAACTAGATCCAAAAAAAGTGGATCTAGGTTGGTTTTGTGTTTTAACCCGTCATTTTTTCCCCAAACTAAGCCTAACTCTATATTTCTTCCTCTCAAAGGATAATGAGGCTTCTCCTATCAATATGAAGGAAATAAAAAGGCTTTTCTTGGTGAGTTGATGTAGAACCCCAAACACTTCATGGTATGTTTCTCTTAAATACATTTTAGTTATAGCCTATATTTCATGAATCACTGAGCCTATATGGAACAAAATATGTTTACTTATAGGATATATCCATAACATAGCCATTACACTTAAATTTGCAAACTCTGCGATTTGAATTTAAAAAATTTGACATACACTGTTATGTTCAAGATGATATTTAGAGTCTGATAGAATTAACTTCATTTTAGGTGAATAGTAACCTAACCTTATGAATAGTAACATACCCTTATGAATAGTAACTTACCCTTAAGAATAGTAATATGACTTTTATGAATGGTATCCATGCCTTTGAATGTATAAATGAATTTAGGCACCATAAAAATGAAGATGAATATTTTAAGTGTTTATATTTTTCGATTAAATTATTATTTTAATTAAATATTTAATTAATCATATTTAGAAAATTATTTTTTAAAAATTGACATCATATTTGTATTATACGCATCGAAAAATGGTAAGGGTGATTTTTTGGGATTTTTCTGAAATACTTAAATTTTTTATGAATAGTAAAATGCGATAATTTACGATAAATGCTAAATAAAGAATTTATTGAGTCATTGATGGTGATCTGATGATGTAAGTCCAATTGGTTCCAATTCACATGCATATATTACTTTTCTTGGTCATTGAATACTCTCTATTGGTTATCTTGAGAGGAAATAATAAATTAATGATTATAATATTAAGAAAACTCCTCTCCCCTCCACTATATAAACCACCCCTCACCCCCTCTTCCTCCCACACCACTCAAGCTTCAATCTTTGCCTAAATTCTGCAAAATACTCTCCCCAAACCATATCACCACGTCCAAGACCTACTGGTGTCACCAAAAGGCCCAAAACAAAGGCCTTAAGAAGATTCTCAATGAAGAGTACTCAAGAGGTGAGTCTTCCTTCTCTTTTCTTTCAATTTCTTTTACAAAGTTTCATTCTTTTGTTCTCCCTTCTCACCTCCACTCATCTAAATTCCATGATAATTTCAGTACCTAGCATGTACTGGATTTTTATTGTGCTAATGGAATATTTTATCATAATATCTATTTTTCTCCTCCTTTTATACAATAAATGCAAACACCGTCCGAGATGTGTAAATTTATCACACTCAAGGAAGATGGGTTTTCAATTTGCATTACTATCTTCAATACTAGTGATGAAACTTTTTAAATAGTTGAACCAGGTCATAATATATTTATATTATCTTGATTAATGTTCTGGAATCTTTACACATTCATAATATGGAATAATAATACAAAACAAGTTTATTGTGCACAAAACCACCAAACCAAATCCAAACATTTATTTTTAACTCATTGAATGAGTCATCCTCATGGTATATAACTAGAATCATTATAAGATCATTTATATCTCTTTAATTTCACTAATAATTTATATTAACAATTCTGGATATTAAGCCACATTTCAAATGAACTTCCATTCATGAATACAAGTAAACAAATCATGAAACCAAGTAAGAAAATGATTCCAAAACAATAAAATTAAATCACTTAAACCCATAAAAAATGACATTAATGAACTTAATAAGGTTATAAAATATAAATTAAATGTTTATGAGGTTATATAATTACTAATTAATGAATCTAAATTTGATTATTCAATTTGTTAAAACAAACAAGAACACATTCGATCTTAAGGTAAGGGATCCTCTCTCTCACTTTTGTTCAAGAATCTTCCCTATGTTGGGCCCTTTTATTTTTAATTCATAATGATGGGGTATGTTTTCTCACCTACCCCATACTTCCCTTGTGACACATAAATAATTTAATACCCCTTTACCTCTCATTAATCCCTCACAATAACACTTGTTACCATATCAAAATGTTTGTAAGGGGTTTCTCCTCTCACTTTCATTTTTGTGAGATTTTCATTGTTTACCACTTATTTCTTGTATATGGTATATGTGTACTAAAATTTGATATATAATAACATGATTATCTTTATATTCATGTTATTCAATGATTCATTTCAGGTTTATTAAGTTTTGTTCATATGATCCGACCGATTACATTGTGGTAAGAGACTTTGTCTCAACTACAATTTTGTTGTGACTAACTTTGTATTGTGAACCTAATAATACTTATGTGGTGTACCTACTACCCATTTGATATCAATTTTCATTTGAAATTATATTTATATTAAATATCCATAGTATCATATCATGGATATGTTTTTTTTCTAAACCATATATCATTTTACATACGGTGTTTATTTGGAAAGTTATTATGGAAATATTGATGAATATGTATACTCTACTCTATACGGATTTTGAAAAGGAATATTTCTCTTGTATTGAATCAATGTATAAATAATTATTTGGACATGCAGTGGTGGGTGGGGCCAGCTATATCCCCTCAATGCATCAGTAGGTCTCATGAGACAAATCTGTTGGCGACAAACCCTTTGAGTTTGTTTCCAAAAAATCAGACAGGTTTCTACCCATAGAACTAAATTGTTTTAACAGTATTATGGTTTAATGTGCCATATACATGACATAAAATTAATAAGAATTCTCTTTAGTCATTATTAGTTTTTACTATCCATGAGGTTTTCACTATGAAAAAATATATGGATACAGTTTCATTCTCAATTTATTAATGGCGTGAGTTTTTCATTTATTCACCATTCCATATTGATTATGTCAGATTGATTATGATTAACTTATTGTTTTTTCCATGATTCTGCTATTTGTAACACTTACTAAGCGTTTGAGCTCACCCCTTTCATTTTTTACTTTTAACAGGTGACAAATAGGAGATCATTTATTGAGTTCTTGTGGATGTAGTTTTTAGTTTTTGTTATGTATTGTATTTTGTAACCTTTTCCAATGTAATTTGAGTTGCATCTATGTACCTAGTTTCTTCAAGACAACTAAAATGATCATTCCTTCAATATTTTCATTCCTTTTAACCATTCCAATATCTCAAGTAATTCCCCAGCTCCAACCTAGAGGGGTCAGGGTGTTACAGTTGGTATCAAAGGAAGTTTAGTAGGAAACTGGGAAACTAGAGTAGGAAATATATAGTAGGGAACAAATCCCTAAGGTATTATTTGTGGATAAATGTACAAGAATGTCCTGGTATTTTGGTAAGGAATATATTATTTGAATATTTCTTAAAAATACATCCATGTCTGGATACGAGAAGGTAGAGGTGGCTCTAGCATAGATGTACCTAGGAGTGAAAACTCTGACAAGGAGTTTTGGGCTTGACCTGGGGTATCCTGGTACACGACAATGGGCCTTGCTGCACTATTGGTTATGACACTCCGAGGAGATATGCTTTGGATAATTCATATCATTTTTACAATCCATTATGAAGGATTTAAATGTAAATTTTTCCTTAGAGAAACCATGTTTATGACATCATCTATGCATAAAATTTCAATCTATATTAAGTTATTTCTATTTTATATTCATAAATTGATCTAGTGCATGTCATTATTTAGAAATAGAACCTAATGGAAAAAGGGGAATCAATACTCGTGGACAATGTAGGGATTGACCCACTAAGAAAGTCAACATGGTTAATGTTGGAGAAGATCAGATTATGGCCATATTGGGACAAATTACCCATGTCGTGATGAATAACAATGCTACACCTGTGTTGGATCATTTCATGTGGTAGAAGCCCCCATCTTTTAGTGGTACTACTAATCCGATAGTAGCTGAGCAATGGATCTAGTCACTTGAAAGGATATTCATGGCATTAAGATGTGATGAACATGAGAAGGTAGTGGTGGCAGTATATTGTCTCAAGGGTGACGCAGATCAATGGTGGTCTTTGATCCAGAATACCATGGAGGAAGAATAAATAGAAGATATGAAATGGAGGAATTTTAAGGAAATATTCTTCAAAAAATATTTCCCTCGTGAGAAACGAACTAAAATGAAGAAGAAAATCTTTATCTTAAAACAAAGGGAATAAGACAGTGTTGCAGAGTATGAGGCTACCTTCACAAGGCTGGCCAGGTATGTCGTAGATTGCATATGTAACTCAACAAACAAGATTGATCATTTCTTTGAAGGTATTAAGCCAAGTCTTTGAAGGGCACTGGCTTCTCAATCATTTTCATCATATGATAAAATTGGATCAAGTGCCATCAAAACAGAGAAGGAATTTTCTAGATCAAATATTTTCAAAGGAAACCAAGATAATAAGTGGTACTCTGATAACAAAGGAAAATGAGAAGCACCAAATAAGAGAAAGGGAACAAAGTTTTTCCCATTATGTGAGAACTGTGGAAAGAATCATCTCAGGAAATGCTTAGTATTCTATAACTGTGGAGAAAAGGGTCATCTATCTGATGAATGTAAGGGGAAGAAACAATTCAATAATATTCAATTCTACAATTGTAGAGAGATGGAACACTATGCAAATGAGTGTCCTAAGAACCAAGGAAACATGACTCATAAAAGGCCAAGAGAGAAAGGGAGAGCTTATGTGATTACAACCACAGAGGTTAAAGTTCCTAATGATGTGGTGGGAGGTACTTTAATTGTTTCCTCAAACCTAGCCAACACTTTATTTGATTCTTGATAATCGTATTCATTTATATCTTCCCAGTTTTCTAAGAAAATTATATATGTACAATTTGATTTAATAAAGGAGTTTTCAGTCAAAACTCCCAGGGGATGTATCATTGCAACAAAGGCATGTCGACTAGTCCCCTTCCAGACACCAAAACGTGCTTTAGTTGCTAAAATTATCATCATACCAATGACTGAATTTGATATAATTCTTGATATGAATTGGTTGTCAAATTATGATGCAAAGATTTATTGTAAGAAAAAGGAAGTTACAATTTTTGAAAATGGTGTAGAATCCCTTGTCTTTAGGGTAGAAACTTCACCACCTGATTCTTATCTAGAACCACCCCCAGTAGCTCTACTGAATGCAATACTTGGAGAGGAAGATAAACCAATATATATGGACGAGGAAAGAAATATTAAAATTGATGATGTTCACATAGTAAATGAGTACATTTATGTATTTCTAGAGGATTTACCTAGATATCCTCCAGAGCAGAAAGTTGAGTTCTCTATTGATTTAATTCCTGGTGGAAGACCTATATCAAAGACTCCCTATATAATGGCCACTGTGGAATTAGTATAGCTAAAGAAACAACTAGAGGATTTGAGTGAAAAAAGTATTTATTAGACCTAGTGTTTCTCTATGGGGAGCCCTTGTCCTCTTTTTCAACAAGAAAGATGGATCCATGAGGCTTTACATTGATTATAGGGAAATCAATGCTACTACAATAAAGAATAAGTATCTTATGCCCCGGATTGATGATTTATTTGATCAACCTCATGGAGCTCAATACTTTTTCAAAGATTGACCTTCAATCTGGATATCATTAGTTGCGTGTGAGGAAGGAAGATATTCCTAAGACAACATTTCGGACCAGGTATGGGCATTACGAGTTTACAGTGATGCCTTTTGGACTAAAAAATGCACCCTCTATTTTCATGGATTTAATGAATAGTGTTTTCAAGGAATATCTTGATAACTTTGTTGAGGTATACATCGATGATATCCTCGTATACTCAAAAATCTATGAAGACCATGATAATAACTTGCGGGTTATTATGAGAACTCTTATAAGAAATAAATTATATGGGAAGTTTAGCAAGTGTGAATTATGGCTTCAATAAGTTTCTTTTCTAGGCCATATTGTCTCTTAGGATGGAATCCTAGCTGATCCTGTAAAGACAAAGGCAATCCAAGAATGGCCCATTCCAACAAACATAACTGAGGTATGCAGTTTTATTGTCTTATCAAGTTACTATCAGCGTTTTGTTCAGAATTTTTTCCGATAGGCTAACCCGCTAACCAAGCTCACACATAAAGGAGTTAAGTTTGTGTGGACAAAATAATGTGAATAATTCTTCAAAGAATTGAAAATAAGATTGGTCAATGCTCCAATTTTGACTCTTCCATTTGGAAGTGGTGGATTTTTAATATACAACGATGCATCAAAGAATATATTGGGTTGTGTCCTTATGAAAAATGATAAAGTTATTGCTTATGCATCAAGACATTTGAAGACCCATGAGAAAAATTATCCAACTCGTGATCTTGAGTTAGCAGCCGTAATCTTTTCTCTAAAAATATGGAGACATTACCTCTATGGATAAAGATGTGAGATTTATATGGACCACAAGAGTTTTAAATACATTTTCACACAAAAATAACTCAACATGAGGTAAAGGAGATGGCTCGAATTACTCAAAGATTATGATTGTTCAATACACTACCACCCAGGAAAGGTGAATAAGGTGGAAGATTCATTAAGTTAGAAGGATCATGGACTTCTGACTCAAATGAGGATTGAGATAGATCCTATATTTTTGGATCTACTAAATATGGATATGGGAATTGTTAAGGAAGGGAAAACATCTTTTCTATTTCAAATGATTTACAGACCATCTTTATTAGAGAAGATAAAAATTTCTCAATCTGATGATGAGAATCTGCACAAGAAAATTATTGCTGTTAAGGATGGTAGATTGGAAAACTTCGTGTATGAGGAAGGAGTATTGAATTTTGGGAAGAGGTTATGCATCCCATCCATACTTGAGATAAAAATGGAACTATGAGACGATGCTCATAGCTCAAATTTCTCTATACACCCGGGTAGCACCAAGATGTATAGAGATCTAAAGGAATATTTTTGGTGGGATAATATGAAGTGGTAAATTGCTGAATACATGTAAAGATTTCTAGTTTGTCAACAAGTTAAGGTATAGAGACAACATACCAAAGGAGTGATGCAACATCTACCTATTCCTATGTGGAATTGGGATAACATTACGATGGATTTTGTCACTGGACTACCGAGGACACCTAGAAGGAATGATGCAATATGGGTAATTGTTGATCATCTCAAAAAATCATAATATTTCATTCTTATAAGAGAGGATTTTCCACTTGAGCGCTTGGAAAGACTTTATATTAATGAAGTTGTAAGACTTCATGGTGCACCTCTATCGATTGTATCTGATTGAGATCCTTGTTTTACATCAAAATTCGTGAAATGTCTCTAGAAATCTTTGAATACTGAGCTTTGTATGAGTATTTCTTATCACCACCAAACCAATGGACAGTCTGAAAGGAGTATTAAAACTTTAGAAGACATGCTGAGGTCATTCTCTCTTGACTTCCAAGGTATGTGGGATCAAAACTTACCTTTGGTGGAATTTCCCTACAACAATAGTTTCCATTCTAGTATTCAAATGGCTTCATATGAAGCATTATATGGAAAGAGATATAGAACTCCAACTTGTTGGGATGAAGTTAGTGAGAGGAAACTTATAGGCCCAGAACTTATTGAAGAGACCATGACAAAGGTGAAGAAAATACAAGCCCATATTAAAGCATCCCAAAAGTAGGCAGAAGAGTTATGCTGAAAACCGAAGAAAGGACTTGGAATTCCAAGTATGAGATCATGTATTTCTGAAATTATCTCCATGGAAGGGTGTCTTAAGGTTCGGTAAGAAAGGGAAACCAAGCCTCAGGTACATTCTACCATTTGAAATTATGGAAAGAATCAGAGTTGTAGCTTACCATTTATTGATTCCACCTAATCTCTCCAGAGTTCATGATGTGTTCCACGTGTTATTGTTAAAGAAATACATGCCAGACCCAATGCATATACTCACATATGAAAAAATTTAACTGGAACCTGATTTTTCATACTGTGAAAAGCCTATCAGGATTCTTGACACAAGGGAGCAGGTATTGAGAAATCGGAAACTAATCTAGTAAAGGTTCTTTGGAGAAACCATAATATAGAGAAAGCAATATGGGAACCTGAGGATGTTATGAAAAAGAATCACCCACATATTTTTGGTGAGTTTCATATATAAATTTCGAGGAAAAATTTCCGAAGGAGGGAATAATGTATCACCCCAAACACTTCATGGTATGTTTCTCTTAAATACATTCTAGTTATAGCCTATATTTCATGAATCACTGAGACTATATGGAAAAAATCATGGTTACTTATAGGAGATATCGATAACCTATCCATTAAACTTAGATTTTCCAACTCTGTGATTTGAATTTTAAAAATCTGACATACATGGTTGTGTTCAAGATGATATTTAGTGTCTGATAGAATTATCTTAATTTTCGGTGAATAGTAACCTACCCTTATGAATAGTAACCTACCCTTATAAATAGTAACTTACCCTTATGAATAGTAATATGACTTTTATGAATGGTATCCATGTCCTTGAATGTATAAATGAATTTAGGCACCTTAAAAATAAAGATGAATATTTTAAGTGTTTATATTTTTTGATTAAATAATTATTTTAATTAAATATTTAATTAATCATATTTAGAAAATAATTTTTGAAAAATTGACATCATTTTTGGATTCAACACATCAAAAAATGGTCAGGGTGAATTTTTTGGATTTTTCTGAAATACTTAAATTTTTTATGAATAGTAAAATGGGATAATTTACAATAAATGCTAAATAAGAAATTTATTGACTCGTTGATGATGATCTTCTGATTTAAGCCCAATTGATTCGAATTAACATGCATATATTACTGTTCTTGGTCATGTAATACTCACTATTGGTTGTCTTGAGAGGAAATAATAAATTAATGATTATAATTTTAAGAAAACTCCTCTCCCCTCCACTATATAAACCACCCCTCACCCCCTCTTCCTCCCACACCACTCAAGCTTCAAGGCTTGCCTAAATTCCGCCAAATAATCTCCCCAATCCATCTCCACACGTCCAAGACCTTATGTTATCACAAAAATTCCCAAAACAAAGGCCTTAAGGAGATTCTCAAGGAGGAGTACTCAAGAGGTGAATCTTCCTTCTATTTTCTTTCAATTTCTTTTACAAAGTTCCATTATTTTGTTCTCCCTTCTCACCTCACCCCATCCAAATGCCATGATAATTCCATTACCTTACATGTAATGTATTTTAATTGTGATAATGTAATATTTTATCATAATCTCTCATTTTCCCCTCCTTTTATACAATAAATGCAAACACCGTCCGAGATGTGTAAATTTATCACACTCAAGGAAGACGGGTTTTCAATTTGCATTACTATCTTAAATAGAGGTTATGAAACCTTTTAAATGGTTGAAAAAGGTCATAATATATGTATCTTATTTTGATTAGGGTTCTAGAATCTTTAGACATTCATAATATGGAATAATAATACAAAACAAGTTTATTGTGCCCAAAACCGCCAAGCCAAATCCAAGCATTTATTTTTAACTCATCGAATGAGTCATCCTCATGGTATATAACCAGAATCATTATAATATCATTTATATCTATTTAATGACACTAATAATTTATATTAACAATTATTTATGTTTAACCACATTTCAAATGAACTTCCATTCATGAATAAAAGTAAACAAATCATGAAACTAAGTATGAAAATGCTTCCAAAACAATAAAATGAAATCTCTTAAACCCATCAAAAATGACACTAATAAACTTAATAAGGTTATAACATATCAATTACATGTTTATGAGGTTCTGGAATTATTAATTAATGAAGATAAATTTGATTATTCAGGTTGTTAAAACAAACAAGAACACCTTCGAGCAAAAGGTAAGGGATCCTCTCTCTAACTTTTGTTCAAGAATCTTCCCTATGTTGTGCCCTTTTATTTTTAGTTCCTAATTATGGGGTATTTTTTATCACCTCCCCCATAATTCACTTGTGACATATAAATAATTTAATACTCCTTTACCTCTCATTAATCCCTCACAACAATACTCGTTACCATGCCGAAATGTTTGTAAGGGGTTTCTCATCTCACTTTCATTTCTGTGAGATTTTTATTGTTCGCCACTTATTTATTGTATGTGGTATATGTGTACTGTGATTTGATATATAATAACATGATTCTATTTATATTCATGTTATTCAATGATTCATTTTAGGGTTATTAAGTTCTGGTCATATGATCTGTCCGATTACATTGTGGTAAGAAACTTTGTCTCAACTACTATTTTGGTGTGACTAACTTTGTATTGTGCACCTAATAATTCTTATGTGGTGTACCTACTACCCATTTGAGATCACTTTTCATTTAAAATTATATTTATATTAAATATCCATAGTCTCATATCATGGATATGTTTTTTCTAAAACATATCCCATTTTTCATATGGTGTTTATTTGGAAAGTTATTATGGAAATATTGATGAATTTGTATACTCTAATCTATACAGATATTGACAAGGAATATTTCTCTTATATTGAATCAATGTATAAAGAATTATTTGGACATTCAGTGGTGGTTGTGGCCCGGTATATCCCCTAGATGCATCAGTAGCTCTCATGAGAAAAATCAATTGGTGACAAACCCTTCGAGTCTGTTTCCAAAAAATCAGACGGGTTTCTACCCATAGAACTAAACCATTTTAATGGTATTATGGTTTAATTTTCCAGATAAATGACGTCAAATTAATAATAATTCTCTTTATTCATTATCTTTTTTTACTATCCATGAGGTTTTCACTATGACAAAATCTATGGATGTAGTTTTATTCTCAGTTTATTAATGGTGTGAGTTTTTCATTTATTCGCCATGCCATATTGATTATGTTAGATTGATTGTGATTCACTTATTATTGTATTCATGACTTTGCTATTTGTAACCCTTAATGAGCATTTGAGTTCACCCCTTTCATTTTTTACTTTCAACAGGTGACAAAGAAGAGATCATTTATTGAGTTCTTGTGGATGCAGTTTTTTGTTTTTGTTATGTATTGTATTTTGTAACCTTTTCCAATGTAATTTGAGCTTCATCTATGTATCTAGTTTCTTCAAGAATACTAAAATGATCATTCCTTAGGGATTTTAATTCTCTCTAACCATTCCAATATCACAAGTAATTCACCGGCTCCATCCTAGAGGGGTCGGGGTGTTACAGTTGAAGCTGGATTCTCACGGTAAGTCATCATTATTAGTGGTTTTCCTTGTTTTTTTTAGATCTACTTCTCCCTCTCTATCGGTTTCTTGGATCTATGTCTATTTTGTATATATCTAAGGTATTTGATGCCAAATATTATTATATTTGGAGATTTTTTTTCTAGGGGAAGAGATCTAAGGTGGGTTGTGGATATTCAACCAAGTTTCATGGACATTTTTCATGCCGTTTATTGTTTTTTCCAAATTTCCAAGGTAGGTGGCTTAACTCTCAACTCCTCTTGTTAGAGTTATAAGTATTGATTATAAATTTTTTTTTACTTTAAATTTTTTTTGAAATTTTTTTGAAAAAAATGGTAAAAACCCTCTTTAGTGATGGTTTGTAGTTTTTTAGAAATTGTGAAATTTTTGTGTGAAATGATTTGTGTTTTGATTTTAAAATCAGTTGCTTGGTTATATTTATAAAAAAGGTTTTTTGAAATGTTTTTCAATAAAAGTGTTTTTTTTTAAAATGGATTTGGAAAACTTGTTTTTATTAAGGTTTTGGCATGGTTGGTGTGTGTTCATGTGTATTGGGATGGATAAGGGAATGAAGTACCCCATCAAAAGGTTGAGACAGATATGGGCATGAAGTTCCCCATAAAAATGGTTCACTTAGTGATGTCTTAGTGAAAGTATGACTCACCACTCATGAGTATATAGAATTAAATGTTTCATGCATGGTTGTATGTGTGGATATGTGTAATGGAATAGTTTATTCCAAAATAGATATTATGAAATAGTTTTAGAGAATTATTTGGATTCTTTCCTTGGAACTTGATATTATTTTGTAAAAACTACTTGGTTATGAAACTTGTTTATATTTTGATATAAATAGTTTATAAATTATTTTATATATAATATTTTATATAAATTTTCTAACATGTTCTATCCTAGTGTCATGAGTATATAATTCATTTGGGTAAAGCCTATTGAGTTTCATTAATCACCCTTTCTTTAGAACTTTTGTGATTTTGCATATTTTCTTTAATAGGACATGGGAAAAGTTAAAGTATCAAAATTCTCTAGAAATTCTTAGTGATACTTGGGCTATTTATTGGAGTAGATCATTGAGAAGTTTGGAGCTTTGGATTTGTGGTTGTCTTTAAGTTTTGTTGGATTTATAGTCTTCCTCTATGTACTTGATTGTTTTATATTCTTCTGATGTGGTACTCTTGTAGAGTTTGGTTTATATAAAAGGTATTTCTTTGATTTTTCTTTCATTTATATCATGCATCATGTAGTGGTTTATTTGGTTATGTGGTTTTTGGTTGATTATTTTATTTTAAAAGGATAAATCATCCCCCAACTTTTATTAATACCTTGGTATTTATTGCTATTTTTTGGCATCTTGGGGATGTCTCTTAAGGCCAAGTAGAATTACACCACCTTCTCAAGCCAATAAGTAGGGGGGGATGTTACACACAAGAATGATGATTTAGATATACTCAAACAATATATTTTTAGGTATATCACCCCTAGATGGATCTTTGATAAAACCTTGTCCATGTATAGTATTTAGATAAGGATGTATTTATAGGAAAACCACATAATCTCTACCTTACCAAAATGTTATCATGTTATCCTATACATAGACCTATCCTAAAATTCATTCATAGGGTTATATTCCCTGAATTATGTTTTTTTTAATCTAGTTCCTAAGGTTTATACTGAAATTTCTATGATACTAACTATAAATACCCCAACCCTAGTAGCCTAGAGTCTATAGTTACTTTATTACATTGGTACTAAATATAAGTGATTCCATCCCAAATTATTGAGTTAATTACTAGTCTTGGAAAATTATATACATACTTGAATCTCACATTACATTTGAAAACATAAAATACAATATGATATTTTTCTTTGATAAAACCATTATTACCTTTAGCATATCCATTCATATCAATCATAATGCACTTTCTGGCATCTTGGGGAAAGGGAACATGAGAAAGGGGTGAGCTCATATTCTCATTAAGGGTATGGGTTCTACAGAAGCTATTAAGGAATGAATAATATGGTTATAATCAAATAATACCATATAAATAAACACATGAGAATGAAACTTATACATGGATATTATAACTAGTAAAATAATCACATGGACATCAATAAATTATTTCATAATGATGTAACACATAATACAGATCATCTAAACCTTATCGTCGAGGCCTCATGCCAAGAAATATTACATAAATGGTCAAGGCATTGGAAAAAATCACAATTTAGTCAATCTCATGAGACCTACTAATGCATCAAGGGGATGTATAACTATGAGCCTATCCCATCACTTAATAGGATTATGATGCTAATACTCACCTACTTGGGTTGATTCAAGCATAAGGATTCTGATATATGGGTAACCATTCCCAAGTTATGAAGGTACAAGACTCTATAAGCTGCAATTGGAACCTCATTTAAATGACATCAATAAATAATAGTTTTCATTTATTAAAACTATCCAATTCCTTTTCATTTTAAAAATTCAACTCCAAAATAATTTCATTACTTTAATTAATCATAGGTTGATTAGATAGAATTACATCATCAAGCTATGTAGTAAAACATTATTTAGGTTGATATTAACACTTTATTTAACCAACATTACATCATAACTATATCAAGGAATCTACAAGTAAACATGGAAATATTCAAGGAAGAATGGTATACATGTCATAATTCTAAATAATCACCTAACATGGTATACAGATAAGCATGCTAATGACATGTGAATCCTACGTACCTAAAATGATGTATAAACTCACCCTCTTCTCTTTCCTTACTAGGCCTAGAGGTAAATATCTTAAATCAATAGTTAGTAGAAAATACATCAATCAATCAAGATAAAATAATAATCATCTATAATAATGAAACATCATTAATAACAATCCCATCCCTAGAAACTTGATCTTTCTCCCATGTGTGGGTTGGTCGAACCCAAAAATGAGCTATTTACCAAGTTCCCACACATTCCTAGACTTCTATATACCATCCCAAAATAGTAAGATGAATAAAAATCATCTCTGATACCATTTTTAACTTCCCAGCCGGACTCACTCAATAATAGTAACCAAATTAGTTCTCTACATGGCCTCAAGCACATATCCCTATATGCCAGAGGCTACTGACTAGTAGTGAGGGTCTAAAGGTGGTACAATGGGGAGACTATACCCTCCAGATTAGTAATAAATATAGAATAAGTATATATAAATTAAATATGGTATAATAAATCATCCTAACAATAATAAAAATCCTAAGGCCAGAACGAGTATCACATACAAATGATGATTAAAATATTTTTTATAAAATGGAAAACAGGAATACATATGATAAATCTATAAAAAATACCAAAAACTAAACTCTACTATCATCATAATCACTATATAGGTCCTCTAATCCTGTACTCTATCCTAGTACAGAATATCATACATATATAGTTGGGTGTGATAAAACACAATTTTATTGAATATTTTATTGATAATAAATGATATAATTTCCTCACATTGTGTTAAACATGTTTATTTATAAAATATTTGGGATTTGATCATTCATTTGAAAATTTGGTGAAAATTCCAGTTTTACCCTTAATAGTGCACTGTAGTATTTCAAAGATAAATATTTTTATGCTTATTATTTGAATTTTAAATTTTGTAACAGTGTTCCTAACTTAATTATCTACAACTTTTATTCAGGACACTAGAGCTAAAGAGTTCATTTGGTTGTTGAAATTGGGCCATGAAGTCAACGTTGGGCTGGGCTCGCCAGAATGGAGAAGGTTATGTATTTGGGCCATATCCTCTACATACGGGATTGGATTGAGCCCAAATTTTGAGGAACGCTCGGGGACATGATGTGTCACAAATAATCCTTCTGGAAGGCCGGTCTATTCACGCGTTTTGGAGGTCAAATTGGCGGTTCAAGTTGGAATAAAATATTTAGCCGAGATTTTCATTTCACACTTAAAAAGTTATGTATCCCTAGCCCTCACAAACTCTATTTAAAGGAGGTTTTAACTCTTTGAGAGGTCTGGTGGAGGCTTTGGGAAGGTGTGGCCGAAAGGGTGTCTCTTGGAAGCCCCTCACAACTCTTGGAAGAAGTAAGCCTTTGTGCAAACCTCTCTTCCAAAAAGGCTCTCATCTCTCACCTCTTCTTTGTATTTCTTTTCTTTCATGTTTGTTTCTTGAATTTTTCTTCAAATAATATTCTTTGTTCATCCCTATTCTTCTTATATTAATCTTCTTAATTGGGTTGGAATCAATAGTGGAGACAAGATTGGGTTCTACCCTTTCAATCCGTTGCTTATGCAAAACGTCTCCACGATGACTACACCACCCATGGAAGAGTAGTTCTTTTTAGTAATCGATCGACCACTATCCTTCTTCATTCATTTATTTTGAATCAATGAGCTACTGTAATTCAAATATTATGATCTATTAATTGAGTTTTTAATTTAAATGAAACTAAGCAAGCAATTTAATAGTTAACACAAAACACGCGAGGTCGGGAATTGTGTGAACTGTGAGAGCGCAACCTTAACCGGTAATTCAAAACCACATGGGATCAATTTGTAGAGTTCAAATATAATCCCTAAACTCAATTAATCCTCATTTCCAGAGTGGTTATGTGCCTTAATTTACCACTGACCATAAGCTAATTTTATAACATCAATCAAAGCAGGGTGTTGCGATTGCATGTTCTGAAGTTAGCATAAGGTTAAAATTCACTTCAATATTCGTGGTAAAGTTAATTCTCGTAGGGTTCGGGATTTAACAAATTAAGGGATCATAATTAAGTGAATATTAATTTAAATGATAATGATTAATAAATTATTGAAGAGGTAGAGTTAGATTGATTGCGTCTTTTAAATATTGTCTAAACAAACATCTTCTTGTTGTGTCATTTTAATCGAAATTCATTTCAAAACTAAAAACAAAAAAAATTATACAATCTTCTTCCAGCAAACTTCTTCTAGATTCATAAACTAAAACAAACCCCAGTACTTTAAAGTAGTGTTTTTATTCTATTCTATTTTATTTTATTTTTTTTATAATACCTCTAATAAGTTGTTAAATTCACTTCCTCCTTTGAGAGACGACCTTGGTCAGCCACTCTGCTGCACCTAAGTACCCCAAATTACACTAATCGTTTGAGGGCGCCCACAACAGCGCTCTTTCAAATTGGCGCCGTTTCCGGGGAGGTAAGTAATTATTTCAACCAATTAGAGGTATTTATTTTATTTTACAATTTAATTCTCTTCCTCTCTTCTTTCTTCCGTCTTTACCCAATCTGATTTTTTTTTCTTCTTCTTCTTTTATCTCTTTCTACTTCTTTTTGGACCATCAACTCAAACTTCTAATTTTTATTTTACTATGGTCCACATTCCTTCTTTTCATCTTTCATTGATTGATGACATGAAATAATCCCGAAGATCTCTTAGATCTTGACCCTGAGATTGAACGTAGCCTTAGGGCACGAATCAGACATTCTCAGTCTACGGGAAGTTTCAACATTCAACCAGTTGGAGAATTACTCCAATATCAGAACATTGAAATTGGAAGCAATTCAAATTCAACCATAAAACAAGAACCAATGGCTGGAAACAATGTAAATGAACTTAATAGAACCATTCGAGAATTGGCTGCACCTGATATTAACTATCAACCAAATTGTATTGCATACCCAAATCTCGAATCGGACTTCGAACTGAAATCTGGGTTAATTCACTTACTTCCAATGTTTCATGGCCTCTCTGGTGAGGATCCAAATAAACATTTGAAAGAATTTAATGTGGTTTGCTCAACCCTAAAACCTAGAAATGTCTCTGAAGATCAAATCAAACTAAGAGCATTCCCATTCTCACTTGATGGAGCTGCGAAAGATTGGATGTATTATTTACAACCCGAAGATGTAACTTGTTGGAACGATTTGAAACGTCTTTTCTTGCAGAGATTTTTTCCAGCATCAAGGACCACATCCATTCGAAAGGAGATATCCGGGATCAAGAAAGCCCAAGGGGAGTCAATGTATGAGTACTGGGAGAGATTCAAGAAGTTGTGTGCAAGATGCCCACATCACCAAATCAGTGAGCAACTACTCATCCAGTACTTCTATGAAGGACTCACACCCTTGGAGAGGAGCATGGTGGATGTTGCGGCTGGAGGAGCATTGGTGGACAAGACACCAGTAGCTGCGCGTGCGTTGATTGACAAGATGGCCCAAAACTCCCAACAATTCGGTGATAGAGGTACACCACATGTTCGAGGAGTACATCAAGTAAGTCCTTCTTCTCTTGAAAGTCATTTGATTGATACTAAGTTAGAAGAATTGACAACTATGGTGAGGCAGATTGCATTGGCTCAAAAGACATCTCTACCCCCTCCTTCAAGGCCTTGTGGTATTTGCACTGAGACAAGCCACCCGACTGACTGTTGCCCACAACTCCAAGAAATAGAAGATTGTGCAGCAGTCTTCCCTGGGAGACCATTTCAGCAGCAACAACAACAACCATATCCCCAAAAGAAGTTTGATCCAACATACAACCAAGGGTGGAAAGATCTAGAGGACATGAGGTATGGCTCTGGACAACAACAAAGGCCCCCTTTTCAACCAAACTTCCAGCAGCCTCCACCTTACCAATAGGGTTTCCAACAACCCCAAAGGAGATTCGAAGCTCAAACATCAACGAGTCAGCAACAAGGGAATATCCCCCACCAAAGGTAGATTCTAATACTGATGATCTTTTGAAGCAAATTGTTCTTAATCAACAGAATGAGCTGAAGAGTCAAAGTTCAGAGCTGAGGGAGTTGAAGACTCAAATGATTCATATTGCCACCGCCCTCCATGAACTTGTGAGTAAGAATTCTGGAAATCTACCTTCCCAACCCACTCCAAATCCAAAGGGGAATGTTAGTGCCATCACATTGAGAAGTGGGAAGAAAATGAACGATACATCTGCACCTACCATTCCACCGGGATTCACCTCAACTTCAGAGAAGCCACATTCCATACCAACTGATGAACAATCCAAGGAGAAAGATAAAGGTAAGAAAAAGATTGATGATGTTCCTCCTAAACCCCTTCCTTTTCCAAACAGGGTTGTTCAAACCAAGAAGATGGCTGGAGAAGCAATGAAAAAGGAGGTTTTGGACACATTCAAGCGTGTGGAGATCAACATTCCTCTACTTGAAGCCATTAAGCAAATCCCAAGGTATGCCAAATTCTTAAAAGAACTCTGCACCAATCGAAGAGGGCTCAAGGGAAATGAGAGGATAAACCTTGGAAGGAATGTCTCAGCACTCATTTCACCAACTCTAGCAATGCCAACAAAGTGCAAGGATCTAGGGACATTCACCATCCCATGCACCAGAGGGGAGTTGCACTTTTCTGATGCACTTTGTGATTTAGGTGCTTCCATAAATGCGATGCCTCACTCTGTATTCTCTTCCTTGCAGGTTGGTGAGTTGAATCCAACAAGAGTAGTGGTGCAATTGGCGAATAGAGCTACGGCATATCCAGCGAGAGTCCTTGAGGATGTGCTTGTCCGGGTAAGAGACATGATCTTTCCAGCGGATTTCTATGTTCTTAACATGGAGGATGATCAGGTAAGTTCTCATGCCCCCATTATCTTAGGTAGACCCTTCCTCAAAACTGCAAAAACTATCATAAATGTCAATGAGGGTACACTTTCCATGGAGTTTGGAGATGAAGTTGTGATATTTAATGTTATGGATTCCATGAAGTACCCCTCAGAGGACCATTCTGCTTTTTTTATCTCCCATTTTGAACCACCAAGTAAAAACATCATGGAATTGGATTGTCCTATGCTTAGGGAGATTATGAGTATTGGTTCTGGTTTAATGACTAAGAGAACTTCCACACCTATTTCTAATGAACAAGACTCTCTAAGATTTGATTTTGATGTGGATTCATATTCTGATTTTGATCATGTTCACTCTGATTATGAAATGGCTGTTGGGTATGCTGATGGATTTGATGCTTTATTCTATGATTTTGATGATGTCTATTCTGATACTGATGCTCTTTGTGCACATATTTCAGTTCCTTCAATGTCTCCATCCAAACTACACCCTCCTTCATTAGAACTCAATCCATTGCCACCAAATCTGAAATACTCATACTTGTTGAGTGGTGAGAGATTACCTGTTATCATTGCTAACAATCTCCCTTTTGAACATGAAGAAAGGCTTTTGAATATTTTGAGGGAGAACATTAGGGCAATTGGGTGGACCTTGGCTGACATATCAGGTATTAGCCCCTCCATTTGCATGCATAGGATTCTCTTGGAGGATGGGGCTAAACCGGTGAGACAACCACAAAGGAGACTCAATCCCACCCTCCTGGAAGTTGTTAAAAATGAAGTTGAGAAATTGCTCGAGGCAGGTATAATCTTTCCCATTTCAGATTCACAGTGGGTAAGTCCAATTCAGGTTGTGCCTAAGAAAACTGGTTTTACTGTTGTTAAAAATGAGAAAGATGATTTAGTTCCAATGAGGGTGCAAAATAGTTGGCGTGTGTGTATTGATTATAGGAAACTAAATCAGACCACTCGCAAGGACCATTTCCCCCTCCCATTTATTGATCAAATGCTCGAGAGACTAGCTGGGAAAACACACTATTGTTTCTTGGATGGATTTTCTGGATATTTTTAGGTTCCTATAGCTCCAGAGGATTAGGATAAGACTACATTCACCTGTCCCTTTGGCACATTTGCCTACCGGAGGATGCCATTTGGACTTTGCAACGCCCCAGGTACCTTCCAGAGATGTATGGTGAGTATTTTTTTTTGATTTTATTGAGACCTGCATGGAGGTATTTATGGATGATTTTACAGTGTATGGGTCTTCATTTGATAAATTTCTAAGTAGTTTGGGAAATGTGTTGAATCGTTGTATTGAGAAGAATCTGGTCCTGAACTTTGAAAAGTGTCATTTTATGGTAGAGCATGGCATTGTCTTAGGGCATGTGGTGTCAAAACATGGGATAGAGGTTGATAGATCTAAGGTAGAAATTATTTCATCCTTACCCTATCCTTCATGTGTGCGTGATGTTAGATCTTTCCTAGGGCGTGCAGGATTTTATCGGTGCTTCATCAAAGATTTTAGTAAGATCGCTCTTCCTATGTCACGATTACTTCAAAAAGATTATGATTTTGTGTTTGATGATTCTTGTAGGACTTCCTTTGATGAGCTAAAGTAGTGTCTAACCACTCCACCTATCATACAGCCCCCACGGTGGGACCTTCCATTTGAGCTTATGTGTGACGCCTCCAACTTGCGGTTGGAGCTGTCTTATCTCAGAGGGTGGAAGGACGTTCACATGTGATCGCCTATGCATCAAGGACACTGGATTCAGCCCAATAAAATTACACAACCACAGAAAAAGAGTTTCTTGCTATCATATTTTCTTTAGATAAATTCCGTTCATATTTATTGGGCTCTAAAGTAGTTGTTTTTTCTGACCATGCAGCTTTGAGGTACCTCCTGAAGAAGCCAGATGAAAAGCCGCGACTTATCTGTTGGATGCTCCTTCTTCAAGAGTTTGAAATCGTGATAAAGGACAAAAAGGGGTCAGAAAACTTAGTGGCGGACCACATGAGTAGGCTTACTCACACACTAGAGGGTGACACCTTGGACCAGGTACCACTTCGGGACACTTTCCCCGATGAGCATCTCTATACCATATCAGGTAAGCATCCTTGGTATGCTGATTTAGTTAATTACATTGTTGGCTCTGAAATCCCAGTAAATTTGAAGAAACATCAAGTCCAAAAATTAAAGAGTGAGTCAAGATTTTATGTTTGGGATGATCCATACTTATGGCGCATGTGTAGTGACCAAGTCATTAGGAGGTGTGTTCCCGATCATGAGTTTGAGTCTGTTTTGCATTTCTGTCATACACTTGCATGTGGTGGACACTTTGGACCCCAATGGATAGCTAGGAAAGTTTTGGACTCTGGATTATATTGGCCTAGATTATTCCATGATTCCCATGTGTTTTGTAAGTCATGCTCTCGTTGCCAACACACTGGGAACATTTCTAGGAGACATGAGATGCCCCAACAACCCATACTATTTTGTGAGATTTTTGATGTATGGGGAATTGACTTTATGGGTCCTTTTCCTAGTTCATTTGGATTTTTGTACATTTTGGTTGCTGTTGATTATGTGAGTAAATGGGTGGAGGCCAAGGCCACCAGGACTGACGATTCTCATGTTGTTGTGGACTTTGTCAAAGCACAAATTTTTTGCAGGTTTGGAGTACCAAAGGCCATCATCAGTGACCAAGGGACACACTTTTGCAATAGGAATTTTGCTTCCCTCCTTCGAAAGTATGGGGTGACACACAAAACATCAACACCATACCACCCCCAAACAAATGGCCAGGCTGAGGTTTCAAATCGTGAGTTGAAACAAATCTTGGAGAAAACCGTGCAGCCAAATAGGAAGGATTGGAGCAAGCGCTTGGATGATGCATTGTGGGCTTATAGGACAGAATACAAGACCCCCATTGGTATGTCCCCATTTCGGATTGTTTTTTGGAAAGAGTGTCATCTCCCCGTGGAAGTCGAGCATCGGGCATATTGGGCTATAAAGAAATGTAACATGGATTTGGCCCAAGCTGGAATTCAAAGGAAGTTGCAAATTCAAGAGCTTGAGGAGATTCGATTGTCATCATATGAGAACTCAAGGCTCTACAAGGAAAGATCAAAAGCAGCTCATGACAAAATGATCCAACAAAGGGAGTTTCATGTTGGAGAGAAAGTCCTTCTCTATAGTTCACGACTGAAGTTGATTCCTGGTAAGTTGTGTTCCAGATGGTTAGGTCCTTATATTGTGTCTAATGTTTTTCCTTATGGTGCAGTGGAGATCACACAAGAGGACACTGGAAGGATCTTTACAGTCAATGGGAAACGTTTGAAGAGATACATTGAAGGACATCCTACTGATGCAGTGGATTTTATCACACTGCATGACCCCATCATCACTTGATCACATCAGGCTGTTCCTAACCCTTTCACTTTTATATTATTTGTCCTATTTAAAAATTCTGCATTTCATGTGCATATATCATCTCACGGGTTCACATTGAGGACAATGCAATATTTTAAGTGTGGGGGAGGGAACCTTTTAGTTTAGTAATTTCAATTGTTTTCCTGTTAAAAAAAACCAAAAAAAAAAATTTTGTGTGTTTTTCAAAATTTGTGTGTTTATTTTACAATTTTCTTTGTGTTTTTGAAACTTTTGGGCTGAAATGATTCTCATAACCATTTTTAAATCCATATCAATAAGTGAAACAATTTACCCCTTGAAACTAAGCTTAAATGAATGCTGAAATGACTTTGTTTCAAGTTCAAACATTTAGTAATTTCATGAAAAGTACGCTGAATTTTGAATCCCATGCCAATATCACTGTCTTTATATTTGAAATCACTTTCCTGTGAGGCTTCTAAACCATTATTTTCATATTCTTTACATTCACCTCACTTCTTGAGAGAACCAAACCATACTTGATTTAACCAGAATTTGATCTATTCCTGTCAAAACTTGAGGGTTTGAGGTACTTATGTTTAAATGATTGAGGCATTTGTTTGGTATTAAAGCCCCTATTTCAAAGAATCCTTTTTTATAATGGCCTACCTTGAATATTTAATCCTTGTAGCCCTTATAATCCATGCACAACCTGTTAGGTTAAGCCATATTACAAGCCAATTTTCCCTATCCAACCAACTCTTGAAGTGAAATTGCATAATCTAGTTGAGCTTAAGTGTGGGGGAAGTTGTCTTGGGTTGTGCCACCACATTATGTGATACTTTGGGTGGAAAATTAAATTCTGAAGAGATGTGTTTGCTACTAAAGAAAGTCATTATATTGAAAGCTGTGCCTTTTCTGGAGCTTTCATGACAAGTGAAGCTGTGCCTTTTCTGGAGCTTCTAATTGAGGTGGAAAGCTGTGCCCATCTGGAGCTTTCAAGAAAATCATGTTTGAGAAGATTGACATTTTTTATGCTGAAATGATGAATGGTGTAAACCTTTCATTAATTTTCATGATTATGGAGCTGAATTGATACTATGGGGATTGAAGAGAAGACCATAATTAAGTGAAAATTAGATTAATGCAATTTTGCTTCAAAAGAGTCAAGCCCACCTCATTCAGCCTCAGAGTTTTTCACATCTTAATCCTACCAACCGAAAGCCACAGAACAACCCTAAAAAGTCCTCATGACAAACATATGTCCTTGACTCACATTGGGTAGCTATGTAGGAATCTATCAAGCCTATGGTGACCCTTGTATGAGTTTGGATGAGAAAGACATTGCAAAAAAAATTGATATTTGAGTGATGAGAGAAAATTCAAGCGAGGTAAGTGTTTTGTGCATGGGTGGATAAATGAAGTGGAAATATATTGAATGATATAAATGGAGAACTTGAAATAAGGTTTTTTATGAGGCATGATATCTTTTTATTCTTGGTGTGAAATTGATTGATCTTAAAGATATGTGTTTTAAAATTGGTTTTGATTTGATATTGATGTTTACTTGATATGAGGTTTTGCCCAGGTGTGCAAAAGGGTAAGTGTGGGGGAGTTGATAAAACACAATTTTATTGAATATTTTATTGATAATAAATGATATAATTTCCTCACATTGTGTTAAACATGTTTATTTATAAAATATTTGGGATTTGATCATTCATTTGAAAATTTGGTGAAAATTCCAGTTTTACCCTTAATAGTGCACTGTAGTATTTCAAAGATAAATATTTTTATGTTTATTATGTGAATTTTAAATTTTGTAACAGTGTTCCTAACTTAATTATCTACAACTTTTATTCAGGACACTAGAGCTAAAGAGTTCATTTGGTTGTTGAAATTGGGCCATGAAGTCAAAGTTGGGCTGGGCTCGCCAGAATGGAGAAGGTTCTGTATTTGGGCCATATCCTCTACATACGGGCTTGGATTGAGCCCACATTTTGAGGAAATCTCGGGTACATGATGTGTCACAAATAATCCTTCTGGAAGGCCGGTCTATTCACGCGTTGTAGAGGTCAAATTGGAGGTGCAAGTTGGAATAAAATATTTAGCCGAGATTTTCATTTCACACTTAAAAAGTTATGTATCCCTAGCCCTCACAAACTCTATTTAAAGGGGGTTTTAACTATTTGAGAGGGCTGGTGGAGGATTTGGGAAGGTGTGGCCGAAAGGTTGTCTCTTGGGAGCCCCTCACAACTCTTGTAAGAAGTAAGCCTTTGTGCAAACCTCTCTTCCAAAAAGGCTCTCCTCTCTCACCTCTTCTTTGTATTTCTTTTCTTTCATGTTTGTTTCTTGAATTTTTCTTCAAATAATATTCGGTGTTCATCCCCCTTCTTCTTATCTTAATCTTCTTAATTGGGTTGGAATCAATAGTGGAGACAAGATTGGGTTCTACCCTTTCAATCCGTTGCTTATGCAAAACGTCTCCACGATGACTACACCACCCATGGAAGAGTAGTTCTTTTTAGTAATCGATCGACCTCTATCCTTCTTCATTAATTTATTTTGAATCAATGAGATAATGTAATTCACATATTATGATCTATTAATTGAGTTTTTAATTTAAATGAAACTAAGCAAGCAATTGAATAGTTAACACAAAACACGCGAGGTCGGGAATTGTGTGAACTGTGAGAGCGCAACCTTAACCGGTAATTCAAAACCACATGGGATCAATTTGTAGAGTTCAAATATAATCCCTAAACTCAATTAATCCTCATTTCCAGAGTGGTTATGTGCCTTAATTTACCACTGACCATAATCTAATTTTAGAACATCAATCAAAGCAGGGTGTTGCGATTGCATGTTCCGAAGTTAGCCTAAGGTTAAAATTCACTTCAATATTCGTGGTAAAGTTAATTCTCGTAGGGTTCGGGATTTAACAAATTAAGGGATCATAATTAAGTGAATATTAATTTAAATGATAATGATTAATAAATGATTGAAGAGGTAGAGTTAGATTTATTACATCTTTTAAATATTGTCTAAACAAACATCTTCTTGTTGTGTCATTTTAATCGAAATTCATTTCAAAACTAAAAACAAAAAAAAAATATACAATCTTCTTCCAGCAAACTTCTTCTAGATTCATAAACTAAAAAAAACCCCAATCCTTTAAAGTAGTGTTTTTATTCTATTCTATTTTATTTTATTTTTTTTATAATACCTCTAATAAGTTGTTAAATTCACTTCCTCCTTTGAGAGACGACCTTGGTCAGCCACTCTGCTGCACCTAAGTACCCCAAATTACACTAATCATTTGAGGGCGCCCACGACAGCGCTCTTTCAAATTGGCGCCGTTGCCGGGGAGGTAAATTATTATTTCAACCAATTAGAGGTATTTATTTTATTTTACATTTTAATTCTCTTCCTCTCTTCTTTCTTCCGTCTTTACCCAATCTGATTTTTTTTTCTTCTTCTTCTTTTATCTCTTTCTACTTCTTTTTAGACCATCAACTCAAACTTCTAATTTTTATTTTACTATGGTCCACATTCCTTCTTTTCATCTTTCATTGATTGATGACACGAACTAATCCCGAAGATATCTTAGATCTTGACCCTGAGATTGAACGTAGCCTTAGGGCACGAATCAGACATTCTCAGTCTACGGGAAGTTTCAACATTCAACCAGTTGGAGAATTACTCCAATATCAGAACATTGAAATTGTAAGCAATTCAAATTCAACCATAAAACAAGAACCAATTGCTGGAAACAATGGAAATGAACTTAATAGAACCATTCGAGAATTGGCTGCACCTGATATTAACTATCAACCAAATTGTATTGCATACCCAAATCTCGAATCAGACTTCGAACTGAAATCTGGGTTAATTCACTTACTTCCAAAGTTTCATGGCCTCTCTGGTGAGGATCCAAATAAACATTTGAAAGAATTTAATGTGGTTTGCTCAACCCTAAAACCTAGAAATGTCTCTGAAGATCAAATCAAACTAAGAGCATTCCCATTCTCACTTGATGGAGCTGCGAAAGATTGGATGTATTATTTACAACCCGAAGATGTAACTTGTTGGAACGATTTGAAACGTCTTTTCTTGCAGAGATTTTTTCCAGCATCAAGGACCACATCCATTCGAAAGGAGATATCGGGGATCAAGCAAGCCCAAGGGGAGTCAATGTATGAGTACTGGGAGAGATTCAAGAAGTTGTGTGCAAGCTGACCACATCACCAAATCAGTGAGAAACTACTCATCCAGTACTTCTATGAAGGACTCACACCCTTGGAGAGGAGCATGGTGGATGCTGCGGCTGGAGGAGCATTGGTGGACAAGACACCAGTAGCTGCGCGTGCGTTGATTGAAAAGATGGCCCAAAACTCCCAACAATTCGGTGATAGAGGTACACCACATGTTCGAGGAGTACATCAAGTAAGTCCTTCTTCTCTTGAAAGTCATTTGATTGATACTAAGTTAGAAGAATTGACAACTATGGTGAGGCAGATTGCATTGGCTCAAAAGACATCTCTACCCCCTCCTTCAAGGCCTTGTGGTATTTGCACTGAGACAAGCCACCCGACTGACTGTTGCCCACAACTCCAAGAAACAGAAGATTGTGCAGCAGTGTTCCCTGGGAGACTATTTCAGCAGCAACAACAACAACCATATCCCCAAAAGAAGTTTGATCCAACATACAACCAAGGGTGGAAAGATCTATAGGACATGAGGTATGGCTCTGGACAACAACAAAGGCCCCCTTTTCAACCAAACTTCCAGCAGCCTCCACCTTACCAATAGGGTTTCCAACAACCCCAAAGGAGATTCGAAGCTCAAACATCAACGAGTCAGCAACAAGGGAATATCCCCCACCAAAGGTAGATTCTAATACTGATGATCTTTTGAAGCAAATTGTTCTTAATCAACAGAATGAGCTGAAGAGTCAAAGTTCAGAGCTGAGGGAGTTGAAGACTCAAATGAGTCAGATTGCCACCGCCCTCCATGAACTTGTGAGTAAGAATTCTGGAAATCTACCTTCCCAACCCACTCCAAATCCAAAGGGGAATGTTAGTGCCATCACATTGAGAAGTGGGAAGCAAATGAACGATACATCTGCACCTACCATTCCACCGGGATTCACCTCAACTTCAGAGAAGCCGCATTCCATACCAACTGATGAACAATCCAAGGAGAAAGATAAAGGTAAGAAAAAGATTGATGATGTTCCTCCTAAACCCCTTCCTTTTCCAAACAGGGTTGTTCAAACCAAGAAGATGGCTGAAGAAGCAATGCAAAAGGAGGTTTTGGACACATTCAAGCGTGTGGAGATCAACATTCCTCTACTTGAAGCCATTAAGCAAATCCCAAGGTATGCCAAATTCTTAAAAGAACTCTGCACCAATCGAAGAGGGCTCAAGGGAAATGAGAGGATAAACCTTGGAATGAATGTCTCAGCACTCATTTCACCAACTCTAGAAATGCCAACAAAGTGCAAGGATCCAGGGACATTCACCATCCCATGAACCATAGGGGAGTTTCACTTTTCTGATGCACTTTGTGATTTAGGTGCTTCCATAAATGTGATGCCTCACTCTGTATTCTCTTCCTTGCAGGTTGGTGAGTTGAATCCAACAAGAGTAGTGGTGCAATTGGCGAATAGAGCTACGGCATATCCAGTAGGAGTCCTTGAGGATGTACTTGTCCGGGTAAGAGACATGATCTTTCCAGCGGATTTCTATGTTCTTAACATGGAGGATGATCAGGTAAGTTCTCATACCCCCATTATCTTAGGTAGACCCTTCCTCAAAACTGCAAAAACTATCATAAATGTCAATGAGGGTACACTTTCCATGGAGTTTGGATATGAAGTTGTGATATTTAATGTTATGGATTCCATGAAGTACCCCTCAGAGGACCATTCTGCTTTTTTTATCTCCCATTTTGAACCACCAAGTAAAAACATCATGGAATTGGATTGTCCTATGCTTAGGGAGATTATGAGTATTGGTTCTGGTTTAATGACTAAGAGAACTTCCACACCTATTTCTAATGAACAAGACTCTCTAAGATTTGATTTTGATGTGGATTCATATTCTGATTTTGATCATATTCACTCTGATTATGAAATGGCTGTTGAGTATGCTGATGGATTTGATGCTTTATTCTATGATTTTGATGATGTCTATTCTGATACTGATGCTCTTTGTGCACATATTTTAGTTCCTTCAATTTCTCCATCCATACTACACCCTCCTTCATTAGAACTCAAGCCATTGCCACCAAATCTGAAATACTCATACTTGTTGAGTGGTGAGAGATTACCTGTTATCATTGCTAACAATCTCCCTTTTGAACATGAAGAAAGGCTTTTGAATATTTTGAGGGAGAACATCAGGGCGATTGGGTGGACCTTGGCTGACATATCAGGTATTAGCCCCTCCATTTGCATGCATAGGATTCTCTTGGAGGATGGGGATAAACCGGTGAGACAACCACAAAGGAGACTCAATCCCACCCTCCTGGAAGTTGTTAAAAAGGAAGTTGAGAAATTGCTCGAGGCAGGTATAATCTTTCCCATTTCAGATTCACAGTGGGTAAGTCCAATTCAGGTTGTGCCTACGAAAACTGGTTTTACTGTTGTTAAAAATGAGAAATATAATTTAGTTCCAATGAGGGTGCAAAACAGTTGGCGTGTGTGTATTGATTATAGGAAACTAAATCAGACCACTCGCAAGGACCATTTCCCCCTCCCATTTATTGATCAAATGCTCGAGAGACTAGCTGGGAAAACACACTATTGTTTCTTGGATGGATTTTCTGGATATTTTCAGGTTCCTATAGCTCCAGAGGATCAGGAGAAGACTACATTCACCTGTCCCTTTGGCACATTTGCCTACCGGAGGATGCCATTTGGACTTTGCAATGCCCCAGGTACCTTCCAGAGATGTATGGTGAGTATTTTTTCTGATTTTATTGAGACCTGCATGGAGGTATTTATGGATGATTTTACAGTGTATGGGTCTTCATTTGATGAATGTCTAAGTAGTTTGGGAAATGTGTTGAATCGTTGTATTGAGAAGAATCTGGTCCTGAACTTTGAAAAGTGTCATTTTATGGTAGAGCATGGCATTGTCTTAGGGCATGTGGTGTCAAAACATGGGATAGAGGTTGATAGATCTAAGGTAGAAATTATTTCATCCTTACCCTATCCTTCATGTGTGCGTGATGTTAGATCTTTCCTAGGGCATGCAGGATTTTATCGGCGCTTCATCAAAGATTTTAGTAAGATCGCTCTTCCTATGTCACGATTACTTCAAAAATATTATGATTTTGTGTTTGATGATTCTTGTAGGACTTCCTTTTATGAGCTAAAGAAGTGTCTCACCACTCCACCTATCATACAGCCCCCACGGTGGGACCTTCCATTTGAGCTTATGTGTGACGCCTCCAACTTCGCGGTTGGAACTGTCTTATCTCAGAGGGTGGAAGGATGTTCACATGTGATCGCCTATGCATCAAGGACACTGGATTCAGCCCAATCAAATTACACAACCATAGAAAAAGAGTTTCTTGCTGTCATATTTTCTTTAGATAAATTCTGTTCATATTTATTGGGCTCTAAAGTAGTTGTTTTTTCTGACCATGCAGCTTTGAGGTACCTCCTGAAGAAGCCAGATGCAAAGCCGCGACTTATCTGTTGGATGCTCCTTCTTCAAGAGTTTGAAATCGAGATAAAGGACAAAAAGGGGTCAGAAAACTTGGTGGCGGACCACATGAGTAGGCTTACTCACACACTAGAGGGTGACACCTTGGACCAGGTACCACTTCGGGACACTTTCCCCGATGAGCATCTCTATACCATATCAGGTAAGCATCCTTGGTATGCTGATTTAGTTAATTACATTGTTGGCTCTAAAATCCCAGTAAATTTGAAGAAACATCAAGTCCAAAAATTAAAGAGTGAGTCAAGATTTTATGTTTGGGATGATCCATACTTATGGCGCATGTGTAGTGACCAAGTCATTAGGAGGTGTGTTCCTGATCATGAGTTTGAGTCTGTTTTTCATTTCTGTCATACACTTGCATGTGTTGGACACTTTGGACCCCAACGGACAGCTAGGAAAGTTTTGGACTCTGGATTATATTGGCCTAGATTATTCCATGATGCCCATGTGTTTTGTAAGTCATGCTCTCGTTGCCAACACACTGGGAACATTTCTAGGATACATGAGATGCCCCAACAACCCATACTATTTTGTGAGATTTTTGATGTATGGGGAATCGACTTTATGGGTCTTTTTCCTAGTTCATTTGGATTTTTGTACATTTTGGTTCCTGTTGATTATGTGAGTAAATGGGTGGAGGCCAAGGCCACCAGGACTGACGATTCTCATGTTGTTGTGGACTTTGTCAAAGCACAAATTTTTTACAGGTATGGAGTACCAAAGGCCATCATCAGTGACCAAGGGACACACTTTTGCAATAGGAATTTTGCTTCCCTCCTTCGAAATTATGGGGTGACACACAAAACATCAACACCATACCACCCCCAAACAAATGGCCAGGCTGAGGTTTCAAATCGTGAGTTGAAACAAATCTTGGAGAAAACCGTGCAGCCAAATAGGAAGGATTGGAGCAAGCGCTTGGATGATGCATTGTGGGCTTATAGGACAGCATACAAGACCCCCATTGGTATGTCCCCATTTCAGATTGTTTTTGGGAAAGCGTGTCATCTCCCCGTGGAATTCGAGCATCGGGCATATTGGGCTATAAAGAAATGTAACATGGATTTGGCCCAAGCTGGAATTCAAAGGAAGTTGAAAATTCAAGAGCTTGAGGAGATTCGATTGTCATCATATGAGAACTCAAGGCTCTACAAGGAAAGATCAAAAGCAGCTCATGACAAAATGATCCAACAAAGGGAGTTTCATGTTGGAGAGAAAGTCCTTCTCTATAGTTCACGACTGAAGTTGATGCCTGGTAAGTTGCGTTCCAGATGGTTAGGTCCTTATATTGTGTCTAATGTTTTTCCTTATGGTGCAGTGGAGATCACACAAGAGGACACTGGAAGGAGCTTTACAGTCAATGAGAAACGTTTGAAGAGATACATTGAAGGACATCCTACTGATGCAGTGGATTTTATCACACTGCATGACCCCATCATCACTTGATCACATCAGGCTGTTCCTAACCCTTTCACTTTTATATTATTTGTCCTATTTAAAAATTCTGCATTTCATGTGCATATATCATCTCACGGGTTCACATTGAGGACAATGACATATTTTAAGTGTGGGGGAGGGAACCTTTTAGTTTAGTAATTTCAATTGTTTTCCTGTTAAAAAAAAACCAAAAAAAAAAATTTTTTCTGTGTTTTTCAAAATTTGTGTGTTTATTTTACAATTTTCTTTTTGTTTTTGAAACTTTTGGTCTGAAATGATTATCATAACCATTTTTAAATCCATATAAATAAGTGAAAAAATTTACCCCTTGAAACTAAGCTTAAATGAATGCTGAAATGACTTTGTTTCAAGTTCAAACATTTAGTAATTTCATGAAAAGTACGCTGAATTTTGAATCCCATGCCAATCTCACTGTCTTTATATTTGAAATCACTTTCCTGTGAGGCTTCTAAACCATTATTTTCATATTCTTTACATTCACCTCACTTCTTGAGAGAACCAAACCATACTTGATTTAACCAGAATTTGATCTATTCCTGTCAAAACTTGAGGGTTTGAGGTACTTATGTTTAAATGATTGAGGCATTTGTTTGGTATTAAAGCCCCTATTTCAAAGAATCCTTTTTTATAATGGCCTACCTTGAATATTTAATCCTTTTAGCCCTTAGAAGCCATGCACAACCTGTTAGGTTAAGCCATATTACAAGACAATTTTCCCTATCCAACCAACTCTTGAAGTGAAATTGCATAATCTAGTTGAGCTTAAGTGTGGGGGAAGTTGTCTTGGGTTGTGCCACCACATTATGTGATACTTTGGGTGGAAAATTAAATTCTGAAGAGATGTGTTTGCTACTAAAGAAATTCATTATATTGAAAGCTGTGCCTTTTCTGGAGCTTTCATGACAAGTGAAGTTGTGCCTTTTCTGGAGCTTCTAATTGAGGTGGAAAGCTGTGCCCATCTGGAGCTTTCAAGAAAATCATGTTTGAGAAGATTGACATTTTTTATGCTGAAATGATGAATGGTGTAAACCTTTCATGAATTTTCATGATGATGGAGCTGAATTGATACTATGGGGATTGAATAGAAGACCATAATTAAGTGAAAATTAGATTAATGCAATTTTGCTTCAAAAGAGTCAAGCCCTCCTCATTCAGCCTCAGAGTTTTTCACATCTTAATCCTACCAACCGAAAGCCACAGAACAACCTTGAAAAGTCCTCATGATAAACATATGTCCTTGACTCACATTGGGTAGCGATGTAGGAATCTATCAAGCCTATGGTGACCCTTGTATGAGTTTGGATGAGAAAGACATTGCAAAAAAATTGATATTTGAGTGATGAGAGAAAATTCAAGCGAGGTAAGTGTTTTGTGCATGGGTGGATAAATGAAGTTGAAATATATTGAATGATATAAATGGAGAACTTGAAATAAGGTTTTTTATGAGGCATGATATCTTTTTATTCTTGGTGTGAAATTGATTGATCTTAAAGATATGTGTTTTAAAATTGGTTTTGATTTGATATTGATGTTTACTTGATATGAGGTTTTGCCCAGGTGTGCAAAAGGGTAAGTGTGGGGGAGTTGATAAAACACTATTTTATTGAATATTTTATTGCTAATAAATGATATAATTTCCTCACATTGTGTTAAACATGTTTATTTATAAAATATTTGGGATTTGATCATTCATTTGAAAATTTGGTGAAAATTCCAGTTTTACCCTTAATAGCGCACTGTAGTATTTCGAAGATAAATATTTTTATGTTTATTATTTGAATTTGAAATTTTGTAACAGTTTTCCTGACGTAAGTATCTACAACTTGTATTCAGGACACTAGAGCTAAAGAGTTCATTTGGTTGTTTTAATTGGGCCATGAAGTCAAAGTTGGGCTGGGCTCGCCAGAATGGAGAAGGTTCTGTATTTGGGCCATATCCTCTACATAAGGGCTTGGATTGACCCAAAATTTTGAGGAAAGCTCTGGGACATGATATGTCACAAATAATCCTTCTGGAAGGCCGGTCTATTCACGCGTTGTTGAGGTAAAATTGGCGGTGAAAGTTGGAATAAAATATTTAGCCGAGATTTTCATTTCACACTTAAAAAGTTATGTATCCCTAGCCCTCACAAACTCTATTTAAAGGGGGTTTTAACTCTTTGAGAGGGCTGCTGGAGACTTTGGGAAGGTGTGGCAGAAGGGTTTTCTCTTGGGAGCCCCTCACAACTCTTGGAAGAAGTAATCCTTTGTGCAAACCTCTCTTCCAAAAAGGCTCTCCTCTCTCACCTCTTCTTTGTATTTCTTTTCTTTCATGTTTGTTTCTTGAATTTTTCTTCAAATAATATTCTGTGTTCATCCCTATTCTTCTTATCTTAGTCTTCTTAATTGGGTTGGAATCAATAGTGGAGACAAGATTGGGTTCTACCCTTTCAATCCGTTGCTTATGCAAAACGTCTCCACGATGACTACACCACCCATGGAAGAGTAGTTCTTTTTAGTAATCGATCGACCTCTATCCTTCTTCATTAATTTATTTTGAATCAATGAGCTACTATAATTCACATATTATGATCAATTAATTGAGTTTTTAATTTAAATGAAACTAAGCAAGCAATTGAATAGTTAACACAAAACACGCGAGGTCGGGAATTGTGTGAACTGTGAGAGTGCAACCTTAACCGGTAATTCAAAACCACATGGGATCAATTTGTAGAGTTCAAATATAATCCCTAAACTCAATTAATCCTCATTTCCAGAGTGGTTATGTGCCTTAATTTACCACTGACCATAAGCTAATTTTAGAACATCAATCAAAGCAGGGTGTTGCGATTGCATGTTCCGAAGTTAGCCTAAGGTTAAAATTCACTTCAATATTCGTGGTAAAGTTAATTCTCGTAGGGTTCGGGATTTAAAAAATTAAGGGATCATAATTAAGTGAATATTAATTTAAATGATAATGATTAATAAATGATTGAAGAGGTAGAGTTAGATTGATTACGTCTTTTAAATATTGTCTAAACAAACATCTTCTTGTTGTGTCATTTTAATCGAAATTAATTTCAAAACTAAAAACAAAAAAAATTATACAATCTTCTTCCAGCAAACTTCTTATAGATTCATAAACTAAAATAAACCCCAATCCTTTAAAGTAGTGTTTTTATTCTATTCTATTTTATTTTATTTTTTTTATAATACCTCTAATAAGTTGTTAAATTCACTTCCTCCTTTGAGAGACGACCTTGGTCAGCCACTCTGCTGCACCTAAGTACCCCAAATTACACTAATCATTTGAGGGCGCCCACGACAGTGCTCTTTCAAATTGGCGCCGTTGCCGGGGAGGTAAGTAATTATTTCAACCAATTAGAGGTATTTATTTTATTTTACATTTTAATTCTCTTCCTCTCTTCTTTCTTCCGTCTTTACCCAATCTGATTTTTTTTCTTCTTATTATTTTATCTCTTTCTACTTCTTTTTGGACCATCAACTCAAACTTCTAATTTTTATTTTAATATGGTCCACATTCCTTCTTTTCATCTTTCATTGATTGATGACACAAACTAATCCCGAAGATCTCTTAGATCTTGACCCTGAGATTGAACGTAGCCTTAGGGCACGAATCAGACATTCTCAGTCTACGGGAAGTTTCAACATTCAACCAGTTGGAGAATTACTCCAATATCAGAACATTGAAATTGGAAGCAATTCAAATTCAACCATAAAACAAGAACCAATGGATGGAAACAATGGAAATGAACTTAATAGAACCATTCTAGAATTGGTTGCACCTGATATTAACTATCAACCAAATTGTATTGCATACCCAAATCACGAATCGGACTTCGAACTGAAATCTGGGTTAATTCACTTACTTCCAAAGTTTCATGGCCTCTCTGGTGAGGATCCAAATAAACATTTGAAAGAATTTAATGTGGTTTGCTCAACCCTAAAACCTATAAATGTCTCTGAAGATCAAATCAAACTAAGAGCATTCCCATTCTCACTTGATGGAGCTGCGAAAGATTGGATGTATTATTTACAACCCGAAGATGTAACTTGTTGGAACGATTTGAAACGTCTTTTCTTGCAGAGATTTTTTCCAGCATCAAGGACCACATCCATTCGAAAGGAGATATCGGGGATCAAGCAAGCCCAAGGGGAGTCAATGTATGAGTACTGGGAGAGATTCAAGAAGTTCTGTGCAAGCTGCCCACATCACCAAATCAGTGAGCAACTACTCATCCAGTACTTCTATGAAGGACTCACACCCATGGAGAGGAGCATGGTGGATGCTGCGGCTGGAGGAGCATTGGTGGACAAGACACCAGTAGCTGCGCGTGCATTGATTGACAAGATGGCCCAAAACTCCCAACAATTCGGTGATAGAGGTACACCACATGTTCGAGGAGTACATCAAGTAAGTCCTTCTTCTATTGAAAGTCATTTGATTGATACTAAGTTAGAAGAATTGACAACTATGGTGAGGCAGATTGCATTGGCTCAAAAGACATCTCTACCCCCTCCTTCAAGGCCTTGTGGTATTTGCACTGAGACAAGCCACCCGACTGACTGTTGCCCACAACTCCAAGAAAAAGAAGATTGTGCAGCAGTGTTACCTGGGAGACCATTTCAGCAGCAACAACAACAACCATATCCCCAAAAGAAGTCTGATCCAACATACAAACAAGGGTGGAAAGATCTAGAGGACATGAGGTATGGCTCTGGACAACAACAAAGGCCCCCTTTTCAACCAAACTTCCAGCAGCCTCCACCTTACCAACAGGGTTTCCAACAACCCCAAAGGAGATTCGAAGCTCAAACATCAACGAGTCAGCAACAAGGGAATATCCCCCACCAAAGGTAGATTCTAATACTAATGATCTTTTGAAGCAAATTGTTCTTAATCAACAGAATGAGCTGAAGAGTCAAAGTTCAGAGCTGAGGGAGTCGAAGACTCAAATGAGTCAGATTGCCACCGCCCTCCATGAACTTGTGAGTAAGAATTCTGGAAATCTATCTTCCCAACCCACTCCAAATCCAAAGGGGAATGTTAGTGCCATCACATTGAGAAGTGGGAAGCAAATGAACGATACATCTGCACCTACCATTCCACCGGGATTCACCTCAACTTCAGAGAAGCCGCATTCCATACCAACTGATGAACAATCCAAGGAGAAAGATAAAGGTAAGAAAAAGATTGATGATGTTCCTCCTAAACCCCTTCCTTTTCCAAACAGGGTTGTTCAAACCAAGAAGATGGCTGAAGAAGCAATGCAAAAGGAGGTTTTGGACACATTCAAGCGTGTGGAGATCAACATTCCTCTACTTGAAGCCATTAAGCAAATCCCAAGGTATGCCAAATTCTTAAAAGAACTCTGCACCAATCGAAGAGGGCTCAAGGGAAATGAGAGGATAAACCTTGGAAGGAATGTCTCAGCACTCATTTCACCAACTCTAGCAATGCCAACAAAGTGCAAGGATCTAGGGACATTCACCATCCCATGCACCATAGGGGAGTTGCACTTTTCTGATGCACTTTGTGATTTAGGTGCTTCCATAAATGTGATGCCTCACTCTGTATTCTCTTCCTTGCAGGTTGGTGAGTTGAAGCCAACAAAAGTAGTGGTGCAATTGGTGAATAGAGCTACGACATATCCAGCGGGAGTCCTTGAGGATGTACTTGTCCGGGTAAGATACATGATCTTTCCAGCGGATTTCTATGTTCTTAACATGGAGGATGATCAGGTAAGTTCTCATGCCCCCATTATCTTAGGTAGACCCTTCCTCAAAACTGCAAAAACTATCATAAATGTCAATTAGGGTACACTTTCCATGGAGTTTTGGAGATGAAGTTGTGATATTTAATGTTATGGATTCCATGAAGTACCCCTCAGAGGACCATTCTGCTTTTGTTATCTCCCATTTTGAACCACCAAGTAAAAACATCATGGAATTGGATTGTCCTATTCTTAGGGAGATTATGAGTATTGGTTCTGGTTTAATGACTAAGAGAACTTCCACACCTATTTCTAATGAACAAGACTCTCTAAGATTTGATTTTGATGTGGATTCATATTTTGATTTTGATCATGTTCACTCTGATTATGAAATGGTTGTTGAGTATGCTGATGGATTTGATGCTTTATTCTATGATTTTGATGATGTCTATTCTGATACTGATGCTCTTTGTGCACATATTTCAGTTCCTTCAATGTCTCCATCTATACTACACCCTCCTTCATTAGAACTCAAGCCATTGCCACCAAATCTGAAATACTCATACTTGTTGAGTGGTGAGAGATTACCTGTTATCATTGGTAACAATCTCCCTTTTGAACATGAAGAAAGGCTTTTGAATATTTTGAGGGAGAACATCAGGGCGATTGGGTGGACCTTGGCTGACATATCAGGTATTAGCCCCTCCATTTGCATGCATAGGATTCTCTTGGAGGATGGGGCTAAACCGGTGAGACAACCACAAAGGAGACTCAATCCCACCCTCCTGGAAGTTGTTAAAAAGGAAGTTGAGAAATTGCTCGAGGTAGCTATAATCTTTCCCATTTCATATTCACAGTGGGTAAGTCCAATTCAGGTTGTGCCTAAGAAAACTGGTTTTACTGTTGTTAAAAATGAGAAAGATGATTTAGTTCCAATGAGGGTGCAAAACAGTTGGCGTGTGTGTATTGATTATAGGAAACTAAATCAGACCACTCGCAAGGACCATTTCCCCCTCCCATTTATTGATCAAATGCTCGAGAGACTAGCTGGGAAAACACACTATTGTTTCTTGGATGGATTTTCTGGATATTTTCAGGTTCCTATAGCTCCAGAGGATCAGGAGAAGACTACATTCACCTGTCCCTTTGGCACATTTGCCTACCGGAGGATGCCATTTGGACTTTGCAACGCCCCAGGTACCTTCCAGGGATGTATGGTGAGTATTTTTTCTGATTTTATTGAGACCTGCATGGAGGTATTTATGGATGATTTTACAGTGTATGGGTCTTCATTTGATGAATTTCTAAGTAGTTTGGGAAATGTGTTGAATCGTTGTATTGAGAAGAATCTGGTCCTGAACTTTGAAAAGTGTCATTTTATGGTAGAGCATGGCATTGTCTTAGGGCATGTGGTGTCAAAACATGGGATAGAGGTTGATAGATCTAAGGTAGAAATTATTTCATCCTTACCCTATCCTTCATGTGTGCGTGATGTTAGATCTTTCCTAGGGCATGCAGGATTTTATCGGCGCTTCATCAAAGATTTTAGTAAGATCGCTCTTCCTATGTCACGATTACTTCAAAAAGATTATGATTTTGTGTTTGATGATTCTTGTAGGACTTCCTTTGATGAGCTAAAGAAGTGTCTGACCACTCCACCTATCATACAGCCCCCACGGTGGGACCTTCCATTTGATCTTATGTGTGACGCCTCCAACTTCGCGGTTGGAGCTGTCTTATCTCAGAGGGTAGAAGGACGTTCACATGTGATCGCCTATGCATCAAGGACACTGGATTCAGCCCAATCAAATTACACAACCACAGAAAAAGAGTTTCTTGCTGTCATATTTTCTTTAGATAAATTCCGTTCATATTTATTGGGCTCTAAAGTAGTTGTTTTTTCTGACCATGCAGCTTTGAGGTACCTCCTGAAGAAGCCAGATGCAAAGCCGCGACTTATCCGTTGGATGCTCCTTCTTCAAGAGTTTGACATCGAGATAAAAAACAAAAAGGGGTCAGAAAACTTGGTGGCGGACCACATGAGTAGGCTTACTCACACACTAGAGGGTGACACCTTGGACCTGGTACCACTTCGGGACACTTTCCCCGATGAGCATCTCTATACCATATCAGGTAAGCATCCTTGGTATGCTGATTTAGTTAATTACATTGTTGTCTCTGAAATCCCAGTAAATTTGAAGAAACATCAAGTCCAAAAATTAAAGAGTGAGTCAAGATTTTATGTTTGGGATGATCCATACTTATGGCGCATGTGTAGTGACCAAGTCATTAGGTGGTGTGTTCCCGATCATGAGTTTGAGTCTGTTTTTCATTTCTGTCATACACTTGCATGTGGTGGAAACTTTGGACCCCAACGGACAGCTAGGAAAGTTTTGGACTCTGGATTATATTGGCCTAGATTATTCCATGATGCCCATGTGTTTTGTAAGTCATGCTCTCTTTGCCTACACACTGGGAACATTTCTAGGAGACATGAGATGCCCCAACAACCCATACTATTTTGTGAGATTTTTGATGTATGGGGCATCGACTTTATGGGTCCTTTTCCTAGTTCATTTGGATTTTTGTACATTTTGGTTGCTGTTGATTATGTGAGTAAATGGGTGGAGGTCAAGGCCACCAGGACTGACGATTCTCATGTTGTTGTGGACTTTGTCAAAGCACAAATTTTTTGCAGGTTTGGAGTACCAAAGGCCATCATCAGTGACCAAGGGACACACTTTTGCAATAGGAATTTTGCTTCCCTCCTTCGAAAGTATGGGGTGACACACAAAACATCAACACCATACCACCCCCAAACAAATGGCCAGGCTGAGGTTTCAAATCGTGAGTTGAAACAAATCTTGGAGAAAACCGTGCATCCAAATAGGAAGGATTGGAGCAAGCGCTTGGATGATGCATTGTGGGCTTATAGGACAGCATACAAGACCCCCATTGGTATGTCCCCATTTCGGATTGTTTTTGGGAAAGCGTGTCATCTCCCCGTGGAAGTTGAGCATCGGGCATATTAGGCTATAAAGAAATGTAACATGGATTTGGCCCAAGCTGGAATTCAAAGGAAGTTGCAAATTCAAGAGCTTGAGGAGATTCGATTGTCATCATATGAGAACTCAAGGCTCTACAAGGAAAGATCAAAAGCAGCTCATGACAAAATGATCCAACAAAGGGAGTTTCATGTTGGAGAGAAAGTCCTTCTCTATAGTTCACGACTGAAGTTGATGCCTGGTAAGTTGCGTTCCAGATGGTTAGGTCCTTATATTGTGTCTAATGTTTTTCCTTATGGTGCAGTGGAGATCACACAAGAGGACACTGGAAGGAGCTTTACAGTAAATGGGAAACGTTTGAAGAGATACATTAAAGGACATCCTACTGATGCAGTGGATTTTATCACACTGCATGACCCCATCATCACTTGATCACATCAGGCTGTTCCTAACCCTTTCACTTTTATATTATTTGTCCTATTTAAAAATTCTGCATTTAATGTGCATATATCATCTCATGGGTTCACATTGAGGACAATGCAATATTTTAAGTGTGGGGGAGGGAACCTTTTAGTTTAGTAATTTCAATTGTTTTCCTGTTAAAAAAACCAAAAAAAAAATTTGTGTGTTTTTCAAAATTTGTGTGTTTATTTTACAATTTTCTTTGTGTTTTTGAAACTTTTGGGCTGAAATGATTCCCATAACCATTTTTAAATCCATATCAATAAGTGAAACAATTTACCCCTTGAAACTAAGCTTAAATGAATGCTGAAATGACTTTGTTTCAAGTTCAAACATTTAGTAATTTCATGAAAAGTACGCTGAATTTTGAATCCCATGCCAATCTCACTGTCTTTATATTTGAAATCACTTTCCTGTGAGGCTTCTAAACCATTATTTTCATATTCTTTACATTCACCTCACTTCTTGAGAGAACCAAACCATACTTGATTTAACCAGAATTTGATCTATTCCTATCAAAACTTGAGGGTTTGAGGTACTTATGTTTAAATGATTGAGGCATTTGTTTGGTATTAAAGCCCCTATTTCAAAGAATCCTTTTTTATAATGGCCTACCTTGAATATTTAATCCTTGTAGCCCTTAGAAGCCATGCACAACCTGTTAGGTTAAGCCATATTACAAGCCAATTTTCCCTATCCAACCAACTCTTGAAGTGAAATTTCATAATCTAGTTGAGCTTAAGTGTGGGGGAAGTTGTCTTGGGTTGTGCCACCACATTATGTGATACTTTGGGTGGAAAATTAAATTCTGAAGAGATGTGTTTGCTACTAAAGAAAGTCATTATATTGAAAGCTGTGCCTTTTCTGGAGCTTTCATGACAAGTGAAGCTGTGCCTTTTCTGGAGCTTCTAATTGAGGTGGAAAGCTGTGCCCATCTGGAGCTTTCAAGAAAATCATGTTTGAGAAGATTGACATTTTTTATGCTGAAATGATGAATAGTGTAAACCTTTCATGAATTTTCATGATGATGGAGCTGAATTGATACTATTGGTATTGAAGAGAAGACCATAATTAAGTGAAAATTAGATTAATGCAATTTTGCTTCAAAAGAGTCAAGCCCTCCTCATTCAGCCTCAGAGTTTTTCACATCTTAATCCTACCAACCGAAAGCCACAGAACAACCCTGAAAAGTCCTCATGATAAACATATTTCCTTGACTCACATCGGGTAGCGATGTAGGAATCTATCAAGCCTATGGTGACCCTTGTATGAGTTTGGATGAGAAAGACATTGCAAAAAAAATTGATATTTGAGTGATGAGAGAAAATTCAAGCGAGGTAAGTGTTTTGTGCATAGGTGGATAAATGAAGTGGAAATATATTGAATGATATAAATGGAGAACTTGAAATAAGGTTTTTTATGAGGAATTATATCTTTTTATTCTTGGTGTGAAATTGATTGATCTTAAAGATATGTGTTTTAAAATTGGTTTTGATTTGATATTGATGTTTACTTGATATGAGGTTTTGCCCAGGTGTGCAAAAGGGTAAGTGTGGGGGAGTTGATAAAACACTATTTTATTGAATATTTTATTGATAATAAATGATATAATTTCCTCACATTTTGTTAAACATGTTTATTTATAAAATATTTGGGATTTGATCATTCATTTGAAAATTTGGTGAAAATTCCAGTTTTACCCTTAATAGTGCACTGTAGTATTTCGAAGATAAATATTTTTATCTTTATTATTTGAATTTGAAATTTTGTAACAGTGTGCCTAACTTAATTATATACAACTTTTATTCAGGACACTAGATCTAAGGAGTTTATTTGGTTGTTGAAATTGGGCCATGAAGTCAAAGTTGGGCTGGGCTCGCCAGAATGGAGAAGGTTCTGTATTTGGGCCATATCCTCTACATACGGGCTTGGATTGAGCCCAAATTTTGAGGAAAGCTCGGGGACATGATTTTTCACAAATAATCCTTCTGTAAGGCCGGTCTATTCACGCGTTCTGTAGGTCAAATTGGCGGTGCAAGTTCAAATAAAATATTTAGCCGAGATTTTCATTTCACACTTAAAAAGTTATGTATCCCTAGCCTTCACAAAATCTATTTAAAGGGGGTTTTAACTCTTTGAGAGGGCTGGTGGAGGCTTTGGGAAGGTGTGGCCAAAAGGGTGTCTCTTGGGAGCCCCTCAAAACTCTTGGAATAAGTAAGCCTTTGTGCAAACCTCTCTTCCAAAAAGGCTCTCCTCTCTCACCTCTTCTTTGTATTTCTTTTCTTTCATGTTTGTTTCTTGAATTTTTCTTCAAATAATATTCTGTGTTCATCCCTCTTCTTCTTATCTTAATCTTCTTAATTGGGTTGGAATCAATAGTGGAGACAATATTGGGTTCTACCCTTTCAATCCGTTGCTTATGCAAAACGTCTCCACGATGACTACACCACCCATGGAAGAGTAGTTCTTTTTAGTAATCGATCGACATCTATCCTTCTTCATTCATTTATTTTGAATCAATGAGCTACTGTAATTCACATATTATGATATATTAATTGAGTTTTTAATTTAAATGAAACTAAGCAAGCAATTGAATATTTAACACAAAACACGCGAGGTCGGGAATTGTGTGAACTGTGAGAGCGCAACCTTAACCGGTAATTCAAAACCACATGGGATCAATTTGTAGAGTTCAAATATAATCCCTAAACTCAATTAATCCTCATTTCCAGAGTGGTTATGTGCCTTAATTTACCACTGACCATAAGCTAATTTTAGAACATCAATCAAAGCAGGGTGTTGCGATTGCATGTTCCGAAGTTAACCTAAGGTTAAAATTCACTTCAATATTCGTGGTAAAGTTAATTCTCGTAGGGTTCGGGATTTAACAAATTAAGGGATCATAATTAAGTGAATATTAATTTAAATGATAATGATTAATAAATGATTGAAGAGGTAGAGTTAGATTGATTACGTCTTTTAAATATTGTCTAAACAAACATCTTCTTGTTGTGTCATTTTAATCGAAATTCATTTCAAAACTAAAAACAAAAAAAAATTATACAATCTTCTTCCAGCAAACTTCTTCTAGATTCATAAACTAAAACAAACCCCAATCCTTTAAAGTAGTGTTTTTATTCTATTCTATTTTTTTTTATTTTTTTTATAATACCTCTAATAAGTTGTTAAATTCACTTCATCCTTTGAGAGACGACCTTGGTCAGCCACTCTGCTGCACCTAAGTACCCCAAATTATACTAATCATTTGAGGGCGCCCACGACAGCGCTCTTTCAGGGTGCCTTCCCTAATCCATACTTGCATACAAGTAATCTTCCTGGGTACCCAACGGTGGCCTAAACAGGGTGTGAGTAATACTTACAAGGGAACCACTAATAGTATCTAATTCATACCCATTTAGTTTGTATAAAATTAAGTGGTGGTAAGATATTATTTTAATCAGTGAATTTAATAAAATATAACACATGTCATCTCGATTCCCCATGGAACACCCAGTAGACTATACCTGCTTTGGCCTAAGATAAAACACATCTAGACATACCATAATATAAATATATATACATATTAATGTATATATAGATATATATTCACCAATAAGGACCCAATTCTTAATACCCAGGCATCCAAATAATAATATCATGCAAGTATCAACTTCAAATAAGAGACATTATGCCCAATGATCTTACATAAAAGACCGGGAATATCATTCCCATCAGTTTAATTGACACATAAATAATAATAATAATAATAATAATAATAAGTATTGCCTTACCCAGCATGTTTGATTAGAATAAAAGTTAAGGGATATGTGCCTAACAATTCAATAAGTAGTTATATGGGGTGCCATACCCAACAGTTTAATAGCTAATGATATGGGGCACCATGCCCAACAATTAAATAATTAAGGTGGAATGTTATGACCAATAATGGGGAACATCATGTCCTATAATCTCAAAAATTAAAGAGGTTCACCATTTCCACTAACAAGGAACATCATGTCTGATAATTTCACCAATTGAATAGGGTTTCCATGCCCACTAACAAGAAATGGCATGCCTTATAATTTCAAGTAAATGATTTGACCATCATTGCCAACATTTTTTAACTATTTATAAACATTTATTTAATGTTTATTAATACAATTAAATTTATTCATTTAGTTAAATACTTTATAATGGCCAAGAAGGATCTAGGACCAAGGGTGTGTAAAGATTCATGTACAACATCTCTATCCAATAAATTCATTCCATTATAATTTTCATTCCAATTATAAGTGGATAAGAATCAATAATTATATTTAACCAATTGAATATGTCTAATTGAAGAATACTTTATACTATAATTCAATTATTTTTATTTTATTAGACTGGTCCTTTGTGACCTTCATGTATAAAATAAATGATCAAGGACCAAGCGGTTCATCCAAACCATTTAATTCATTGATGTATTTCATATTTTTAGAGAAATGTAAGTAAAGTCATGCATGAGTCATAGGAGAAACATATTATAAATAATGAAATTTTAAATTGAAATTATATAGAACACCTACCTCATGCTTAGTTTACATCACTTATCCAATATCAGGATTTGATTCGATCCAAAATGAGAGAAATCATAAGAATCAAAAAATGACTTGAAAATAGGGCATAAAATCTCTGATGGAAATAACATCCACTAAGGAAAAGAAAATAGATAAATAAGGAAAGAGGGATATTATAGTTACCTCTAGGATTCTAATTCATCTGGTATAAATTAAATTTTCCCATAAATAAGCGATATCCACCCATGGTGGAAGGATGAGGAGGAGGAGCACACAAAGGGAACTACTAGAGAAATGAGGGAGGAAAGAAGTGTAAACCCCGCATGGTTGCATGATCTGGAAACTGATTAGAGTTGGAAAATGGAAATTTTTCCCCTTTATAAGAGGTACGTGATTAGGTTTCATGGTTTGGAAAACTGTGTAACAACCATATGGTTACACTATCCAAATTACACCCTGATCCTCATAGTGGACTCACACAGTTTACAAACCATTCTCCAACCATATGAAGATACAATCTCAAAGAACGCCTACCCCAAATGGTTGAAGTGTAGGTTTAAAAAAACTATGTGTCAACCATGAGAGTATCTCAGCAGCTATGAACCATTTCACATGGTTTCCTGGTCCACCACTCATGGTAAACCAAACTGTGTTCCCATATAAAACATGCCTCATTGTTGTGCCACACAGTTAGTACTAACTGTGTGCCAACCATGCACCTAGGATTCCTTTTAAAAAACTTCCATTTTAGGTCCCAAACCCTCAGGATTATCCTAAAAACTCTAAGATATATTATATGACTCATTTTATATCTAAAAATAATACTTTTAAGTGTTCTAACTCTCTAAATTATGTTATAGAGCTCGGTTTACCTATTGGTCCATCCATAGAATGAAAATTAAAGTTCATTTATAACTTTCAGCCCGGTCCAAATCATGAGAATATCCTCCACTAGAATCACCTCCATACTTTTAGTGATTTCATTTGATTTATCCTAAACTTTTCCTATTCTGGTATGTTTACTCAAATAAACATGGACTTCAAAATTTGATTCAATTTTCTTAATTTATTTTTCCACTAAGATCTAGTACCTTTACAAAACCTTCTCATTGAAGAGAATGTATTGACTTTGAATGAATTGTCACCTATCATTGTCTTGTAGTTGAAATCCAAAAAAATATCTCTATTACCAATGAAAAAAACACATTTTATTTTTCATTGATCTTATATTTATTCTTATCATTGAAATGAACATATGTAAATATTTATAAGGTGTTAAGATGGTCAGCTTCTATGCACTTTGTAGTCTATAGCTCATTTGAAAGTTTATACCCAACCACTAATATCAAAATCCTACTGAGAAGATATGCAGTTGTGTTGGATACCTCCACCTAAGTTCCTTTAACACTCTAGAGTGAAATTTTATGCTTTGAGTATTCTCATTCCAAGTTTGATTAAACCTTTCAACCCTGCCATTTTCCTTTTTTATTGTTTTTTGAGAACTATTCTCTCATTACATATCCCTTTTTTTGGAAAAATATCCAGAAATTATGTCTGGTGGATTCACCACCATTTTTAAAATGAATATATTTCAAATTTTTCCACATTCTCTTTCTACCATGACATTTCCTTAAATTAATTCCAAAAAAATCATTCTTATGCATCAAAAAATAAACCCAGAATTTTCTAGTAATATCATCAAAAAAATTACAAACTAAAAGGAACCTCTAAGAAATTGGATAGTGGAAAATCTCCAGACATCTAAGTGGAATTTTTCTAACTTTTGAGATCTAGAATTTCAACTATCTAAGTTGTAGTTCACCGTTTTTTGTTTCTCCATCACATAAATTTCACACCTCCTAATATTCATGTGATCAAGATTTAGTATGCCTTTAGAAATTTGAACTTTCATATTCATATCACTAAGATTACTAATCTTACCAGGTCAAAATTATAGATCTTCGGATGATTTTATTCCATATATTGAAATTCCATCTATTCTTCTAGTTAAATATAAGGTATCATCATTTAATCCTTGTGCAACCACCATGGATCCTTGAGTTACCTTCTAGACTCTATTTGAAAATGTTATTCCATAGCATTCATCATCAATTTATGCAATGTAAATAAGGTTTTCCCATTGTTCTGGGATGTTTCTAAATTATTTGAGTATAAAAAACCCACTATTATTTATTTAGATATATACATTCCCCTTTCAGAAGACATAAAAGACTTCATCATCCACTATATAAACTTTTTCAAAACTTCCAAATATATAATTTACCATGTATAAATATTATATCATTAAATAAAAAGATTATCTATAATTAACCACCCATGATTCCACTGGAACATCAACACCGATCAACAAAATGTTATTTCCTTTAAAAAAATTTAGGGAGTTTAAACTTTTTAAAGTTTATTCCCTTCTGTAATTTTCCTTATGACTTCTGTAATTATTTTTTATATGAAATTTTTTCCCAAAACTCTGGTATATAGGAATAGGACAATCCAACATGTAACATCCCAAGATACTGTTTTATGTAACGATATGTTTTATATTACTATGTCTTCTTTTAATTAAACAAACTATCCGTTTATAAATAAATATAACAATGAAATAGAGTAAATGCACCAAAATGAATGAAAGGATCTTTTATTCAAATCAGGAAAACAATGGTAACTACAACTCATTGTGATCAAACAGGAAGCTTAGCTAACCAAAGATCCCAATTAAAAACCTGATTAAAATTACAGGAAGACCGCTCAAAACAACAAGAACCCCGAGAAGGCGATAGGGGTCTTTGGCATCCATCAAAACAAACATAAGGATGGTCGAAGCCACCGCAGCTGTACTGAGCACCAAAGTAATGGCTTGAACCATCTTCTCCTCTTTCTTCTTCAGTTACCTTGAGTTTAGGACACCCCGAGACCAGGTTTTATAGAACACTTATCCGACCGTTAGACACCAACGTCTATAATTATAGTCTTTGGTTCCCCCATGATCCAATAACTTTTAATGTTTTAATTTTCAAATAGAATCGTTGAAGCTAAGAGTTGAATACCCCCCCCCCCTAAAGGTTCAAAAGGTTAAGTATGTTATTTGATTTAATTTTTTAATAACGACAACAATAATAATGATAATATAACTAATTTATTGTTTGTTTTCCCAAAATGTGAATTATATGAGAATGCTATATTTTATAATGAAAAGCAGTGGGAATTAATATTATTATTTTCCACTATTTATTAAACACTTTTTTAACTTGAGCAAGTAAATATTTATTTTATTTTAAAAAACATGAATGACTATATTGAATCTGGTGGGGATTTACTTTTTTTTCTATAAAAAGTATATGTGCAAACTCATGGGTTATATATATATATATATATATGTTATGTCAAACTTTAAGTTAAATATATTATACTTACCTCTAAATTAAATATAAGCAATAATAATAATACAAATGTTCTATAAATTTGATCTTATTATAATTAACAGTTTTGAAATTATGGAAAATTATGGTTTTATTTATAATACAAATTTTGATGCATAATGTTAATGTTTACATTAATACTCTCTTATTTGTTAAATTTGAAAATAATTATTAATGTTATTATGTTAAATATATAATTGTATTAACAACCCTAATGTATATATAACTTTACATGTAAATAGAGATTAAGATAATTAGTATATATAAGTTAATAAAGGAAAATAATAATATGATATAGATAGGGGTAAATAAATTAATACATATGTGTATTAAATTACTATTGACTTATCATAAAATAATAAAATTTGATTAATAATTGTATGTAATAATAATAATACCATTTTTTTAATAAGTGTAATAAAGAATTAAAAAGTATTGTAGATAAAAAAAACGAAGTGAGGCCTGCGTTTTTTAAAACATTGCATTCCTCTCGGACCATCCGATCCAGCGCTCTCCATCACGGCCGTCCATGTTTTTTTATGCCGCATCACATCGGGCCGTCCATTCTTTCTCCCATTCAATCTTGGTTTTCCCTCGGTTTTTTGGACCTCGTCTTTCCCCCGCATTCGTTTCTTCTTCCTCACGCGCCGAACCAGTAGCTAGGGTGGCGTTTTCTTCACTTAGGCCAGCGAGTGGACCTGGTTGCCTCTTCTTTCAACGGTTTAGGCACCGTCTCATCCCTCATATTCCCATCAACATCCCCACGTAAGGAATAACTCCCTACTTTTAAGCCTTAGTTTTCACTGAAGAGAGGAAGTTTTGCACCGAAGAAGGAGAGGGTTTGCTTCGGGTTCTTGGACCTTCGACCACCTCAACGTCGCCACCTGCTTCTTCCTCTTCTCCTCTCCAAACGAAGGTAAGGGAAAATCTTCTTGTCTTTTTTTATTCATTTTTGGTGGACATACATATTTTATATACACTCTACGTATATATATATATACATATATATACAAGGCCATCAGAACTGTATTATACCTTTTTTCCACTTCCTGCTTTGAGAATCGAATGGGGGTAAGTGAACATGTCTTGCCTTGCGTTTTTATGAAAAGGTTATTTTACTTGGGTATTGTGGAAGCCATTTTGACATTTATATTTCATGTGTAAGAACTCCACTTGGTCTTACCAAACTATAATCATGTTTAAAGTAAGTATATCTAGAGAAATATTCTTTTTAGTATAGTTTAATTTTCTAACCTATGAATATGTGTATATAAATTTAAACATATAAATATATAAGTATATATAACCTCCCAACAATATATTTTCTTTGAATCGAAAGTTCTTTAAAGAAATGTCTTAAGATGATCTTTATTTAGTGTGCAAACGAATTTTCACATAACCATGTATACATTTATATAGTTTTTATATATTCATATTTATACATACTTGACTACCCAAGCTGAATCTATTCGCACACCATGTAAACTTTACTGTATAAATATAAGGGTATTCGCACAGTTTTAAATAAACTACCACCAAACCCATTTATCAGCATATGTTTTAAATATGAATGACCTCGTTGCTAACTTTGGGTTGCGATGTATGAAGTGTTGAAGTGATTATGTTCATTTTAAGGTTTCCATTAAGTCCATGTTTTCAATTGTTAAGTTAATATCTAATGTTTATGGATTTTTATTACCTATGTCTTAGTTCTTATTATGTTTGTACTGTTCTTCCTTGATTATGAAAAATGCATGTGAAAAGGGATGATATGTAATGAATGTATGAATGAGACCCTATGAGTGTAATACCACGTCAAATATGTGAGGGATGTATTGGACTTAAATGATTATGGATGGGTGCGCCCGGAATTATACAGCGCTCCAATACATTGGGTAAAGGATGAGTCTCATGAGACGTTATGTGTGATGGTCTTGGCGGTTAGCCTTAGCTTGTGCTACTATAGAAACAGGGTAGGCGGTTAGCCTTGACCCGTATTAAGTTATGTTTTATGGTCATGACGCAAGGTCTTGACAAATTTTGGCATTATACATTCCCTCCGCATGTGATGATAAATGGTCAACCAGTGGATAGTTCAACTAACAGAACATCCCCTCGTTGTAAATTTCCTTTGACTATGAGAATTATATTATGAGATATGAACTTTAACACGTGGTATGTTGTTATAAGAACTTTATGTGTCAATGAATCATGATATGAATGTTTTCCCTGCTTACACACAGTCTTTTAGAACTGAATAAATCTTGTTGTAAATTATGCATCATTTATTCTTCACATGCTCGCGCTCTCTAGTTTATGTCATCTTTGAAGTTTATTTTAAGGAAATACTTCTTTACTGTGTAAGTGGTTTTCAAGTATGTAGGATTTACATGTTTAAAGGAAAATATAATGCCTTGTTTTGATAAATTATTTTATCGTTTTCAAAATTACTGACTTGAGAAAGAAATTATTTTAATCATTTTTAAAACCCCTTACTGGGCATATTTTTCTCACCATACAATTCTGTTTTAACATTTTTCAGGTATGGATTTGAACTAAGAACTTTTTCAGAAGCAGCTGGTTTCCCAGAATCCTGAGCCTCGCAATATTCTATAGTAATGGGACATGATATATTATTGTAACTATTTTTAATAAATTTTTCATACATCATTCCCCATGGGCACCCAGGAATCGGGATCCTTACACAACATGCCATGTCTCCTTTCTCAAGATTTATATTTTGATGATTTATTTTGATATCTCCTTTAGGTCAAACTTCCTCATCTGCAAAAATTGAGTGCACATCTATATGATGTTTGTACTTCTCTCTGATGAATCTCTTCATGGAGAACTAAATTGTGGATATCCTTAATACTTGGTCTTAATTTCCATGGGAGTTACTAACAAAAATCACCATCACATTTTTACTCTCTAAAAGTGATGATGAAAAAATTAGATCCCATTCATCATCCATGAATTTCACCTTCATAGATTCGAGCTTCCCTTAGATCATATTGAAATCATTAATGTGATTAGTCATAGATATTAATTATAATAAACTATTTTTAAATAGTCTCCACATAACAAACACTTTATTAAGTGTTTTAGTTTTCTCATGTATATCCTCTAGGATTTTCATGAGCTCTATTTTTGTATTCACGTCAAAGATGTTAAAGGTAACATTATATACTAGTGAAATTCTGACCAATCCAAGTTCCTTCCTATCCAACTATTCCCATTTTTCCTTATTTATTTTCTCTAAGAATATAGCAGTTAATGGAATATGTAGATCCTTTTAAATCAAATGATCCTCTATATACATTCTCTATAATCCAAAATATGTACCATTAATGTTATCAACTCATACCTTACCTTCATTTGATGCCATACCTTTTGCAGACAATAAAATCCCACTAAAAATGAAACAATGTTATAGAAAGAGAGAGAGAAAATAAGCTACCTCAAATTATGTTGAACAGGAACTATTCCACAAGCTTTGATAGTATATTTTTGGAAGGTCGGTACGTGATCACTAGAACCAGGAACTGCAGTTCACTGAATGATCATATGAACTAGACACCCTACATAGCAAAATTAAAATCTCAATAACTTCCCTCTACTAAGTATACCAAAATATTGGAAATCAACACACCTTACTCATAACAAAAATTCAACCCTCGCACACACATTCAAGAAAACTCACAATATTACAAATGAAAATTAAAACCAATGGAAGAATAAAAAATGAAAGGACGCAATAGATTTTCATGGTTAAAACAAGGTATATTACATCCATGTGAGAAACATTGTTTCATTATAATAAAAAGTACAAGAATTTCACTTTCAAATAACAAACACTTTGGTAAGTATTTATTACAAAGGATTAACACTATGTAATTCACGGATAAAAAAATAGCTCAGAATCACTATTCAAATTCTGATTCATGGTGCACTTTCTGATACATTGTTCACAAGGTCTCTGTAACCTTTTATAGAAATGCTCAAATGGTCATCCTAGTTACACTGACTTTCAAAATTCATAGAGATGCCTCTAATTGGAAAGGTAACTATTGATCTCATGTTTCCCTTTGAAATTTAAACACTTTTCCCAATGAATACCTATATGTACTCTTTCTAGAGACTTTTAATTTCCAAATTACTGGAATTTCATAATTTCATTGGATAATATCAAATTATGATGATCTGGATACCTCTAAGTGTTGTTGCTACACAGAGTCAGCCCATCTTTTAGTGAAACAAAAATCTAGTGAACTGGATCTAGTGAACTAAAACAGACTTCAAAAGCCATGGTTAATTATTTATGTTTACTTGATATTTAAATGTGAACACTTGAAATAAATAAATTAACAAGAATCCAAGATAAAATAAAAAAATTATATTATATGTAAATTATATTACTGAGACATGGTTAATTAATTATATGAAATCCATATAATATTAAAAATAATTTGAAAAGATAAAATAAATATTAGTTGCATATAAAAATAAAAAAACCTTCAAAGGAAATATTAATTCATAAAATCCATCAATTACTTGATTTAGGAATGAAACCAATTTCAAGGAACTTGTCTAGAATAAATTAGGGAGCATACAATTATTAGGGAGTTCTAACTAATTCTTTGGGTTGGCTAAAACAAGTTAGCATCAAGGGTTAAATTTCCAAGTATGACTTGATGAAACTTTGAGGAAAGTGTTGAGAAAATTCAGGTCCATGATTTCAGGATTGGAGAGTTCACTCAATGGATTAGAGAGTTTTGAGTTAATGTAGTTGGAAAGACATTATTCTCAGATATATTTGAATAATTTTTTATGCCCATTATTGATTATTAAAAGGGAAATATGGATCATTTTCACTAGAATAACCACACTATAGGATATTCCACGTCCAATAGTAAGGGTTATTGGTACTTTATATTATAATGTGACACTGATAAGATATAAATCTATTATGTCTTAATTAATGTGGTAATCAAGACAGAGTACTAAAACCTATTTTTATTTTTTATAGAAAATGGAAAATAATATGACCTCAAGATTATCATTGTAATACACATTAGATAAATAAAATATCCAGATAGATAGAAACTTATAGAAGTGGTACAGTAACATGTACATCATGTTGTGCCAAAAACAAAAGTCTAACTTTCTAGAGTCCCTTATTCCTAATGATCCTTCTAAGGAGGTGAGTGAGGAAGAGAACTTTGTCTACCTGGTACACCTAGATGATGTGATAGATGTATATCTCTTGATGTTATCATCCATTTCCAATAAACTCTAGAAGCTGCATTAAAGCATGGATGCATACACTATGTGGTCTCACCTCTATGAACTTTATCAATAGAAGGATAGACAAGAGAAGCATGAGATTTATAAGGCACTCTTTAATTGAAATCTTAGAGATGGTGTGTCAACTGAGATTCTTATATTCAATATGATTAGATATATTAATCAATTATAGATTTTAGGGTTTAATTTACCCAATGAATTGTGCACAGATCTCGTACATGCTTTACTCTCTTAGATATTCACCCATTTTTTATATATTTTAATATGAATAACATTGATAAGTCTCTCTTAGAACTCGTTAATCTGATTCTACAATTTGATAAAAATATGTGGCATAAAAACCAGTAGTCCTTATGGTGAAAAAGAGGAAAGGCAAGGAAAATGGCCCCAATACTAACACTAAGTATAAGGATACTATGCACTACCCAAACAAGAGAAGGGGGTCTAGAGGTGGGATTAGGAACAAGATATAGAATGTTTTTCACATGGTAAAAATAGCCATTAGAAGAAAAATTCTACCATATTAAATAGACATGGGGAAACTTCCAGTGAATTTTTTAACAAATTTAATATTTTAATTTGTATCAATTGGGTATTAGATATAACTTTTGGTGATTATATTTTTATCCAAATATAGGAACTAAATAGATTCAAGAAGGTTTCCAGTGGTGAGGTGGATATTCAATCTACCAATGGAGAAATATTGGCTATCTTGTCCATAGAATACCACCACATTAATTTTCTACATGATTTATTTTAGTATTGAATAATTTTTATAATGGTTCAAGTGTTACCATAACCATTATATCAATTTCTAGTTTAGACATGGAAGGTTTTGTATTCATGTTTTGGGATAAAATTTATTACATTTATAATCAATTTTTTGGTATGAAACATCTTAATAATGGAATTTATATAATAGAATATGAAAATAAAGTGTTATAAATTAATAATGAATTAAGTTCACATGAATCATATCACACCCAGTTTTGGCATTATCAATTTTGGTTATATAAATGAAAAGCACTTGATAAAGTTATATCAAGATGGGTATTTGGATTCTTTTAATCTAAAACCACTTCTTATGTGTCGTGTTTTTTTATAAGGTAAAATGACTGAACCTCTATTTAGTGAAAAGGGTGAGAAGACCATAGATATTCTTAAATTAGTTTACACAAATTCATTTAGAAATTTTTTTGGTTTAATTAAAATGTGGATACTCGTTATTCATAAATTTTATTAACTTGATTGGATATGGATATTTCTACTTAATAAGGTATAAAACTGAATCTTTTCAGAAATTTAAGGTGTTAAAAAATGAAGTAAATAATCATCTTTGTAAGAAGATAAAGAAACTCCAATCATATTAAGGTAGAGAATATTTTAACCAAGATACCATCAATAATATGAGGGAGTTTTGGATTCTTTCTCAACTCAATCCTTATAAACCATAGTGTAATGGTATTAATGAGAGGGGGGACCTCACCTTATTATACATGGTGAGTTTGATGATGAGTAATAAAAACCTTATATTATAATTTTGGGGATATTCATTACATAATGAGGTATATACACTAAATTGTGTGCTAATAAACATGTAAAATGATATTCCTTTTTTTGTAGTGGAAATAAACTTTTTTTTGTCACATACTCATGTATAGGATTGTAGAGAATTTATTAAGGCTATCTCTGGCAATAAACTATCACCCTAGGGAATAAAGTGTACCTTTATAGGATATTATAAGTAAATAAGAGGATATTATTTATACACTACTCTAAAAAAATTAATGATGGTCATACAAGCCATATTCCTTAAGAGGGATCATATCTTAAAAAAGATATAGTGAGAGAAAGATACAGTTTGATAAATTTAAGGATTAAGATACACCAGCATTGGTACAATAATAAATTCCATAAGGCCTGATGGAAGATGATGTTTCAAAGGCACCAATACTACTTAAGATCACCATAGATATTAGAAGAACCAAACATATATGGTTCTATAGTCACTGAGGGTGTTGACTCATTATTAGTTGGTAATGAAAAACCTCTATCTTTTAAGAAAATAATAAGTGTATTGGGAGATGAAATATGGAAAGAATCCATGAATTTCGAGATGGATTCCATGTACCAAATCCAATTTTTAGTTCTAATTGATCCTATTGTATATATAAATCCTATTAAATGTAAATGGGTATTCAAGAAGAAACTATACATGAAAGTTAAAGTTAGTACCTATAAGGATAGGTTGGTTTCTAAAGAATTTAATTAATGTTAGGGAATTGACTATAAGAAAACCTTTTCACTGGTTGGTATGCTGAAATCCATTAGAATTATACTTTCCATATTATCTTACCATGACTATGATATTTTTCATATGGATATCAAAACCACTTTACTTAATGGAAAATGTATGGAAGATGTCTATATGACATAAATAAAATGGATTTTGACTCTATAGGATTTAAATAAGGTATGAAAGTTATATTGATTTATTTATATATTAAAAAAGCATTCAGATCATAGAAAATTCACTTTGTTGAATCCATAATGGAATTTGTCTTTATAAATAATAAATGTGATCTATATGACTACAAACTGTTTAGTTGGAGTTCATTCATTTTTCTAATAGTACATATTGATGATATTTTACAAATGGGAAATGAGATACCAATAATACAGGATATTAAGACATGGTTGAGAACATTTTTCTTCATGAATTACTTTGGTGAAGTATGTTTCATTTTTTGGAAAGTTATTTAGTTTCAATGAATATAATTTTCTAGATAGAGATCATTAGATGGATTTCTTATTATTGTATTGTTTCAAATTGGTTAGAAAAAAAGGTTTATTGGACAAACTTTCATTATAGGGTGACCACCAAATGGGAACATTAGATAGAGATAATTGCTTAAAGGATTCTATATTTGAGGCTTTGGTGTTATCATATAGGAATGATTAGGAAAAGTCATTGGATAGATTTCTCATAGGTGGTTTTCTCCAAGATTAGTAATTCAATTCATGGGTTGTGTTCATGGTGACTGGATATTGGTAGTTTCATTGGTTTATTCAGTGGTATATTGTAGTTTTCCTAGTTAAATGAGAGGTTGATCATGAATCTTGGAGTCTTGTGCAACATGTTCACTACAAAAAAGACCTTTATAAATAGAGGTGGTGAATCAACTTGGATGTATGTGTGATTCTTTTGAGTTTGATATTGAATAGTGGTAGTTTATCACTTAATCTAACAAGACATTGTAATATAGATGAATTTAGAGATGTGTTCTTTTATTTTCCCACATCTCCTATAATGAAAATTTTTATAGTGCTTTCCCATGGATGTAGGACATTTTTTCAAACCACGTCAATCATGTTTCTCCATTTTTTATTATTTTAATGTGAAGTGTGTTCTTGGAGTTTGTGTGGTGATTAGGTGGGTTATCATCCTAGTTCTAGTGCATAATATTTATGGAGGAAATTATCATACAAAACTTTATTTGGCGGTGTTTAAAGATTTACTCAATATAGATAGGGATGATCAGACAGATGATTGTTCACTGTACATTGAGATTTCTAGGTTTGTTTGATGAAACCGATGGATTGATTCCTTAGATCCCCATCAAGTGGTATTAGAGTATTGGTTATACTTTACTAAATTTAGGTTTCTCCTAAACTTGAATTGTAAGTTGTTTAATTTTTTATATTTAATTTTATTGTAAGAATGACTTAAGATGAAGGGAAGGTCCATATCAATAAGTTTTATGGGACAAATTTTTCCTTTTAAGGAATGTAACTAGAGGATATTTTTATATAAAGAGATTAGGATTCTCCTTTTTCTGATAAATTTCCTAAAACAAAGAAGAAGACAGAATGGGAGTGGTTAGATATGAAGGATTTACCCTTTATTAGGATGTCTCTTTCTTAGAATGTTGCCTTTGATATTAGAGAGAAAAATATTGTTATAGAGGTTATGAAGGATTTTAATGACATGTATGATAATACAAAGGATCTTAAAAAATCATGATACATATATTTTGTATTTTGAGTTTATCATGTGGAGGGCCTATATCCAATCATGTGAATGACTTCATTATTATATGATGGAATATTGAATTAGTTAAGGTAACTTTCACAAAAAAAAATTGGGATTTTCTTCTTCTTTTCTCACTTATAGAGACTTAGGATTTCATGGTGATAACAGGGATCAACTCTATTGGGAAGGTGGATATTTTTTTATGACATTAAAAACTCGATCTTGAATGAGGAGTTAAGGTGGAATGAAGTTCAAGATTTTTGTCCTAGAGGATACTCAAGAGGGAGGTGAATTGAGTACCTATTAAAAATTTCTGATTAAAAGAGTTCTATTAAAAACCCCCAAAACAAGTTAAACTGTAGTGAATTTATAAAGATTATAAGTGTTCAATTAGTTTCTCAAAGATTTATTATTTCTCAATTAACTTAATCTAAAGATTAAGTTAGCTTTTGAAACTAACTTACTGGCTAACAATAATTACAAACACTTTCTAGTTAAACTATTGAGTTACTTTAAAACAGATTTGTATTTCAAAGTAATTAGTAGCGGAATAGTGAAAAAAGTTTAAACTGAAATAAGATGCACAGCGATTTAAACAAAGAGGTTCAGTCTCAAGCTGAGACTTAGTCCTCTCAAATAGTTTATATAAAACTCTGATCCACACCCTGGATCAGGGTAAACAACAGTACTGAGATTGTCCAGGTACTAAGACCTCTACCACAGTTCTACGTGGTAAAAACTAAAACAATAGCACATAGGATATCCATGTCACACTTGACCTCTACCACAATTCACAGTGGGATACAAGAAGGTTTAGAAAGTTTGAGTGAGGATTTTAGATATCCTCCAGTTATTCTTAGGAGACAGTGTGTGTTTAGGATAAACAGAAGCACACACATTGCTCGAAATGTAAATAAAAAAATCACAATAGAGCTAATAGGATTGATATGAGTTTAGAAATCTCTATGTGATGGAAATGTAGCTCTGGAATCCTTTTAAATTAATCAGATGTTGTTTTGAGTTTATCTCTAGAATTTGTCTAAGAAATAGAGTATCATGGTTCTGTTTCTTGACTTCTAGATATGGGTGTTTTTCTTGAGATTGCAGTAGTATTTGTAGCACAGAAATGTCCTTCAACTCCCAGTAAAGTTCTACTTTGAAGATCTCATGTATCTATTCTTTTTTCTACTACATACGTCTCTTGTTGTATATGTCTGTATTTTATGAGCAGCTTTGATCTCCCTTTTATAGCTCATGCAGTCCGACATAAGGCATGATTACTTCTGTAGGTACGAGGTATGATTTCCTAACATCCAGCAAACATCATTAATTAATAACAGTTGCATTAAAAGCACCAAATATTACCGTTGTTAATAAGAAAACAGAAATGGAGTTTAGAGAAATAGTTAATGGTTTCCATCTGTAGCTCTTTGTATCAGTAAACTTGTAATGCTAGACTTGTGTCATTAGGTCTTGTATCGGTAGCTATCACTCTCTATAACAGTATCTTTATGTATGAGTGACTATATGTATCAGTAGCTCCTTTTATTAGTATCTCGCTTGTATTGGTAGCTCGCTTGTATCGGTAGCTCGCTTGTATCGGTAGCTCGCTTGTATCGGTAGCTCGCTTGTATCGGTAGACTATGTACCAGTGACCTTTTGTAAACCAGAAGGATTGGTCTATTAGTGACCTTTGTTTATCGGTATCTCTGTTTGTATCAGTGAGTCAAAAACTTGAATGCTTATAAAGTATCTCTTCTATGCATATCATTTCCAGATTGAGTTAGTATCAAGATTAATCATTGTTAAACATTTATAAACATATATAAACATTGAGTAACATATTCCAATGATATTATATGATTATTTTGATATTCATATCAACTCAGTATCATGATGTCATAATTTGAAAGTATAATTAATATATAGCTAGACATTATTTGGGATTATCAAAGCATATCTAAACATAATTGAGATTATCAAATAGGTGAGTCCAACAAAGATTTATCTGATAGTTACCTCAATGCTACCATATGGGGATGGTCACCTCAACAGAAGGACCATAATAATAATAAGTATTTAGATTAAAAGTAATATATAATAATTTAAGGAAAATCAACTAGTCTAGGTCATAAATGTTGGCTTTGCGGGAAGAAGTGCCTCGGCTAATGGGTCGCTCTTATGGACTTCGGTGAGTAATATCATACCGACACTTTTCCCGTTCTCCCAATGGATCATCAGGGAGGGACTTATCTCCTTCTGGCATACAAACTGGTCGGGTTGTGTGCTGGGATACCCAGGGTGCCCGGCCCCTACTATCTCATTCAGGGAGGTGAGCTTATATCCCCATTTCTTCAGATTATTTTTGGATGAAAACCAACAAGAGTTTTACGACTCGATTAGCTTGAAATCCGAGCAGGACAGGTGCATTTACACTCCTTCATCCTCAGGGTCTTTCAGTTCGAAGGATTTCCGGAGATTGAACTCTTCTCAAGGGAAGCATGATGGATGGAGTGAGCTGGTCTGGGGTAACAGAGTACCCATTATACTTAGTTTCCTCTCCTGGAGGCTTCGTAACAATGCCCTTCCTTCGGATGATAACATTAAACGTTTGGGTATCAGCGTGGCTTTCTGCTGCCAATGCTGCTTGTTCAGGAATGAAGAGATCCTGAGTCACATCTTCTTCTCGGGTGATTGGGCTCGTCAAGTGTGGAGTTCCTTCAGTATTATCACAGCGTATGGCCATCCAGGTGTTAACATTGATCTTTTCATGGATCATTGGGTCCAGGGGGCCATCATCTTAGGAACAGAATCGGCGGTGAGGCATGTCATTTTCATTTTAGGATGTTGGGTTCTATGGAAAGCAAGGAACCGTGCCCGGTTTTAGGGGATTCCATCCTCAGGCTGGTTGGTTTTTCCCAGAACCAGGTGCCTATTGTATTATTTGGTCGGTCTGGAAGGCATCATTAAGGATGCTCCATCCCTTCACGAGCTCTACGGTTCGAGGAGTGCAGGTGCACAGAATGCTACTAGTATACTGGGGAGTTGGATCTGGTAGATACCTCTTAGGGATGGCCTCAAACTCAACACAGACGGCTACTGTGGGATGGGTGTGATGCGCGAAGGAGGGGTCGTTTGGGACTATTGGGTGAGTGTGGTTCTGGCTTTCTCGGTTCATTATGGTAGTAGCACTCCTATTCGAGCAGAGGTGAATGCGGTTCTCACTAACCTCACTATTTTCAAGGAGAGGGATATTATCATTAATGAGGTGGAAACTGAATCCAAGATTATTCATGATGCCTTAAAGGGTAAAGGAACCATTCCCTGGTCTATCTCCTACTCCATGATGTCTTTCAAGCTTCTTCTCAACAAAAATGTGAGGGTCACACATACGTGGAGGGAGGGGAACAAAGCGGCGGACTATCTAGCCTCTCTTGCAATTCCAGGTTCCTCAGTCTGTTTCCTTTCTAATGTTTCTCAGTTTAAACCAGAGGGGGTGAACCTTATACAGGGCAATGCCCTTGGGCTACATTATTTTCCTCCCCCTAGAAAGGGTCACTTTTTTGTAATGATTTTCTTTGTCTCCTTTAATAAAAATCGTAATGTTGGATGGATGTGGGAGGAAGTGATATATCAAGAAGGATTATAGGAATCAGATTGAGGCTTTGAGTTTTGGCCAAACAAACTTAGTAAGTATAATAGAAAAAGTTTCCAATTTTATTCTGATAATGATCATTATAGTGGATTGATGGGTTATTGAATCTGGTGCATCTTTTAATTAAAATGGTCAGTGTGGGTGCATTTTTTATTACGTACTAGGAAGCTTGGTAAGGGTATATCTAGTAGATAATGAGGCTTTAGATATAATTAGGAAATGTGATGTTGATATTCTAATGAAAAATGGGAGTGTCTTAATACTAAAATATGTTAGAAATATTCTATGTCTCTAGAATAACATCATATTATTGGGATAACTTAATGATATAGGCTTCCGAATGAATTTTTATAACATAGTTTGGAAGACCAGTAGAGGGTCCATGGTGATTTCTCATAGAGGTAATAATTGAACCTTGTTCTTGATTGGATGAACTGGTGATGTTATAGTGATCAAAAGCACTTAATTAGATGATTTAATAATGTGGAATTGTAGGTTTGGTAACCTTATTGAAAAATATAAAATTTATAACAATAAATGGAATACTTAAACTTAATCACACAGGCCTTGTAATATGTAAGAGTTTTATGTTATGAAAACATAAAAAAAATCAATTTAACTTCGATGGTAAAAAACCAAGGAATAAAAATTTATAACTTGTTTCTTACTTTAACATAGTGTTCTTAGGATAACTTCTCATTCACTATACATGGTACTTAATGAGATAAAAACATTACCTAATGCATTGGAGGGATATATAATTTCGATCCCACCTATCACAATGATATCATGTACATTCATAAGTGTGACACATAGATTATACAACATAAGGATGTATTTAATCACTTTTAATCCCATTATTATAGAGTGTGGGATACATACATGGAATTAACTAATAAATTAAGTATAGTTACATTCTAGGTGAATACCCTTGAGTGTAAATTGGTATGGGTATTCACTACACAAATTTTTGGAAGGGAAAATCATAGGATTATTTTGACAGCATAACAGGGGAATATATAGATTCAAGGAAGGGTTTAGTGAGAGTCAAAGGGGGATCTCATCACTTGAAAGTAATAAGTATAGTAAGTGGTATGTGAAAAAACATATCCCAACATGAAAAATTGGAAATCAATGGGCATAATATAAATAAGGTTCTTGAAAAAAAGGAGAATGAGAGGAACCCTTACCTTGACATGGCGCTTCTAAAAGATTGGGAGGAGCTTATTAAGAGCATAGAGGCACCTTGGGAGGGATATAGAGAGGGAAATTCATAGTAACTTCATTCTATAAGGGTTTTTAGTGAATAGTAATGGGATTATGGTTGGGTTTTTATATCAAAAGATAGTGTAATTCTTTATTAATTTCTAATCTTAGGTTTTGGACTCTATATAATAAAAAAATCAAAACCACAAACCTTATTAGGGTTTTTTCCCATTATTTATACAAAATATGATTGGATTTCAATATTTTATAAGCATAATAATATAATTCATTAAAATATTACCCTTATTTATGTGTAATTGTGTCATGTTCATAAATAATTACTTTTAAAACCTTAAAATATAATATATATTTTGAATGATTCATTAAGGGTTTATAAAATTAAATAAATAAATTCATAAACATGTTATTTTAAAGGATAAATATAATTATAGTTATTTATCCTATTTATAGTATTTATTATATCACTTTTTTGGATTTTATGATGTTATAATGCATGCCATATAATTATATCATATTTAATTTTTAACCAAAAATTCAACTACCTTGAAAAATTGTGAAAAAATTACCATTGGATGATTTTGACATGATGATTTAAAAAATTATATTTATTTTATCAAAATAAATATTTAAAAACAATAAGTTTCACTTTTAAATCAAAAATCATTATTTATTGAAAAATACTGGGTTTTTTATAATAATAGTTTTCTAAACCATATGAAATTGCACTTGACAGCAAAAAATTATATCATCATTTATATTTAATAAATATTATTTAATAATAATATTTTATTAAAATTTCATTTATTTCAAAAAAATTATTTCATAAAAAATATTTTCTTGATTAAAACTATTTATTTCCCAAAAATATAATTTTTATTTCATTGTATAAAAGTATAATTTTTATCAAACTTATTATTTAATAATTATAAAGTAATAAAAGATAAATACAATCATTATTTTATTAAAAATAGAAAATATATAAAAATTCATACTATTAGGGTCTAGATACATAGCCCTTTATTACACCTGTGAATGCCCAAAGGGTATGGTGTGTAGTGGTGAGATTTTATTGGGTGGTTTGGAGAACTTGGTTTGGGTTGTGATCATGATAAGTTTGAACTTCTCCCATAAATGGCTTTTCCAATGCTTTAATTATTAAATATCATATGGGATTGGTCAAGGGAGAATCTCAGTGATGTCCTGTCCCTTAAAAGCTTTAATAAATGGGATTCATAAGGTATAATCCTATTGGATGAGTCCATCACTTCTTCCATCTTTTTCAATTGGATTTTATCATAACCCTTAATACATACTCATCTCAATAGTCACTATAAAATGGTTATTATGATTAAAAGTCTTTTAAATATAACAAGATATAACTTATAGTGTCCCAAAATAACTAAATTATTGTATTATTACTTAATATGTAATTTATTCATTTGAAAAGAAAATTTCATTTATAAAACATCATGTTGTTAAATTCTTCCCCCGTTCAGAAATTTCACCCTTGAAATTTTATTTCATATAATAAAACATATGATGGTACTTATATTTCATCACATATTCCAATTCCAAAGTTTCTTTCTCAAACATGTGGTTATGCCACAACACTTCAATCAGGTGAATTGACTTGTTTCATAGAACTTTATCTCTATGATCTAAGATATTCAATGGATTCTCTTCATATAAAAAAACATTGCCTAATTGTACCACCTATAGATTTAGTACATGTGAGGGGTATGGTATGTAATTCCTCAATATGGATACATGGAACACATCATATACTTGAGATGGGTTAAGTGGGAGTTCTATTTGATATGCCACCACTCTGATGTAATCAATAATATCGAAGAGGAAAATGTATAATGGACTAAGATTTCCCTTCTTCCAAAACCTCATGAATTTCTTCCCCGATGATATATCAAGGAACACTTTATCTCTGATCTCAAACTCTAGGTCTCATAAATGATAGTCTTCATAACTTTTCTATAAAATTTTTGTTTAATTCATATGATACTGAATACTTTGAACCATCTCTATTATCTATTGGATAAGATCATGTCCCATCAGCTTCCACTCTCCAAAATTATACCAGCATATTGGAGTCTAATGCATATTTCTATATAGAGGCTCATAAGGTGTCATTTGAATGATATAATAGAAATTTTTTTATATGAGAACTCCACTAGGGGAATGTGTTGATCCCAACATCATTGGAAATCCATTAATCATGATCTCATCATATCCTATAGAGTTTTAATGGTTCTATCAAACTAAACATTTGTCCAAGAGTGATAAGTAGTACTAAAACTTATCTCCATATCTAATGCTTGCTGAATACTTCTCTAGAATCTTGAGGTAAACCTAAAATCATTATCATATGCAATATAGAGTTGAACTCCATGTAGTCTTACCACTTCACTTATGATTATCTTGGTGATATGATCAAGAAAAAAATATTCCTTATTAGAAATTAAAATCAATGACTTTTTAAGGAAATCGAATACCTCCCCTATAGATTTATTCCCTTTAGAGGTCCTAGGGAATCCTATGACAAAATACATGGTTATGTTTTCTCATTTCCATACTTGTTTGGGAAATGGATTCATAATACCCTTAGACTTCTATCATTCAGACTTGAATTTTTGTCATACCAAACATAATGATACAAATTCTACAATCTTTCTCTTCAAGTTATCCCACCAGAAGTTTTTCTTCAAATATCTATACATATTTTTGCTTCCTAGATAAATATAGAAGGATGATATATGTGCATCATATAGAAGTTACCTCTTTGGTTTTGGTTTTTATAGGACACATGTATGGGTTCCAAACCTTATAACTTCATCTTTAGCAAATTTGGCCTCCGGAATATTCACTACCTTTTTCTATAGCACCTCATCATCCATTTAGACCTCCTTGATCCTCTGAATAATGAATGGTTGAGAAGTCATTTTAGCAATGTAAAATGAAAATCCCACTATTATTATCATTTTCATCCTCTATATATCCAATAAGACTAGATCCCTTTTAATCCTCATCATGGATAGGGTTGTAGGATCATTTCTACGCAGAGAATCTGCCACTTTGTTTGCCTTCCCAATATGATAAAAGATTGAACAATCGTGATCCTTAGTCATCTCTAACCACCTCTATTGGAGCATATTGATCTCATTTTTTGTCAATATATACATGAGTATTTCATGATCAGTATATATGTCATACTTCTCCCTGTAGAGATAATTTTATTAGATCTTTAGTGTGGAGATCACAATATTCAATTATGGATCATGCATTGGGTAGTTCTATTCATGTATATTTAATTGGTTGGAGGCATAGGATATCACTTTTTTATCTTTCATGAGTACAAAATCCAATACATTTTTAGATGCATCATTATAGATCACAAATCATGTCCTGCTAGTGGGTAATGTGAGTATAGGTGCACTGATTAACCTCTTCCTTAACTCTTTAAATCTCTCCTCACATTCATCAACACCAAATAACTTTACCCCCTTATGATTTATCTTTGTTAGTGGGATTGAAAATCATGAGAAGTTTCTCAAAAATCAATGATCATACCCATATTATCCAAGGAATATAGGAATTTAGATCACTAATTTTGGTCAGGTTCATCGTTCAATTAACTCTATTTTTAAAGGATCTATAGATATATATTTTCTAGTGATAACATGCCCTGAGATTATTACTTTCTCCACCCAAAATTTACATTTAATGTACTTCACAAAAAAAATTTGAAAGGTCCTCAGTAAAGTATTCTAATACTCCTCATGTTCCTCCTTACTTTTAGAGTAGATAAGAATATCATCTATAAAGACTACCATAAATTTATTTAAGTAATACCTAAAGACTCTATTAATTATGTCCAGGAATATTTTTAGAGCATTAGTGATTATGTATGGAATAACTATGAACTCATAGTATATCGATATCCTCCTTATTCACCTTTACTTTATAACATCCTAATCGAAGATCTACCTTAGAGAAGTAATAGGCTCCACATAGCTGATCAAACAATTCATCAATCCGTGGTAGAGGATACTTGTTCTTTATCATGTTTTTTTTTGAGCTCATGATAATCAATTTAGAGGAACATTGAACCATCCTTCTTCTTGATGAAAAGAACTGATACACCCTATGGTGAAGCACTTGGGAATATAAACCCTTTATCTAGATTCTCCTATGGTTTCTTATCTAACTCCTCATGTTCAAAAATGGTCATTATATATGTATTATTTTATATTGTAAATGATGTAGGTATAAGTTTGATAGAGAACCTATACTATTATATAGGAGGAAACCATGAAATTATTCAAGAAACACATTAGATAATTCCATTATAATGGGAATGTCATCAAGAAAGATATTTTCTATAGTCTCAATAATTTAGACTAGATACACTTGCTCATAAGGAAATAATATCAATGATTTAAATGATTATAACAAAGAATAATCATCCTCATCCTTGCACTTATATAGAATCAGAGGGTGATTTATGATATAAAGAGTGATTTTCTTCTCTTGAAGATTTATATTGGATCTATATAATGAAAAAAAATACATGCCCATAATGTCATCGAATTCCACTAAAGGGAGTCTCACAAGGTTTTTTGGGAAATTATTCCCATAAATTTTGATAGGGGAGGAGTTATATACTTGGGATAAAATAATTTCCCCATTTATCATTTACCCTAATAGCGCTACTTTCATGTTCGTTTTGGTGTTTAAATAGTTTTACTAAACATGCATGATATTAAAGAATTAATAGAACCAAAATAAAATAGTATGTTCACTATACTTGAATAAATAATTAGTATACCTATCACCACTTTGTTTTTGAGACCCACATATGTAGTTATGATGGAATAATCTCACCCTTTCTTTTGAGGCCTTATAGGTTGTTGTTGTCAATTTTCATTGACATCCCTTGGATGAGTTCAATGATTCACATAGTATCTTTGGTCCTTGTAGTTGAAATATTGGAAAATAGGTTAAGGGTTGACTAGTGTATTCCTTTATTCCATCGCATTGGTGGGTTTATCCCATCATCAGTCTCTAGCTAGGTTCCCTTCCTTCCCACACTTAAATACTTTCCTTATCACCTTTAGGCAATTTCTGGGATTATTCTTCCCACACTTTTGACAAGTGGTATGTTGTAATTTCTTGCCCCTATGATATTTCTACATCACACCACTATAATTAAATTTATCATATTCTTCTTATCTCTAGACCCATGAGACCATTGAGCTTCTATGATCTCCATTTAAAATTTAAAGGCATGTCAAACAATTTCCTCATAGTTGTCAAAGACTCTAATTACCAAATATTTTTATAGACTCAAATGTATCCCAATAAAGAAGTATTCAACCTTTTTTTGGGTGTAAATGAAAAAATATGAAGGTGTATCATGCATGTATTTTAAAGTTCACCTCATACTCCCTGATGGATTCGTCATCCCTTTTCATAAGGATAAGTAAATCCCTATCCATTTTAATTTAGAGAGTGTGAGGAAAATATTTTTAAAAAAAAATCCATAATTATTTCCTCTAAATCACTTCTATCTCCTCCTTAGGCTCATATTTTTTATCAATATCCACCATTGATTTGTTTCACCCTACATATGATAAATATCCAACACAACCTTATATTTTTCAGAGCATTAAAGTATGGAAAATTTATTTTCAATATAGTTGATATATTTTCATATGATTAAGGGGTTATAAGATCCACTACAAGTCAAAGGCCTTTTCCATATAAAGGAATCAATTGAAACCTACTCTTTATTTAGGGGATGTGGGTGTTCCTATTGTTTTAAGTTTTTGTACAAAAAATGAGTTAATTGAGTAATTATTTTCATTATGTTCCCCACTCTTACTCTCATAAAGTTGGTAATCTCATTTGGTAAGTCATCACATTGCCCATCACATTGTTTATTGACTCGGTTTCTCTTATTTACAACCATTTACTAAAATTAAGTTAAAATAAGGGATTAAAATTTTAAAAAAAATAAACATATAAAGAATAAACCATGAATATTAAATGGATTAATCATAAATGAAAAATATTTATTAACCGATGAATTTATAGGATTCAATATAATTTTTCCATTATCTATTTCCTAAAATAAAATCTTATGGGAATTTTTGTTCCCTTAATAATGGTTCATAATATGCTTGTGAATTTACCAAGGCATATCCCTTAAGAGTGTCAAAAAAGGTGTACAACCAGGACTCTTTTTCATTCACCAAGTGATGATTGAGTCTAGATCAATGAAACCTTTTCAGGGTTATTACCCATAGGTATAACTATGTTAGATCCATATCCACTTATAGTATCCAGACATGGATGATTTTCTTGGAAACAACTTACTCTATAATTTAAAAAAAAATAGGGATGTTTTCCTTTTTTTAGTCTTACCCCAAAGGATTTCACTAGAGTTTTCAAATCCAAATACCCAAAAATAACAAGTCTTTTCTTTTATACCAACTACATTAATCCATATTTCAATACAACTTAATTCCTGATTTATTACATAAAGGTAAGAATAATAAAATACCAAAAGATTATAAGGCCTAGTTTATTTGGGAAATTAGGTACATAGCATAATAACTTGAAACATGGGTAAAATAGCATTATTTAAAAACTCTATAATATACCCTTAAAATTAATTTTCCCTACTAAAGTTTCATGGGATAATTTGGGGATGTACATAAGAAAGGGGTGAGCTATGAAACTCAATAAGGGAATAATCTAAGAATATAAAAAAGGAAATAAGTACATGTGAATCAATAGTCATATCAAGGTAACATAAGAGGGTTGAGAATCATAAACATGATCATGTAAGAATGATATAAGATAATATCATAGAGGCAACATGGGAATGTGGAAACAACATAAAACAAGAAATAATAAACACAATTAAAGGCTAACCACTGATATAACATAACATAGTGTAGTTAGGATAACCTCTCATGCACCATAAATGGTATCTTAAAAGATAAAAACATTACCCAATGCATTGGAGGGTGATATAATTTTGAGGTCACCCGTCACGTTCATATCATGTACATGAATAAGTGTGCCATGTAGATCATACAAAATAAGGATATATTTCATCACTTTTAATCCCATTATTAAATAGTTTGGGTGACATACATGGAATTTCCTGATCAATGAAGGAAATGCGTATCTAGGTGAATACCCTTGAGTGGAAATGGGGATGGGTATTCACTACACAAATTTTTGGCATGGAAAATTATGGGATAATTTCAACAATATAACGGGGGTGCATAAAGATTCATGGAAGGGTTTATTGAGAGGTAAAGGGGCCTCTCATCACATTGAAATCATAAGAAAATTAATATGGATGTGTGAAAACATATCCCAGTATTAACAATTGGAAATAAAAATGCATAATATAAAGAAGGTTCTTGAATAAATAGGAGAAGGAGAGGATCCATTACCCTGAGAGGGCACTTCTAAAGGATTTGGAGAATATTCTTAAGATCTTGGGGGGGAATTTGGAGGGATATAGAGAAATAAATTTATATTAACTTCATTATCCAATGGTTTTGAGTGATTAGGTATGGGAGATTGGGTGGGTTTTATAGTAAAAGAGATGGGAATTAATTAAAAATTTCTAAACTTAGCTTTAGGACTCTATATAATAAAATAATCAAAACCAAAAACCATAACATGGTTTTTTACCATGTTTTATACTAAATAGGATTGGTTTTTAATATTTTATATGTTTAATAATAAAAATTATTAAAATAATATCCTTGGTAACATTGAAGTGAGTCATGTTCATAAAGAATTAATTTTAAAACCTTAAACTATAATATAAGTTATGAGGGATTCATTAAGGGTTTGTAAAATAAATTAAATAACTTTAAAATTAATTTTTTTAAATTTAAAACATAATTTTTATCTTTTATACTCTTTATATAATTTAATACATCAATTTTGGGTGTTTATGATGTCATAATATATACCGTATAATAATACCGTATTTAATTTTTACCCAAAAATCCAATTGTATCATAAAATTATGAAAAAAATCATTGTTGGATAATTTCAAAATTATTTTTCCAAAAATAATATTTATTTTATCAAAATAATTATTCAAATATTCTAATTTAAATTTTTAAATAAAAATTCCTCATTTATTGAAAAATAATGTTTTTTTACAATAATAGTTTTCTAAACCTTATAAAAATTATATTTGACTTCATAAAATTGTATTATAATTTATATTTAATAAATATTATTTAATAATAATATTTTATTAAAGTATAATTTATTTTAAAAAATCTTGAATCCATCAAAAAGAGTGTCTTGATTGATACTATATATTTCCCAAAAATACAATTTTTGTTACATCATATCAAAATATAATTTTTTTCAAACTTATTATATAATCATTATAAAGTAATAAAAGATAATTATAATAAATATTTTTAAAATATATATATATATATATATAAATTTATACTTTTATGGTCTAGATATATGTCATTATATTACATCAAAAAATTCCCTTAAGAAAAGGTGTGTGATGGAGAGATTTTTTTTGGCTGGTTTAGAGAACATGGTCTGGATCGTGATCTTGATAATCTTAAACTTCTCTTGTAAATGGTTTTTTTCAAGTTTTATTTATTCAATATCCACTTGGTATTGTTCAACGTTAAATCCTAGTCATGAAATCTCCCTTGGAAGCTCTGATAAATGGTCTTCATAGGGTACAATACTACCAGTTGAGTCTATTTCTTCTTATATCTATGTCCCATGGAATTTATCATAAACCTTAATATATATTAATCATAATGGTCATTATACAATATTTATGTTTTTTAATGGTATTTTAAATCCAGCAAGATATAACTCATAATAGTATAATATAACCAAAGTATTGAATCGTTAATTAATAAGGTATTTATTCATTTGAAAAGGTAATTTAATTTAAAAAAAATCGGGTTATTACAAGACTCCTCTCGTCTTCACTTCTCACCAGATGTGGAGCCTTCACCAACTCTAAAAGGAATAGTGCCACTACTCACCAAGTGTTTCCCTAGAAAATCCAAATCAGCTAGATAGGCCTCATTCACCTATTCCAAAAAACAAGACATACCTGGATGAAAGGAATTGAGCACAAAGATCTGGATGAAGACCCTTCATGAACTAATGAACATTCAAGGATCAGCTTGACATAACCTCCAAATAAAAGGTAACTAGCTCATTGAGATGGTCAACATAATACTTCACTATTCGTTGACCTTTTTGGAGGCTAATTAACTTTGCAATATTTTCTACCTTAAACTCTTTGGAAAAGAACCACTGAGAAAACATAACCTTAAATAAATCCCATGACATCCCAACTTGCAGATAAGATGGGACGATCATCTTCCAGAAGTCCAAAAACGAACCCTCAACAACATCTGAAAAGCTTTAACTCTAATAACATTAGGTTTCCCTAATAACTAGGATACTTTCTCAATATCCTCAAGCCACTATTTCACCTCTCTATAAACTATATCTCCTCAAAGAATAAGAAAACCTAGGAAATAGATTGGATTAACCACTCAATCATGAGTTAGGGTGGTATCATCAATGGACCAAGCCACTCTCAAATCCTTTTGAACCATTGGAACTCATGTAGGAGGCGTACTCTATATAATAAAAGGACAAAAGGACATATCAATAACCATATAACTTTGTACCTCAAACAGAATGGGATTAATTCTTAACTCAAATAAACAACCCTAAAATAGAAATCAACCAAAGTACTAAACTCAATTTGAAAATATCACCCTTTTAAAACATTTAAAACTTTACATTTCACGCTTCAAAATTTAGATATTTCACTTTTAAATTTAAAACCAATTTAGATTCCATGGTTTAATTTGAAAACATATTCCTCACTTAAGTCCATTTTAATACAATATATTATTCTCATTTAAAAAAATCATAGTTCCTCAACATTAAACTCACTTTTAAGAATATCCCCTTTTCCCTTAAATTATTCACAAAAATACACAAGCCCCTTACCAGGCTTAAATCATACATTCCCTATATTCAACACCCAACCTAACTCCACAATCAAGTATCATGCATTAATTGAGGTTTTCATTTTTAAGTAAGAACCTAAAAATGAAAAATTAACCATGTAAATTCCAAAATAAAAATCATTCATTTGAAAAAAAACTTTCATTTTCCTTTGAAACCAAACATCAATTTCAAAATACATTTTAAATCAACCCAATTTTCATCTAAATTGCATAAAAACTATTTTAAAACCAAAACATTGTTATTTTAAAATCAATATTTTAAATATAATGATTTCATTTTATCTAAAATAATAAACCATAGCATAATAAAATCAAAATAAAACCAAATGAGTATAATACGCAATTTCTATAGGAAACTAATGTTGGTGTGTGGCCTAGCCACATTGATTGGAAGACCGTGTTCCACCACACAACTAGTACTGAAAGTCATTATGAACCATATACTCAGGCCCCATGATTATCCATTGTATGAGGATAATATTCATTGTTAATATATATAATATTCATGTGCTTTATTATTCATAGACACCATTTTAGTGCATTTTACACTTTGAACATTATTTCATATTATAATTGTAATTCCTTTTTAAAATGCACGATTACATGGTACATTTTTTAACATCATTTAAAGTACCCAATGATCTTGACTTTATTTTCATATATAATTTTCAGGTTTCTCATTACATTGGAAACAATTCATAATTTGGGAGTACTTGAAGGTTCATATGGGAAGACCACCAAAGTTATCCTTGAACAAACAACATTCTGGGTAAAGTAAACTGGACAGTGGCCTAATAAAACTATTATAGCGGCCAATATCCAAGCCCAATATTTCTGAAAATTTAACTTAAGATATAGGAAATCATGGGTAACATTTAATTCAGTAGTTGAAAAAGAAAATTCTGGTGTTTGAATGGAGTTCCAGGTGGCCCAAGTTGGAGATAAAATTCTGGACCAGATTCTGGGGCCCAGAAAAACAGCCCACCATTTTACACATATCTCGTAAAACATAAATTATTTTGGGCTGAAACTTTACGTATAGTTTTCATACATCCTTATATTCATTTTTTTTCTTCTATTTTCCACTCTAATTCAGCCATATATAATCTCATTTAGGCGCTTCTGTTCGATGGATGCAAGTTGGATGCCACCTCGGATCAAGAGTGAAAAAGTCCAAGTTCCACAAGCTTTCCACTACCCTAAGCCTACCATAATAAAGTGGGATGAATTTCACTATTTTAGGTTCAACCCAAGGCTCCCAAAATTCCTATTTAAGGTAGTGTTGTTGGAGGATTTAATCATCTTGGATGCTTTCTTTCATTGTAATGTTATGCTTCCACTTTTCCTTTGTAATGTTCTTCCTTAATTGTAAGTTGTTTTAATTCATCTTAGTTATTAATAAAATTTAGTCCTTTTCTCTTAGTCTATTCTTCTACATATCATGTTGATATTGTTTCTTAAAGGTGTGAATTTATTCATACCATACCTTGTGAAATTTATCACACAACGGTGGATTGGTCGTTATTTTGTTGTTTTTACTTCTTCAATTCCACCCTCATAAGTCTACTTTCTGCTTCTGTAGAGAACATGTCATTAATGGGGAGATAACTCTTTTATGGGTTGATCTAAGAAAGTATAAAGGGTCTGGAATTAATGTTATTTATTACTCTCCAAATGATTATTAACTTCTTTTATTTGAGTTTCTTTTATTCAATGAGTTTCTCTCTTCTTCTTCCATATTGAGTTTATTCACCCCACTTTTATGTGATAATAAGATCCTTTACCTTGGAGTGCTCATGAAAATTATCCTACAAGTGTATAGGTGATTATAATTTGTTTTTGAAGTTTTTTAACCATTAAGTGATGAGGATAGTTTTAATTAATTGAATGAATCCTTCTCGAGTTAATGAAATTGAAATCATTAAAAAAGGAATTCATCTAATCCACCCCAAGTGATAACCCAGGATCAACTCATTCTCTTAATTTGAATTCACTTAAGACTCTTATTGTTCACTTAAACCCATCTAAAATCAACATAATTTGGCCACTTAATAGCAAAAAACAATCCATAGAATTTTCATGTCTATAGGTTTCTTCTTAGGTCTATGAGGAATCGACAACCCAAGCTACTCTATATTTGACCGCTTAACCCTAAAAACTTGGGTAAATTTGGGAGAGACCAAATTTTGGTGTCATTGTCAGGGACTCAAGTAAGTCATCTTAAACACCCATTCTATTCTCCCCAATTTATTCTATTCTCATCCAAATTCTCATATCTTTTCTCTTTCTCATTTTTTTTTCTTTTGGCACATGTCCGCCTACACTCGTGACCAATCAAATCATCTAGTTTGGGTGGATAGTTCTGGGGTTGGGGATTCAAGTACACCAAAGTAAATCTTTCTATTAGATCCTAATATACCTAATACTCGAGAGTAAAAAATTGAGCCCATTTCAGTGGAAGGACTTTAAAGAATCCAACTCATAAACCTGAGTGGGAACTAAAATGGAAATCCAAATGAGGCGGCCCCAAACTTGGGAAATGTAATCGATCATACCATGAATGACTACCTCACACCTACCTAGACCAATTCCCCCTCATGAATTATACACAATTCCCTAGGATATTCCAAATAAATCTTTAAACCCCATGTCCTAAACCACCTTCCCACATTCCATGGAATGGAGTCTGAGATTCCCTACCTCCACATCAACGAATTCAATGACATTGTAGAAATCATGTGTCCCCCACATCAACTAGAATCAGTTAAGATGAGGATATTTCCTTTTTCTTTGAATAATTTAGCTAAAATTAGCTAAACAATTTGATATCATCATCCATCAAGTCTTGGAAACAATTACAAATATAGTTCTACAAAAAATATTTTCCCCACTATAAAACAATTGCACTTAAAAATAGCATAAAAACGTTTTTAAAAAATAGGGAGAGTCATTTTATGAAACATGGGAAAGGTTCAAAGACACACTCAACATGGTTCCACATCATGTTTTTTCTATACTTGAACAAGTGAAAATTTTTTATTAATGGTTGGGATCGTGGAACAAACAATTCATTGACATGATGTGTAATGGAACTTTTAAAAACAAAGCCCCAAATGATGATTACGAGTATTTGGAAAGCCTTGCTGAACAAAACCAAACATGGGGAACATCACCTTACTATGAGAAGCCACCCAAATCTAGGGTAATTCACACACTTAGGGAAGAGGAAAGCCTTAGGGATAAACTCACAACACTCTCTAGTAAGGTTGAGGATATAGACCTTAGGAAAGTCCATGAAATCCAAACTATAGATCCTGTTTGCAAAATTTGTGACAAAAATGGCCATAAGATAGACAACTACCCAACCATTCCATCCATCAAGGATGTTCTTTTAGGAGGACCCCAAGTGGAAGTAAATTCCTTGAAATTTAAAAAGCCTCAATTCCAAAACACCTTCAACCCAAGTTATAATGATCACCCAGGCTTCTGTTGGAAAGATAAGAAACAACTTAGCCAACAAAAGGGACAAAATATTTATCCCCATCATAAAAACAAAACCCATAACCAGTTCCAAACCCAACATATCCAATACCAACAACCACCGGTCCATTTTCAACAAACCATCCCACTTCCAAAATATCCCCCTGGGATAAACCAATCTTCTCAAGCACCAACCCAAACTATTCCACAAAGCCTACTAGAACAACTGTGCAAACAAATGGAAAGTATGAACTTGGAAGTATCTTCCCTAAAACAAGAACTTAAACCCATAAAAACTAGAAAGTCATTCATGCCTACATAAGACATTATACAAAAAACAGTAAGGGGGGAGTCAAGTTTCACTCAAACATCTCATGAACAACTAAAGGTTGTGATTGTTTTAAGAAGTGGGAAATCAATTGAGAAACCTGAACAAATAAGTCAGAAACCATGTGAAGCTTCAAAATCTAATGAAAATTCAAATTAACCACATGATCAAACTGAGGAAAATGATAAAAATGTGAAAGAAACAACCCTTCAACAAATAAACCCACAACCTGCACCATTTCCTCAATGCATGAGGGGGAAAACCAAGCCTGAATTTAATGAAACCTTGAGGGAAATATTCTCACAAGTCAAGTTAAACAGTCCACTTATTTATGCTATTCAAACCATTATTTCATACTCAAAATACCTTAAGGAAAAGAACCAAGTCCTTATAGAAGAAAATGTTAGCACAAAAATCCAAGGAACCCTTCCACCAAATATGAAAGACCTAGGATGTCCTTACATCAATGTTGAACTAGGAGAGATAAAAGTTTTCAAAGCCTTGTGTGACCTAGGTTCCAATGTCAATCTAATCCCTTATGTTGTGTACTTCCATTTAGGCCTAGAAGAGATCAAACCCACATCTGTCACACTTCAACTTCCTGATCGTTTCATTAGGTTTCCAAAGGGGATTTTAAAGGATGTTCTAGTAAAAGTAGAAAACTTCATCTACCCTACTTACTTCACTGTCCTTGACAACAATCCTAACTTAGGAAACAAGGAACAAACCCCAATCATCATTGGTCTTCCCTTCCTTGCAGCAATCAACTCTATTATTCAAGTCTGAAATGGGAGCATGACCATAACCTTTGGAAACATGAGTCTAGACTTGAACATCTATAATACAAGCTCACGAATAGAGGATGGTAAGAAAATTCATGAAGTAAACATGATAGGAAGCATTGATAATGAATCCATATAACATCAAGGAATATTTGAGGAATGTTCAAGTCAGGATGAGATTGATTTCCTTTGTTCACATGAAGGAAGTTTATCTCCTTGGCTTGAATCATTTTAAAATTTCTCATATATTTAAGTCTTAGGTCCAACAATTAGTGAAACCATTAAAGAAACCACTTTTATGGAGAATAATCAAACTTCCTTCCCTAAATATGATCAAAATAATCTTGTAGCTAAAACTTCTACACATGGGGATTTTATTCTATCTAGAACTCAAAGAAAAAAATTGATCTTGATCCAATGTCCCAGTATTCTGCTGAAATTCTTAACCAACCTAATCTTGAATTGAAGGAACTTCCCATTGCACTCAAGTATGAATTCCTGGGGGACAATCAAACACATATTATTGTCATTTATTCTTCTCTTGAATCCAATCATGAGAGGATGCTTCTAGATGTCCTTAAGAAACATAAGAAAGCCATTGGTTGGAGCCTGTATGATATTCCTAGGATTAGCCCACTAATTGGGACTCATAGGATTGTTCTAAAATCTAATTCAAATCCCTGTTGTCAACCTCAATGGAGACTCAATCCTAATCTCATGGAGGTAGTAAGGAATGAACTTATGAAATTGTTAAAATCTGGTATTATCTATCCCATAGCTGAGAGTGAGTGGGTGAGACCAATCCAAGTGGTTCCCAAGAAGGCAGGAATCACAGTGATAACCAATAAGGATGGAGAGATTCTTCCAACAAGGGTGAGTAGTGGCTGGAGAGTCTACATCGACTATAGGAAGCTAAACTCATTTACCAAGAAGGGACATTTCCCCTTACCATTCATTGACCAAGTCCTTGAGAGAGTCACAGGTCACGCCTTCTACTGTTTCTTAGATGGGTACTCAGTGTATAATCAAATTGAGGTCTCCTTAGAGAATCAAAGGAAGACTACATTCACATGTCCATTCGGAACCTTTTATTTAAAAGGCATGCCCTTCAGGTTATGCAATTCCCCTGGAACCTTCCAGCGGTGCATGATGGGAATATTCTCAGACATGGTTGGGGATTTTTTAGAGGTCTTTATGGATGACTTATCTGTGTTTGGGGATACATTTGAGGGATGTCTGAGGAATGTGGAGAGAGTATTTTCAAGATGTGAATAAAAGAATCTAGTCCTAAATTGGAAAAAATTCCATTTCATGGTTAAAGAGGGACTAGTCCATAGCCATCTAGAAGATTCATCAAGGAATTTAGTTCAATCTCTCACCCCCTTTGTGCTCTCCTAGTAAAGGATGCTCTGTTTGATTGAACAGAAAGCTGTGAGGGTTCATTCTCAACCCTCAAATACTCTATCACCTCTCCTACCATTATGAAATCTCCAAATTGGAACCTTCCTTTCAAAATTATGTGTGATAGCAGTGACTTTATTATAGGATCTGTGTTAGGACAACATTGTGATAAAACTCTTTATGCCATTGCTTATGCAAGAAAATCCTTAAATGATGCCCAAATCAACTACACCACCACTGAAAAGGAGTTACTTTATATTTTGTTTGACTTATAGAAGTTTAGGTTTTACCTCTTAGGATTCCCTATCATTGTGTTCACTGACCATTCTGCACTAAAATGACTCTTCCAAAAACAAGATGCCAAGGCTAGACTAATTAGGTGGGTCCTTATATTACAAGAATTTGACCTCACAATCAAGGATAAAAAGGGTGTTGAAAATGTTGTAGCTGATCATATCTCTAGGATGGAATTAAAAGACAACTCAAATAACCTTTTTGTGTCTGATTCATTTCCCTATGAGCACCTCTATTCAGTGAGTGATTTCCCATGGTATGCTGATATAGCCAACTTCTTAGTTACAGGAGTCATTCAAAAATTCTTAAGGACTCATGCTTGAAGGAAATTCCTTTCTGATGTAGGAACTATGTGTTTGATGATTCATACCTCTATAAGTTCTATCATAACCTAGTCATTAAGAGGTGTGTCCCATAATTTGAACAAGAGTCCATCCCTAAATTTTTTCATGGCGAGGCATGTGGGGGTCACTTTTCCTCTAATAAAACATCTACTAAGATTCTTCAGTGTGGTCTCTTCTGAACCACCCTCTCAAGGGACTCCTACAAATTTTTTCAAAGTTGTCCTAGGTGTCAACAAGTATGGTCCATCTCAAAAATAAATCAAATTCCACTCACTCCCATCTTAGTGGTTGAAATCTTTGACTATTGGGGAATTGATTTCACAGGTCCCTTCCCAAACTCTAGGGGATATCTTTACATTATCTTGGCTGTTGATTATGTTGAAAAATTTGTTGAGGTCATTCCCACAAAATCCAATGATCATCAAACTGTGATTATATTCCTATAAGAAAACATCTTCTATAGATTTTGAATTCCTAGGGCTATCATTAGTGATCGTGGAACTCACTTTTTCAATCGTACATTCTCATCACTCATGGAAAAGTATGGAATTTCTCACAAAGTGTCCACTGCTTACCACCCACAGACCAATGGTCAAGTTGAGTTAGCCAATCGAGAAATCAAACAAATTCTTGAGAAAAATATTAATCCATTTAGGAAAGATTGGTTGAGAAAACTCTTAGATGCTCTTTGGGACTATCGAACCGCATATAAAACCATTTTAGGAATGTCCCCATATAGGTTTGTTTATGGAAAAGCATTCCATTTACCAGTTGAAATTGAACATAAGGCTTTTTGGGAAATTAATAAAATGAATTATGACCTCTCATTGGTCGGAACAAAAAGGAAATTAGTTCTCAATGAACTTGAGGAACTTAAGATGGAGGCTTATGAAAATTCAAGGATAAATAAATCTAGAGTTCAAGCCTACCAATATCGAAATCTTAAAACCAAACACATTGTACCGGGTAAACCTATTATTTTGTATATATCTAAACTTCATTTACACCTGGGAAAGTTGAGGTCCAGATGGTCGGGTCCATATATAGTGCATAAGGTGTACCCTCATGGGGCTGTAGAAATTCAAGATCCCACCAATGGTCAAACCTTTAAAGTTAATGGTCATAGAGTCAAACCATTCATTGAACCATTCCAAAAATATGTAGTAGATAAAGACTTGTGTGAACTAACCTTAAATAAGGAAAATACTTAAACAATTAGGGGTCTATGTCGAGCTAGTGACGTTAAACAAAAGTACTACATGGGAGGAAACCCATGGTTTTCATGTTTCCAATATTTTTAAATCATCTTTTTTTTAAAATAGTATTAATGAATCATTTTAATATTTAAAAAAATATATATATATAATGTTGACATGTTCTTCTATTATGAGTATGGATGGGTATGAAAGGGGAGCACCATATTCATCTATGTCACTTGGTGTGATCCTTGAGTAATACCTTACCCAGAAATTTAAAAAGAAGATAATTTGTCATCAGTTCATTTTATTTTTATGTGTTTGTAGGTTGAAATACAAAAATAAAAAAAATTAAAAGGAAATGGCATAGGTCATGGGGTAAACCCCGTCACAACTGGTGAAGCCACAAGAAATCGAACCCAGGATCGAAGGGAGACAGGGGTGCATGCTTACCACTGACCTACAGCTTATAGTGCTTTCTTATTCTATAATTTTTTATATATACTTATATTTTACTTTTTTATTATATGAATAAATATATATATATATATATATATTGTTTTGTTTTGTTTGTTTGTTTGTTTTTTCCTTTTTCCACTAGGAAACTCTGCAAGTGAAATGGATATCAAAGGACTAAATTGGAGCAGTAAGAACTTCAACTTCAACCGCCAGGTGACTTCATTCTAGGATCCTCATATTGAAAATTCCTTTTAGAACTCATTCCATCTACATCTACCCCTTTCTCAATTTTATTTTCTTTAAACACTGGGGACAGTTTTATTCTAAGTTGGGGGTGAAAATAATATAAAGAAAAATTATTAATTTTGTGTGTTTAAAAATATGTGGAAGGAAAATTTTCTTTAACCTTGAACATGATAATATACATTGCACACTTTGAAACTGAATATCAAATAATTTATCATGCCCTGATTCTAATTTTAATCCATGTATAATTTCATGAGAATAGATTTTGTAAAGTATGACTGTTTAATGTGAAATTTCATCATTTATATTTTCATCCAAATAAAAAAAATTACAACGCACATCCTTTAGATAGTGGGGTATTAGTTTGAGTTCATAGAATCCCCCAAATAAATATCATAGGTTTGGTGATCATTTTAGTTTTAATATGAGTATTCAATATAAAAATCAGAAAAAACAATAAATTTGTGTGTAGAAAAATGAAATGACCTAATGTGTGGCTTTCAGCACTTGGGGATCATGACTCTATAGTTGTCTAGCCTAGAGTTAGTAATTTTATCTCTATTTTTAGTAATTTTAATTTTTTGACTGATTTAACTTAAGATGATGCATGAGTATGTGGGTTTCACTTGGTGCCCTAAGGTCTTTGAGCCTGGGAGTCATCGACAAAGTCTCACTACATGGGTTGACTCTTTTGAGTGCAATTTAAATTACCATATAAATATTGAAAAATAATTTGAATACTTATCTTAATGTTGAAATGTGATTCCACCTAGTGCTTCTGTCATTTCCCCATTGAATAAAGATGAACCCCCATGTCTATTGTGATACTCAACACATCCTTATACTTAATTGATATAGGATGAAATATGGTAACAGATTTGAACAAAGTAATGGGATTGGGATTGGGATATTATTATAAAATTATCTTGTATTAAAATATTTTGATGGGTTTCATAGTTGTTTGATATAAGGTTTTTTGGTGATCCATGTTTATTAAAATGTTTTTGAAAAAGGGAATTTAAATTTCACATTTTTGAGATATATTTTGCTCGAGACTAGAAAAACTTAAGTTGGGGGTGTGATTATCCAATTAATTAGGCTAATATTCATTGTTAATATATATAATATTCATGTTATTTATTATTCATAAACACCATTTTAGTTCATTTTACACTTTGAACATTATTTCATATTATAATTGTATTTCCTTCTTAAAATAAACTATTACATGGTACATTTTTTAACATAATTTAAAGTACCCAATGATCTTGATTTTATTTTAATATTTAATTTTCAGTTTTCTCATTACATTGGTAACAATTCATAATTTTTAATTACTTGAATATTCATATTTGAAGACCACCAAAGTTATCCTTGAACAAACAACATTCTGGGTGAAGTAAACTGGACAATAGCCCAATAAAACTATTGTGTTGGCCAATATCCAAGCCCAATAATTCTTAATATTAAACTAAAGATATAGTAAATCTTGGGGAACATTTCATTAAATAGTTACCAAATCTAATTATGATGTTTGGATGGAGTTCCATGCAACCCAAGTTGGAGATAAACTTCTGGGCCAGATTCTGCAGCCCAGAAAAGCAGACCACCATTTTACATATATCTCCTAAACCATAATTTATTTGGGGATGAAACTTTAGATATGGTTGGGGGAAATCCTGAGATTAATTGTATTATTCTATGTCCCACTCTAATTTTTCCATATAGAAGCTCATTTAGGCTATTATGTTCAGTGGATGCAAGCTGGAAGCCACCTCGGGTCAAGAGTGGAAAAGTCCCAGTTCCACAAGATTTCCACCACCCTAAGCCTACCATAATCAAGTGGGATGAATTTAACTATTGTAGGCTCTACCCAGGTCTCAAAAAATTCCTATTTAAGGTAGTGGTGTTGGAGTATTTAATCATCTTGAATGATTTCTTTCATTGTAATGTTATGCTGCCACTTTTCCTATGTAACGTTCTTCCTCAATTGTAAGTTGTTTTCATTCATCTTAGTTCTTAATAAAAGTTCTTCCTTTCCTATTATTTTGTTCTTCTATATATCACTTTGATACCGTTTCCTAAATGATTGAATTTATTCATACCATACCTTGTGAAATTTATCACACAACGGTGGAGTGATTGTTATTTTGTTGTTTTTACTTCTTTAATTCCACCCACATAAGTCTGCTTCTCGCTTCCCTAGAGAACATCTCATTAATGGAGAGATAATGATTTTATGGGTTGATCCAAGGGAGTATAAAGGGTATGGATTGAATTTTATTTATCACTCTCCAAATTATTATTAACTTCTTTTATTTGAGTTTCTTTTATTCAATGATTTTCTCTCTTCCTCTTCCATATTAAGTTTATTCACCCCACTTTTATGTGCTAATAAGATCCTTTACCATGGATTTCTCATGAAAATTATCCTACAAGTGTATAGGTTATTATAATGTGTTTTTGAAGGTTTTTAACCAGTAAGTGATGAGGTTAGTTTGAATTAATTAAATGAATCTTTCTTGGGTTAATGAAATTGAAATCATTAAAAAAGGAATTCAACCAATCCACCCCAAGTGATAACCCAGGATCAACTCATTCTCTTAATTTGAATTAACTTAAGACTCTTAGTATTCACTTAAACCCATATAAAATGAACCCAATTTGGACACTTCTTAGCCAAAAAAATCCATAGAATGTGTGTGTTTATAGGTTTCTTATTAGGTCTTTGAGGAATCAACAACCCAAGCTACTCTACATTTGACCGCTTAACCCTAAAAACTTAGGTAAATTTGGGTGAGACCACCCCACATGGATTTCAGGACCTATGAGCTCAATAAGTACCTACAGTTCACTCTCCATTTATAATCCTCAAACAACCAAACAATCAAATAAACTCACCAAAATAAAAGACTTAATGCCTTACTTCCTATGGTAGCTAAAAGCTCAAAAAGAATAAGAGCTTGCAAAACTCTTCCCTCCCCGGCCTATTGAGTTCTGAAAATACTAATATCCAACTTACTAAACATACCCAAATAACAAGGTCTACAATGATACAATTCTTTCACAAACCAACCCGATTCATCCCTCCAATAGATGCCCGAGCTGGCCTGAGACAAGGCCTAAAGTGTGTTCCTGATCCCCACAAGATTTCACAAGTGCATAGGCATCATGGAAATTCCACTTGGGAATGATTTTACCCATTAAATCATTAAGAAAAATAGTATTGAAAACTAAATAAAATTATATCATGACTCATCCATACATCATACATCTACACCAGAGAGAAAAATAGAACAGAAACCTAATATCAAAACTAAGAAAGTGGTAAACAATAGCAATCACCTAAAACCATTCTCTCCATCTGATATCCCTATAATATAAAGAAAATATCCCCCTCTAATATAATTTATTTTCCCTCTATTACTTATATCTAACCTCTATCTATATAATTAAGTAAAATCCTAAGGGGTCAATGTGATAAAGGAAACTGAAATAAAAAAACTAAACATCAACATACATGCCTCCTTGTGACAATATGAGTCAATTGCCAATAAAAAAGAACCAAAATACCCCATGGGTGAGAATAAAAGATAAGTTAGACCTATGACTAAAAAATAATAATTTAGGCTTGAGTAATAATCTCAATAGGTATGTTAAAGAGAAACCATGCCTTATTCTTTATATTTAAATAGAAAACCATTTTACACTATTTTGAAAATATAAATCAATAAAAATAAGGTACTTATTTATTTCCAAAACAATTAACATTATAATTCTTAAAAACCCATTTTCTTCTTCGATTTCCAAAACCATTTTTCAAAGATTGGGATGATTTACAATAAAATTCTTATAAGAAGGAAGGAATTGATAAAGTAAGAGTCTTAGTGAAAAACAATAGTAGTGAAAACCATATCAAAAGGTGATACAAACAGAGGAAAATATAATATTCTTTTCATTATTTTAGATGTGAAATGGAAAGAGAATGTAAATATAGAATAGAAACAGAAGTAAAGAAGGTAGAAAGTAACTTGTTAAATCCCTAAGTATCTAGGTTAACGAGGGTCTTAGTATCCTATTACCCTTGATGATCAACCATGGAAATAACTCTATTAATGTATGATAAGCTAGGGAGGAAGAATTCAAATTTATATCGGTACCCACTATGTTAATATGTAATTTAGTTAGTGTTGTAGAGTAAACATACTATGGAGACCGGGACAAGTCCCTATAATCTCACCCAAAATACTAGTCCTTAGTCTGCTAGCCTGGGTAAAAAGGATTCTCATGTGACATGACCATAACTGAATTACATAAGGTACGCATAGTAGTAAAACCAATATCTAATCATAAAACAATGAAAAATAATCATACAACAACACCTCACCTCTCTCCACTACTAATGTGAATATCGTTTCTTATAATCACACCATCTTGCCAATCACATCAATATAGGTCAAACAATTACAAAAAAGTTCAGGATTCTGTTGGATTGAACCTCACTTTTTGAAAAATTTTATAGAGTGTCAATAGAGCCTTATCTTATTATAATTAAATTTTGATCATTTGGAAAATCACTTTTTATACCATATATTTCACATTCCAAAACAATTATTTACACTTAAACACATATTCAGCTTGATATATATAATAATCCCTCATCCCAATTTACATTTTCCCATCACCATGAGTGAATATATACAAAGAGGGAACCTATATATGTATTTATATATTTATATGTGGATAAGTGGCATTCAATACATCAAGAGATTAGAAATCACTTAAAATATTTTTATTAATCCAAATCATACCACTGGTACTTTATGAAAACTATTCGAAATAAAAAACAACCTAATTTATTTAAAACTCACAAATTTTAAACCATTTATAAAGAAAATCCAACATCAAAGGTTTATGGAATTTCAAAAAGGCTTAAAACATGATTTAATAAAGGAAAACCATGATGAAAAAACATGGAAATCAATGAAACAACCATTTCTATTTATCAAAACTATTTTCAACAATTTAATTACATTATAATACAATGAAAACACCCCAATAAAATAACCAATAAATTATTGTTTTCAATTTAAAGGTTCAAACATAGTGTAACCTACCTCAAATTGTGTCACCTTAACCAACAATTGTCCAAATCTACCTCAAGAAAGTCCAAGGGACTCTATAAAAATATGAGAACCCCAAAAGTCACAAAATCCTTAATATAAAAATAGGGATACAAATGAAATTGGACAAAACCCTACCCAGATTTAGTGCAGAACATGTTTCCTTTGAAAATTGCAGATATAGAGGGCTTCAACTCAACCCTTACGAACCCTAGTAACCAAGAATCATCCAAAAAACCTCATTCAAGTTAGGATTTTTCTAGGTCATTTACACAGCACAAAGAAAAAATAAAACCAAGAAAAAGGAAAGATAATGGAAAATGAGAAGAGGAGAATCAAACCTAAGATGATCACATCATGAAATAGAGAAGAAATCGGCTGAAAAAGGATGGAGGAGGAGGAGGTGAGGCACACGGCTATGGATCTCTCTCTGACTGCTAAATCATGAAATGGATGGAGGAGTATGAGAGTACCCCTTTTAGGATTTATAAAATTAAGTTAAATTTGGGAAATACCCAAATTTTAAATAATTGGGTAGGTCATGTGGTTAGGTCACATGGTTTACTAAACTATACACCAACCTTGTTTCATCCATTGGAAAGAAACACCGAGCTCACATGGTTTGACCACACCGTTTTGAAACCATGTGAAAACCATGAAAAAGAGGTATCTCAAAGCCTTCCTTGAGGAGAATAGGAAAATATAATTTTGGGGGATAAGTTGTTTTGCATATAGAGTAAAGAAAAATATAGAGGAAATTTTATAGAATAAAAGGGTAAAATGGACGTTTAAACCCTTTTTAAATGGTGTATGGTTTCGCCACATGTTTTGGCCAAACCATACACTAACCATGAGACTCCACTGCCTAAGTGGCACTACCCATGTGGGAAATGCGCATGGTTAGAAAAACTATGTGCAGACCATGTGGACCCCCTCTGAAATTACTTTATATCTCCATGAATGGTCGTTCACCCCCCTATGTATAGTTTTTTAAACCATGATTCTCCATATATGGACATCATGGTTTAGCCACATGGTTACTAATAGTATTTCACTAACCATGAACCTTAGGTAATTTCTCCCAAAACTAGAGATCTGAGATCTGATCATGCCCCAAATGCTTTTGAATCCTTTACTAAACAATTAATACCTTCCATTAGAATAAAACAAGAGATTTATATATAGATTTAATGGATTCATACCTTATAAAATGGATGATATGTTATAAACATCACCTGTGAGAACTCCATCAGATGACTCTATCCAATCATCTATGTCCAATGACACCAAATCCTCGTTGAATGATTCTTTTTTTTATCATCTCTATCTGGTGATTTTTTCTGGTGGTCACCATCCAATGAAAGTCTGCCTTGTGAACCTTTATATCTCGATGACTCTAAATTTGTATTGTATGAAAACATCCATATGATGATCACCAACAAGAAAAATATATCTCATGAAACTGAAGAACTTTCTACAAAATATAATAATCTCCAACTTGGAAATTGCTTCAGTATTCCATCTTTCATCAAATTTCAACTTGATCACATCCTCTGTCTGATGCATATAGTATTCTATACTTAGCCTAATCATCCAAGTCTAATTAAGGAACATTTTTTCTGCATAATTTCTTGAACTATCACATTTTTAAATATATCAGCATGATTCTTCTTCTATACAACCTTATATAGTTACAAAACTTTATCTTCCAGGAGAACTCATATGAAGTGATACTTTAGGTCAATGTGTTTCATTTTTTCAAGAAATTATGGACTGCAAGCAAGATTAATGTCACTTTGACTATCATAGAATAACATTCTTTCATCTAATCCCTTCTTTATTTCCTTTAGAAAGCATATAAACCATATCAACTCTTTCCCTTCTTTAGTTGTAGCAACATGATCTAATTCCATTGTAGATAAAGTAACAACTTGATACAACCAAGACATCCAGCTAACCACTGTTCCACCAAAAGTAAATACAAAGAATGTATTACTTTTCTGTGAGTCCATGCTTCTAGTATAATATATATCTAAAAATCCCTTCAACTTATCATCATCATTGAAACATAAATCTATATCCTATGACCAGTTCAAGTATCAAATGATCCATTTCATAGCTTCCCAATGTTTCCTTCTAGGATTTTACATGAAACGAATAACATATACCATTTCAAAATCAATGTATAATTGAGTGGAATCCATTGTATACATATAACTTCATATAGCCAAAGAATAAGTCACCATCCCCATGTAATGAAATTTTATATCTGTTGATGGTGTTGGTGATTTAGAAAGTTTGATTATTTTATGGGGGGTGAGAGGTTTATAACTAGTCATTCTGAATTTTTTTATAACCTTCCTAATGTATTCCTTATGGGATAATACCAAAGAGCCAGATTTATTATACTTCTCAATTTTCATCCCTCATATATTCTTAACCTTTCCAAGGATTTTCATCACAAACATTCTTGATAACTTCATCTTCAGTTCCTCAATCTGATGAAAATCTAGACCCACAATCAACATTTGATCCACATACAATAATAGTATGTTATATGACCATTATCTCATTGATTTTAGTCACACCCTAATTTTTTATTTCCTCTTTTATTTTCTTTATTTATTGGTTTTTAATCTTATTGATGATTTTTAGGTTGGTTTATGGGTAAAATTATTAAGTTTTGTATTTTTTGCTCAGTTTATAGCTCTGTGTATGGTTTGAGGTAAACCACATGACTACCCCATGAAAGGGGAAATCCCAATTTATTTTCTTTTAGCACATTTTATCTTGGATGGGTAGCACATATTTGATCCCAAACTATGTGAGTCTTAGGAGAAGTTGTGCGGGGGCTTGGTGGTCTTTGGGAGCTAGAGTAATACTTTCACAAGATTTGAGGAAATCATGAGGAAAGTGTGTAGAGGTGTCTAATTTATGTTTTGGTTTTAAAATAGATTTAAAATATTGATTTTAAAATAATTATGTTTTGGTTTTAAACACATAAAGAGGAAACCATGAACATTAAATGGATTAATCATAAATGAAATATATTTATTAACCTATGAATTTATAGGTTTCAATATAAGTTATCCATGATCTATTTCCTAACATGAAATATAATGGGAATTTTTATTCCCTTAATAATTTTCCATAATATGCTAGTGAATTTACCAAAGCATATCCCTTAGGAGTGTAAAAATAGGTGTATAACACGGCCTCTTTTTTATTCACCAGGTGACGATTGAGTCTAGATCAATGCGACCTTTTCAGGGTTATTACCTATAGGTACAAATGTGTTAGATCCATATCCACTTATATTATCCATACATGGATTATTTTCTTAGAAACCACTTACTCTATAATTTAAAAAAATAGTGATGTTTCCTTTTTTTAGTCTTATACCTAAGGCATTCACTAGAGTTTTCAAATCTGAATACCCAAAAATAACAAGTATTTTCTTTGATACCAACTACAACAACCCATATTTTAATACAAATTAATTCATGATTTATTATGTAAAGGTAATCATAATAAAATATCATAAGATTATAAGTCCTAGTTTCATTAGGAAATTAGGCACATAGCACAATAACTTGAAACATGAGTACAAATACATTATTTAAAAACTCTATAATATGCCCTTAAAATTACTTTTCTCTTCTAAACTTTCATGGGATAATTTGGGGACGTACGTAAGAAAGGGGTGAGTTATAAATTCAATAAGGGAATAATCATAGAATATAAAAAAATAAATAAGTACATGTGAATCAATAGGAATATCAAGGTAATATAAGAGGGGTGAGAATCATAAACCTGATCATGTAATCTTGATATAAAATGATATCATAATGGAAAAATGGGAATGTGTAAACAACATAAAACACTACATAATAAACATAAGTCAAGGCTGACCACTGATATTGTATAACATAGTGTTGTTAGGATAAATTCTCATGCACCATAAATGTTATCTCATGAGATAAAAACATTACCTAATGCATTGGAGGGCTATATAATTTCAAGGTCACCCATCACATTCATATCATGTACATGAATAATTATGCCATGTAGATCATACAATATAAGGATGTATTTCATCACTTTTAATCCCATTATTAAGAAGTTTGGGTTAAATATATAGAAGTTCGAGATCAATGAAGGAAAGGTATATCTAGGTGAATACCCTTGAGTGGAAATGGGTATGGGTATTCACTACACAAATGTTTGGCATGGAATATTACGGGATAATTTCAACAATATAATGGGGGTACATAAAGATTCATGGATGGTTTTATTGAGAGTTAAAGGGGCCTCTCATCACATGGAAATCATATGAAAAGTAATGTGGATGTATGAAAACATATCCCAATATGAAAAATTGGAAATCAAAAGGCATAATATAAATAAGGTTCTTGAATAAAGAGGAGAAGGAGAGGATACATTACCTTGAGAGGGTGCTTATAAAAGATTTGGAGGAGATTCTTAAGAGATTGGGGGAACCTTTGGAGGGATATAGAGAAATAAAGTTAGAGTAACTTTATTATCCAATGGTTTTGAGTTAATAGTGATGGGATATTGGGTGGGTTTTATAGGAAAAGATATGGGAATTCTTTAAAAATTTCTAAACTTAGCTTTAAGACTCTGTATAATAAAATAATCAAACCACAAACCTTGCCATGGTTTTTTACCATGTTTTCTAATAAATAGGATTGGTTTTAAATATTTTATATATATAAGAATCTAACTCCTTAAAATAATACCCTTGGTCTCATGGAGGTGAGTCATGTTCATAAAGAATTAATTTTAAAACCTTAAAATATAATATAGGTCCAGGAAGATTCATTAAGGGTTTATAAAATTAATTAAATAACTTTAAAACCAAATTATTTTAAATTTAAAACATAATTTTTTTCTTTTATACTCTTTATAGTATTTATTACATCAATTTTGGGATTTTATGATGTCATATTATATACGGTATAATAATATCGTATTTAATTTTTACCCAAAAATCCAATTGTATCATAAAATTATGAAAAAATCATTGTTGGATAATTTAAACATTATTTTTCAAAAAATAATATTTATTTTATCAAACTAATTCTCTAAATATGTTATTTTACATTTTTAAGTTAAAATTCCCCATTTATTTAAAAATACTATTTTTTACAATAACAGTTTTCGGACCCTTTTAAAAATTACATTTAACTTCATAAAATTGTATCATAATTTATATTTAATAAATATTATTTAATAATAATATTTTATTAAAATGTCATTTATTTTAAAAAATCTTAAATTCATCAAAAAGAGTGTTTTGATTAACACTATATATTTCCCAAAAATACAATTTTTGTTTCATCATATCGAAATATAATTTTTTTCAAACTTATTATTTAATCATTATAAAGTAATAAAAGATAAATATAATCATTATTTTTAAATATATATATATATATAATCATACTATTATGGTCTAGATATATATCCCTATATTACACCAGGAAATTCCCTAAGGAAAAAAATCATATTGTTAGTGTGCGGCTTGGCCACATGGATTGAAAGACCATGTTCCAACCAAAAAAATGGTACTATAAGTCATCATAAACCATGTACTCAGGCCCCACATGGATTTTTAGGACCTGTGGTCTCACTAAGTACCACCAGTTTACTCCCCCTTTATCATCCCCAAATAACCAAACAATCAAAGAAACTCACCAAAATAAAAGACTCAATGTTTGACTTCCCATGGTAGCTCAAATCTCAAGAAGAGTAAGAGATTGAAAAACAGTTCTCTCCTCAGCCTATTGGGTTCTAAAAATACTAATATACAACCTCCCAAAAATCCCCAAATAACAGGGGTTACTCTGATATAATTGTTTTACAAACCAACCTGATTTTTCCCTCCACTAGATGCCCGAGTTGGCATGAGACAAGGCCTAAAGGGTGTTCCTGATCCCCACGAGATTTCACAAGTGCCCAGGAATCATAGAAATGGCACCTGGTAATGATTTTACCCATTGAAAAATTAATAAAAATAGTATTAAAAACTAAATAAAATTATATCATGACTCATCCATACATCAGACATCCACACCAGAGAAAAAAACAGAACAGCACCCTAATATCAAAACTAGGAAAGTGGTAAATGATAGCAATCACCAAAAACCTTCTTTTCCCTCTAATATCCCTCTACTATAAAGAAAATATTATCCTCTAATGGAATTTCTTTTCCCACCATTATTTATATCTACCCTCCATCTATAGAAATAAGTAAAAGCCTAAGTGGTCAATGTGATAATGGAAACTGAAATAAAAACTAAACATCAAAATACATGCCTCCTTGTGACTATATGAGACACGTCCCAATATACAATAACCAAAATACCCCATGTGGGAGAATAAAAGATAATTTGGACCTATGACTAAAAAATAATAATTTAGTCTTGACTAATAATCTCAGCTGGTATTTCAAAGAAAAACCATGCCTTATGCTTTATATTTAAAGAGAAAAACATTTCATACTAGTTTGAAAATATAAATCGAAAAAAATAAGGTACTCCTTTCTTTCCAAAACAAGTAACATTCCAATGCTTAAAAACCAATTTTCTTATTTGATTTCCAAAACCATTTTCCAAAAAATAGGGTTATTTACAATAAAATTCTTATAAGAAGGAACAAATTGATAAAGTAAGATTCTTATTGAAAATAATATCAGTAAAAACCATATCAAAAGGTGATACAATTAGAGGAAAATATAATAATATTTTCATTATTTTATATGTGAAAAGGAAAGAGCATGTAAATATGGAATAGAAACAGAAGTAAAGAAGATTTAAAGTATATTGGAAAATCCCTAGTAGCTAGGTTAACGGAGGTCCTAGGATCCTATTACCCTTGATGATCAATCGTAGAAATAACTCTCATAATTTATGAGAAGTTAGGGAGGAAGAATCCAAATTTATATTGGTACCCACTGTATTACCATGTAATTTAGTTAGTGTTATAGAGTAAACCTACTAGGGAGACCGGGACAAGTCCTTATCAGCTCACCCAACATACTAGTCCTTATTCTTCTAGCCTAGGTAAAAAAAGGATTCTCATATTCCATGACCATAACTAAATTACATAAGGTACACATAGTAGTAAAACTAAGATCCAATCACAAAACAATGAAAATTAATCATACAACAACACCTCACCTCTCTACACTACTAATGTGAATCCCCATTCTTATAATCATACCATCACGCCAATCACATCAATATAGGCCAAACAATTACAAAAAAGTTCAGGCTTCTATTAGAGTGAACCTCACTTTTTGAAAATTTTTATAAAGTGTCAATAAAGCCTTATCTTATTAGAAATCAACTTTGATCATTTGGAAAACCACTTTTTATACCATATATTTCACATTCCAAAAAAAATCATTACACTTAAACACATATTCCCCTTGATATATATAAGAATCCATCATCCCAATGTATATGTTCCCATCACCATGAGTGAAAATGTACACATAGGGAACCTATATTTGTATCTATATATGTATATGTGGATAAATCGAATTAGATACATCAAGGGATTATAAATCACTTAAAATATTTTTAGTAAACCAAATCATACCATTGGTCTATTATGAAAACCATTTGAAATAAAAAACAACCTAATTCATTACAAACTCACACCATTTAAACCGTTTATAATGAAAATAAAACATCAAAGTTTTTTGGCATTTTAGAAAAGCTTAAAAACATTATTTAATAAAGGAAAACCATGATGAAAAAACATGAAAATCAATGAAACAACCATTTCTATTAATAAAAACTCTTTTAAATAATTTACTTACATTATAATACACTGAAAACACCACAATAAAATAATCAAGCAATTATAGTTTTTAATTTAAAGGTTCAAACATCGGGTAACCTACCTCAAACTGTGTCACCTTAACCAATAGTTTTCCAAATCTAACTCAAGAAACTCCAAGGCACTCTAGAAAAATATGAGAAACCCAGAAGTAACAAAATCATTAATATAAAAAAATGTATATAAAGAAAATTGGACCAAACCCTACCCGGATTCAGTGTAGAACATGTTTCCTTCGACAATCACGGATATAATGGGCTTCAACTCAACCCTTATAAACCCTATGAACCAAGAATCACCCAAAACAAACACCTCATTAAAGTTAGAGTTTTTCTATGTCATCCACACCACAATAAGAAAAAATAAAACCAAGAAAAAGGAAATATAATGGAATGTGATAAAAGGATAAGCTAACCTTAGATGATCACACCAGGAAATAAGGAAGCAATTGGCTGAAAATTGAGGGAGGAGGAGGAGGTGAGGCATATGGCTAGGGAGCTCTCTCTGACTCCTAGATCATAAAATGGATGGAGGAGGATTATAATACCCCTTTTCGATTTATAAAATTAAGGTGAATTTTGTAAAGACCCAAATTTTAAATAATTGGGAGGGTTATTTGGTTAGGTCACATGGTTTACCAAACTATTAACCAACCTTGTTTCATCCACTGGAAAGAAACGTCGGCCTTGCATGGTTTGACTGTATAGTTTTTAAACCATTTGAAAACCATAAAAAACACATCTATCAAAAATATAGACACCTTTTCACACTTTCCTCATGGTTTCCTCAAATCCTACGTAAGTCTTACTCCAGCTCCCAAAGACCATCAAGCCCTCGCATGACTTCTCCTAAGACTCACACGGTCTGGGATCAACTATGTGTTACCCATGAGAGATAAATTGTAATAAAAGAAAATAAACTGGGAATTCCCCTTTCATGGGGTAGTCACATGGTTTATCTCAAACCATACATAGATCTAGAAACTAACTAAAACTCCAAAACTTAATAATTTCACCCATAACCCAACCTAAAAATCATCAAAAATATTAAACACCAATAAATAAATAAAATAAAAGAGAAAATAAAAAATTAGGGTGTGACTGAAATCAATGATATTATGGTATTATATCATATTATTATTGAATGTGGATCATATGTTGATTATTGGTCAATATTTCCATCAGATTTAGTAATTTAAGATGAAGTTGTCAAGAAGATTTGAGATGAAAATCCTTGGAAAAGTTAAGAATATATGAGGGATAAAAATTTAGAAGTATAAGAAATATGTCTCTTTAGTATTATCCCATAAGGAACACATTAGTAAGGTTATAAAAAATCAGAATGACTAGTTATAAACCTCTCAACCCCCCCCCCCCACAAAACAATCAAACTTTCTAAATCGCTAGCACTATCAATGGATATAAAATTACATTACATGGGGATGGTGACTTATGTTTTGGCTATATGAAGTTATATGTATACAATGGATTCCACTCGATTATACATTTATTTTGAAATGGGAGATGTTATTTGCTTAATATAAAATCCTAGAAGGAAACATTGGGAAGCTATGAAATGGATCATTTGATACTTGAAGGGGTCATATAATATATATTTATGTTTCAATGATGATGATAAGTTGAAGGGTTTTTTAGATACATATTGTTTTAGAAATAGGGACTCATGAAAAAGTACTACATTCTTTATATTTACTTTTGGTGGAATAGATGTTAGCTTTGTGTCTTGGTTGTATCCAGTTGTTACTTTATCTACAATGGACTTAGACTATATTTCTACAACTAAAGTAGGAAAAGAGTTGGTATGGTTTACGTGCTTTTTAAAGGAAATCAGGAAGGGATCAGATGAAAGAATGTTATTCTATGATAGTCAAAGTTCCATTAATCTTTCTCACAGTCCAGTGTTTCTTGAAAAACTGAAACACATTGACCAAAAGTATCACTTTATATAAAATCTCCAAGAAGGTAAAGTGTTGGAACTGTAGAAGGTTATCGAGAAGAAGAATCATGCTGATATGTTTTAAAATGTGATATTTCAAGAAATTATAAGGAAAAAATCTGCCTCAATTGGACTCGGCTGATCAGACTAAGTATAAAATACTACATGCATTAGACAGAGGATGTGATCAGGTTGAGATTTAATGAAAACTTGAATCCTGAAGTAATTTCCAAGTTGGATATAATTATATTTTGTAGAAAGTTCTTCAGTTTCATGAGATATATTTTTCTTTATGGTGATCATCGAATGGATTTTTTTTCTATAGTACAGCTTTAGAGTCATTGGGATAGAAAGGTTCATAAGACAGACTTTCATCAGATAGTGACCACCAGACAAAATCATCAGATAGAGATTATCGGAAAAAGGAATCATTTGGTGAGGCTTTGGTGTCATTGGATAGAGATGATTGGATTGAGTCATTAGTTGGAGTTCTCATAGGTGGTGTTTATAACATCTCATCCCTTTTATAAGGTATGAATCCATTAAATCTATATATAAATCTTTTGTTTTATTCTAATGGAAGGTATTAATGGTTTAATAAATGATTGAAAAGAATTTGGGGCATGTTCAAATACTAAATCTCTAGTTTTGGGACAAATTACCTAAGGCACATAGTTGGTGAATTATTAGTAGTAACCATGTGTCTAAACCATGATTCCCATATATAGAGAAGAATGGTTTGAAAAACTATACATAGGGGGATGAACGGACATTCAAGGAGCTATAAAGTAATTTCAGAGGGGGTCCACATGGGTTGTACATAGTTTTTCTAACCATGTGCCTTACCCACATGGGTAGTTCCATTTAAGAATTGGAGTCTCATAGTTTGTGTATGGTTTGGCCAAACCATACGCTATTTAAAAAGGGTTGAAATCTCCATTTTACCCTTTCCTTATATAAACTTTCATCTATCTTTTTCTTTTCTCTCTATACACAACAGCCTCTCCCCCTCCATGAGAGTTTCCTATTCTTCTAAAGGTAGGCTTTGAGATACCTCTTTTATCTGACATAAGATTCCTTCATAGTATAGGCCAAAGCAGGTGTTTAAGTTGGCATAGTTTCTCAATGTTTTCCAGATTTTTGGGCCTCAAATTGGGAGTGTATATTTTTGGAAAAGGAAGTTTTTATGGAAAAAAGTACACAAAGAATGATTTGAGGACCATGAAACATAGTTTGTGGAACTCTAAGGGAGGTACATGGAATGGTATTTCTGTATATAAGCATGGTATGCAGACAACGATCAAAAAATGGTTCCTGGGATGAATATGGTTTACAGGACACTCATAGTTTGCAAAAGGAAAACAGTTCGCGGGAGAATTCATCATTGGAATAAATGAGTCTGAGTTTTGAGAAGCCGTGAAGGGTGAAATTTATATAAACAAGGTGGTGAATTGTGCTTCTATGTAGGGAGAATGGAGGTACGTGGACTGTATAGGGAGAACAGTTCACAAAAGCACAATATGCGGTGAAGATTTGGAAAATCTCATATTAGCAGATTTTGTGGATTTATTTTCTTATATAAGAAGCACAAATCCATTTATTATGGTTCCATAATTAGATTAAAAATACAAGAGGAATTAGGTGAAGTATATAGTGGTTCATGGGAAGAAAACCTTGTGAAGGAAACCTTGATTATAAATCCATGAGGAATTGTGGTGAAGCCTAGAATGGTTCACAGAAGATGGTTTGCAGAATATGGTTCACAAAAGATGGTTCGCGGAACAGAGTTCATGATGGAGGAGTTGGTCCATAGAGAAGAAGGTAGTATGTGGTTGTGGCTTGTGGAGGTAGTATGCATAGAGGTGGTTCGTGAAGTACTCGCAATACATGGTGTATTGTAGTACGTGGAGGAAGAAGGATAGTTCACAGAGTACAATTTCATGAACAAACAGTACACGAAAAAGTTGATTACATCTACAGGGGAAAACAAGAATTCAACAGAGCATCTATCTATATTTGAGGATGCATGATTTAATTCCAACCCATTTAAGTGATCTTCAAGTCAATAAACTGAGTTTAGATTCTTCTAAATTCAATGAGCAAAGGGGGATTCAGTAGAAGTGATCTGAGGGATGTAGTGTGTTATCCCTAAAACCTTGTAATGGAAGTGTTTCTGGTATAGAGTGACTATGTTAAACATTTTTTAAACCACAAATAGTGAATATTAGTGGACTTTGGTATGACTGACAACATGTCAGTGTATGCTCCTTAAACTATCCCTTAGTTGTGAACCAAGTAAAATTTTTGTGTATTCCTTCTGCATGTAAATGTTTAAATAATTAAAAATCACCAAAAGAAATATTTAACAAGTTACTACCAATTTAATAACAAGATCCATCACATTAAAATAAAAATTCATCACCCTAATTCACCCCTCCCCTCTCAGGGTGTTCTAGGGTCCTTCAAGTGGTATCAAAGGGAGGTTTTTAGTGTTAAATCTACCTTACATTTCTACCATAGAAATTATAGTGAATGTCAGGGGAGTACCCATCTTTGATAGAATAAAATTTTATATCTATAAGAATAGTATTATATATCATATAATATATCTTAGAATGGAAGTCATGTTTTCCAATACACAAGGAATATAGGTCACTTATCCAATTGGGATTTTTATGACTGATACAGACAGGAAAATGCTTGATGTAGACACCAAATCACAGTAGGTCCTCACAATAAATCATTCTGATCATATGTATCTAATGGTGATGATTTTTACGTCAGAAAAGATTATGTGGGAAAAACTAGATAATATTTATGAAGGTGATATAAAAGTGAAGGAGGAGAAACTACAAGTTTTTCACAATAGGTTTGATTATCAAAAGATGCATCCTAACAAAAATGCAGATACCTTTTTCAATAAAATTACTAAATTTGTTGGAGAAATATGAGGACTTGGTGAATAAATCAAAGAAATTGATATTGTAAAGAAAATCTTAAGATTACTTCCACCTCTTTACAATGAAAAGGTTTCAGCCCTTGAGGAAAGGGATCTTTCCAAACTTTCTCTGGATGATTTGTTAAGCAGCCTGGTGGCATATGAGATGAGAGTCAAACCAGAAGATGAAATGAATCAAGTAATCAAGGAAATGGAATTCAAAGACATGGACAAACTTGAAATTTAAGGTGATAGTATTGATGAAGATAAAAATAAAAAAAAGAAATTATTTCTCTCATTGCCAATAAATTCAATAAGGTAAAAGGGAAATTTGAAGGCAAGTTACCTCTATCTTGTTTTCCATGTGGAAGACACTACTACAAAACTGGGCTTTAGTAGCATTGTTACTTATCAGCTCTAGAATAAAACATTAATAAATAGGATATTTATCAGTGCTAAATAAAGAACTAATAAATTTAACCATTTATCAGTACTTTTATTATAGCACTGATAAAGGAAATATTTTTCAAAGCTTTAATTTAAGAACTGATAAAGGATATCCTTTATTAGCACTTTATTTTTAGTGTTGATAAAGGGTATCCTTTATGAGCGCTTTATTTTTAGCACTGATAAAGGGTACGCTTTATCAGTGTTTTATGTTTAGCGCTGATAAATATTTCTTTCATCAATGCATTTTTAGCACTAATAAAATAAAATAATTAAATAAGTTAAAAATAAAAAATGTGTTTATTAAAAAAATATTACAAATTTTATTAATTAAACAATTATTAAGAAAAATGAATTGATTGATTATACATTATTAAATATTAAACATTTTATTAATTATATAATTATGATAATTAATATTATTAAATTTTATATATTAAATATATAGATATATATTAATGTATATAAATATGATCATACATTACAAAATATTTATGTGATTTAAATTAAATTTTCATATATTTATTGAATAATGGTATATAATTAAAAATTAATATGAATTAAAAATATTTATTAATTTCATAGTACTTGACATATAAATAATTGAATGTCATTTTATTTTTTAATTTAATATAGATCAAATGTGTGTTATATTAATTTCACATATACGTATAATTAATAGATTTTTATATACAATATAGACACACACATAACTTATTCATTTTTTCAATATTGTTAAAGTGTACCTATATTCATAATTTATTCAATTTCACTCATATATATATATATATATATATATTCATTCACTCAAAATTATAAATTCATTAATAATGTTAAAAATATATTTATAAAAAAATTATAAGTAAATATATCTAAAAATAAATATATTTATAAATGTAAATTCACTATACAATTATATATTTATAATTATAAATAAATAAATATTTTTTTAAAAGTATTTATATAATTATAGATAAATAATTATGTATATTTAAATAATTATTAAATTTATATAAATTTACTTAAATAATGAATATATTTACTATATTTATATTTATATATATTTATTAAATATATATATGTATAATTATATAAATATTTATAATGATATAAATAATATTTTTTAAACATATTTCTATAATTATAAAGAAATAATTATAAAATTATAATAAATATATTTAAAAGGGAATATATTTACTATGTTTATATTTTTATATATTTATTAAGTATTTATAAATATTTAAAAAAATTATTTATAATTGTAGTTACAAATCCTTTAACAGCGCTTCAGCAATAAGTATTGATAAAAGAATCTTTATCAATTCTTTTTTAGCGCTGATAAAGATGAGGATTTATCGGTGCTAGAAATTTAGCAGTGATAAAGATTTGTTTTATCAGTGTTTTTTAGCATTGATAAACACATCTCTTTATCAAAACTTATTGTCAAGCACCGATAAAAGTGTCCTAATCTATTTTTAAAAACCCTAACCATTTGAGAACCCGTCGTGATATAGAATCTTTCCGCGGAAGCCACCCGCTACCGGCACTCCTCCTTAGTGAATTGAATGTAGAATTGCTCCTCCTCGGTGAATCAAAGGTCAAATCACACCACTTGACCACCTCGAAACATCTCATATGACATCCGAAGAGGGTCTCAGATTTTCTTTAACCTATTGAGGTAGGACTTATGATTTTATCTGTGTATTTTTTGTTTCTTTTTTAATTCCTCTTCTATGATTTATTTGTGATCCATTGTTTAGGATATGTTGTTTACAATTTGTTTGTGATATGTTGTTTAGGGAATGATTTGTGGTATGTTGTTTTTATTGACTACAGATGTATGATTCGTTGTTTATATCTGAAACTGAACCCTGTATTTATTAATTGTTGATTTATTACTATATTTTCTATCTTCTTAATAAATAATTTTTTCATATATGTATATAAATGTGTAGAAATTTTCATGTATATTCTTGTTTATTGACTACTGATTTGAGGCACATTGGTGGTTCTCTAATGATTATATATATTCTTGTTTACTGCTATGTTTTATATCTGTTCTAATGCATTAACGTAATCTAAATTAAATGTTTGACTACTCATGTAGATGATGTATTCTTCACATGATAATAGTACCAATACCTCGGAATAACAAACTATAATGAAGTAAACCCTTTAGATAGATGCAAAGGTACTATTAAGATATAATTTCTCTATTTTACCAAAAATATATATAATGGAATGTTTATTTAATTTTAATTATTTTTTGTAGAGTTATTCTATTTTAGAATATTTTTTTCCATGTGGCATGACTTTGAAAGAAGAGAAACGATGTTGTTTCTACTCAATCACATAGGTAATCTTTATGTTTTCACAATAAAATCATTGTCCATAGAATTAAGGTATTGTTTCATATTTATGTTTAATTTATTTCTTTTTATTATTACTCACATAATAATTATTTTCTTATACGGGTGGATTATTTTGTTCTATTTGGGGGTGTTATGTCCAACTTTCATGCTCTTTATCCCTTAAAACCTTTTCACCCCTAAAGTGATTCATTTATCACTTCCTTTCTAGTTACCTCCACTTCCTTTGTAGGAAGAGAAATGACACTACCTCTGCTCAATTACAGAGGTAATCTTTATGTTTTCACAGTAAAATCATCATACATGGAATTAATGTATTGTTTCATATGTATGCTTAATTTATTTATTTTTATTATTAATCACATAATAATTGTTTTCTTATACAAATGGATTATTTTGTTTTAGTTTGGGGTTCTCTGTCCAACTTTCATGCTCTTTCTCCCTTAAAACCTTTTCACCCCTACAGTGGTGCATTTATCACTTTCTTTCAAGTTACCTTCATTTCCTTTGTAGGAATAGCAATGATGCTGCCTCTGCTCAATGAAAAAGGTAATCTTGATGTTTTCACAGTAAAATCATTATCCATGGAATTAATTTATTATTTCATATGTATGTTTAATTTTTTTATTTTTAGTATTACTCGCATAATAATTGTTTTATTATATAGGTGGATTATTTTGTTTGAGTTGGGGGTGATCTATCCAACTTTCATGCTCTTTATACCTTAAAACCTTTTCACCCCTAAAGTGGTGCATTTATTACCTTCTTTTAAGTTACCTCCACTGCCTTTTCAAGAAGAACAACGATGCTACCTCTACTCAATTATAGAGGTAATCTTGATGTTTTCATAGTAAAATCATTATCTATTGAATTAATGTATTGTTTCATATGTATGTTTAATTTATTTCTTTTTAGTATTACTCACATAATAATTGTTTTCTTATACATGTGGATTATTTTGTTCGATTTTGGGCGATCTTTCCATCTTTCATCCCTTTCTACACAAAAACTTTCACAGAATTATTCTCTCACAAAACCTTTCACTCCTATAATGTTAACATTTATCACTTTCTTTGAAGTTCCCTCCACTACTCAATCGCAGAGTTAATCTTGATATTTTCACAGTAAAATCATTGTCCCTAGAATTAATGTATTATTTCATATTTATGTTTAATTTATTTTTTTTAGTATTACTCATAATAACTATTTTCTTATACAGGTGGATTCTTTTGTTCGAGTTGAGGTGGTTTGTTTGAAACTACTCGTGAAATATTGGCAGTTCGATAAAGAAAGTCAATGGAAATCGTGGTAACATTGACAGTTAGGATTGTTTTTGAATGTATGTAATAATTAGTATTTATGTAATTTTATAAACCAATGTTTGAAATATCTATAATATAGTGTTTTTTCTAGTATTTTTTATAGTAAATTTTATTTCATTTAAATTATGTATTGGAACTTGTTTTTTATTGATATCTAATGTGTTTATAGTGTGTTTATGGTGCTTCAATGTGCTGTTACAGCACACTGTAGTGGTGTGGAAGTATGATGTAACATTATAATATAGTATAACCCTTTATTAGTGATTTTAAAATTTATGATGAAAACACATTTATCAGCATTTCTGAAAGCACTGATAAAGGGTTCCTTTAGCGGTGCTAAATTAAAGCACAGATAAATGGGTATTTTTCAAGACTTTTAAAAGTGCTGATAAAAGTATGGGGATTTTAACATCACTCATGTTTTCAGCGCTTTTCTAGTGATAATAAAGGCTATTTATAGTGTTGTTAAAGGCCAGTTTTGTAATAGTGAGATTTGGGTACATTTCCTATCGGTTCACAAGAAAGTTTGATGATAAGAAAGTGAATCCGGAGACATGTAGGAACCTCGGAAAAGGTTTTTCAAAAACAGAGACTTCAAGTCTGGTAAGAAACTATAGAGAAAGGTTTTTGTCTATGAATAAAAATATTATGATAGTGAATTCTTTGAGGAAGAAGAAACCGGAATTTAAATTTGGAACCCATGCATCAATGATGGCTAAAGTTGAAAAATCAGAACCATCAGGAGATAAAACTAGAGTTAATCAGTTGAACACTGATTTCAATCTCAAGTTGAAACTTAAGGATGATTTTGGTAAGATTCAAAATCAATGAAAGATATGTAAAAAGTGGAAAGAAATTTTGAAATATTCATCAAAATATGTTGATGTACTAGAAGCTAAAATTGATCAACTTGAAAAAGTAGTAAAATAACATTCAATAACTTTTGAAATCTAAAAAAATATAGTTGAAATAAATCTCAGAATTGAAGAATAGGAAAATTTCATTAATGAACTTACATCAAGACTGGAGGAGAAGTCAAAAAAATTTAGGGACTTGAAGAATAATTTGTTACTCTTACTAGTAAACTTGAAAGTGAATCAATTCCAAAAGAAATAAAGAATAAAATTCATTTTGGAAAATTCTTAGATGTTGAACTATTGGATAGAGCTAAGAGTGGTTCTGATAGAGTTGAAAATTATTTGAATGATCAAAGACCCTCATGCATGGGGAACATAGGAATTGGTTTTGATGCTAAAACATCGAATGATGTAGAAAAAATAAAGGCAATGTGAAATTTGTACATATCACAAAGATACCTGAAGTCCAAACAAATAAAGTGTCAAATCAGACTAAAAGGAGGAAGAAAAACTATCCTTGAGTTTCCCAAGATGATATAAACTTAAACTATCCTCCTAAGGAAGTTTATATGAGGATGAATATAATTGAAAAAAAATTTACACTCATGAAATGTCAATTATGTGGATATCTGGGCCATACCATGTCATACTATGAAGAGGAAATGAGCTATTTGAATGGGAAAGAGCTAGGAAGTCAAAAAATTATAACGAATTCATATCCTAATTCTTATATAATAAACTATTTCTATGTATATTGCTTTCATTGTTCTAATTTTTTCATAAAGCTATTGATTATAGGAAGAGTAATAGAAGGAACAATTCATACAGAACTCAGAGACAATTCAATACTCACCAACCAGGCGGTGTTGTTCTTACAAACAGGTTCACTCATTTGGAAGAAGAGTGTTAGTATGATGAAACTATGAACATGGAAAAGATATTTGAAAATTCATCTTTATCCTTTACTCAAACTAATAATTCATGTATGGAAAAGAAGAAAATTGAAAAATATTACATTGAAGAAGTAGCTCTCAAAGCTATTAAGAACAGCATCACTTTGATTCTTGATAGTGGATGCTCATCCCATATGATGGGAAATGAAGTCCTATTAATGAATTTTAATAAAAATGTTGATGGAACAATGATATTTGGTAATGATGGTGCTTTTAAGATCAAAGTTAGTGGAAATACTAAATTGGCCAATGGTGAGCAGAAGAAGACCAAAGTTCTTTATGTGGATGGGTTGCATCACAATATCTTGAGTGTAAGTAAACTCTATGACTCATAGATTATAGTTACATTTAATCAAAATGGGTTCACTATAAAAGGAAGAATAGGTAATTCTCTCATGAAAGGTTTTTGAATAGATGGAAACCTATATCAAGTTAATAGAAAAGAGAACATTAGATACATGATTGTTGAAGAAGAAAACAACTTGTGGAACTGGAGGTTGGGTCACATCAATAAAAAGACATGGAAAAGATATTTAAGATGAAGATATTCATGGATATCCCCAATTTGAAGCATGAATGGGAAAAGACTTATGATGCTTGCATTTGAGGGAAGCTGGTTTGCAGTTCATATCGGCCAAAGAAGAAAAGGGCATCGAATCTTCTTGATCTCATTTATACAAATGTATGTGGTCCAATAAATGCTTCCAGAACTCATATAGAAAGTTAATTAATCATTTTAATTGATTATTATAGTATAATGGATTGTGTGATGTTCATACATAGGAAACTACAAGTGCTTTATTTCATGAAAACTTATCACCAAATTTTCGAGAATGATACTGGACAAAAAATCAAAGTTCTGCGGTCTAAAAATGGATGGGAATACACAACCATTAAATTTTAAAATTACCTTAGAAACATGAAATAAAAAATGAGGTTTATTATGTGAGAATTACATAGTAAAATGAATTTGTTGAGAGCTAGAATCAATAAGTGAATAAAATTTCCATAACTATGCTGATTGAGAGTCGTATCTCTCGCCATTACTAGAAAGAGGTTTAACAAGCTATAGTTTAAATTCAAAACCAAATATTGCTTTATATGGGGAAAACCAAGACACCCTATAAGTTATGGCATGAAAGGAAGACCTCTTTGAAGTATTTTCATGTTTTCTGATGTAAATTCTTTATCTGAAAAAAAAAATAATGAAATCAAGGAAAGTATGGTGATGCTGCATATAAAGGAATATTCCTCAGATATTCAATGAATAGAAAATTATATAAATGTTTTAATAAACATCTTTTAAAAATTGTGGAAAGCAGTGATGTGAAGATCATTGAAGATAAAACCACAAATGCTTTAAGAAATTCATCTACTGATGTGATAGAAGATGAGGAAGACTTTGGACATGGAATAGATCCAAATACAGAAGTAGAGTAAGGCATGAAAAACACTAAGAAATCACATCATGATATTGACTTAGAAGAGTCAGAAGAGGAAACCATGGATGAAGAAAATTTATCTGAACCTCACGGGAGAAATCGAAGAGCAGAAATTGATCAATCCAACATAATTGGAGATTGGATAGCTCCCACACAGACAAGTATAATGATAAATAATGCACAATATGTATTCTTATTAGTTGTGAAACTATCCTTATTTGAAGAAGCTACAAAGGATAAATCATGGGTTAAATCCATTAATGTAGAGCTAGATCATATTGATAATAACCAAAAATGGGATCTAGTTAAGAGACCCAAAAACCACAATGTGATCAGTATGAAGTGTATTTTCAAAAATAAATTTGATGAGCATGGAAATATGATCATAAATAAGGCATTGTTGGTGTGTAAAGGCTATTCATAGATTGAAGGTGTTGATGTTGAAGAAACATTTTCTCTGATGGCTAGACTGGAGTCGATCAGATTATTTTTTCCCATGGTAATTTAAAGAGGATACAAAGTGTATCAAATGGATGTCAATACATCTTTCTTAAATGGTGTTCTTGAAGAAGAAGTATATATTTAACAACCAATGGTATTTCTTCTTGGTAATGATGAAATTATGGTTTACAGATTAAATAAGGCTCTATATGGTCTAAAACAGGCACCATGGGAATGGTACTCTCAGCTAGATTATTATCTAAAAAAGATTAAATTTAAAATAGGAGGATTAGATCACAATATTTATGTGAATAATTCTTATAAATATCAGTTCATGGTTTTGGTATATGTAGATGATATTATATTTGGTGGAAGAAGGAAGGGATCAATTGATGAATTTTCCAATCACATGAAATTAGAATTTTAAATGTCTATGATTGGTGAAATCACATACTTCTTAGAGATGCAAGTGATTCAGAGGAAAGAATATACTTTTATTTATCAAGAAAATTATGCAAGAGAGTTATTGAAGAAATTAAATATGCATGATTCCAAACAAATGTTGACTCTAATTTTGGTTGGGAAAAACTGGGGAAGCATGAAAATTGTATATCTGTAGATCCCACAATGTACATGAGAATCATTGGAAGTTTATTGTACATGACTGTGACATGGACAGATATTGTCTTTGAAACATTCTTAGCGGTCCACTTTCAAAGTAATCTGAAGGAAGAACATATGGATGTAGTTAAACAAATCATGAGGTACATTCAAGGTACTCACAAGTATGGATTACACTTTTCTGTAGGAAAAGATTATGAACTATTATCATTTTTTTATACTGAATGGGCTAGATATGTGGTGGATATAAAATCCACAAGTGATGGAGCATTATTTATTAGAAATAAATGTGTGGGTTGGTTGAGTAAGAAATAGGAAAGTACTTCTATTTTTACTTCTTAAGCTAAGTATATCTCCGCTACAAAGGCTTACACTCAGCTACTGTGGATAAAGAAACAATTTACTGATATTAGTGATGAAGTGAAACAACCAATGATGATTCACTGTGATAACAAAAGTGCAATTGATCTTATGAATAATCTCATTCAGCATCTTCATAAAAAATACATTGAAATTGGATATCACTTCATTAAGGAAAAAGTTGAATAAGGAATTATTAAAATGGATCATGTTAGAACTGATGATCAAGTGGATGACATACTGACCAAGCCATTTTTAGCACATGTGTTTGAGAATAATCAATTGAACCTCAATGTTCAACCATCTCCCAATGCATGAGTAGGTTACGAAGGTTCCCCTCTCCCCAGTTATGTTAATTTTTTTAATCTATTTGTGAAAGTGATGCAGGTTTATGGGGGATATATGATCCAGGGAGAGTGTTTTTTGAGCTCTTCCATGTTCAAATACTGGTCTTTGGGTTTATTTCTAATGGGAGTGAATGGATAAATTAAATAATACATATAATATAGAATATAGAAAGCAAAAGAATGGAATGTTTTTCTGAAATGTTTTTCTAGTTATAGGATATGTTCAATGAGTTACAATGAGGGATAATAATAATGGAGAAAACAATTTGATGTTTTGAGAAAATATTCAGAGCTTACTTGAACATATTTAAAGCATTCCAAGACATAAGAACCCAATTCATGCTTCCCCTCTTGTTTTATACACCGATAATTGCTCACATATACTTGGAGTATTGGATGAGTTGTTTCCTGTGTATCTAGTTTTGATTTTGGCTAGTGCTTCATTGAATCTATCTATAGATTGACAACAAACCCAAAGGGGGATATTGTTGGAACCAAGGATGTTTTTTTCTAGAAATGGAGTATGGTTTTTGTTTATGGTCAATCCACATTAGGTTAATCAAAGAGTTTTCAGGATAAGGATTATTATAGTATAGTTCAAAGCAGGTATTTAAGGTGGAACAATTTTCTAGTGTTTTCCAAATTCTTAGGCCTCAAAACTGGGAGTTTATTTTTTTAAAAAAGGAAGTATTTATGAAAAGAAGTCTGCAAAGCATGATTTGTGAACCGCGAAATATAGTTCATGGACCTATAAGGGAGGTATGCATAATGGTATTTCTATATAGAATCATGGTACATGAACCATGATTGAAAAATAGTTCATGGGATGAATATGGTTTGGGGGATGCTCACAATTCATAAAAGGAAAACAGTTTGTAGGACAATTCTTCATTGGTAGAAATGAGGTGGAGTTTTGAGAAGTCTTGAAGGGTGTCATTTAAAGAAACAAGGTGGTAATTTTTTCCTCTGTATAGGGAGAATGGTGGTATGTGGACTGCATAGGTAGAATGGTTAATGAGAGCATGGTATGTGGTGAAGATTTGGAAAATATCAAATTAGAAAATTTTGGGGATCTATTTTCCTATATAAGAAGCATTAATCCCTTTATTATAGTGTCACACTGAGATTAAAAATCTTGGAGGAATTCGGTGAAGTCTAGAGTGGTTCATGGGAAGAAAACCCCATATGAGACTTTAATTAGAAATCCTAGATAAACTATGGTGAATTCCAGAATGGTTTGTGGAAGATGGTTTGTGAAAGAAAATTCGCAGAAGACAGTTCGTGAAAGACAGTTTGTGGAAGATGGTTCATAGAAGAGAGTTTGCGGAGGATAAGTTAGTCTATAGAGAAGAAGGCAGTACATGTTCATGGTTTTTGGAGGTAGTGTGTAGAGAGGTGGTTCGTGAAGCACTCGCAGTACGTGGTGTAGTGTGGTACATGGAGAAAGAAGGCCATTTTGCGGAGGACAAGTTCATGAACAAATAGTACACAAAAAATTAAATTAAATCTATAAAGGAAAACAAGACTTCAACATAGCATCTATCTATAGTTAAGGATGCATGATTTAATGTTGGCCCATTGAATCAACCTTCAAGTCAATAAACTGAGTTCAGATTCATTCCAATGTAGTGAGAAAAGGGGGGGTCAATAGAAGTGATCTTAAATATGCAGTGTGTTATCCCTAAAACCTTATAAAGGCAGTTCACCTAGAACATAGTTACTGTGCTAAAATTTTGTAATATATAACTCATGAAGATTAATGGACTTTGGTACGACCGATAACCTATCAGAATACTATCCTTGGACTACTCCTTAGTGGTGAACTAAGTAAAATTATTGTTTGGTCCTTCTGCGCGTGAATGTTTAAATTACTACACATTACCAACAAACATATTTAACAAGTTCTTACCAACATGGGAACAAGATCCATCACTTTATAATAAATATTTGACACCTTGATTCACCCCTCCCCTCTTAGGGTGTTCTATGGTCCATCTTTGGAGAGTATTACACATCTATGTTAGGTGGTTTATACCTTTTATCTTAAATTATTTGTGTTTTATAGCTTGTATCATATTGCTACACATTGATCCCTTGGTGTATTGCTTCTAAAATGAATAATTCCTTAATTAAAATGTTGTAAAACATGTTTGGATGTTAAAATTATCCCTTCACATGGTTAGAGTTCGTCAACCTTAAGATGAAATAACCCTTGAGATGAGTTCTCCTAAATTCCTATAACCATACGCCTCCCCTTTGGGTGAGCCAAGATTTCCACCCATGAGTGGAATTCATTTGAGAATTAAATGGAAATGTTAAAGGTTGAATCCCTTATATAGAACCTTGTCAATTATAAATGAAAGGGGAGATTAAATGATTTAGTTGGAAATTGTACATGATATGGATGATTTCTTAGATTATGTTTGAAATGTAAATAAATGTTGAATGGCATGGACACTAACATGGACCCTATTTTAATCACTTATGAGTGAATTGATAAATTAATTGTATGTGATGGATTAATTTTTTAACAAAGGCATAGACACTAACATGTCACTTTGAACCCTATGTAAAATATTTAATGATGGATAGTTCAGTATGGCACTGACATCATGGTATATCTCTAATGATTCATTTATATCGGATGCCTTGGATTTCCACTTAGATCTAGATTTCTTGGAATTCCATTGATTTACTCCTTGTTATACTTGTAAGTATACACCAAGTTTGTTATGGATGAGCTCCATGGACTCAAAAAGAACTCCTTGGTTAATGGCCTTGGGTCCTAGCCCATATAGGTCCATATTGTATCGATTTTTATATGGATGATCTCCATAGACTCAAATAGAGTGCCTTGTTCAATAGACTTGGGTCTTATCCCTCGTAGGCTTGATATTTGTTACATCCATCATATGTTGTAGTTGATTCTTTACTCTGTTATATAGTTACTTGTCATTATAGAATATTTTCATAGCATGTATTTATAATTGGGTGGTATCACATTATTATTATAACTTCATTCATGTTATACCTACAAATTATTACAGCTTATATGCACTAACTGAATTTTTTATAGACATTATTAGTGGTGTCTTGATGATTATATTTCACACTAAGTTTGGGATGATGATGGGTACCCAGATAGACTATATGGTTTTATGTAGGGATAAGGGAGAGGGTCCAACTTTGGATACCTAATTTCATATATATTAGGATGAAGTATGGGAACAGAGGACTGAGCCTATACTTGTGATGCAAGTGGAGATAGATTTTGGACTTTTTTGTATTTTTATATAGCATGTTGTATACTCTTGATTCTATGTTCCCTTATATCCCTTTTTTTTATCACCATGAAAAGATCATAATTTTTGTATATAATATTAGATTTTGTTCTATTTATCTTTATGCTAGTATATTTATTACTATTATGGATGTTATGCTTTTGTTGTTGTATTTCCTTGATTCCACTATTTTATTATATTATCACCATTGTGTATCACTCTGCTCATGAGGGCATAGTCTCTCCATTGTACCATCATAGACCCTCACTACTATTTAGTAGCCTCTGGCATATGGGTAGGCATTCTTGAGGCTAGGTGGATTGTAGGTTCAGTTACTTGCTAGTGAACCGGACCCAGGATGCTAAAAGTGGTATAAGATATTCTTTTCCTTTTGTATTACTATTAGGGTTATTAGAAAAGATTCTAGAAATGTGTCATAATTTGGTAATCATCATATTCTTGGGAGTAGCTAGACCACATACAGGGAAAATCCAAATTACCTGGGATGGGAATTGATGTTCTCGATTATACCTATTACAGTTTTATTGATTTCACCATTGGGTGATGCACATGATTTGTGGAAATTATTATTATTCTTTATCATTAACCTTTGCATGGTATGGAAAAGAGTTGTTATCTCGTGCATCATTATAGGCACTTGAGGATTCACATGACATGTATATTTCATTCCATAATTACTTTACTATTCTCATTTCTTGCAGAATTTTATAGTGCTTTGACTATTATATATTTGGAATTGTGTGAATGTTTCTTAAAGGGAAAGAAATAATTGGTTATTTAAAGTGGAAAATCATCTTAAATACTATTTTTTCATATATATTGATGGTGTAACCTTAACTAACCAATTATCATGTGTTTCATCCATGAACCATTGGTTTCTTGGGCTGAAATGTTAGTTGGTTGTGATTACATGGATTCCAATTGAAACTTAAAGGGTCATTTCCTCTATAAATTTCAATTTAAACTCCATATACTAGAACCTTTTACATGTAACATAGAACTCTCCTTGACCCAACCATAGTAGTGGGAAGTTGTGAGTATCTCTAGTGTTCCCTTACAACTTTCTATATTACCTAGAACTTGACTTAGGTGCAGGAAGAGAGGTGTTGACCATTTTATAGGAATTCTTGTACCTATCCTATTTTCTTATTTGTGATATTTCTATTATTGAATCTTTTATAAGGTGTGTTCTTGGTGTTTTTAGAAATATTACACCACAACAGCCTCAGGTCATGCACCAAGAGGGTGGGATGACCATGCTCTAGATGCGGTGGGAACTGAGCTACTAGTATTACCTCTGGTAGTTCCACATAAAGCACCGATTATTATACCTAACCTAGGATCGAAAACCCAGTTTCAAGAGGGTTTCCTATTAATCATGAATACCATGCAAGGAGACTATGATTGGTCCCTATTATGGAAGAGTTAATGCAGGAATTTCATTATCAACATCCACCAACGTTTTCAATGGATAGTGGTCTTCAGGATGCTGATTCATGGATAGAGGTCATGTTATCTATCTTTGATCACCTAGATATAACTCTAGAGAGGTGGCTCAACCTTGCAGGGTATATTCTTAGAGGTTCATCCAAGAGATGGTGGGATGTTTTGACCCAGTCTGATTGGAATCGGGTTATGGATTGGAGGTACTTTCATACAGCCTTATGCAAATATTTCTTTTCTAGGATGCTGAGGGATGATAAAGATAAGGAGATTATGAAACTCTAGGAGGGTTATATGTCTATGATGGATTATTCGTATCACTTTACTAATCTTTATCACTTCTCCCCGACTCTTGTTGGTGATAGTGAGAAGGTTTGAGGATGGGATTGTGTACACCATCTGATCTTAGGTGAATGTGTTTCATTTCACTACTATTACTGAGATATTCAATCAGGACCTCATCACTTATTTTAACCTTTGATAAGTTAAAGGTTTGAGGTATAATGGTTCAGGTTTCAGAAACACTAGGAGTTATAGAAATAGAGGTTTGTAGATGAATAAATGACAGAAAAAAATAAAATGATGTTGATGAACATGGATATTGTAATTAATGTGGTTTGGGAATAATCCTTACATCCATGGAGAGGTAGAACCACTTCACTAAAAATGGGACCAAAATTATAGGGAGGTTTTAGAGGTTCAAACATGCTAAAACCCTATCCCAAAAAAGCTAATAAAGTAGAAAAATCACTATTCCACCAACCACACAGTAAGTCCAATCTGCTAAAGTGAATAGTGTATGGAATTCCATGTTGTTATAGTGTTGCAGCCACCCATGTCCAAACAACTATAGTGGGTGGTGGATAGAAGTCCACGAAGCTATAGTGCCACTATCTCCAAAGTCTAAGATTCTAATGTAATCATGCCAAAGTCTTCACTACTATAGTACCCTATTGGTGTCACCTGGTCAGCTCTTCTATAGTCTGTCAAAGTTTCTACAGTTCCCTAAAAAAATTTTCGGGGTCTTCATCCCCCAAACCCACGGATCAAAGGTGTGTTTCCCCTGTAAAACCCAAAGATCTCACAGTGGAGCTCAACACATGAGAGATGTGGTCTAGTGTGTATTATGGGCCACTAGAATTCATCCCAAGATCATCTAAATGGATCAGGTGACACCAATCCAATAGTTTAGTCCCTTGATAGGTTAGTAGCTCATCTAGAAACAAGAAGTGCATTTTGATATTTCTCTAGGTGGCAGTAATATTAAGAGTATGCACCCATATATCCATTAAATCTACCATCAGTGTGGTAACTAGGGTTATAAGAATCTATAGTGTGATAGAGCCCCAATTGAGTGCAGAGCCTATGGTAGGATAGGTAATCTCTAGAGGTTTTATCAAACCTTTCCACCTATACTCAGTGGAAAAAGGTCCACATTATCCCCACCTTTATGATAGAAATCAATATCTTCTCACCACGTGGGTAGTTGGAGTACTACCATCCATTTTTTATGAGGAGGTGGTCATGTCCATGGGATCCAAACAATAGAATTATAACACTAGAAAAGTGGGCCTACTTGGGGCAATCAGGTTGTATCTCAAGGCTATGGATTAGTCCAGATGTATGTAGTATAGATAATACCCAAGGAATAGAGTATCATACCTTCAACTGTATGAGATGTTATTTTAGAACCCTCTTCTTTAATATTTACTTTATTTGACACAAGATAATTATGCTCCTTTATATATGTGAAATTTTTAGAGATTCTTGGTCTTGTGATTCATTATTTATATGGGGTAATGACTCATGATACTTCGTTGGGAGTGAAATCAGAAATTTTGCACCAGTGTAAGGAGATCCCCCTTGAGACCGGAAGCTATTAGTTAGTATAGAACCACTTTTCCCTCAAGATGGAAATTTTTTATATCATTCTCAGGGTGGAATGGTTGGTTTCTCACCATTACCATGTCAATTGTTATCACTGGAAGGCATAATTTTTATAACCAGAGGGTGTTAGATATATTCATAAGGGTGAATGGGATGTATAGGTATTTCGAGGTTGACCAAATCACCATGGGATAAGTGGAGTGGTAGTCTAAATTGATAGCCTCTTTTTAAATGATCAAGGAATATGTTATACTGATTTTCCTTCTATTGTGTATAATTTCATGGATGTATTCCCTAACTAATTTTCTAGACTACCTTATGAGGGAGAGGTAGAGGTAGAGTTTAGTTTTGAGCTAGTTCTAGGGGAATCACCAATATCCACTCCTTACAGGATAGCTACTACTAAGTTGCGGCAGATCAAGAGGAAGCTAGAAGACTTGGAATATAAAGGTTTTATATAACCTATTAATTCACCATGGGGTTAAGCCATGATTTTCACCAAGAAGATGAAAGGGACCCTTATGATTTTCATGGATTATCAATGATGGAACCAGCTAATGGTTAAGAACCGGTATCCACTACCTATATTCAACCAACTTTTAGGAATAGGGTTTTTCTCCAATATTGATTTGAGTTCGGGATTCTATCTAGTTCATGTTATACTATCATATATATCGCATATAGAATTCCATATTAGATATGTCTTCTATGAGAATTTTTCATTTTGTTCAGTCTTATGAACATGCCATCAATTTTCATGGCCCTGGTGAATTGAGTTTTCCACCCATTTTTGATTCATTTGTGGTAGTTTTCATGGATGAAATCTTGGTGTATTCTCACACCTGACATGACTAGGCCAAACATCTTGATATCATACTAAATATGATGATAGAGAGAACCAGTTGTATTCTAAGCTTACAAAATTCCACTTTTGATCAATAAAATCCACTTCATGGGTCACGTTATCTTAGATACAAGGGTATATGTTGACCTAGAGATGGTGAGAGTCATGGTTTCCTAGGATAATCCTAATAAAATCTTTAACATATAGAGTTTCTTAGTCCTAGATAGATATTATAGGTGTTTTATTCATGATTTCTCATGCCTTGAAGCACCACTGACAGGATTAACCAAGAAATTTTTTAAGTTTACATGGTCTAAATCATGACAGAGAGACTTTTGGGAGTTGAAAGAAAATATTTATTTAGCACCAATCATGATTTTACCTAATCCTATATAGGGATATATGGTTTATTGTGATGCATCGGGTATTAGGATTGAATTCATTCATATTTTGGGAGATAAATTCATGGAATATGAGCCTCATTAGTTGAGGCCTCATGAGTGGAATTACCCAATGCATGATCTCGAGTTAGCATTTGTGGTACATACCTTACATTATTGGAGGATTTATTTTCTGGGAGATCGTTTTAGGGTATATAAAGATCATAAAATCATTAAGTGAATATTTACACAGTGTGACCTAAACCTTGGACAATGAAGATGGGTTGAATACCTATAGTCATTTGATTTTGAGCTTTCTTATATACCTAGGAAAGGAAATGTTGTGGCGGATGTTCTGAGCTAGAATACTCAGACACGGTCATTTCAAGAGGATAGTAGTGACTGGAAGCTAATGGCCTTGTTTTATGATAAGAACTTAAAGGTTCAGTATTGTTATAGTAAGCCTATTATTGTATATTTATTAGTGACCTATTCACTTTCAGATAGAATTAAGATGATGCGTCTTTCAAATCTTGAGGGCTTAATCCTAAGGGAGTGTGCTTTAGGTGAGGACCCACCTCTTAGATGGTCTGTTGATAGGGATAAGGCCTTACCCATTCATGGATGTGTCTGGGTGCCCATAGACATACAAGAGGAGTAGATGAGAGAGTATCATAACTCTTCTTGGGAAGTACATTCTGGTCTTACCAAGATTTATTGTGACTTGTGAAACCAATACCGGTGGCTGGAGATAAAATAGATAGCTAGCTTTGTTACTTGGTGTTCCACCTGTTAGCAGGTGAAGGTAAAGCACCAGTAACCAATGGGGCTTTTATATCCATTACCCATTATTGAGTGGAAATGGGATGATGTCACTATGGATTTTGTGAAGAGGATGTCAATTTCCCATTAAGGCGATGATGTGGTATGGGTGATCATCAAAAGGTTGACTATGGTCACTCATTTATTTCCTATTAGAGAGGCCTTTTCAATAGACTGTCTAGGAAGGATATATATAAGGGAGATCATATGCCTTCATGGAGTTCTACATAGAATCATATCATAAATATGTGCATTATTTACATTACAGTTTTGGTAGGAGTTATAGAAGGAATTTGTAAGAACCCGGATCTCTTTTCAGGTATGTTTTCCTTTTTTTGGAGTTTTTTAGAAAAAATGAATTTTCTAGAAATTTCATAAGTACACGTCGTGTACTTTCTGAGTACACGTCGTGTACTTTCTGAGTACACATCGTGTACTCCTTTCCCAACTCGAAGTCGTGTGTTGGCCGTGTCTGGGCTACACACACGGTGTGTAAGAATGAGGTGGAAGCCGGTTATTTCGAAGTATGGAAAAATTGAAGTACACGTCGTGTACTCTAAAAGTATACGCCGTGCACTTTATTTTTTTCATTAAACGGACTGGGGTCACGTATAACCCCCATATTCATCTTCTTCTTCAGTTTTCGACGATCCGGGAGCGACCGTACGGCCTGATATTCGATGGACGACCACCCCGTCGTCCGTTCTCCGATTCGAGTACGGTTAGTTGCATTGGAATCGCAGCGGTGAGCTCTTCCTTCTGCTTTAGGCTTGTTTCTTGATTCCTCCTGGTTTCCAAGTTATCGTGGGATGAACGTTTTGTGTGTTTTCTCAGATCTACATCGTTCTAAGGGAAATCTGTCATCGAGGTTCATGTATATCGATCTCCTAGGATCGAGGTAGGTGGTTTTTTCCTTTCTGTAGAAAGTCTTTGAGTATTCTGTGAAAATTCCACCAATACCCTTGAACGGGGTATTGTGTGTTTCCTGTTTTGCCTGCTTTGCTTGATTTATTTAGTAGAGGTTATTGCTTGTGATTAGAGTAATTTTTTTGTGCTCAGATTGCTTTTCCATGCTTGTTCTGCCTGTTTTGCATTTTCCAGTTTCCATGCCTAGTCATAGGATAGTGGAACTATTGTTTTATTTTTACTATTGAGTCTTAGTTGATAGCCAAGTAGTTCTTGAGGTTTACTTGGACAATACACATGCGTTGAGCATGTTTAGTTACTCAGGACTGTGAGAACCTAGAGTAACAGACCAAAGGGAGAATTGGCGAAAGGGCTTCTCCAGAGTGTCCTTTAAATCACGATGCGAGACCAAGTGGAGAATTGACGGAAGGGCTTCTCCAGAGAGTCTTTTAATTACGACGCGGGCCACAGGGGGAATTTACGTTGAGTTCTTCCCCAGAGAGCCTTTAGCATGATACGAGACTATAGGGGGAATTGACAGTGAGTGCTTCCCCAGAGAGTATGCTTAATTATGTAGCTGAACCAGAGGGGTGAGACTGTGTGTGCCTCCCAGAGGGTTTCTAGTACTTATAGGTTGAACCATAGGGTTTAGACTATGAAATCTACCTAGAGGGTTACCTGTTTACTTCTTGTTGTTGACTGTTTACTTGTGTGCCTTACTTGTTAGAGCTGTGGATTGTAGCTATTTTGTGCTTTCCTGTTTACTGCTTCTTGTTTTAGTACTTCCATGTATTCATTGACTATTAGGCACAGATATTTGGGTGGTTGCCTACTAGGATTTTATCTCACACCCTGTTTGGTCCATGATTTTGGGCCCAAGCAGACTATGTTGCTGCAGGTATAGATAAGGGTAAGCACCCTTCTACTTCAGGATCTTGATTGCATCGGGAGCTGGGGAGAATGGGACCGAGCCGTGGCTCGCGATGCTGAGGAGCTTACTTTGTTTTTCTTTTGCACTTAGTTTCAGTTGTATTTTAGCATGTTGTTGTGTTTTTTTTTCCTTAGATACTTGTACCTGCTGCATATTTGTCATCATAGTTATATATCTACATTGCTTCCACTGTTTGGTTTCTGCTGTTATGCATGTTGTTTACTGCTTCCGCTGTTTATTGTTGTTTCTTACCTTGTATACCTTACCGAATGAGGGCATAGTTTCCCCACCGAATCACCAAGGCCCTTGCTGCTAGTCGGTAGCCTCTGGCATTCGGGGAAACGCGCTTGAGGTCATGTGGTGAACCGGGTACGGGGCACCAGTGGAGGGGCTTCGGACTCAGGACATTACAAAGTGGTATCAAAGGAGTTCTTTTCTCTTGCTTTACTGTTTGGAGACCTTAGCCAGGGATAGGATGGATTCGGTACTTGGCATTAAGCTGTTCTCGGGAGTAGCTAACCCGTGTACAAAGAAAAGTCATACTACCTCGTTAATTGTAGTTTTATGGTTTTGAGATTTTATGGTTGGTATGTTTTCACCTAGAGTGATTCATATGACTTGTGCAGTAACTGTTTTGATATTTCGGTTCTATTTCTGTCGTAACCCGATGAGATGAGGGTATTTCATCTCATGCATCATATATACACTTGTAGGAATCACATTCCATGCATTCTTTCCACGCCATCTAGGGTGCATTAGCGATTGCATGTTGTTGTGATAAACTATGTGTAGATTATGCATGCTGTTGTGATAGTTGCTTGATATATTCTCTACTGTTATGTTAGAAAACTGTTTGTTTTGTTCCTTACTTAAAATGAACACCAAATTTTGGTTCTTGAGGTGTTATGGGCCCTCACGGATCGGAATTTGGCATCTTTTCCCTCATTTTTAGTATTTTTGGAACTCTGCATAGTTTCTGAGCTACTGCCCAGAAAAACCCAGAATACACGGCGTGTACTTTTTAGATACACGTCGTGTAGTTTTCAGGCCGTGTCACTGACCATGTGAGAAGAACACGGTGTCGTGGGAGTAACTTCGGGAACACGCCGTGTACCATTGGTACACGCCGTGTGAGTTCAGAGCCGTGTACCCGGTCGTGTCACTAACAACACGGGGTGGCGAGGCTTGGGTAGAACACACTGTGTCCTTAGGGAACACGCCGTGTAGTCTTGTCTAGGTACCCATCCATGTCACGAACAACATGGGTCGGCGTTACCTTCCTTTCCACATGTCGTGTTTGTTCGGAACACGCCATGTAGTCTTGCCCAGATACCCCGTCGTGTCACGAATAACATGGGATGGTGTCGCCTTCTCCTATGCACGCCGTGCTTGTTTGGAGCACGCTGTGTAAGGTCCAGCCGTGTAGATAGTCATGTACTCAATAACACAGACGACCGAAGCCTTGTCTAGTGCACGCCGTGTTTGTTTCGAACACACCGTGTAGTCTCAGGTTGAGTCGGACCGTGTGGGTTAGTCGTGTAAGGAGACTCGGGCAGGGGAATAGTTTTCATGTACTCGTCGTGTGTGGTTGGTAACACGCTGTGTAGTTTGAGGTGTACGCGACTTGTAGGGCAGGAGTACACGCCCATGTCAGTGGCTTAAGTAGACACGCCATGTAGTTTTATACACACCGTGTAGTCGTGTTTTCCAATCTTGTGTGTTTTTATTCCCTGCTCCCGTTTGTGATCTTGTTTCCTCTATCCTTGTTTTCTTTATCTAAGGTGTGCTTTTGATCTTTCAGAGCTATGCCTCCGAGACGTCCTCCGGTCGTACATCTGTCGTCAGGCAGTGATCAGACACCAGATATGGCTGAGCAGGGACTTCCTGTCAATCCCCCAGCTGAGCCAGCATTGGCACCGGTTTTCGTGCCAGTTGCAGGTGTTGATGCGCAGTTCAGGGAAGGTTTCATGAGGATGATGCAGGCCTTCCAGGGAGCACCGCCTCCTGCCTCGTCTATGGAAGACTTGACGCGGGTTTTCCAGTAGCAGCATCCTCCCACGTTCTCGAGGGAGGGAGGATCTCAGGCTGCAGAGTCATGGATGGAATCCATACTGACTATCTTCGAGCATCTGGAGACACCTCTAGAGAGACGGGTCAAGCTCACCACCTACATGCTCCGATACTCCACCAAGAGGTGGTGGGACGTGATCTCACAGGCGGGTCAGCAGCAGGCTATGACTTGGGAGGAGTTCCAGCACGTGTTCTACGACTACTTCTACCTGGAAACCCTGAGGGCCGATCTAGCCTGGGAGTTCATGAGCTTAGAGCAGGGTACTCTATCTGTCATGGATTATTCTTATCGTTTCACTGAGCTGCAGCGTTTTACACCCCTCTGGGATGGGAGTGGGGTGTTCTTGGTGAGGAATTTTGAGGATGGACTCAGGCGGGAGATCCGCTCGCAGGTGAACATATTCCAGCTAACTTCCATTACTTCCATCGTCAACCAGGCACTGATTGCGGAGCGCAATCTAAGAGACTCTAGAGCTGCGATCCAGGGTGGTTCTGCTTCCAGAGCTAGATTTCGTTCAGATGACAGCAAGAAGCGTCGTAGGGAGCCTACATGCGGTGATTCGAGGAAGTGAGACACATCATCAGGCATCCAGGTGACATGCTATCAGTGTGGCCAGACAGGGCACACGAGGCCACATGCCAGAGGGACCCAGTGGAGTGTCGATCTTGCGGCAAGATGGGTCACCTTCAGCATTTTTACTAGGTTTTCTCACCAGCAGCAGGTGACCGGGGTTCTTCCATGACTCCTTGTTCAGGAGCAGCCCCACCAGTCTCTCACCAGTCAGGGAACTGGAGTTATTTCGGCCGTTCGGGCTGAGGTGGAGGTCGAGGTCGTGGCAGTCAGCCACCAGTCCCTCAACACCAGCAGGGAGGTTCATCTCAGAGTGGTCAGTCAAGGGCGCAGGGCCGTGGTGCAGGCCAGTCTTTCACCGTGGAGCAGACTTATCATGAGCAGTATCCTGGCCCTTCTACTGTTCGAGGTACGATTTTATTAGCCTCAGTTTTATCTTCATCCCTTTTTGATACTGGTTCTACGCATAGTTTTATCTATGTTGCTGTTGTGGATAGCCTTGGACTCTGCATCTTTTCTTCTGCTGACTCGTTGACACTAGACACACCCTTGGGGACGAGGACATCTAGTGTACGCCAGTGTAGAGAGTTCCCTCTCGAGGTTGAAGGGTATCATTTCTTATAAGATCTCTATGTCCTGGAGATGACAGGCTATGATGTCATTCTCGGCATGGACTGGTTGATTCCCTTCTAGGAAGTCGTTGACTGTTATCACCACAGAGTCAGTTTCATTTCACCAGAAGGTGAATCTTTCCTTCATAGAGGTGAATGGGACGTTCGGGTGAGTCGAGCGGGACTCGGGCATCTTGGACTAGGAGGGGTGACAACCCAGATTTCTAGTCTCTATCTGGATGATCAGGGGACTCTATAGTTGGACTTTCCCCCAGTGGTGGATCACTTTAGGGATGTCTTTCCAGAGGACTTTTCGGGTTTTCCTCCGAAGCGTGAGGTAGACTTCTCTATTGAGCTCATGCCAGGATCGGCACTGGTGTCCATTCCTCCCTATAGGATGGCCACACCTGAGTTTCAGGAGCTCAAGAAGCAGTTGGAGGAGTTATAGGCTAAGGTTTTCATCCGACCCAGTACTTCTCCTTGGGGTTCGCCTATTCTGTTTGAGAAAAGGCAGACGGTACCCTTCGGGTTTGTGTGGATTATCGGAAGCTGAACCAGTTGACGGTCAAGAACCGGTATCCCTTGATGCGGATTGATGACCTTTTCGATCAGCTTCGAGGAGCCGGGTGTTCTCGAAGATCGACTTGAGGTCCGGTTATCATCAGTTGCGCGTTAGACCATCAGATATTCCTCTATCGGCCTTCAGGAGCAGGTACGATCTTTAAGAGTATACAGTCATGTCGTTCGGTCTCACGAACACACCTGTAGTTTTCGTGGCACTGATGAACTGAGTGTTCCATCCTTACTTGGATTCCTTCATCGTGGTCTTCGTGGACAATATCTTGGTGTACTCTCACCCTCGACACGACTATGCCACACATCTTGAGATCATTCTGAGTACATTGAGAGAGCATCGTCTTTATTCTAAACTCTCGAAGTGCCACTTCTGGATGGATTAGATTCACTTCTTGGGTCACGTCATCTTAGAGACAGGAGTATCTGTGGACCCAGAGAAAGTGAGAGCTATAGTTTCCTGGGAGCATCTGAAGAACGTTTTTGAGGTACGGAGCTTCCTAGGGCTGGATGGATACTATAGACGCTTCATTCGGGACTTTTCCCGTTTAGCAGCACCATTGACAGGTCTGACCAAGAAGGGGGTGAAGTTCTTATGGTCAGATTCTTGTGATTCAGCCTTTCAGGAGCTAAAAGGGAGGTTGATGTCAGCATCGATACTAGTCTTTCTAGATCCAGGCAAGAGCTACACTGTTTACTATGATGCTTCGGGTATTGGGCTGGGAGCTGTGCTTATGCAGAAAGATAGAGTCGTTTCGTATGGGTCTCATTAGCTGAGGCCACATGAAAGGAACTACCCTATGCACGATCTGGAGTTGGCAGTTGTTGTTCATGCTTTGCACTGTTGGAGACACTATCATCTGGGAGAGCACTTTGTGGTCTTCACTGACCACAAGAGTCTCAAGTATATCTTCACTCAGCGTGATCTGAATCTGAGGCAGCGTAGGTGGGTCGAGTATCTTCAGTCTTTTGATTTCGATCTTTCCTATACGTCGGGAAAGGGAAACTCCGTGGCTGATGCCTTGAGTAGGAGAACTCAGATTTAGGCAGTTAAGGAGGCCAGTAGTGAGTGGAAGTTGATGGATCTTTTCTCTAAGATATATCTGGATGTGTATGACAGATGGGGACAGACATTTCTATCTTCTGTAGTTGTTACCACCATGCTACTTGATCGAGTACGGATGAGGCAGCTATCAGACTCAGAAGGCTTAGTCCTGCGGGAGAGTGTGTCAGGAGGGGACCCTCTTCCTGGATGGACAGTGGGCGAGGAGGAGATCTTGTGCTTCCAGGGACGCGTATGGGTGCCAGCAGACATATGCGAGGAGCTGATGCGGGATTTCCATTCCTCAGTTTGGGCAGTTCATCTTGGCGTCACTAAGATGTACTGGGACCTTCATCTTCAATACTTGTGGCCAGGTATGAAGAAGGATGTTGCTGGTTTTGTCTTGATATGTTCTACTTGTTAGCAGGTGAAAGCAGAGCATCAACGACCAGCAGGCTTTTTACAGCAGTTACCCATTCCGGAGTGGAAGTGGAACGATGTTTCGATGGACTTCATGACCGGGTTGCCGAGGTCACCTCGGGGAAACAATGTTGTCTAGGTTGTCGTCGACAGACTTACGAAGGTTGATCACTTCTTTCCGATCAAGGATACCTTTAGTGTCGATGATCTGGTATGACTTTACATTAGAGAGATCGTTCGTCTGCATGGATTTTTGCGCTCTATTGTTTCAGAAAGAGATGTGCGCTTTACCTATCAGTTCTGGCAGGGACTTCAGAAGGCCTTGGGTACACAGGTACTTTTGAGTACAGCATACCATCCCCAGACTGATGTCCAGTCTGAGCGCACGATCCAGGTGCTTGAGGATATGCTCCGAGCTTGCATCCTTGACTTTGGCGGTTCTTGGGAGAAGCATATTCCTCTGGTGGAGTTCGCCTACAACAACAGTTTCCAGGCGACCATCCATATGGTGCCATACGAGGCTCTATACGGTAGGCCATGCCGATCACCCTTATGCTGGCTGGAGGCAAGAGAGGCAGCTTTGTAGGGACCTCATCTTGTTCAGGAGACTTCAGAGCAGATAGAGCTGATTCAGAAGAGGATGGATATTGCGCAGTCTCGGCAGAAGTCTTATGCTGATCAGTGGAGACAACCTCTGGAGTTCGAGGTTGGTGATCAGGTCTTCCTACGTGTCTCACCGAGGTTGGGATACAAAAGGATTCGGAGACAGGGTAAGCTTTCAACGTGGTACGTCAGGCCGTTTGAGGTCTTGGAGCGAGTGGGGGCGGTTGCCTATTGGTTGCAGCTACCTCAGAGGTATCGGGCCATGCACGACGTCTTCTACGTCTCTCAGCTCCGACAATACTTTTCAAACCCATCTCACGTCTTTCAGCCCAAGGAAGTCGAGATTGAAGCGGATGCGTCGTTCGAGGAGCATCCTATCCAGATTTTCGATCGTAGTACAAAGGTTCTCCATGGGCGGTATGTTCCTCTAGTATGAGTGTTATGGTAGCACGGGCGAGTACAGGACGAGACCTGGGAGAGGGAGGCCGATGTACGATCGTAGTGGCCGGAGCTGTTCGGGGTTTCTCCTTCTCCACCTTGTTAGGGAAATTCGGGGATGAATTTCTTTAAGGGGGGAAGTTTGTAAGAACCCGGATCTCTTTTCAGGTATGTTTTCCTATTTCTAGAGTTTTTGAGAAAAAATGAATTTTTTGGAAATTTCAGAAGTACACGCCGTGTCATTTCTGAGTACACGCCGTGTACTTTCTGAGTACACGCCGTGTACTTTCTGAGTACACGTCATGTACTCCTTTCCCGGCTCGAAGCCGTGTGCTAGCCATGTCTGGTCCACACACACTATGTGTAAGGCTGAGGTGGAGGCCGGTTATTTTGGAGTACGGAAAAATTGAAGTACACGCCATGTACTCCAAAAGTACACGCCGTGTACTTTATTTTTTTTCATTAAACGGACTGGGGTCGCGTCTAATCCCCCATATTTATCTTCTTCTTCAGTTTTCGACCATCTGGGAGCAACCGTATGGCCAGATCTTCAACGGACGACCGCCCCGCCGTCCGTTCTCCGATTCGAGCATGGTCAGTTGCGTTGGAATCACAGCGGTGAGTTCTTCCTTCTGCTTTAGCCTTGTTTCTTGATTCCTCCTGGTTTCCAAGTTATCATGGGATTAACGTTTTGTGTGTTTTCTCAGATCTACGTCATTCTAAGGGGAATCTGTCGTCGAGGTTCACATATATCGATCTCCTAGGATCGAGGTAGGTGGTTTGTGCCTTTCTGTAGAAAGTCTTTGAGTATTTTGTGAAAATTCCACCAATACCCTTGAACAGGGTATTGTGTGTTTCCTATTTTTCCTACTTTGATTGATTGCTTTATTAGATGTTATTGCTTGTGATTAGAGTAATTTGTTTGTGCTCAGATTGCTTTTCCATGCTTGTTCTGCCTGTTTGGCATTTTCCAATTTCCATGCCTAGTCGTAGGATAGTGGAACTATTGTTTTATTTTATTGTTGAGCCTTAGTTGATAGCCAAGTAGTTCTTGAGGTTTACTTGGACGATACACACGCGCTGAGCATGTTTAGTTACTCAGGACTATGAGAACCTAGAGTAGCAGACCAAAGGGAGAATTGACGGAAGGGCTTCTCCAGAGTGTCCTTTAAATCACGATGCGAGACCAAGTGGAGAATTGATGGAATGTCTTCTCCAGAGAGTCTTTTAATTACGACATGGGCCACAGGGGGAATTGACGTTGAGTGCTTCCCTAGAGAGCCTTTAGAACGATACAAGACTATAGGGGGAATTGACGGTGAGTGCTTCCCCAGAGAGTCTGCTTAATTACGTAGCTGAACCAGAGGGGTGAGACTATGTGTGCCTCCCAGAGGGTTTCTAGTACTTAGAGGTTGAACCATAGGGGTTAGACTATTAAAGCTACCTAGAGGGTTACCTGTTTACTTCTTGTTGTTGACTGCTTACTTGTGTGCCTTGTTAGAGCTGTGGATTGTAGTTGTTTTGTGCTTTCCTGTTTACTGCTTCTTGTTTTAGTACTGCCATGTATTCATTGACTGTTAGGCACAGATCTTTGGGTGGTTGCCTACTGGGATTGTATCTCACACCCTGTTTGGGCCATGATTTTGGGCCCAAGCAGACTATGTTGCTACAGGTATAGATAAGGGCAAGCGCCCTTCTACTTCAGGATCTTGATTGCACCGGGAGCTGGGGATCATGGGACCGAGCCGTGGCTCGCGATGCTGAGGAGCTTACTTTGTTTTTCTTTTTCACTTGGTTTCAGTTGTATTTCATCATGTTGTTGTGTTTTCTATTTTCCTTAGATACTTGTACCTGCTGCATCTTTGTCATCATAGTTATATATCTACATTGCTTCCGTTGTTTGGTTTCTTCTGTTATGCATGTTGTTTACTGCTTCCGCTATTTATTTTTGTTTCTTACCTTGTATACCTTACCGAATGAGGGAATAGTTTCCCCACCAACTCACCAAGGCCCTCGCTGCTAGTCGGCAGCCTCTGGTGTTTGGGGAAACGCACTTGAGGTCATGTGGCGAACCGGGTACGGAGCACCAGTGGAGGGGATCCGAACTCGGGACGTTACAGAATTGGTTTAACAGGTGCTTCTGAGTACAACATATCACCCTCAAACCAATAGTCAATCTGATCATATGATATGAGTATTGTAGGATATTCTTAGAGCATGCATCCTTGATTTTGGAGGATCTTAGGAGAAAAAATTAAATATTTTCAGGTTTTATTATAATAAAAATTTTCAAGATAATATACATATGGCTCCTTATGAGGCATTATATGGTAGGTTGTGATGATCACCCCTATGATGGTTAAATTCAGGTGAGGAAGCGCTATTGAGAACTCTTCTCATACAAGATACTTTAGAGTAGGTGCATCTTATCAGGAAGGGTATGGTTACATATCATTCTAGGTAGAACTCTTATATTAATAATCTTTGGTGACCTCTATAATTTGTGGTTGGGGATTGAGTCTTCTTGCATGTTTACACTAGACTAGGGAATTGATGAGTTAGGATGAAAGGGAAGTTATTACCTAGGTTCGTTGGACCCTTTAAGATCTTAGAGATGGTTAGCCCAATAACCTATTGGTTATAGATACCTCATAGGTACTATTCTATAACTATTCCATGTTTCATAGATTTTTCATTACAATTCAATCCCATATCATGTTTTTCATCCTGATGAGGTTGAGTTGGAGTTCAATGATTCTTTTGAGGAATATCTCATCTATATTATTTATCATAGCATGAAGGTTGTACATGGAAGGTCATTTCCTCTAGTTATTCTACTATGGAAGCATAGATATGTATAGGATGAGACCTGGGAATTAGAAGATGACGTATATGCTTAGTGGATAAATATTTTTGTAGATGATGTTCTACCACCCTCAGAAGGGAAACTTGGGGATGAGTTGTTTTAATGAGGGGAGTTTGTAACATCATGGCCTTTTGATGAGGTATGAATCCTTTAAATTTTTGTATAAATATATTATTTTATTCTAATGGAAGTGATTAATGGTTTAAGGAGGATTCAAGAGAATCTGGGGCTTATTCATGGCCTAGAGCTCCAGTTTTTAGAGAAAAAACCCTAAGGTGCATAGTTGGCACATGATTTGTAGAAACCATGCAGCTAAACTATGTGGCCCATATATGGATGATCATGGTTTTAAAAACCATTCATATGATGATACATGGCCATGTGAGGAGATTTACAGGAATTTTGGATACATGGGATGTACATGATTTTTTTAACCATGCACCTAGCCTGCATGGGTTGTGCCTTGTGGGAAATTGAGTTTCATGGTTGGTGCATGATTTGGCCAAACCATATGGAAAAATCATGTGCCCTTAAAAAAGGGGTGAAATACCCTTTTTCCCATACCTTATTTAAAATTTCCTCTCTCTTTTTCTTTCTAATCCACACATAGTAACCTATTCCCCTCTATGAGATCTTCATTTTATCTTTAAGGTAGTATTTCAGCTACCTCCTTCATCTAGTGTCTGATTCCTTTTCCATAATCACATTCGATCCATACTGGTAAGCTCTTTAATCCTTGTCCTTCCTTTATTTATCTCTCCATATGGAATGATAAATTAATGTGATCTAATATTCTCTATTTTCAAGGTATTCATTAATTCTTCTATTTTCTCCCATTCAACCATGGATTAGAGGTTGATAACAGATTAGAAGAGTATTATCCATATACGGTAGGTGGTCTATACCTTTTATCTTAAATCCTTGGTGTTTTATAGATTGTTCCATAGTGCCTCATGCTAGACCCTACATTAATTGATTCTAAAAAGAGTAATTCATTAATTAAAATGTGGTAAAATATGTTTAGATGTTCAACTGCCCCTAAACATGGAGGTCATCGATCTCAACCTGAACTACTCCTTGAGTTGAGTTTTTTTAACTGCCTATGACCATGTTCCACCCCTTTGGGTGAGATAAGTTTTCCACCCATGAGTAGAATCTATTTGATAATTAAATAGAAGTGTTAAATCTTTAATACCTCATATATAACCTTGTCAATTATAAATTAAAGGGAATATGGAAAAGTTTAATTAGAAATTTTACATGATATGGATAATTTATTGGATTATGATTTTAATGTAAATAAATATTTAAGGGGATGTACACTAACATGGACCCTCTTTTAATCACTTGTGAGTGAATTAATTAATTAATTTGATATGATGAATTAAGTAGTTAACAAAGGAATGGACACTAACATTTCCCTTTAAACCTTGTGTAAAATATTTAATGCCGGATAATTCGGTATTTCACCGACATCATGATATGACACTGATGATTCATTTATATTGGATGAATTATATTACCACCATGGATCTAGGTTACTTATACTACCATGTATTTACTCCTTAGGATCCCCTCAAATCTATACCGAGTTTTATCTGGATGAGCTCTGTGGACTCAAAGTGGAAGATTTCGTCAATGGCCTTGGGTTCTGGACCATGTGGGTCTAAATTATAATGATTTTTATATGGATTAGTTCTATAGACTTGAAAATGATTTCCTGGTCAATGGCCTTGAGTTCTGCCCCTTATAGGTCTAATACTTGTTACATGTGGAATATGTTGTAGCTGATTACTTACTTTGTTATACAGTTACTCGTCATTATATACTATTGTCATAGTATGTATTTTTAATTTAGTGGTATCACATTATTATTAAAAATTCATTCCTATTATAACTTCACATTGTTATAGTTTGTATGCACTGACTGGATTTGTTATAGGCACCATTGGTGGTGGCCTACTGAGTATATCTCACACCTTTTTTGGGCCATCGATGGGTACCCGGACATTTTTTATAGTTACAGGTATGGAAAAGGGAAAGGTTCTAGCTTTGGATGCCTGATTTGATATGTACTAGGATCGAGTATGGGTGAAGAGGACCGAACCTATACCCATGATGCTATTAGAGATATCTTTTTATCTTTTATATTTTTGTATAGAATATTGTATATGTATACTTCTCTATTCCCTTATATCCCTATTTTTGTATATCACCATGACATGATCATCATTTTTGTATATTATATTGTATTTAGTCCTATTTATCTTTATTTCAATCTATTTATTACTATTTTAGGTTTTATGCATCCATTGTTGTATTTCCTTGTTTCTGTTGTTTTATTTTATTATCAGCACTGCATATCACTTTTATCACAAGGGTATAGTTTCCCCACCTTACTATCTTAGACCTTCACTGCTAGTTAATAGACTTTGGTGTATGAGGAGGTTCACTTGAGGCCAGGAGTCTCTCAGGTTCGGTTACTTTATAGTGAACCAGAACTGGGATGCTATATTATTCACCAAGGTTGGAAACTAAATGCCTAGTTTTTGTGTATAGTGACCAGCTATTGGAGGTTTCATTAGTTTATTCAATAATGTATTGGAGGTTTCCTAGGTCAAAGGGAGGTTGACCATGAATCTTGGAGGTTGGTGCAACCTATTCACTAGAAAAAATACCTTTATAAATAAAGTTAGTAACCTGTATTTAATGTATGGGTGATTCTTATGAGTTCAATACTAAATAGTGGGAGTTTATGACTTAATTGTATGAGACTTTATAATAAATAGTAAGTGATTTATTTATTTATTTTATTCACTCGAATATCTTATAAGGAAAACATTTATAGTGTTCTCCCATGGATGTAGAACATTTTTATGAATCGCATAAATATTTATTGTCCATTTTTTATGTAAAGTGTGTTTTTGTAGTTTTGTGGTGATTATGTGGGCTCTCATCCTAGTTCCAATGCACAATATTAGAAGAGGAAGTTATCGGATAAACCTTTATATGGTGGTGTTTGGCACTTTCCATTGTGCAGGTAGGGACGATCAGACAATTCACTATCCAATGTACATTGTGCTTTCTAGGTTTGTCCCATGCAACAAATGGAGTGCTTCTTTAGATCCTCATATAGTGCTATTAGAGTAATGGTTCTACCTAACTACATATAGATTTATCCTCTCCTTGGCTTGTAAGTTGTTTGATTTTTTCAGTCTTTAATATTATTAAAAGAATGAATTCAGAGGTTGGGAAGGTTTGTATTAATAAGTTTGATGGAATGGACTTTGCATTTTAGAGAATGAAATCATAGGATCATTTGATACAAAGAGATATAGATTCTCCTTTTTTTGATAAATGTCCTAAAATAAAAAAATATGGAATTGGAGTAATTGGATTGGAAATATTTAGCCTAAATTGGGATGTTTCTATCTCAGAATATTTCTTTTAATATTAGAGAGAAGAAAACTACTAAAGAGGATATGAAATATTTGACTAACATTTATGAGAATCTAACAACTCTAAACATAGTTTCCATGATACAAAGATTGTTCATATTTAGGTTATTGGATAGAAGAACTATAGTCAATCATGTGAATTACTTCATTATGATCTGAGTATAGCTCGAATCGGTGAAGGTAACTTACGCAGATGATGTTTGTGATTTTCTTCTTATTTCCTCATTTCCAAAGATTTCGGATTCCATGGTGATAGAAGTTAGCCACTCCAATGGGAATGAAAATCCTGTGTTTGATGACATTTGAAACTTGATCTTGAAGAATGATTTAAGGTAGAAGGAAGTTCAAGATCTATCTAGAAGTGACCTCAATGCAATAATATATGAACGGTATCCTTAACAGAAGGAACATCATAAGAAGAAATCATTAGATGATAATTTAAAGAGAATAAGTTGAGGAAAATTTACTGATGTAGGTCATTCATGTTGGCTTTGTGGGAAGAAGGGGAATATCAAGAAGTATTTTAGGAATCGGACCAAGGCTTCAACTTCTAAATATATGAACTTAGTAAGTATAATAGATTTAGGTTCCAGTTTGATACTAAGAATAATCATTCTAGAGGAGTCATGGGTTATTGAATCAAGTGCATATTTTCATTTAATTGGTGAGTGTGGGTGCATGTTTGATTATGTACTAGGAATCTTGGAAAGAGTATATGTAGAAAATTATGAAGCTCTAGATATAGTTAGGAAATGATATTTTAATATTCAAATGAAAAATAGAAGTCTCTTGAGATAGAAAAATGTTATACATGTTTTAGGTCTTCATAAGAACCACATATTAGTGGGATAATATAATGATGTTGATTTTGGAATTAATTTTTTGAATGGAGTTTGAAAGATCAATATAAGTTCCATGGATATTACTCATGAAGTTAAGAATGTAACCTTGTACTTGACTGGATGAAGTGATGAAGTTGTAGTGATTTGAATCACTTCATCAGATGGTCCAATAATGTGGAACTGTAGGTTTGGTCACCAAAGTGAAAAGAATCTGAAATTTCTTATGTAAAATGGCATATATGAACTTGATCACATGGGCCTTGTAATATTTAATAGTTGTATGTTAGGAAAATAAAAAACCCCTTTAACTTGGATGGTAAAAAACTGAGAAATAAAAAGTTAGAACTTGTTTATTTTGATGTTTGGGGACTACCCCTATTCACTCAAATAGAGAATAACTATACTTTGTGACCTTTGTTAATTATAATGCTCAAAAGGTATAGGTTTACTTTCTGAAGAATAAATTTTATTTTTTTCAAGAATTTATTCAATGGAAAGTTTTTTCCAAAAAAGAGTGTGAACAAAATTTGAAATGTATCTAGATAGAAAATGGAAGGGAATATACTAAGCACAACATCTATAACTAATTATGAATAGGAATGAGGCATGATAAATTAGAATATTGTTCCTATAACTCCACAAAAAAAATATTAGTAGAAAGAATGAATCAAACTCTGTAATAGAACACTCAGAGTATGATACATTACCCTAGTATTATAAGGGGGTTTAGGCATGGGCTATTGATATGAAAATTTATTTAGTGAATAGAATTCTGACTTTAGTTGTGGGGTAAAATCTATGAGAGGAAATTTCATTCAGTAAGTGACTAGAGGTGAACCATTTCAAAGTTTTTAAAAGTGACATATATATAGTAAACCGGAATTTTCATTCATATATATTACATTTTTTGGATGAATATTCATTACATTACACAAGAACACACCTACATATCGTAAAGGTATAGTGCCTTTGGAAACTTGGAAACACAAAAAATGAGTTCATAAGAGTTATAAATCAGCTCCCACTTAGTTCCTCATAAATAGAACCCTTATTGTACATATCACACATAATACCTATCATCATAACCTAGGGAAAGGAAACATAATAAAGTGTGAGATCAGATTATTATTATGTGTAAATAAGGGAAATACATAAACATAACATGATCATAAGGGTATGAGAACAATATAATAAAATATTAAAACCATACCCTACATATCAAAGACAAAAATCTTGAGTCATTTCATAAATATTGGAATTTAATATGACAAGAATAATAAGGAAATCAATGATCATGGCCCATTAGAGAAAAACATTAACATAAGACATAGAATTGTGGAATACACATAATCATAGAAAATCGTTTCCATAATAGTCGAGGCTTATTTCCAAGGCTATCATAGTCTAATGACTTCACTCCCCAAACCATTATAGTAGTTAATATTCACTCCCAATACTATCATAGTATAAAAATTCCCTTACTAAAATGGGTTTACTCTCCATTACAGCCTTGTTTATCTCATGAGATATTAATCTTTACCCAATACATTAAAGTGAGATATAGTTCCCACCCATCCTTGGTTATAATGTGACCATCCTTGGTTATAACATAACCACCATCTATGGTTATAACAGAACCACCATCAGATACTAAAAACCATAAATATGTGTTCCACAAGATCATAAAACATTCATCATATTATAACCCATGAATATAAATGGGATTCATAAAACATTCATCATATTAGAACCCAAGAAATGAAATGGGTTCATGAAACATTTCATCATAGCATAACCCATGGAAAATAAATGGGTTTCATAAACATTTTGTAATCAAAAATATAAACCATTAAAAGAAAGAATAAGAACAGTATCCTTGTATTGTATCCCCATTTAAGCATTATTAATATCAAAGTATGTCATCTTAGATGAAAAATGATTTTGAAATATAACTTGGAACTTTTCTTGAGGAAAATATCCTTTCAAGTTTGAAAATAACCTTTTAAAAAAACATTTTCAAAATTATTTTCATTGAAAATAAACTTAGAAACTTATAAATGAATATTTAAATATCATTTAAATAATTTCATGTGGAAAATATCCTTTTCAATTTGAAAAACATTTTTTAAAAACATAAAACATTTTTAAAATACTTTTCTTTGAAAATAAACTTTGAAATTTTTAAAGGAATCTTTAAAACATCAGGTGGTCATGATGGAGGGAAATTCTATTCATGTTATATAACTTAAAACAAATATTTGTTTCACATTTTTAGTAAATGAAAAATGGGAATATTTTGAAAAAATAAATGAAGATTCATTTTAAAATACTTTGTAAAAAATCAAATGTGGTTAATAATTTCTTTAATAAATTCTTTGGATAATGTTAATAGATTTTTAGAAAACATGGACATGTCTCTTTAATATTTTGAGTAAAATTAAAGGAAAATATTTATCCTATAGAAATAAATATATTATAATAAATTATATGAGTTTCTTAAGATTTAGATCATAATATTTCATCATTGAAACTTTATCATAAACAAACTCAATAAACAATGAGATTGTAACATAAAACATTTACCACTTTGGTATCTTTCAAATCATAATCCCCAATAAAGAATAATATAAAATGAAAATTTAAATATCATTAAAATAATTATATTAAATATATAACAAGTAAAATGGTAATTATATACACCTAAAAAATAATATAGGTGTATAACTTAACTTATGTCCCAAAGAGGGCAATTTGATAGAAAAAACCCTTACCTTAAGTCTTGACTTCCTTTGTACGCATTAAAACATCCTTTATAATGAATATAGGTTTTTATACATCTATTAAATAAATATAATTATATATATCATATCATATATGATTTACTTATGACCTTTTATTACCTATTTATTAATAATTCCTTATTAAAATCACATTTTATGTAATAACTGCTTTGTTTTTCATGTATGTTTTGATTTGGTATTTTTGATCTTTTAACTTTGATCGTGGTTCTATAATCTATAAAATTTTAACCATGATATAAATATCATATATATTCAAAATAAATTAATTTATATTAATCCATAAAAGATATAGATATAAAATGAAATACATTATTTGTGAATACAGTAGGTCATACATACACATAAACATTGTTTCTATTTTTTAACGGATGTAAAAAATGAAGGTTAAATAATAAATAACTATTAAATAATAATTATTATTTCATATATATCACATGAATTTATAAACTAAACCCTTATTAACTTCCATGAAAAGCGTTAGTGAAAAATGAATTGCATCGCTTCACGAGGTGGTAGTCTGTCGTACACATGAGGGATGTTATCGTATCCCCCATAGAATAGAAAGTAAGAAGTTATATGTGATATTATAATTAAAAAATTGTAATTATTTTTAAAATATCATATATATTCATTTAATATATCCCTATTACCATCCAATTAAAAAAAATGAAAAACACATTACATTGGTTTTGTGAGGCGGTAGACCTCCGTACACACGAGCGATGTTATTGTTTTCTAATAGGTTAGAAGGTAAGAAGGTATTTGTGATATTATAATTTTAAAATTACAATAATATCATAAATATATTATAAAAACATTAAATCTATCATTTAATTCAGTCATTAGAGGTGGTGATTGAAAACTAATAACATCGGTTTGTGAGGCGGTAGTCCTCTATACACACAATCGACAGTTTTGTTTCCCATTTGATGGAATATGAGATGGATATAGGTTATGAAATTAACATAATAAAATATAAGTATATTTTAGATAATGTTTTATTACATCATTATATTTGAATAATATTTAAAGGAGTTAGAGGAATAAATAAAATGAAAATGCAAGTTTAAGGATAATACCTCTTCTTTAGAGAACCTCTTTAGGTTTACACATAAATCCTTCATAGGAAGGCCTAATAATAAAACTAATGCCTATAGTATTTGGTTAGGGAAGTAAGTAAGATATTTTCAAATTTATTTTCTTAAAAAATGGTTTTGGAAGTGTTAATAGGAGAGGAGAGCGAGTGGACTTTTATAAGTGGGGGAGAGGACACACGTGGAATTTTTACAAAGAATAAAGTGTACCCGTATTTTTCACACGAAACAAGGATAAAAAATATTTAATTATAGAAAATTAGAGTTTATAAGGTTTAAATATTGTCATAAAATGGGTTTTGTAAAAGTTTATAGTTCATTTTACCCTTTATCTTTTTAGTTTAACCCCCCAGTAAACTCATTTCAACCTTAACTGCGTTAATTAATTTTTACTGTTTTTACTATTAATTTTGACCAAAAATTAAGTTGAACTTATTATATAATATAAATTATTATAATTCCAAATATGGTATACATTTTTTCAAATTAAATTCATATAATTTGTATAATTTAATTTAAAATTCCATACACGTGATGAAAAAGTGGTTTTCTAATGAGAGAAATTTTCAAGAATTAAAAAAATATCAAAATTCAATATAAAATTGATTAAAATATACTAAATTGGATTAATAAATATATAATTGAACTAATTTTACTTTTAAAACAATATATAAATAAAATTTATCTTGTAAATTATTTGAATGAAAAGGCATTTTTTAATAAAAACCAATATTTTTCACTATTCACTGAAAAGAATTCTCTTTTCAGAAAATTCTCAAAAATTAACTCCAAGATAATTTTGAAATTATGATTTAAAAGATTAATTTTATTTTATCAAATAAATTTTCTAAAATTTTCAAAAAATAATTTTAAAATAAGTGTGAAAAATGAGACAAAACTACTTTTTAGAAAAATAAAATTTTTGAGCATTAAATTAGATTTATTCTTATATCATGTATAGAAAAAAATAAGATGTATATTAAAATTTTTATTAAAATAATAATATATACATTTTATTAAAATAATTCACTAAAATTTATTTGTATAATTTATTGAGATAAGACACATTTGTGCACAGAAAAATAGTTTTTCATTAAAAAAATCCTTTATTTTTAAATTGTTCTTATTTTCATTTATAATTAATTGGTCACCAGAGAATTTATTTTATATATATGTGTAAACTTTATATTTTCATAGTTTAGTTAATCTTATTGATACCCACCATTCTGAAGGCTAGGAAATAACTATTATGTTAAATAATAATATTTTAATAGTATGTTGAGTTTCATTAAAACTCGGTGTGCATGTAGCACAAGATATTGAAGAAATTAAATTTAATTGAGAAAGTTTTCATAAAATATTAGGTTGTTATATTATATATTAATATTTATGCTAAATAAAGATATAACTTGGTGGTAAAATCCAAGGTGTTTTTTCTTATCAGATATGGTGATGAGATCTTTGGTTATCGCCTATGGGGTGATTAAAAGAAACAAATCATTTGATGTCATGATGTTGTTTTAAATAATGCACATCTATAGAAATATCAAAACTAATGGGTTTTGTATGATCATCCTATGGTAATATTTAGTGGAATAAAAACCCAAGACATATGAAGATCAATCTTCAAGAAATAACATGTAAATAATACTATAAAAAAGTACATGGTATTTGAAGGTTGTAGTAGCTTCCATCTTCCTTTGGTAGAGAATTTTTTAAGAAGATCATAGGGAGAAGTGAATATAAGCACCTTGCCTTTGATATAATACACTAGTCCCTAGATTGATGAACAATTCATAAGGAAACCTATAGTTAAAAGGGGTTCTATATCCTTCCTAAAAGATAAATGCAGGTATAGGAGGAAGAGAGTTCTTTTTCCACACCCAAAAGAAGAGGATCATATCCTCTTTTATAGACAAAGCCTGAGGCTCCTCACATCATATGTATTTCAGAATTTTGGGTATAATTCATTGAACATTTTTATCAAATTTAATGCAAATATGTTATTCACTTATAATGAACTATAACTAATGAAAACCCATTTTGTAGAAATAATAATAAATATATATCATATATATACATATATTTATTAGTCTTATTCACCACATGCATAATAAATATATGTATCATATCCATATTTTAAAACGTATACTATATATATAACATCATATTATATATATATATCATGTATCATATTCATGTGTACATGTGTACATGTATCATATGCATGTGTACATACATCATATGTGTTTACATTTTAGTGCACAACCAAAAATATCCTGCTTGTACTAAAATCCCATAAGGACTTTATGAAAAACTTTAAAACTCTTTATGAATTCCTCAAAACTCTTTTGGATATGGTTTCTATCAAACTCTCTTCATTTTGAACAAATAATTTTGTCTTAAATTTTATCCTTATCCAAGGGACTAACTGTGTGGTCCTATAGAACTTAGAAATGTTGAAAACAACTATGAAATTTATATTTCTTATATGTAAGTAAAGAGTATCCTCTCATAAAACACCAGTGCAACTAAAGATGCTATGGGGTTTGGTGTGATCTATATCAAACATACTCATATCTCTATATGAACATTTCCACCAAAATATGTATCATATACATCATATATATCTTATATAATCCCTTTTTCTATGGCATAGAGAAAACACTAGACATGGAACATGTCAATCTAGTATTGACCTCTCTTTATTTATTGATTCTATGAAAAATATTTTCCAAGTGGATAAACACATCACATGTCATTCATTTATCTGATATGCACATCACATATCACTTATCCAAGTATTTGAACACATTATATGTCAAACAAATAATAATGGCCATGGATTTCTTTAGCCTAATTCAATCAAGGTCTATATGTATTTAACTTTTTATACAAGTGGACAAATCTCATCTTGGTTGCACTCCAACTGACGATAAGATCAGCAACATACCCAACCATCCCTTGATTATCTAAATTCATATGTTGTCTTGTTTAAGTAAGGTGTAAAAGTATGAAGGTTCTCATACTGGTATCTAACCAACCTTGTGTATTAAGGATTCATAATAATAATACAACCCTAAGTACATCTATGATTGTATGAAATTACATGAGATATACTTTAGCAGAAAAATCCAAGTAATAAGTCTCTACTTATTACCTCATGAATCTATTCTTCATATCTCTTATACAACTTGTTAGGACCAATAGGGGCCTATATACCCTGAGAGGGAGGTGAATCAGGGTATGGATATTATTTTTCAAAATTCTTCCTACCCCACTAGATCTTGACCTCTTTATGAAAAGGGTCACTTTGTTTTCACTTGAGTGTTTATTATGACCACTTCTTTTCTTCTTTATTTGATGATGATGCTTTAAATGCAATGTAGGGAAGTAAGCAGGCAGGTGTAGAGATTTTTACTTGGTTCACCCTCACTGGGATACGTCCAAAAATCATACAATGGTTATGTACCGTTGTACCAAATCCACTAAAGCACACTGCTGTTTATAAGGTTTGGGCTAGATCACTTCTATGCCCAGGCTCACTGCCTTCACAAGTTTTAGGGTTAGCTCACTACTTTCCCAAGGGTCACTCCTTGTTTCTCTCTCTATGGCTCACTGCCGATGGAGAGGATCACATTCTTCCTCTTCCTTTTCTCACTTCTCTAGAAAGGATCCAATCACAGTTTATAGACCTGTAGGTCTCTTCATTATCACTAATGAATACATCCACTGTTGTATGTGGATGCTCTGTTGAAGTCCAAATTTCACCCGTAGATGAATATCACCTTGCACCGAAGGTATCGGGAAATCTTCCAGCTTCCACACAGCCTTGAGTCACTGTCATGAATCAACCATACCTGGCACCCTTCTCTAAGCCTACGTGCAAGTATCAGCATGAAATTTATAACTAGTGCGCAAGTCCACCTCAACCACTTGCACGACACAAGCTTCTGCAACTCCAAACTTGCGCTACTCACAATCTTTTGTGCCCAAACCAATTTTGGCATGCAACCATCAACTACCGAGCTTCTTCAAAATCTGGCACACAATTGTCACCAAACCACTTGCACGATACCTTCTTCTTCAACTCATAACTTGGACGACTCATGACCTTTCTCGCCCAAACCACCTTGGGCGTGCAACAAACAACTGGCGTGCAACTTCTACTTGCACGACCCACCACCACTTGCGCGACCACCACACCTGCACGACGGGAGCTCTGATTTTCTCTAAGTGTTGAACTCATACTGAATGAGGAGCGTTAGACCTCTATTTATAGGCATTTGAACACCCTGCGCAATGGCGCGCAAGTCTCATCTCGGCGCGCAAGTTTCGGCGCGCAAGTCTCTGTCGCGCAAGTGACTTGCGCGACCAACCCTAAAACTTGGGCGCCCCTTTTCCCTTTGCCATATTTTGATGTTATGATCTTGAAAAAAATATGGCGCGCAAGTTTCCTCTCCTTAAAAACAATTGTACGTAAGTCCCTTTGACAAAACCACTTTTCTCCATTTGTCAATTTTTAGGCCCAAAAATTTGGCAAACACTGGAAAACGGCACCATCTTGTATCTTCTATTTTTGTACCGCCTCCATATCATCCATTCCTTTGTCGATGTTCTTGAATCAAACATGGATAATTGACCACATCCCTTGAACTTGACATTCCACCATGAAATCCCCTTTGTCAACAAATTTGTATGTCATGGTTTGCTTTGTCAACAATCACAACACAGATGTCCACTTTGTCAACAAACACAATCACCTCAAAAATGATTCAATGATACCATAAGGGATTTTTTCCCAACACAACTATTTGTAAAAAATACATGATTATATTCACAATAACCTTATCATATCATTACAACCTATAATACTCTATGATGACCATCAGTTAGAGATAAGTTAAAGTCATACCTTAAGGGGATATCACAATTCAACTACTCATATAAAATTAAATTATAGTACACATGAATGAATAATAATTTGATATTTACTTTTGTTATAATAACATGATACATATAAAACCATTATAATCAATCTCTCCTGTTTATAACACACATAGATTCTAAATGACCCTCGTTTCGTTACTATGTTAATGGATTTATCAACAGATCTTCTACATTATCTTATATAGACACCCAATTGATCTTTACATCTCCCCTATCAATGATCTCCCATATATTATCATATTTTTGAAGGATTATTTTGGTCCTTTGATGAGACTGGTGTTCCTTATCCTAAGTAATATCACAATTGTTGGGATAATATATCTCAATCATTCCCTTAATGCTAGGAACCACTCCAAGTTCATACATGAACTTCTTGATCCAAACTGCTTCCTTTTCAGCATCTCATATAATGATGTATTTTGACTCTATTATCAAGTCCACTATAGTGAATTATTTGGAACTCTTCTAACTAACTACTCCACCATTTAGTAAAAACAAAAATCCATATTAAAATTTCATATCATATTTTTCATATTGGAAACCAGCATCTGTGTAACCCTTTACACATAGATCATACTCTCCTCTAAAGACCAATAACATATCCTTAGTCTTTATCAAGTTCTTAAGGATGTTCTTAATATAAATTCAATAAATCTCACCAGGATTACATTGGTTCATACTTTTTATAGTTAAATAATATGAGACATCAGGTCGAGTATATAACATGGAATACATGATAGATCCTATAGAGGATGCATAAGGAATCATATTCATCCTATATAACTCATTATAAGGATCCTGATATTCCTAATATTCATTCCATGAAACACTGTTAAAGACCCCTTATTGTATTTCTCTATGATAACTGCTTTATCACTTTACCAATATATGTGTTTTGACTCAGTCCAATTAACTTTTTAGATCTATCTTTATAGATCCTCATATCAAGTATGTATGTTTCTTCACCCATGTATTTCATTGAAAAACATTTACCCAACACATATTCATAGAGTGAAGTGTTGGGAAATTATTTCTAATAAGCAGTATATCATCTACATAAAGTATTAAAATACTACTATACTTCCACTAATCCACTTGTATATGTAGTAATCATCTTTGTTATTGTTGAAACCATACTCTTTGATTTCATCATCAAACTAGATGTTCCAACTCTAATAATCTTTCTTTAGTCTATAAATGGACCCTTTTAACTTAAAAACCTTATCATTATAATTTACAACATCAAAGCCCTTAGGATGTATCATATATAAATCCTTGTATAAATGTTAATTAAGGAATATAGTTTTGACATCCATTTGATATATCGCTTAATAAAAATGAGTTGAAATGGCTAGGAAAAAACTTAATGGACTTTATCACTACATCAAGTAAAAGGTATCTTAATAGTCAATACCATGAAATTTTTTATAGAACTTTTCCACAAATCATTCTTTATAGGTAAAAACTATATCATCCATGTTATTTTATCTTTTATAAATCCCACTTGCATCATATGGGTCTCACCCCTTCATGTGTATCCACCAAGTTCTAAACTTGGTTAGTTTACATATAGTCTATATTAGATTCCATGGATTTTAATCATTTATTGGGATAGTTACTCTCAATGGACCATAAATAAGATTTAGTTTAATCTTCTATGAATGTTATTTAATTATAATTATCCATGAGAAATCCATATCTCACAGGACCCAGATGAATCCTACTAGATCTTTGAGGTTTATGTGTAATTTGTGTCAGTTCTTATTCTATAACTAATTACAGAACCTGCTTAACTTCTATATCAGGAACACTTCATTTTTGTGGTCTTCAATTTCTCCAAATTTAAATTTCCTCCCAATGACACCTCTATTAATGTGATCCTTCTCAAGTAATGTATCAAATCGGGCCACAAACACTTTGTGCTTAGTGGTATTATAGAAATAATATCCCCTTGTTTCCTTAGGGTAAAAAAAATAAGAACTTATTAGATTTTAGGTCAAGTTTATATGAATCCAATCATCATATGAATTATTCACAAACCCAAATCCTTATAAAATATATTATGGGATGTTTCCCATGCCATATCTCATATTTTTGTCTTTATGACTACTTTAGATGGAACACAATTTAGTAGAAATATAGAAGTTTCCAAAGGGTCGACCTAAAATGAGATAGGAAGTTTACATAGACACATAATTGAATGAACCAGGTATAACAAGATATGATTCATCCTTTTAGATATACTATTCTATTTTTATGTTTTGAGAGGATTGATTTGTGAAACAATTATATAATATGTTATATGAGCTATGAATTCCTGGCTCAATTGTTCACCACCCTGATCTGATTAAAGGACTTTAATACTTTTTACCTATTTATTTTGTACTTCATTATGAAACACTTCATACTTTTCAAAATTTTCATACTTATGTTTTGTCATAAACACATACCCATACCAACTAAAGTCATTGTTAAAAGTAAAAAATTATATAAAAACACTATTTACTTGTGTACTCATTGGTCAACATACATTACTATGTATAATATCCAATAGTCAACAAGCTCTCTCACCTTTTTCTCCCAAAAAGGTGAATTTTTCATTTTTCCCAATAAACAATAGTTGTGTGTATCAAATGATTCATAATCAAGTGAGTCCAATAATCCATCTCTATGGATTATTTGAACATGTTTCTTTTTTATATGACTAAGGGAATAATTCCAAAGGTGGGTAGGATTAGAATCAACCATGAACTTATAATTTTGAATGTTATAAATAGGATTACCCATATTAATAATATATAAACCATTCATTATATTCCAAATTCGAGAAAATATTTAATTCTTATATATAGAAAAACTCTTGTTATTAATAAGGAATGAAAATATCGTCTTTTCCAAATAAGATAAAGAAATCAAATTCATGTTTATGGAGGGAACATAATAATAGTTTTTCAATTCTAGGATCAATACACTTGGTAAAATCAAATCATAAGTGCAGACCTCTGATGCATCAAATTTTTATCCATTCCCAACATAAATATCTACTTAAACTTTCATCAATTACCTCTTATCTTTGAGAATATGTTTGTTAGTATAAATTTATGATTCACACCCGATATATAATACCCACAAATTAGAGTTGTAGAAATGTATATCTATAACATTCACATTTTGGTACTCTGAATGTTTCTCCTTGAGAACACTTCTAAATCCTATATATTGATCTTTAACTATTTTATAAATCTATTCTATTAATGATCTCAATATGATTAGTGTGAAGTAATCCATAATATATAATAACAATATATCAGTAGGTGGGTATCATGTATTATATCATTTAATTAATGTATTTAAATAAAAGTGATCCTAGTAAAATGATGACCCTATACATCATATCCATTTAGTGAGCCAAGATCCTTATTTCACTAATCAATGAGTCTTCTAGGATGTTCCTCTCATCACTTATTTATTTAGATAGGGAATCATCTCAATAACAATAGTTGCGACTCTTGGATATTTAAGTGGATAGACCTTTATCCAAATCCACCATATGGATTCACTCAACTCTATTCCTTTGGTATCTTTCCCAAGAATTTACCAACTAAGTGTAACCCAAAGAAAATATCAAAAACATATTAAAAAAATACAACCCAAGGTCACCATGTGAAGGTAAAACCTACCAAAGGATAGTCCAATGTCACCCATTACTTTCTTGCCTTATTTAATATAATTTAGGGGCACCCTATAAAGGAAAAAATTTACCGAGATAAATAATTAAATCCTTGATAAGTGATGCTTTGGAATTAATATCACACTTATTATTTTTAGGGTTTTTTCCCCATGAATTTAATATGCATCGTATGCATATTAAATTCATAAATAGTAAAACATATGTAACCATTAATGTGAAACTCTTTACACAACCCACAACTTTGTTTTAATCACCTAAAAATAGAATTCAAGTATATTCATACATATCCAAATACATAAAATTTTCATGTAAAGGCATAGAGTAATATGATATTAAAAAACACCACATGAGTAAGCCTGAAGCGACATATTGCCAACCTCATTCACTTTCTTAGCCAAGGAAAGCTGCCAAGAAAGTTAGTGGTCTAACCCCAAGTCCCTCTATCCAGGGAGACATTACTCAAGAGATAATTCAATTGATGGAAAACTCTAACACCTAATATACACAAAATATTCCCAATAACTATTCTCAATCTCATAACTGTAAATAAAAATTGAGATCAAGGTAGATGAAAACACAATTTTATGATATCAAACCTAGCATAAAATGTAGGCCCTATCCTAGATTCATTTTATCATATAAATGGGCATACATAATATTCATATTTATTTAATGATTTAATAAATATGAATATTAAGAAAATTTAACAAATAAATAAAAATATATTTTTTTTCAAAAACATGAGACATTTAATAACTATTAATAAATAAATTCTAATTAAAACATTTTATAATTTAGAAAGAATATAAATATTTTATATTAATTTCAATATGAACCCCTTCATATTTTATTTTAATGGAATTTATATGATATTTCATTATTTATAAACATTTTACGATTCAATATCTATTATATAAAAAATTTATATAATCTAAATATCATACATATCATAATTTATAAACATTTTATAAATCACTACTTATAATTTCTAAATAAAACATTCATTTATATATCATAAGGTATGCCATTAAATTCTTCAAAAGTTATTTTAAAATATTAACCTTTAATATTTGGGGAAAAATCACAAAAAAAAATATTTAATTAATTATAAACAATTTATAATTTATTTCTTTATTTATAAAATCCCTATAATTTAATTTTTCCCAAAATACCTTTAACATGATTTATAAATAATTTATAAACCATAAAAACATTTAAATATGTTAAAAAATAATAAATTGTGTCTTACCCTTACATAGCACTCCTACCATGTGTAAGGTTATCCTCTTATTTCCCTTACACAAACACTATGTGTAAGGGTAAATGATGTTTTAAATAGCCTATGTAAAGGTAACTTTTACCTTTACACATCTCAATACCACTACCTAAAGGTAATACACATATTACCTTTATGAAACTCCCTTGTGTAAATGTATTACTTTTACATAACTCATTTTCATAAAGGTATTCAATATTTATTATAAAATTCATAATGGTAAACATCAGGTACCTTTAGATAACTCTATTAACTTTATGCATAAGGGTAAAAGTTTTTCTAACCCTTATGTAAGCACTTTGAATAAGGGTACTAAAACACACTTTCATAAAGGTAATCAGAAAAGTTTCCCTTATGCAATCCATCTATATAAGGGTATTATAATTATATATCTGGCATGTGTAAGGGTAAATCAAATCTACCTTTATGCAAGTCATGTAAAGATCTGAAACACTATTCTAGTTTTATGAAAATGATTATTTTTATTTTTATTTCAAAACTAGTGATTCAAATATGTTATAATCTTGAAGAAACTACCTCTAATAACACTAATGGGTGTCGTATGATCATATTTAGTGGAATAAAATACCAAAACACAAGTATATCTATCTTTAATAAATAATTCATAAATAATAATATAAATAGAGTATCAGGTATTTGAAGGTTACAAAAGCTTTCAACTTCCTTCAGTGGAGAATGTTTGAGGAAGATCAAGGTAACTAATGAACGTAACCATGCTACCTTCAAGAGAATACACCATCTACTAGATCCACGAATTATTTTTGAGGAAACTCATGGTCTTAATGGATTCTAGTTCATTATCAAAAGATAAACTAAGTTATAGGAGTAAGAGAGTTGTTTTTCCATACACCCAACAGAAGATGATCTTATCCTCTTTTGTAGCTGAAACCTGAGGATCCTCACATCATATGCATTTCAGACCATTGAGGATAATTCAAACATTTTCAATGAATTTAATTAAAATATTTTATTCACTCATAAAGAATTATAACTAATGAAAACCATTTGGGATAAATAATAATAAATATTATATATATATATATATATATATATATATATTATTCTTATGCATCGCATGTATAACAAATATATTCATTATATACATATATTAAAATGTACACTATATATATAACATTATATTTTATATATATATATATATATACATCATGCATCATATTCATGTGTACATGAATCGTATGAATGTACATTTTAGTGCATAACCAGCTGGAAATTGGCATAGAAGGAAGTTGAGGATAGATCAACTATCAAAGTTCAAGGAAAAAAGATAGAGGTTAGCGAACAAACTCTTTATCCAAAAACATTAGGGAAATATTCAGAGGTAGGTACTCGGATAATCAGGATATTGGACATAGGTCAACTGGATAGATTGCTATTGGACAAATAATGATCAGATAGACCATTACTAGATATATAAGGATTAGATATACCTATATTGGACAGAGAAAGTTTGGTTGAATGACTATTGGATAGAGAGGTTCGATCAGATGAACCTGAGGTTTTTCTAAATAGATCTACTCATATAAAAAAATTTAGAGGTTTAGAGATGATATGAACTTATTACTTCTAATGAACATAGGGGAACTAGAATGTCCAAATGAGGTAGCTACTCTTGGAGACTTGAAATGGTGGGAGGCATCCATGGAAGAGGGAATGAATTCATCAAGTATCAATAATACTTTAGAGTTAGGTGAATACCATAAGGAATTAGGGATCTATAAATCAAATGGTTTATTTATTTGAAATAGGAAGATGATGGAAGTAATAGGTACAAATAAAGGTTGGTGGTGAAGGGTTTTTAGTAAAAGGAAGGGATTAATTTTTCAGAAATTTTCTCTCTAGTGGAAAAGAACACAACCATTTTGATAGTTCTTATCATTTTTTTGTTTGATGATCTAAACTTGAAGCATATGTATATTAAGATGGCTTTTCTTCATGGGGATTTTGAGGAATAAATTTACATGTTTCATCCTAAGGGTTATAAAGTTTGTCGGAAGGAGGACTTGGTTTAAAAGTTTAAATGAAGTCTTTATGGGTTAAAGAAATATACAAGATAATAGAATCATAATTTCAAAAATTTCATTCTTGATTAAATTTTCAATCAATGTGATTCTGATCATTTTTTATATATAAAGAAATGTAATTATAGAACATATATCATATTGTTGTTGTATGTGGATGATATATTGATTTCTAGTCCTGAGTTCCATTGGAATGAGGAACTGAAGAGGAATATATCAAGAAGGTATGAGATGAAAAACCTTGGACAAGTTAAGAATATCTTAGAGAATAGGCTTAAGAGGGATAGGAAAACTAATTATTTGGTTTCAACCTAGAATCAATATATTAGTAAGGTTATCAAAAGATTCAGAATGACCAATTATAAACCTGTCTCAACCTCCTGTGTTGTACACTTCAAACTTTCTAAATAACATGCACCATCAATGGATAAGTAAATTAATTACATGGGGAAGGTGACTTATTCTTTTGTTGTAAGAAGTTTGTTGTATGAAATGGTTTTTACTTGACTTGGAATTACTTTTAAAGTAGTATTTTTTAGCTATTTAATGTAAAATCCTAGAAGGAATCATTGGGAAGCTATGAAATAGATCATTATATATCCTAAAGTGGTCAGAGGATATAGATTTATGTTTTGGTGATGATGAAAAGTCGAATTTTTTTTAGATACATATGTTTTTAGAGACATGGACTCGTGTAAAAGTACTATAGACTTTATAATTACTTTTGGTGGAATAATTTTCAGCTATATGTCTCGATTGTAGCAAGTTTTTACTTTATCTATAATGGAAGTATAGTATGTTGATAATATTGAAGTAGAGAAAGTATTGATGTGGTTGATGTTCTTGATGAAGGAGATCAAAAATAGATTAGATAGAGGAAGTTTATTTTGTGATAGTTATAATTTCATTCATATTACTTGAAATCTAGTGTTTCATGAAATAATGAAACACATTGACCTGAAGTATCACTTTATATGAAGTTTTCTAGAAGGTAAAGTGTTGGAACTATAGAAGGTTGTCAGGAATAAGAATCTTTCTAGTATTTTTACAAAGGTTATAGTTCAATAAATTCCGAGGCAACATTATGCCTTATTTAGGCTTGGATGATCAGATTGAGTAGAGAAAATTTCATGCACTAGATAGAGGATTTGCTTAGGTGGTTAGTTGATGAAGACTGGAATCCTGAAACAATTTCCTAGTGATATATTTTTGTGCTTTTTAGAAAGTTATTCAGTTTCACCAGATATATTTTTCTAGATAAGGATCACCAAAAATATGTGTTCCTTCTATGTAGTTTTAAAGTGGTCAATATATAAAGGTTTACAAGATATACTTCCATTGGATAGTGACCATTGGATAGGATCATCAGACATAGATGAACAGAAAATGGAATCTTGAGGTGAGGCTTCAGTGTTGTCAGATAGAGATGATCAGATAGAGTCATTGGATGGATTTATCAAAAATGGTGTTCACTGAGGATTGAGACTCAATTCTTGGATTGTGTGTATGGTGACTGTATGTTGTAATTTTCAATTGTTGGTTCAATGGTGTATTGAAGTATTCTTGATTTAGTGGGAGGTTGATCATGAATCTCGGAGGTTGGTGCAACCTATTCATCATACAAAGTCCTTTATAAATAGAGGTATTAACCCATCTCTGATGTATGGGTGGTTCTTATGAGTTTAATACTAAAAAGAGGTAATTTTTAACTTAATTTTATGAGTCTTTGCAATATAGAATAAGTGAGTTATGTGTTTTTTATTATCTTTCATCTCCTATAATGAAAATATTTTCAGTTTTCTCCCATGTATGTAGGATATTTATCTGAACCAAGTAAATATTATTTGTATTTTTTTGAATGAGAAGTGTGTTTGTAGAGTTTTTATAGTGATTAAGTAGGTTCTCATCCTATTTCCAATGCATAAGCTCGATGGAGGAAGGTATCGAACAAACCTTTGTCCAGTAGTGCTTAGAGCCTTCCACTATGTAAGAAGGGATGATTGGACAAATTATTGTCTAGTGTACATTATGCTTATTGGTTTCATCTGGTATAATTAAAGGAGTGATTACTTGGATCCCTATCAAAGTATCCTATATTCTAGGGATCAAGATCATTCTTGATAGATCAATGAGGTTTCTTAGATTGAGTTAGGGTATATATGTTAACAATATACTGAAGAGGTTTAATATTGAACCATCCAAGAGGGTATTATTTCTATTGTCATATAGTATACATCTCTCTAAGAAAATGTGTCCTCAAACACAATAGGTGAGATAGAGAATGACCAAGATTCCTTATGCATTAGTGATAAGATCAGTAATTTATATCATGTTATGTATCAGGATTTTTCACATAAATGACTTGTTTTAAAGTTAAATTTCATTTAATTTCCATTTATGCTTTGTTTTTTGGGTTTCTCAAGCTTTTATGGTGGAATGGGTGAGTTTTCGTGAATTGGGCCAAATCGTGAGCCCAATTCCAGATTTAAAAATAAATTTTGTTTCTTTTATAACTTTTTCATTTTTTAATAATTTTCACCCATTAAAATTTCTAAATGGTCTCCATTGACATATAAACACCACCATTGTAGTTTGAAGCCTTTAGAAATCCATAACCAAGGTGTATATGGGTTTTTATTTAAGGGATTGGGCCTGCCCAAAAGCCCAATTCCAGTTTTAAAAATTAAATGTGATTAATTAATAACTTATTAAATATTTAGTCTCTTTCGGTGATTCCAAGACTCACACACGCCCATTTAATGCAGCCGCGTGCCCAACCTATCTATTCCCTCTTTGGAGCTCTTCTTCATCGCGATTGAGTGCTGAACTTCTTAGGGTTTTTAAAATCGGGCAGATTTGAGGAGGTAAGTTCTTTCCATCATAACTCTCTCAATTCTTACTCTTTTTCCTCCATTCCAGTTCCTAAATGACATACTCATCCTTATTCGAACATCACTTAAAGTTTTTACTGTTTTAAATTTCATATACTAGTGTATTAGGGGCGATTCTTCAAGATCCCTCAAGTAAGTGAGTCTCTTCCATTCATCTTTTAAATTTCTTATGGTTTCATTCTATTTTCTTGGGGTTTATTCCCATTTCCTTAAATTAAAAAATTACTAGGAGGTAGGGTTTCAAACCTAGGATTTAACCTTGGATTTTCTTGGTCTAATTTTGTGTTTTTAGGTTTTTTCTAATTCCCTCTTTGTGGGGTGGTGGTGTGACTTGATTTTCACACATTGATTCAAGGGTTTTCATTACTTTGGTAGGTGATTCCACTTTGTATGAAATCCTTGTGACATAGATACTGTTTTTATTATATTTTCATGTTTAACCCATTGATTTTGGGCTGCAAAAATTTTTTTTAGTGGTGTTTGTAATGCAAGTGAATTTTAAGGGCCAATTTCATGTGAAATTTGTGCTTTTTTTATATAAATCTTTTATTGGTTGATTAAGGGATGCCTTTTAATTATTTAGTTGACCTTATTGAACTGTATTAGGGATAAAAATAATGTTTTAAATTTTATTATTCTTTTTTGATTGCTTTGAAATTGGTTTTGGGTGGTGTTTGTTAAGAAAATGGTTTTTGAGTACCAATTTGGTGTTGAATTGGGTGATTTACATGGGTATTCTATGTGATGCTTATTGGGATTGTTTTATAAATCATGTAATGAGTTTAAATAAATATTTATGGTGTGTTGGATTATGTTTTGATAAATAGGAGTATGAATATGGTGTTAAAGTGGGGTTTTCAAAGAGTTTTGGGTGCAAAACAAAGAAAGATTTGGAGAAGTTTTTTTATTGAAACTCAAAGTGTTTTGTTGTGAGTTTTAAATGGTATAAAATGTGTGTAGATACTGTAATGATTGTATGTGACCATTAGTGTTGTTTTATATGAAAATTTATATATGTATCATTCTGAAATTGTTTGAGCACAAAGGGGGAATCCCGAGTACCTAGGTGGGGCGGATTTGTACTAGTACGACTAGTGGATCGGATGGGTTTTGTCCCTGTTTCACATAGAATTTGGATAATTAAAACTCTAACTAAACTATGTATATGATGATTGGGGACCACTAGGTTATGGGTATGTTTCCTACTAGTGTCCCGCGCATGAGAACAGATTTTACTATGGTTACTTTACACAGAGGTATGAGGTACATGGGGCCCGAGACTATCTAGTGTCGAGGGGTGTTCTCGATTTTGTTGCTCATTGTGTTTGTGGTATTTTCCCATGTATTGGGGTGTTTTTTGAAGTACATTACAGTATATAACATGTCTATTTAAATGTGTAAACATTCTGAAAAATTTATCTTGAAAAATGTTTTCAATTGAAAGTTTCATTTCTTGGATTTTATCACTGCTTTTCTTTGCGTATTAAAACTGCTTGCTTTTTCACATTGTATTGCATGCTCTTTGGAATAATTGGGTGGTATCCTATTGGGAATAGTCTCACACCCTACTTACACTCCTTGGGTGTAAGTAGACTTTGTTATGTTTGACTCAGGTAAAGTAAAGGCTAAGGGTGATGGCGGTCCAGGGTGTTAGTCCCCATCCTTGGGGCGGAGTTGTGGAGACGGCTTGGGGGTGATGACCCCTTGTCATGTGGATTCCATGGGGATGTTTTGTTTCTATTTCATTGTGTATTTGGACCTTTTTTATTGCATTTGAACTTATGTATTCAGTTCTGGATTTTTGTATAAACCTTGTTGGTATGAATTTTTCAAATTCATTTTATCAAATATTTTTGGTGTTTTATGTATACATATTCGGGTAAATCATTACCAAACCAAGATAAATGATACCCGGGAACTTGTTCCAGCCTGTGGGGATAGAGAAATCCCTTCAATACTTGTCACGGGATGGGTTTGGTGCCAGTTTTGGAAGCAACCAGATTCGGTTCGTGACAAAATGGTACCAAAGGTAGGTTTGCTCTCTTTGGGTCACGTTATTTGGGGAAAAATCTGGATAGTCTGGAGTTAGGATTTTCGGGACTTGGAATTCTAGTTATGAGTACTATGGATGATAACCAAACCTCATGATGGGATTCAAGTCACCAGGGGATGTCAGGATTTATATGAGTTCTTTGGATTTCTTGGATTGATGATGATTAGGGGAAATGAAAAGAGAGTTGGGTTACTGGTCTCGGTGAGCTCGCAGGGTTTGGCAAGCCATGTGGAGCCGGGGATATTTACCTAAAACACTCTCTATGATAGTGAAGTTATTGGAATATGGATGCCAACCATATGTCCAAGTCACCCACTGAAACTAGTTTCCTCTCGCATTGTCTTGTATTCTTTAGTTTTGAAATCTTGGATCTTTGGTTTTAAAGTGACTTGGTTTTAAGAAGCGTAAAGTTTTTGTGAAATGATTATCTAATAAAGAGGGAATGGTTAGATTTTTTAAAATGGAGAACTGAATTTTCAGAATTTTATTGGAATGGAAAATGGTGTGTTTTCACCTCTTTTCAAAGCATGAACTATGTCAATGTTGGTTTTGAAAAACTGTTTCCAATAGAGTTTTCTAAACTATTGAAAGGTGTTTTAATGGGATGATATGTTTTTAAATATATGTTTATGAATTGAAAGTGAGTTTTAATTTAAATTATTCTTCCTTTCTGAAAATCTTGTTAAGATGTAATTTGGGTTTGATTTCATGGTTAGAGGTTTTGAGAAAAAGGAGGTATTGGTTGATTGTTTTGGTTTTGAAAAGTGGAAAGAATTTTTTTTATTTTAACCTTTGGTATTTCCTTGAGCGACCTCATGCATGGGGTTATATGGGATTATGGATGGTTAATGGCATGGATGGATGAGTTCTGGGATGGATATGATGAGGGTGCCCATTATGGCACAGAAACATGCATGTGTAAGTCCCATGGGGTACCATTGGTGGATATGCTAACCGCTGAATCGTTTATTTTCAAAAAGATGATTTTAAATGAGAAACTTGATGTATTTATGACTAGTTTGGGATGGTTTGTATTATGTGTTTTTTTTTAATGTTGATGTTGTGGGATGTTTTGAGTCCAAGAACCCATCCTGTTTGTATTGTGTTTTGGGTTTGTGTTTGGTCGGAAAGCTGTGTTGAAGGGCCGGTTAGTGGTCTCTTATGATAAATGTTTTGGGATGCTTTTACGGTGGTTCCTTTCATGTGTATGGATCTGGTTTGGGGTATATCTTGACCAATAGACCATCTTGATTGGGTCATTGGGTTTAATCGTTGGATAAGGTACGCCTCATTAAGGGTTTGTGCACAACTAAAGTGAAACCCGGTTTGTTTCTCCATTTTAAGACCCTCCAGTTGATCAATATAAGGGATATTTTTCATGATATTTTTAGATTGAGTCTACACCCTTTCCTTTCTTGGTTTTTTGTATCATCATGTAGTGGTAGAGTGATCATGGAAGGTTGAAAGATACCTTAGCCTCTTAAGTTTCCTGATTTTCCGAAGGTGGAAGTGGTCTGGGGTTGTTAGCATGGATGAGTATCTGGATGGTGTGTAAGAGGTCCTCTCGGTCCTTCGTAGTCTCTTCAAAGAAGGAGTTCACAATAAACTACCAGAGTGTGAAATCTGGCCACGAGAGGATATTATGGCTACTTTCTAGAAATGTGTGTTTTTGGGGGATGTTGTATAAGGTCCCACTCCATGCATTGTTTATATCAGTCGCAATGGTCTTTTTCGGTGAAGCCTTGTGATTTCGTGCACTTGAATGACTTCAAAGGTCAAAGTTGTGAAATCCTCTAAGAGTCTCTTTATGTTGGTAGAATGTCTCCCTTGGAAAAACTTTAAAATCTTCCATTTTAGATTAAGGTGATTATAGGTGTTATTTACTTGTATAGTTTCTCACTCGAATAAATAAGGTGTGATGTGTGTTCATTTTCTAAGCCCTTGTTTCAGTGAAATATCGAGTTAGGGTAAAGTGATTTTAGAATGTGTTATGTCTTGGGAATCTTATCAGGGATTTCAGTATAGTTTTTGGTGGTACCGAAAGAAGAACTCTCATTCAAGGGGGTTTCCAAAGCCTAACTGCGAGGTCGAAGATGCTTCAATCATTTGAGCTCCATCCATAGGTCTCGGAGAGAAGCTGACTCATAGTTAGGGGAAATCCTAGGGTTGTTTAAACCCATGTACAATGTCTTACCCTCAGTATGAAATATAGTAAGAGTTTAAACCTCTAGTTTCATCATCTGTCTTCCATTGTTCCCATTCGGTGGAAATAGGTTGAGGGCCTTGTACCCATGTCATCACCTATTGTCATTCCCTCCCCCTTTGGTTTCCATCGAGTCATTAGAGAATGGTTGGAAATTTGGATAGACGTGATGAGGACACATTTTGTGTATGATTAGTAGTGACCATGTTCCAGGAATCCATGCAAAAAGAATGATCTATACAGTTAGTACAGAATTTCCCAAACTGTGCGGACTAACCCTGCACCCTTCCCAAATCTTAAAAAAAATGGGTCTTTCTATGTCGGCCCATGCTGGTCGGTTAAGATGGTTGGTTCTTATGGTGGGGAGACCCACTATGATTCTCATGTACGTTCCTTCATAAACTGTGAATGGAATTCTACCCTTTGTACTAGGGAGTTCGTTCAGGCCTCTCCCTATTAGTGTCTTGATTCTGTCTTGGAAAATAATATAGGTTGCCTCTTATGGTGGGGTACCTATTTGTGTCCCCCCATACCAATAGCTCAGATTTATCAATGGTCTTGGATTGGTGGTAGGTAGTCTCATTCGGAACTATATAAATACCAACATATTTCTTAAGTAATCTTTGGGATTGGAGAGATCCCAATGGTTTAGTTAATTTAAGGTAAGTGTAACCTTGTTCGAAGTTGTTGTTCATTTGGGTGAATTGCTTGAGTCTTGTTCAGATAGTGTTTGAGGAGTTTTATTTTGGGATAAAGTATGAATGTGATTGAACATTTCAATAAAATGTTTTAAGTTTGGGTTGTGAGATTAATCATTCCTTAATTGATCACTGGAGGTGTTTTGGCCCTTAGGGGTGAAGCTTGGCAAAGAAGTACATCTTGGTTTATCGGTTGGGTTTGGTTTTGGTATCTGGACTTGCTGTAGCTTTCTGGGGACGGATATTTTTCATGGTGGGGATAATTTTCACATACATGACTTATTTTAAAGTTAAATTTCATTTAATTACCATTTATGCTTTGTTTTTGGGGTTTCTCAAGCTTTTATGGTGGAATGGGTGAGTTTTCGTGAATGGGGCCAAACCGTGAGCCCAATTCCAGATTTAAAAGTAAATTTTGTTTCTTTTATAACTTTTTCATTTTTTAATAATTTTCACCCATTAAAATTTCTAAATGGTCTCCCCTAACATATTAACACCACCATTGTAGTTTGGATCCTTTATAAATCCATAACCAAGGTGTATATGGGTTTTTATTTAAGGGATTGGGCCTGCCCGAAAGCCGAATTCCAGTTTTAAAAAGTAAATGTGATTAATTAATAAATTATTCAATTTTTAGTCTTTTTCGGTGATTCCAAACCTCACACACGCCCATTGAACCTAGACGCACTTCAAAACTATCTATACCCTCTTTTGAGCTCTTATTCATCATGATTTAGTGCTGAACTTATTAGGGTTTCTAAAATCAGGCAGATTTGAGGAGGTAAGTTCTTTCCATCATAAATCTCTCAATTATTACTCTTTTTCCTCCATTACAGTTCCTAAATGACCTCCTCATCCTTATTATAACCTATATTGAAGTTTTTACTATTTTAAATTTCATCTACTGGTTTATTAGGATCAATTCTTCAAGATCCCTCAAGTAAGTGAGTCTCTTCCATTCCTCTTTCAAATTGATTAGAGTTTCATTCTATTTTCTTGGGGTTTCTTCCCATTTCCTTGAAGTAAAAAATTACCAAGAGGTACGGTTTCAAACATAGGGTTTAACCTTGAGTTTTCTTCGTCCAATTTTATGGTTTTAGGTTTGTTCTAAGTCTCTCTTGGTGGGGTGGTGGTGCGACTTTATTTTTGCACGTTGATTCAAGGGTTTTCATTACTCTGGTAGGTGATTCCACTTTGTATGAAATTATTGTGACATATATACTGTTTTTATTATATTTTCATGTTTAACCAATTTATTTTGTGCTGAAAAAATTTGTTTAAGTGGTGTTTGTAATGAAAGTGAATTTTAAGGACCAATTTCATGTGAAATTTGTGCTTTTTTTTATATAAATCTTTTATTGGTTGATTAAGGGATGCCTTTTAATTATTTAGTTGAACTTATTGAACTGTATTAGGTCTAAAAATAATGTTTTAAATGTTATTATTCTTTGTTTTTTTCTGTGAAATTGGTTTTGGGTGGCGTTTGTTAAAAAAATGGTTTTTGAGTACCAATTTGGTGTTGAATTGGGTGATTTACATGGGTATTCTATGAGATGCTTATTAGGATTGTTTTATAAATCATGTAATGAGTTTAAATAAATTTTTATGGTGTTTTGGATTATTTTTTTATAAATATGAGTATGAATATGGTGTTCAAGTGGGGTTTTCAAAGAGTTTTGGGTGCAAAACAAAGAAAGATTTGGAAAAGTTGTTTTATTGAAACTCAAAGTGTTTTGTTGTGAGTTTTAAATGGTATAAAATGTGTGTAGCTTCTATAATGATTTTATGTGACCAGTAGTTTTTTTATATGAAAATTGATATATGTATCATTCTGAAATTGTTTGAGCACAAATGGGGAAGCCTGGGTACCTAGGTGGGGCGGATGTGTACTAGTACGGCTAGTGGATCGGATGGGTTTTTTCCCTGTTTCACCTAGCATTTGGATAATGACAACTCTAAATAAACTATTTGGATGATGATTTTGGACCACTAGGTTATGGGTATGTTCCCTACTAGTGGATCGTGCACGAGAATGGATTTTACTATGGTTACTTTACCCCGAGGTATGAGGTACATGGGGCCCAAGACTCTATAGTGCCTAGGGGTGTTCCCGATTTTGTTGATCATTGTTTTTGTGGTATTTTCCCATGTATTGGGGTGTTTTTTGAAGTAAATTAAAGTATATAAAATTTATATTTAAATATTTGAACATTCTGAAAACTTTATCTTGAAAAAAAAATTCAATTGAAAGTTTCATTTCTTGGATTTTATCACTGCTTTTCTTTGCATATTAAAAGTGCTTGATTTTTCACATTGTATTGCATGATCTTTGGAATAATTGGGTGATATCCTATTGGGCATAGGCTCACACCCTACTTACACCCATTGGGTTTAAGTAGACTTGGTTATGTTTGACTCGGGTAAAGGAAAGGCTAAGGGTGATGGTGGTCCAGGGTGTTAGTCCCCATCCTTGGGGCGGAGTTGTGGATACGGATTGGGGGTGATGACCCCTTGTCATGTGGAGTCCATGGGGATGTTTTTTTCTGTTTCATTGTGTATTTGGACCTTTTTTATTGCATTTTAACTTATGTATTCAGTTCTAGATTTTTGTATAAACCTTGTTGGTATGAATTTTTCAGATTCATTTTATCAAATATTTTTGGTGTTTTATGTATACATATTCGGGTAAATCATTCCCAAACCAAGATAAATGATACCTAGGCACTTGTGCTAGCTCATGGGGATAGGTAACACCCTTAGGGACTTGTCACGGGCTGGGTTTGGTGCCAGTTTTGGTGGTGACCAGATTCGGTTCGTGACAGGCTTGATGTTATCTAGTCCATGAGCATGGTAAGTACATATCAAGAAAATCTAGAAGACCTCCATTGGATAGAAAACAAGATTATAATAAAATATATAAGGTATATTAAGTGTATGTTCCAATTTTATGGAGGATATGAGGATATAGTCACCATGGAATATACAGAATCTAATTTCTAAATAGATCAGGATGATTTGAAGTCACACTCAGGATATTTTTTCACTAACAATAGAGGAGTTGTGAACCGAAAAATATTAAAGAATCTAATGCTCATTGATTTTATAGTAGATTTTAAGTATATTTCATATTATGATGTATCTAAATAATCATTATAGATATGATACTTTGACTAGGAACTTGATATGGTACTGAGTATTAAATATTTTATCATGTTATATTATGATAATACTACAACATTGGCCCTCACCAAGAAGTTAAGGTCACACTAACAAACAAAGCACATACTTCAGAAGTATCACATCTTGAGGGATTTTTCACCAAGGTGTAAGGCCACAATAATAATATTTTTCACAGAGGAGAACATTCTAGACCTTTTTTATAAAACCTTATCTCAGCATAAGCATGAATATCATATGTAAGCTAGTGGACTAAAATTCATTAGTAATTGGTTGTAGTCTGAGTGGGAGTCTAGTATAGTTGGTTCCCTAGAACCAACTACTTTTTAATTTTTATTGTCTTTATATTATGGGTCTTGAATATTAATAAATATATTATCATATGATGAGTGTTTTTTTATGTAACATTAATGTGATAATCTCCTTAGAATTTCTACCACATCGAAAGGTTATAGAATTTTTTTTATTATGATAAGAACTTTTAAGTGATATAAGGATATTCTTATATTTATATGCTATGGTTGAATGACATCTATCTGATCATACATTGACAATACAAAATATTAGTCATTGGGGATTCATAATATATTAATACTTCTTATCGTGATTTTTGTCATGAAGTTCATACTTGGTATCTCCAATATTGGAGGTTATAAGAAAAAACCCACTCATAAGGATTCCACATATTATATGTTTCATTGGATATTCCTATATATGGATGTGTGTATTGGTCCTTATACTTGAGATTATTATTAATGTATATCATGAGTCATTTAATTTTATGTATTGATGAAAAATGTGATGACATATTCTTGCGATAAGGTGGGATACATTGGGTGTGTCAAGACTAATATAATGTTAATGAATAAGTTAAGAAATGATTTCTTGATTTCGATTTAATGAAATTATATATCTTAATCCCATTGATTTAAATGTAATATTATAATTAATTTCATGACCATAGTGGTTTTATCAACGTGTTAATTTTAGGAAAGTCAAAGAAAAATGTTCAAGAATATAGGTTGATGACACAAGTATGCAACATGCTTGATGATATGTTGAGGCAAAGAGATTATATTATATGATGAGTGTCTATTAGATGTTTTTAACTTTGTGACATTAATGTATTTATCTATGGGTGACTCATCTTGTTGTTAAACATTAATCTTGTACTTTAGGCCAGTTATACTAATGCCATTAAGAAAAAGGCATAAAGGATTACACACTAAGTGTATATAAAACCTTAAATAAATTATATTTGAATTTAATATTAGAATAAATATTCATCTCCAATTTTGAGGAATAATATTTATTTAGGTTATATTGATTGCATAAATAATTATTTAATTAATAATATATTGATATTTCTTTTTAAAAAAAATAATTATTATTCAAGGTTTGATAAATTCCAAGGATGATTAACAGACCATGTTAAAGGGTCTGATAGAAATTATATATTTAATATCATTTATTTAAATAAATAATATTTAAATATTCATGAGTTTTTCAAACACCAAGAAATTATTATTATTATTATTATTATTATTATTAATTGATGTGGGGTTTGACTTAGAATTAAGATATTGGTTAATGGATTTTATACAAAAAGTAATACCCTGAATTAAGTATATAAATCCTATTATATCATTTCTTAGGGATGTGTTTTTTTTGTTCACAACATCTCTATCTAGATAATTCTCTCAAACCTGGAGTGAAATTTATCTAGAATGATCTTAGGAATAGAGAGAATTGATCCCCCTCCTCTCTCTCAAGTCCTCGGGAGAACTAGACTGATTCCTTTAGAACTATAAGTAATTCTAGTTGTGATCAACAAGAATAACACAAGGTGTCATTAGCACACAAATATCTATTTTTTGATTTTTTGTTAGGTTCATAGAATACTTATTGATACTACTAGAGGGATTCTACACTTTAATCATTCTTTGAAACAATGGTATGATTATAGTGGTCAACCGATTCGACAATGAATAAATAATTTTAAGGAATGAGGTAATTAATTTTATAAATTAATTATATATTGTATGTAAAAGATATTTTCTTGAGAATTATCAAGTTGTTATTCATATAGTTCTGAAATAAATTCAAGGAAACTGATGAAAAATCTGTGTTTGTAATGGGACTAACTACTTTTTCTGCACCCCCGAACCTTCAATATATTATTCATGTGAAGAGAGAAGACATCATCAGTTTATGTGTCTATCATATCAGGGTGACTAGTTTAGTCCAAAGTGCGGAGTGGTAGTTTATGAGCTTCCCCATAAATCATAGTATCTACTCCAATCATTTTTGTTATAGTAACACTATTGGATTGATGAACCACTATTATATGTTAATGTTGATAGAAGATATCATTATAATTATTCTCATCCCTAATGATTAGTGACTGATCAGAGGCAATGTAAAGAAAAACAGATGGGATTAAGTGGTAAAGGATTTCTTCACGGACAAATCCATATGGTGGAAGTTTATGAGCATGGAGGACTTAGGGTTTTATGAGTTATGATATGTATATTTTTTACCCATGAGCTTATGTTATTCAATTTTAGTGCATCAAATTCATTTATTATATATAGTATATAATTAGATTTTTGATTCCCATATGAAGTCTTGATTAAACTCTCAGGTTATCTACCTCAATGGGGGATTAGTTGAGATTAGTTGAGGTGATTCACATATATGATATGGTGATTAAGATAAATCACATGAAGTGGGATCTGGTCTTATTGCATATGCAACATTACAATTTAATTTTCTCATGGGTTGGTTGCATTCTATGTAAGCCTATATTGATTTCTACCTAAGGAGGGTGATATATTTTAATATGGATAGGGATTTTGTGGGTTGTAATGGATAATGGAATCATAGAAATGGGTTGTGGAGTATTGAACCTTAAAAAATTATATCTCAACTTTTGGGTGTTGGATATGAACTTAAATTGAGTTTAATCATATATGAAAATTTCCTAGATCATAAGGGGTGATATTCATGTGATTTATATCACACATTATGATATTTTTGTGTCATAAAAGAAGTATAAAATATCTTTTTTCCTATATCATACAATACGATAGGCATACAATTTCATTCACATGATCCATGCATTCAACTAATTCTCCTATTGGTTTACATATATTATTAATCCATTATAAATATATAGAAATCTTTGAAAACATGAATTGAACATGTTCAATACATTCATCAATGGGGAAAAATCAAGGGTAGAATTTAATAACACCTGATGCTCACGATTTGTTCTTCATTCATGGAGGAGAATCGAGGAGGCCTATAAAAGGGAATGGGTACCCTCATTATCCATTGTGGATATGATCATCAGTTTCATGAAAATATTTCTATAATTTATATTCTTCTTGGTACATTATTCATAATTTATCAATGAAGGTGCTCACCCATTCAAAATATGAGATTCCTCAATTTATGAACTTGGATCCAAAGGCTAGTGACCCCCCCCCCCCCAGAGGTAGGAGACATTGTTTTCTGATCTTGTGATCTTCATCAAGATTTCTCCCTTGAATAAGGAATATAGAGACTATTATTGTTGCATTTTAGGTATGTTGTTCTTCATTTACATATGCATGTTTAATTCTTGGATATAGAAAAATAATATATAAGTTTTGTTTCTACTATGTTAGATTATAGGATGATCCCTAAAAACTCGTTAGTGGTATCAGAGCCTTGCTCTTCAAGGATTAAATGTGTTTAAACTTTAAATTTTTAAAGAAATTTATGTCGTAATTCATATAAAATCATATCATATAATACACTAAAAATAAATATTTTTTTCATATAATCATAATGTATGACTAAAACATATTATAAAGTATAATATATCGAAAACCTAAGGATTTTAACTATGTCATATCATATGATATAGTATATCAAAAAATATAAATTGATCTAGGTTTTTTGAAAAATAAGGTTTCTTAGAATAAATATGATATAGTCTCAATCATAAAATACGATACAGGCTTTATGATTAAGCCTATAATAAGCTATGATATATTCATATTTTATGATTGAATGTTATATCATAAAATACAACATGTATGTGGGTATAATATCATCTGTATTACTAGCATTTTATGACTGATAATAAGATAATCATCCATAAAATACGACATACCTAAAAAAATTTAAAAATTATAATTTAATTAAATTTCTCATAATTTTTAAATTTTTTATAAATTATAAATATTAATAATTTTAAAATTATTTTTTATGCCTAAATTAAATATGAAAATTTTATATTTGTTACTCATGTTTTGGAATATAAATAAAATATTTATTTATTTACTAAATTCTTTTATTATTCATGTTTAGTTTATTGTATAAGAAATATGAATATTGAGTATTATTATATTTATATGATAATTTCTTCTAGGAAATAAATCCTTTCATTTCATGTTAAGTGGGACTTCATATGATTTAGTTTTTCATCTAAATTAGCTTTGGTTTATTATTTAGAGTTATGATCTTAAGAATAATTGTTGAATATAGTATATACATATTAGGTTTTAGAGATATCATGGATTGAATTATCCCTTGAAGAAAGTATCATTGGGTAGAGGAACTTGGGGTTGGAATACCTAAAATTATGGAATCTTGTGTCTAGTTCTAGAAAGGTGAGGTGTAATGACCCGGCTCAGCCTGCCACCTAAACCAACACCCAACTGAGATCAACACTAACTCGAGGGGTGTTTCTAATTCCCACGGTTTGGTGATAATGTAACACCCCAATATTTTTATGAAATATATTCTTTTTTAAATAATTTTATTTCTTTAATGTCTTGTGTTACACACAACACTGGATTATCTTGTGTTACACTCAACACTGAGTTTCTGCGAAACATCATTTTATTATTATTTAAATAAGATAATAACCTAGATGTTAAATTATCAGATATGAATAGTATTAATTAATTTATGAAAATATATAGTTTAAATGATAAATTCAATGGTTGATAATTAATTATAAATGAAAATATATAACAATTGAATATAAAGGAAATATTTTTATATTTATACTCCCAAAGTTTTTTCATCTTAATAAATTAAATTAGTCACAATTAGTGAATAATATTACTGAAATATTTTTATATTTATAATCCCAAAGTTTTTTCATCTTAATAAATTAAATTAGTCATAATTAGTGAATAATATTACTGAAATATTTTTATATTTATACTCCAAAAGTTTTTTCATACTCATATTTTTAATAACTATATCATTTTTAATATAGGGTTATATAGAATATAAATTATCCTATAAATATTAATTTAAAATCTAATTTTTTTATTTATCATGGTAATTTATTTTTAATATTTAGGAAATAAATAAATACCTTAAAGGCTTATACAATCATGATGTGGTAGTTGTTTAATAAATAGAGATACCAAATAAATGATATTAAAAACATTAAAATAAATAAAATTTGATATAATTAATGTCATAAAAGAATTTTAAATATGAATTCGACATGTTATAAATGATTTAATATAATTTTTAAAAATATATCATGGTTTTATGATATTTTTAAAAAGACAAATAATGAATAGTGTCAAAATTGACACTAATGATATTTATGAAAGTAATATTTTATTAAATTATTTAAAATTCATAAAAATATTAAATAAGGACAGGGGGATTTTATATAGTATAAAATATCACAAATTTACCATTTAGGGTCCAATTTTCACTTTATATGTAAAAAATACATCCTCTTAACGTTGAAAACATTCCTTCTATAGTTAAAATTAAAATAGGTTAACTAAGGGTTAATTAAAAAGATAAGGTTTATAATTACATAAAAACCTATCTAAAATTTATTGGTTGAATATATTACAACTTTATATAATATTATATTTTAATACATTTCATTTTAGAGGTATTTGGATTTATATTTAATTTATTATAAATTAATATTTTGAGAGTTTCCAAAAGTGTCCCACCCCTCCCTTATAAAAGGACACTTCTCCTTCTCTTTTATTCACACCTCTAAATCCATTTGTCTATGAAAACATCTACCAAAATCCTAAAAAATTTATTCCATTAATCCTATAATCTTTAAATTTTTCATAAATCTAACCAAATAAAACATTTTCTTCAAATCAAATGGGGATAACCATAGAAGAAGTAGTGTTCATCAACGAACGTTTTTATTTTATTTCTTCCTTGAACCCCATAAATTATTTTTATTTCATGTTTATATAATAACCTAAGTATCCTAAATATAACTATATGTTTTTATATTAATTTTTCAACCTAAAATTTCACACACTTCCATCTAATGGGAAACAAACTTACCATTCATTTGTTTGATGGATTATCGCCTCGCAAAACGATGATCGTTCATTTTTCCTTTACCACCTCTCATAGTAAAAATTATGATGAAAAAAATTATTTTTTTAATTATATATATTATATTTATGACATATTTATACTTATGTAATGATAATATCATATCTACCCTTTTACCATCTAATCTTTTGGGAAATGATAATTTCTCTCATGCGTATGTATGACTTACCATCTTCACGATACGATGTGATTCGTTTTTCATCTATATTTTACATGGATGGTAATAAGGATAAATTTTATGAATATATATGATATATATAAAATAAAAAATTATTCTATAATTATAATATATCATATACTATCCTTCTTTTTAATATGACAAGAAAATGAAAATATTGTTCATGCGTACATACGGCCTACTGTCTCCATGAATAGTGTATTTTATTTTCTATATCTGACTATTATGAATAACCATTAATAAATATATAATGAATATATATATTATATTTATATTATTATTATCATTCTGTATATGATTAAAACATGATATATATAATAGGACCAAGGATAAAAAGTCAAAACACAAATGAAAAACAAAGCAGTAATTACCCAAAACATAATTTTAACACAGAATTGTAAATAAGAGGTTAATATAAAGTCATAAGTAAATAATATGTGGTATTAAATATATTAATATGGTTTTGTGGTAGATTTATAATAAACTTGTATTTATTATACAATAGTTTTGAACGTATACGAAGGAAGTCAAGACTTAAGGTAAGGGATTTTTGTCTCACTTTTATTTCTATGGGACACATGCCTTATACACAACTCATTTCTTTTGTGTGGTGTATATATTGTACATGAATGTATTTTAAGAGTATAATTTTGATAATTTATTTATATTTACATATCCATTTTATGATCTCTCTTTCATGGGTTTTAAATTTCAAAAGTTACTTATTTAGTAAGGTAATTTTGTATTAATTTTTCTTCTTTGAGATACATGTTATATTATGAACCTATATTATTTTATGAGGTGTATATACTTACCTTTGACATGTTGTATCATTAATATCATTTTTTCATGATATTAAAAGTTTTGTGTAATTCTATCATCATTTGGAAATTTGTGTTCCTTCAAAACAATGTTTTCTAAAAATGTTTTTAAGGTGTTTTTAAATGATCTTTTAAGAATTTTCAAGGAAAATGATTTAAATGATGTTTAAAATGGTTTTAAAAGAATCCTTTATAAGTTTTTAAGGTTATTAAAAATGATTTTATATATGTTTTATGATTTAAAAATAATTTTAAAAAGTAGAAAGGTTTTTTAACTCCATAATTATTTTCAAGTGATCTCTCAAAATTGTTTTCCATCTATGATGACATTATTTGATGTTATTTATGTTTTAATGGGGATATTTTTCAAGGATACTATCCCTATTATTACAATGGTTGGTTTATGTTTATGATGGAATGATATGTATGAAACCCATTTATTTTCCATGTGTTATGTTATGATTTAATGAAGTTTATGAAACCCATTTCATTCCATGGGTTCGGATATGATGAATGATTTATGTTCTTATGGCACACATATGTATAGTTTTCATTATGTAATGGTGGGACCTATATATCCCTCCAATGCATTGGGTAAATATTTATATCTCATGAGATAGATGATACTAGAATACAAAATGATCTCAGTTTAGTAATATAGGGCTGGAATGGGAACTTAGTTCAGTAATACAGGGTTGGAACGGGGAGTGAACCCGGTTCAGTAAAGGAATTTGTCCACTATGATAGTCTTGGTAAAGAACCTTGACTAATATGGAAATGATTTTATATTCTTATTTATTTTCAACAATTCAATTTTTTATGCCAAAGTTATTCTTTTATGATTCATATCTTATGAATTTTTATGATTTACCCTATGACTCAAGATTATGATCTTTGATATGCAGGGTATAATTTTCCAATTTTATGTTCATATTATTATACCTTTATTTTTATGTTATGATTCATATCTCCCTTGTTTAACCTTATTGAAAATATGAGCTTAACCTTTTCATATGTTTCTTTTCCCTAGGTTATAAAGAATAGTTTTAGGTAGAAATACAAAAAGGGGATGATCTTTGTAGAAAACATTGAATATATTTCACTAGACAATAATTTTCTGTTCCATGTTTCTAAAGGCACAAACTAATATGGTATTTGGGAATTTTTTATGTATTTTACGAAAAATGATGTAAAATTCATGTACATAAAGCTTGGTTCATTATAGACAAATTCTGGGACATCAAAAACAAGCATTGGGAATGATTTTACCCTTAAATTAGAGTTAAAACTCAGTGGTCCTTTCACCAAAAAATCTGACATGACCTATCTGTAATTTGGATGTTTATTCCAAATAATTTAAATAGAAACAGGTAACATAAATAAAAAATTTAAACTATTTAAAGTAAATATAATCCATCCACTCACCCTCAACTCTCTTTGTAGAAAAAGTGACCACCAGAATCACTGAGTCTCTATATATATAATGTGCATCCACCAATAACTATAACTAACAGCGGTAAAGTTATAATTGGTCAATTAATTAATAAAATTAAATAGATTAAATAATAAACTAACCTTAAATAACTACTAGACACTAATAATACCTAATTTCATGAGAAAACAAGAACTGAACCAAAGTCCTGAAACTGAAAAGTAATATTAACATAAGTATGAAAATACTTAGTAGGCTACCACCCACCTTTCCACATGCCAAACTTTTTATCAAAGATCCATTTAAATATATTTTAAAATATAATTAGAATTTAGTCTTTTCAATCATAAATTTATTAAAAAAATATCAAGTTCGTTTCCATTTTATAAACTTTTCTTTTATTTTTCTTAAATGAAAATAGTCACTTTAAATACATTTCTTCAACCTAAGATATTTTTAAAACCAAAACACCCCTTTCTAAATCCATTAAAAATAATGATAAACACCTTTAACTTAATTTTTTTTTCTAAAGTCCTATTTAAAACCATTTTAAAGAAAATAAACCAAGTATAAGGATAGAGCATACTACAAAAAATGGAACCACAATTCAATAAGAATATAGTTAATGTGAACAAGATAAGGGTGTCATAACCAATTCAAGAAAGAGGGAAACTAGTTAATAACAAGATAAGGATTCCCTATATAAAACCACCAGTCAAGGAAATGGTTTCATAGGATACTAACCTAGTCACTCAAGTAATATAGTCTTGAATTGGAAATAATCACCTTATTTCAACCTACAAGAACTTGTTCATCCTAGTTGTCTCATTGAAATATTCAATACCTGTACCATCAACCCAAGATCATGAAGAAACCATGGGAAACCATCCAAGACCACTTAGAAACTAAATCCCTATCTATCTAGATGCAGAATAAACTATATTTTTCACTCATATAGGAATCTAATTAGTAACCTAGAATTCCCATAACCAATACAAAGTTTAAGGTGATAAAACGTATCATGATTGAAGTATGAATAAAAACTATTAAAATAATTCACCCTCGTCTCTAACACCCTTGCATAGAAGTATCCTCAATTCACATCATCTAGTCACTATAATATAATAACCAATCCTCAATAGGTGCAAAAAATACAAGGGGAAAAGGGGGAATCATAAGAAATGAGAAACCCATTAAAAATTTTCAATTAAACCTTCAATAATAAACCATACTTGTAAGGACAACCCACATAAAACATTTCAAATTTCATTTATGAAACCATTATTAAAACACTACACTTAATACTCACCCTTATAAATTCATTTAGAAATCAACCCACTCTCATTAAAAACATCCAAGGGTCTAAAACACAACCCTTTCATTAATTCCACAACCAAAACATGGTCAAATCATTTTTAAACCACACAATTTATTTTTAAAAAATCATTAAATAATTTAGAAACACTTCAAATTTCAAGTACCACTTTAAATTACAAGTGAAACCTTTCAAAAATTAATTTTAAAACCCAAAAACACCCTCAAAGACTTCAATATATTTTCTAAAGATCCATTTGGATAATTCCTCAAATACATGGTGTGCTCAGATAATAAAATCATATTTTTGACATGTTTCAAAATTTATAATCCTTCTGGACTAAAATAAAAATAAAGTAAAAATTTATTTTCCTTTAAAATAATGCTTTAAAATTTTTAATACCATAATTTTAAAATTACCACATAAATTAAAAACAAAAGAAATCAATGCTTCTAAATTTAAAAGTTCATACATTGGGAAAAGCTACTTCAAATTAATGGAATATGGTTTGGAACATAAAATATATAATGAATGGAGTCCAAATAAAACATCACACATCCTGAAATCAAGAACTAGAAAAAAATTTATAACTAAAACCGTACCTAGGGTTTTTCCAAAATGGGTACAGCGGTAGGAGGGTAGAGAAAACTGAGGAAATAGAAAGGAGGGGGAAGAGGATACTTTACCTTGGAGATTTGACCAATAATTAATAAGATAGAACTTGGAATAACCAATAATAGATGAAGATTAAAGGACGGGGAGGCATGAAAGGATAGGGCTTGGTTGGGATTCACGTGATGAAAGGGAGAGGGGAAATGAGTTTTGAAAATAAGAAGGGAAAACTAATTTTTCTAAAAAAATAAAACTCTAGATATTTCACATGGTCAGCCACACAGTTTGGTAAACTATGTGCCAAAAATGTAACTATCACTTCCTAAGAAAAAATACCCTATATGGTTTCTAATATGACCCCACACATTTTTACTAACCATGTGTATACCATTCCAAAAAACACTATCAAGAGACAGAACCGAATGTAGGGTTGCCACATGGTTTACCAAACCATTCTGGCTAACCATATAACCCTTTAAAACTTAAAAATTTAAAATTTTATGCCTGAAACCCCTAGAAACTCATGATTACTCAAAATAATATAAAAATAACCAATTATAATAACATGGGGTGTTAAACTTTCCCTCCATAATGATTTCTACCCCCAGAAATCCATTGAAAAATGATGAAAGATGACTAAGAACTTAAAACTTTAGCACCTTGAGAAAGAGGTGAGAGGTGTGGGAGATTAGGATAAATCATAACAAGAGATACCATCAACTAAAACTATTCCTCAAGACCAAAAAATCACATCCTCATGAAACATCCAATATCTCTAAGTGGAATCTAAAAAAAATAAATATAGATACAAGGAATTACTGTCACCAAGTCCTATTAGGGTCTCCCCACCATTTAGAATTCATGTAAAATTGTAATTAAATAACACACACACATTCAAAAATACAAAACACTAATAAAAAACAATTCCAGCAAACACTCAAAGAAACCACAATTCCTCTATCAAGTACACTATTCATCCAAGATCAAACACCAATCAAGATAAGAGAAACTCCAAGAGCACCTAATAAAATCCAAAAAAGGAACTATCATTCAATCACTAAAGTAGAAAAATCCTTAATCAACAAATATAATAACCTAAAACAACATGGATTGAACCTTGGTTCAAGGAACTAAAAATGAATGTAACCCAGAACCTCATGGAATGCCACCCATGGTCCATCCAATAAAATCCAAGCTACTCCAACTGGTGCATGACTAAACCATGTCATTCTAAACTCTCAAACACCCACCTAAGGTTTTCCTTGCTCAACCCATAAAAACTAAAAAAAATTATGGCAATAACTCCAAAATATAAACCATAAGAAACATGATTACCAGTGATTCATAAAAATCACAAGACCACTAGCATCTCGTAAGAATCTATATAGAATCTCCCAGAACTCAACCAGATCAAATATACCTCAAAATATATCATTGAATTAAAAACCCACCAAAACTAAGAATCATCCAAAGAAAAAACTCCACAATCTCCCACAACACTTGGCTAGGTACTTCCAATAATCTTGTGACAAACCTAGATCACCCCACATAGAGTAAGACTAATGAATTATGAAACATTGAATTGTATCTAAGAGTAAGAAATATTTTTCCCTCACCACTCAGTTATGAGTCTTGATATGGCCACTAAATAAATTAATTACACCCAAGAGACAAATAGAATTATCCTAAGGTTCATCCTTGAAAATAGAAAATACATCCATTTTCAAATCCTTTTTGGGAGGGGGAATAACTTTAATAGCATGAAACATATACTCAAGTAGTTTGTGTCTCATACGCCAATTCAAACAGTTCTACCATAACTAGGAATAAGTCCAAGATAATAAATCCAATAAAACAAGGCACGTAAATCACACATTACAAAAACCCAATTTTATTTTAATTTCTCAACCCCCATCAAAATATTTAAAAAAAATTACAAAAATCATGCACTTGAGACTAACATTAATGAAACACTCCACTTTTACTTCTGAAAATCAAACCAAAATCCACACAACCAACTCCCATTTTTTAAAAAATAAAAAATATTATTTTTAAACAATCCCCAAAAACTATTTTAAAAGACAAAATTTTATGAAATCCCCCTTTTTCAATCTCAAAAAAAAATTCACAAAATGCGTGCAACCAGACGCACACTAAAATTCCAAATCAAAATTCAATCAATAATAAACATATCACAAAGCCCCCTTGAATTCACCCCCGTCATGTGTTGTCATTAAATGGTATCCTAAATATAAAAAAACAAGATTTGAAACCAATCTTGACTTGGAAATAGGGTTTAATGGACCATGGGATAGCCACACAAAAAATCCTAATGTGTTTTGCGGTCGAGTGTTTGGTCGTTGCCTGGTTTATCTAGTTGTGCAAGAAAACCTCATGACACTGATCTCATTTTTGTTTTCATCCAAAAATTAAATGGATTACCTAAGGAAACTCAATCATTCTAATGAGGGTCAAAACCACCATCAAGAATAATCAAAACAAAATCTTGAATTTAAAATTAAAATATCACTTCCCTTGGAAACTTGAGACTAGAGGTTAAAAAGAGGAAGCTAGACTCTCCCTGCACCTATCTCTTGAGTTTTGATGAAAAATATAACTAGGTCTTACCATGAAACCCCAAATAAAAAAGGGATACATAAAAAACTAGGCTCCCACCATAAAACCTAGTCTCCAGTACCATTTTTAACAAACTGGCCTGGGCTACCACCTGAAATCACACCCAACCTAGATCGCCACTAACCTGAGGGGTGTTCTCAATCCCCAAGGTCTGGAAATAAGTTCCAAGGAATCAAAAAAAGAATTATTACTGATTAAAACCTTATATAAGAGTTAAATTATAATGGTAATTTTACCAAAAAAAATAAGCATGACCCATGTGTAAGTTGGACATCCACTCCAAATCAATTAAATAGAAACAGGTCACAAATATAAACAATTTAAAGTAAATACAATCACTCTAATCACCCCCAACTCCCTTTGCAGAAACAGCCACCACTAGTATCACCTGGTCTCCACATATATAATGTGCGTCCACCAATAACCATAATTGAAAGAACTAAATGCCTACTTGTCCAGTGCATCAAGAAAGTTAAATAAATAAAATAAACTACTAACCTCAAATCCCCACCAATCACAAATCGGCCCTAACATCGAACACGCCCCATGAGAAAATAAGAATTGAACCAAATTTTTAAAACTAAAAAACAATATATGTGTAAGAATTAAAATGATCAGTAGGCCACCACCCACTTTTCATGGTGATAAAATTTTAATTAAATATCAATTTAAATCTAGTTTGAAATATTATTAGAATTTATAATTTTCAATCATAAATTTATGAAAAAGAAATATCAATTCCATTTACATTTTATGAACTTTCTTTTTATTTTACTAAAATGAAAAAAATCACATTAATATGTTTTCTTAGCCAAAGAAATTTTTTAAACTAAAACACTCATTTCCAAATCCATTTAAATGTCCATAATAAAAACCCATTAACTTAAAATAATTTACAAAGTCCTATTTAAACCCATTTTAAAAAAACAATCATGAGGATAAAGCATACTAAAAAATGGCTGCCACAAATAAAAGAAGAAAATAATGAAAGTGAACAAGATAAGGGTGACACAACCAATATAAGAAATAGGGAAACTAGTCAAACATAATAAAAGGGTTCCCTATATAAAACCACCAATCAGGGAAACAATTCCATGGGATACTAATATAGGAACTCATTTAATGAAATCCTGAACTGGTGATAAGCACCTTAGGTCAACCGATAAGAACCTATTTTTCCTTGTAGTCCTGTCGAACTAGTTGGGCCCTATCCCATCAACCCAATTGCGTGAATCTTATATGGGGAACCATCTGGTTGCACTCAAAAACTCAGTATATCACTATCTAGACACAAGTTAGACTAGATTTTTCACTCATCCAATACTCTACTTAGTGACCTATCATTCGGATGACTAATATAAAGGTGAAGGTGAAAAAACATACCATAATCTACGAAGGTATCAAAATTATTACAATAAATGACCCTCACCTATGATACCCTCAAATATAAGTATCCACATTTCACATTATCTAGTCTGTAATGAACTAACCTAGTTTAACTTAACCTGTCACCTGAGTCTACCCTCCACATAGCCCAAAGCACATTCCCGATCTCCCTGGGATAGTGACAAGCACTGGGCATAGCCAACTAGAACTTGGGAATGGTTTCTCCACTTTTAAATGGGCATGAACCATCCAAAAAAATAGGATATTCATACCAATAACATCATAGTAAATGGAACAAGCTAAACAGATACCATAAACTAAAACATACATCATAGGGAAAACATTCCACAAAAGGACTTATACACATACATGGTATCTCAAAAAAACCCCAAAAACTAAAAATAAAGGGATAAAATGCCAAATAAGGACAAAGTAAAACCCAACAAGTAAAAATTGTCGGAAATGACTCCACATGAGTCTATCCCTATGAGACCGTGTCTCATCTACAAAACACTAGATGATAGTAATCAAGAAGAACCACCCTAGAACATGGTCCCCTTTCCTTTACATATGCCCTAAAAAATGATATATGTAAACTCCCAAAAAAGGATAAAGAAAGGTGTGAGGAAAAAATCCCATTATAATACCACCATGAATATATTTAAGGATTTTACCCATGAAACTAATAAACTATTTTGAAATCATTTTCAAGACTAAACCATTTTGAAAACAAATCATTTCTAAATAAAACTTGAAAATCCATTTGGTATTCCTTTTTAGAGACAAAACATGGTTTTCCATAAAAAATTATAAATATGGATCAAATAAATAAACAAGGACTCAAGGAACAACATGTTCAACATAGACAAGAAGGCATAATAAAGGTGATCATAAACATCAATATCATATAACCATATAAATGGAAAATTAACAAGTGGTCATAATACACCTCATCACAACAAAAATGGAACTAATCAAATGAATAAAGAATATAAACCAATAAATACTGAGTAATGTGAACCTAGGGCTCTGACCATTAGGCCTAACATGACTGAGTAAATAAGAATACTAGCTATCTAAGAAACAGAAGCTCTCAAAGTCTTCCCTAGGCCCAACTCCAAGAGCTCAAATAGTCTCTTTCTAACTGACATGGAAACTCGCACGGTCTTCCAACCCAAATTCTCACTTGATCCCTTGGAAAAAAAATGGATACTCACATGATCCTCCTTCCAAAGGCTCAAAAATTGAACAAACCTCTTTCTCATACTGGTTAACCCACGTGTTACTCCATACCAACACATCACAATCAAGTTCCTATATCAATCAATCCATAACACAATCCATTCTGTAAGAAAAAAATTCCAATTTAAAAAAATGACCTTTTCAAGTTAAAATCATTTCCAAAACCAATTTTGAAATTCATTTAAAACCAAAAAACCCTCTTTGATCCATTTTATCAAAAACTTGGTGGGCATACAAGAGACCCATTTGGAAAACTCCATTTATAAACCAAAAATTCCAATCCAATCCATAAAATAAATTAAACATGGAATATTCACCAAGAATAAATTATTTAAATTGAAATTTAAACAAAACAACCAAAAGAAGATTAGAAATTTAAAGGTATTCCATGAAAAACACCTTTAAATGGAGATACCTACCTTGAATGCGGTCCAAAGATCATCGCCTTCAATGAAAACCCCTTGAATGAGGTAGAACAAGGCCTCTCACACCTAAAAAACATGGAATTCAAACCAAAACCCCCATTACATACCCTATATTCATCCAAAATCACCCCTAGGGTTACACACTTCAACAAAAATTAATAAATAGGGCTTGAGGAGAGGATAAGAAGAAGAAATAATGAAAAAAACATATTACCTAAAGCAAAGACACCAAGATCTCCAAGAAAATCCACACAAAGGTAGAGGGTAGAAGCTCCATGCCAAGGGGTATGGATACACATGATGGAGGAGGAGAAATAAGGGTCAAATCACTTAAAATTAGATAGGGGAAAAGGTAAAACCCAACTTTTAAACGAGCTGGATAGGGTCACATGATTTGGCCACATAATTAGGGAAACCATATGCCAACCATGAGAGTTCCAAAGTCCACCCAAAATAGGCCACACATTTTACTCTAGGGCATCACAAAGTTTGAAAAACCATTCTCAAATCCTTCTAAACCGTACTATCGAAAATTATAGTACCCCTCACATGGTTACTGAATGGTTTAGATAAAACCCTTTGCTAACCATGTTCCCTAGTCTTTCTCCCCAAAAATTCTTGGTTTTGACACCTATAATTCCAAGAACTCCAAGAATGCACTCAAGGATAAATAAAACTCAAAATAATATAAACCAATGACCTGGTGGGTATCACAAACTCTACACCATGCCGCTTTATGTCCCTAGAAAGACCTCAGGCTTCGCTAGAAGAAAATAGGTGAGGTGACTGCTCCATCACCCATCCTTACCACTCCCATGTCTCATAGATATCACCACTATGCTTCTAATTCACATGGACTAATGGGATCAATTTTCCATGGAGCACCATCTTATAGACATCCATGATGCATACAAGATGCTCCAAAATAATGGAATTAGGATTTAACTCCAAATCTTCCCATTCCAACATGTGAGATGGGTTTAAATGGTATATTTTTATCTGGTAAATGTATAAGAAATCATGAATCAATATTATCCATGCTATAAGACATATCCAGTATACTAGCTTCCCAAGAAGATCCACAACCCAAAATGACTCAACATAACACAACGCCAACTTCCCATGCTTTCATAAGCAATGGTGAACAACTAAACTAATTCCATGAGAAACACCTGATCACCAACATAAAACTCTAATAGGTGATTATGATGGTAATTATATGAATTATAGAGAATCTGATCTATCTTTATCCATTTCTGAATCAGTCATATTGTATCAACATCTCTTGGATGAGGATCAATCTATCCAAAGAACACTCACCCACCTTGGCCCAGCACAACAGGGATTGGAATAGACACCCATATAATTCCTAAAATAGTGCCATACTAATCTAGGTTTGATAGATATTATTATATGAAAACCAGTATAATCGTAGGTGTCATTCCCACAAACTAGTAAAATCAAGAACACATGCCCGTAACGTATCCTTGAGAGTTTGGATAGTCTGCTCAAAATGACCATCTATCTATGGGTGATATATGGTGATCGGCCTCAATTGGGTTCCCAAATCCTCCTAGAGTCCCTTCCAAAATAGATATGTAAAACAAGAACCATGTTTTAACACTATCACTGACGGCACTCCATGAAGCTGAATAACCTTGTGAACATAGAGATGTTTGAGGTCCTAAACCTTTATCGACTCCCTGATAGAAAGAAAATGGGTTGATCTCATCATACTATTCACCATCATCCACATGGAATCATTACCACTTAGAGTATAGGGTATCCCAATAAAAAATACATATACATCTTATCCCACTTCCACACTGGCATGGGAAGTGGCTTCAACAACTGGGTTGGTCCCTGATGCTCAACTTTGATTCTCTGGCAGGTCAAGCATCTGGAAACAAAGTCTGCAGTAGCACTTCTCATCCTGGGCCACCAATACTGACTTCTCAAGGTATAGAACATATTGGTCACCCTAAGGTGAACGGCCCAACTAGAATGATATGCCTCATGCATCACCTATTACCTTAGGCTCAAAGGAACTACCATCCACTTTTGAAAGAGAAGATAACCATCAGGAGATCAAAACCAATCACCCAAGGTATCCCCTCCATTTAATTAACTTCTAATATACTATCACTCAAGGTCATATACCTGCTTAATCTTCACCTAATCAATGAGAGAGGGTGTAATATACACACTAGACAAGAATACCTACCCTCCATCCTTCTACATGTCCAGTCATAGATCAGCAAAAACAATCATTAGAACCCAATAATATAATGATTCCCTAACATCCTGTATTGGAAGCTTCCTGCTCAATGTATTGATGACCATGTTTCTCTTCTCAATTGTATACACAATCTTGATATCAAAATTCTGAAGGTACTCCATTTGGTGCCTTTTCCTGAGGTTCAAGTCCCTATAAGTGAAAATTTACTTCAGCATCTTATGATATGAATACACTTTAAAACTCTCCCTGAAGAGTTAATGTCACCACATATTCAGCGCATGCATAACCGATTCTAATTCTAGGTCATGGGTGGGATAATTTTGCTCATATAGGTGTAACTTCCATGATAAATAGGACACCATATGGTCATCCTACATCATCACACACCCCAAAACCACAAAAAAGCATCACAATACATAGTGTAAGCTCTCCCATGATCTAGAAGAATCAAAATAGGTGTATATGTCAAATAGTTCTGAAACTACTCGAAATCACTCTATCACTTATCATCCCACTAAAAATTTTCCCCTTTCCTGAAACCCATGCCTCAAAAATCACGTGTCCTAGAAACTTCACTTACTAAATCCAAAACTAGAACTTGGAAAATTTAGAAAATAGACATGCTCTCTAAAAACAACAAAAACAACTTCCAAATGGTCATCATGATCCAACTCCATCCTATAATACACCAAGATGTTTTCTACAAACACAACTATGAATGATTCCAAAAAATGGTGGAAGATCCAGTTCATCAACGCCATGAATACTAAAAGAGAATTTGTAAGCCCAAATAGAATAACCAAATACTCAAAGTTTCCATAAAATTTTCAAAAGGTGGTATTTGGAACATCCTCTTCCCAAACCCTCAACTAGTGGTGCCCCAATCTCAGGTTGATCTTTGAAAACCAATGGGACAATCTGAGCTGATCAAATAGGTCATCAATTCTTGGAAATGGGTATTTATTTTTTACTTTCACCTAGTTAAGATTATAATAGTATATGAAAACTTATAGGATTACATTATTCTTCTTTGAAAATAGCACTAGAAAATCCCATGATGACACGCTTGTGAGAATAAAACCTTTTCCCTCAAGATCCTCTAGCTAAACTTTCAACTCCTTCATCTCAGTCAGATCCATTCAATAAGATGGAAGATAAATCAAACTTATCTTGGGGAGTAAATTGATATTGAACTTGACCTTTCTATAGGGAATAAATCTTGATAAATCCTCTAGAAACACATTTGGGTATTCACTCAAAACCATTGGATGTTCACTCGAAAGAACGCTACTCAACAACCTCAAGAAACAACTGGTATAACTGACATGAGATCAACCACAACTCTGAAGTAACTGGTCCCTCCCTCCTTAAATGTGGATCCCACTCACCTTGAAGTATGTGATTTCTCCCATAAAGAGTAATGAATTGGACCCTATGGTGATAGCATTCAACTAGTGCCTTGAATATGATCAAACAATTCATGGTGATAATGAGGTTGGACATGTGTAGGTCCAAAATAAGGAAGTCCCAACAACTTCCATGCTATCTACCATAAAACGACACTCAGGGAACTTAAAACCTTGCTCCTTCTTTATACTCAATGGAATTGGAAAATTCATAACATATATAATCAACTCAACCTACATACCTAAGGCATTAATCACCTTAATTGAAATTAATGAATTGGATGTACCTATGTAAAATAAAATTGAATCTATAAAAGAAGAAAAAAACATCATACCTCTAACGGTGGATGTCCTAGAATATGGTTCCTTTGGAATGACCTTTTATGCATTGAGTATACCTAACTTAGACCCGCTCTAGGTATTATTACCATGAGTATGAGATCCTCCACCCTTGGAAGCCTCTAATTGTACTTGAGATCCCTTTAAGAAAATGGATCCTACACCGCTCCCATGTGAATCCAACTGAAAAAAATGCTAGATATTCCCTGACTTCCCACAACGGTGGCATGTCCTTGGAGTCTCTGGGAAATTCAACCTAGTGTTTCCTACCTTCATGCACTGATAATAAATAACTAGTCTATACCTCATAAGATCCATAAAATCTAGTCCCAATGACTTCTAGACACTCTTTACACTAGCTTTTTGAGACTCGTCTCTCTTTTTCTTCTATCCTAAAGAATAACTCTAGATACCACCCACTGAAGGAACACCACTTAGACCTGTATTTCCATTAAAATCTACATATGCCATAGATTCCTTGTCAATCGCCTCTAAATAGGTCGATAGATAAAAAATTGTAAGATATTGACCTTTTCTGGAGTTGACTCGGTCTTGAATTTAGGTAGTCTTTTGTCCTTATTTGATTAATATTTTGTTGGTATTTACCTTGGGGTATGTTTGGGTGAATTTTGATAAAAAAATTAAAGAAAAGTGGGTGGTGCATGGTTGGCGCACGATTAGACCAAACCGTTCGCTCCAACCCAGCAATCTGTGTAACCCTGGATAGTGGGGGTTTGTACGGCTGGTGCATAGTTTATCAAACTATGCATCCTAAAAGGAGAAATTTTGCACCACTAAAATAATAGGCACACAGTTAAGGAATGTGGTTATGGAAAACCATGCACCCCTACCTAGGAAACTGTGTGTGATTTTTAAAGTGTCCGAAAATTAGTTTCTAATTCCCCAAACCTATGAAACTCACTCGATTTAGCCCAAACTCGAACCAACTCAGTTTTTTATGATTTCAAAGATTTATAGAGGGATTCTAATGTCATCTAACCTCCTCTATTTATGATTAAAATCCTGTATCAAATATTTGAAACCCTCTCGGTAAGTGGATCTTATCTCATTGCTTTCTCGTTCATCCTCCTCTCTTCTCTAGTTATTTTAGTGGTAAGTTATTCACTTTTTTGCTAGATCTATATATATATTTGATGAATATAGATCTATACTTTTGGATATATATATATAGAATTAATAGATCTCATTTTTTTTAATCTTGATTTAGGGTTTTAGATCTAGATCTGATCTATATTGTTGTGCTGCCCAATTTTGGGGATTTCCATTAGGCGATCACTTATCAATGGATTGAGGTCGGTAGTCTATTATTAAAATCCCATAATCTTATTATAAATTGCATGTATGTGATTGTATAGTTTCTAGGGTTCATTTAGAAATTGTAAATTCCTAAATTTGGTTAATTAATGTGGTCAATTAATGAATTGAGGAATTGTGGATTTGATTGAATAATAGAATTGTGGAATTGGGATAATTAATTGATGAATTGATTATAAAGGTATTGAATTGGGAAATTGAGGATAATTAATTTTTGAGTTAATTATTGAATTATTGAATTGTTGAATTGTTAATTGAGAATAATTAATTAGTTAATTAATTATTGGATGTTAAGATTGTGAGAGGATTAATTAATTATTAAATTAATTAATGGACTTAATGTAGTTAATTAATTGTTTAATTAATTAATGAAAGATATGTGATTAATTAATTAATGGGATAAATTTGGTTAATTAGTTGTAAAATTAATTAATGGACTTGGATTAATTAATTATGAATTAATTAATGGAAGTTTTGGTGGTTAATTGTGATAAGAAGATTAATGTTGATTAATCTTGGTTGACATGACAATGTGAAAACATTTGATAATGAGATACATGTGATAATGTGATATTTTATAACATATATGTATGAATGAGAAATGGGGTTCTAGACATGATGTTCTAGGCCCATGACATATATATGTGAATGAGAAATGGGGTGATAGACATGACGTTCTACACCCATGATATATATGTGTATGATTGAGAAATTGGGTTCTAGACATGAATTTCTATGCCCATGGTATAATATATATGTGCTTGATTGATAAATGTGGTGCTAGACATGGTGTTATACACCCAAGAAAGCTAAATGGTGTGAGATAGGGACTAATGCTCCAAATTCTCATAGGGAGCTAGACATGGTGTTCTAAAACCAAAACATTGGCATTGGACTATGGTTCCAAGTTTCCATAATAATGAATTGAAATTACATGGATAATGTAATCCCATGTGTTATAATTAAATGTGTATTGACAATGTGAAATGGTTCAGACTTCGGTACAAGAAGAAGCAGGTATTGAGGTATGGGTGTCCTTAGAAACTTGATGGTTCATGTGGTTGATAAAGATTAATTGATAATGTGATAACTGTTTACTTATGCATTGTAATTATTTATTTATAAAAATGAATACACTTGTTATTTATTGGATTTGTTTTAGACATTGTTGTTGGTGGCCTACTGAGTTGTACTCACACCCTAATCAGGATACCTAATCGGTGCCTCAATAGACTTTATTGTTGCAGGACAATTTAAGGTAAAAGGCCATATTTTAGATGACTGAGTTGGAATGGATCTTGAATGAGGGAACCAGACATAGTTCAGGACCTACTTGGGAGTCGTTGATGTATTTATTCTTAGTTTTTTTTATAAAATTAAAAAAATTATTAGCGTGGAATTTTTTCTAATTTAGTTGGATACTATATTTTCCTACATTAATTATCTTGAGATATTGGTATTTTTTATGGTTATATATGATTCTAATATTGTTTATTATTTCTGTTGGTGTATTAATCTGATAAAAGATGGTATAGTCTCTCCATGATCAACTTATCAGACCCTCACTACTAGTTGTAAGCCTCTGAAATACAAGGAGGTGAGCTTGAGGTTGTGTGACCAGCTGGCTTGGGGCACCGCTATGTGTTCATGATGGCGTAAAATTTCATTCATCCTATATAAGTTAAAAAAAATTCTTTCGCACTTCTATAAAATTGTCAAAAAAGTATCTCATTAAGAAAACAATAAGAATATTCCTTTTAAATAATTTTTTAAAAAGAAAAATTTGGGTAAAAATTTATTTAATGAATCATTAGATAATGTTAAAAAATTTCTTATTTAAATTTTAAAGAAAATATGTACATGGAAGAGAAATATTCCCAAGTGAGTAAAAATACAATGTTGTTTTTCTGTAAAAACATTATCTCAGTATCTTGTGTAACGTCTTGGATTTTCATTGAGGAACATTTTCCTTTAAATTCAGTCAAACCTTGTTGATTTCCTCTTTTTAATTAGACCCTGGTGACTAAGCCCTTAGGCTGGTCCATTTTCTTTTGAAGGAAAAGTTTGTTGGTGGGTTTCAGCCTGGCTGCTGACCAAATTACACAGTGTGTATTTAAATATAAAATGTGTATCAAATACACAACATGTATTTGGTTGGTAGTACCTATAAGAACCATTTTTTTCATTCAAGTATGGATCCTTTTATTATTATTTTTTTTGAAACTCTTATAAAGTTCTCTTTTTGTATTAGACCCTAAATCTAGACCCATGGTATGGTTGGTTTGTTTTTTAGAAGAAGGAAACTATAGGCTAAAGGTAGGTTGCAAGCTTGTTACACAACGTGTAATTGGAATACACAGTGTGTAAACATTACATGATGTGTAATGGATTGCCCAAGACCTTTTACATCATGTAAAGTTTTTTCCAAGGGAAGACCTCCAAAAATTACAAGATGTGTAAATCATTTACACATAGTGTAATTTCTCGACTTCGATTTTTAAAATATGAGGTAAGGACTACCTTTTTCAAACAGAACCTCACTCATCCCCACTATCTCGTGCAGGAGCACTTAAGAAAGCCTAAATCTAGTCTTTGGTGTCATTTTCCAATCCAACCTATGATTTCAGTTTCATCAGTCTCATTGGATAGCCACAGGTACATTCTTTAGTCCTTTAGCACGGTTTTTCATTTTTCTTGCCCTTAATGATGTTATCTTGATGCAGGTTCATATACCCTATTTTCAAGGCATTCCTCTATTCTTCCATTTTCTTCTGATATAATACAAACTAAGGGGTGATACTATATGAGGAGAGTTCTACGGGTATATGGTAGGTGGATTAGTATTTATCCCTTAAAGTATTTATGTTTTATAATTTATGATATGTGACACATATTGTTTTCACCATATGTTTCCCCTAAATTGAATCTGTTATAGAATGGTTTCCTTAACTAAGAACCTTATGACCTTCTTAGGTCCACTTATATTGTCTCTATCCCTTGAGGTGTACCAATCATTTTTCCATGATAATATAAAATGATTAAATAAAAAAAAACCTCCATTTAAATGGTTTTATCAGGACTCCAAAGTGAGAAAATCATAATTAATTGAATTTATTGTGAGTGGTATGACCACTTCACCTAACTAAATGGAACAATGTTTATTCCCTTGTTAGAATGAAGGTCAATAGTTGTAAAGCCTATTTGACTATTAATTAATTATGAATTATAATGGGCATGGAGGCCCTTGATAATTATGGTAAATGGGTATCATGGCCCTTATGCATGTTATAACTAAATGGGCATGGTGTCCCTTCCTGGTAATGTGATACCTAGGCATGATGACCCTTTATATATATATATATATATATATATATATGATACGGTCATGGAAACCCTATTCATGTGATACTGGGCATAGAGTCCCCTATTTTTGTGATATTGGGCATGGTGTTCCCTATTCTTGTGATACTGGTAATGGTGTCCCCTATTTCCTTGATACTAGGCATGGTGTACCCAATTTCTATGATACTAGGCATAGAAACCCTATGATATGATACTAGGCATAGTGTCCCCTATTTCTATAATACTGGTCATGAAAACCTTATAATATGATACTGGGCAGGACATTCCTTACTATCATGATATTGGGCATGGAATCCCTTACTACGATGATACTAGAAATTGTGTCCCTTGATACTTGTTCAAAGATATTCCAAAATAGTAAAGAGTAGGTTGTGTCAGACTGGTTTCCTTTAGGAACCAGATTTGAACCTTTTAAAATTATTATTACTACTTTACATTATTATATCTCCACACTTCCATGTTATGTAAATGTACTAGATATTTATAGACGTCATTAGTGGTGGCCTACTGAGTTTATCTCACACCTTATCTAGGCCACTGATGGTACTCAATAATACTGCATGCTTGTAGGTGTATATAAGGGGAATCATCCTCTTATGGATGCATTAATTCTTTCATGAATTAGGATGGGAGCTTGGTAGTAGATGACTGGGTGGGATCTCAGGATGCTTGGATAGATTTTGGTCTCTTTGTACCTTTTGTATATCATGTACTACTTCGACTTCCTGATACCATGTATACATGTTTTCCTATTTTGTAGAGAAATGACATCATCATCATATGATTCATTTTGTTTCTTTTAATTATTATCTAGTGCTTGGATGTTTATATCATGTTTCCTCTACGGTGGGTTACTGATCCAATTGTTTATACATGCTTCCACTGAGTTTTCTAATATTAATACACTTCCTCTATTTCATTATCTAATGATTATACTATTATTATACTCTGACCAAAGGGCATAGTGTCCATATAGACACAACCTAGACCCTCACTGCTAGTCAACAGCCTCTGGCTTATGGGGAGGTGTGCTTAAGGCCATGTAGCCCACCAGATTGGGGAACCATTTAAGTGGAATCTGGGTCGGTTCATCACAAAGTGTTAGCAGAGTTTTATTTTTTGACTTACTATTTTGAGACAATAGAAATGAGATTAAGAGTTCTCTAAAATTTGGTTATAAACCATGCTTGGGTGTAGTTAACCCACATTCAGGGTAAAATATTGAGTGGGATGAAAAAAAAGTTGTTGTTCTATATTTTTTTATTACAGTTGATATCCTTTCATCATTGGGTGATGCATATTCTATGCAATGGTTATTATTTTTATTATGATTATAGATTTAATTTTATCCTTGGCCTGATAAGATGAGGGAAAGGAAGCATTGATCATGCATCATTTTAGTCACCTTTTAGGAAATACATATTCCATGTATATGTCATGCCATATAGGAGAATCTTTTTTCTTTTATTTCAATGATTTCTATGAGTGATTTGACTACATGACACTATTATATGTTCCTCATGAGATATAAGTGTTAATGGACTAACATTTTATGTAGCAGTTTGAGAAAACATAATTGATACTTAGAGTGCCTATTGTAACCTAACAATGTTTTCCTACATAGGCTATAGAAAAATACCTAAGCAGTTAATTATGGTATGTTGAGTCATAGACCATTGGTCACATGGATTGGAACGTGTTATGGTATGGATCAAGTGGATGCCACATTTCAGTTCATAAGGTGTATGGACCCTTATGGATCAGAAGTGGTGAACCATTTGGTTCAACTATTTAAATATAATTTCATTATAATAATAATTTTTTAAATGAAATTGGAGAAAAGACATATAGATTGACCCTATCCCAGACTTAGTAGTGGATAGTAGCTAGTATCTGTTTTGTTCTATATAAATGTTCCTACCACCCAAACCTGACCCTTTGAGCTGGCAGAGGGGTGCGACCATTGCATAGAAATGCCTTGTACCTATTTTATTCCTGTATATGTGGTTTATTCTGTTATACAATTTTATCTAAGGCATGTGTTTGGAATTTTTAAAGAAATTACACCACAATATCCTCTGTTTGTATGCTAGGAAGGTGGTGATGACCATGCTCCAAAGTTGGTGGGACCAAAGCCACCAGTTATACCTCCAGTGGTGGAAAATTTAGCATCTATTCCTATTCCTAACATGGATGATGATGCCTATTTTCAAGGATATTTTTTTGTCTTATGTAGACTATTCAGGGAGTTTTTCGCTCTGCCCTTTCTATGGGAGAGCTTATGCGGGAGTTCCAGTAGTTGCATCAACCCATGTTTTTGGGGGATGGTGGACCACAGGCTGTAGAGTTATGAATCAAGACATTTTTGCCTATATTTGAGCATCTAGAGACACCTACATATAGAAGAATGAAACTTTATACTTATATTATTTAAGGTTCCTTCAAATGCTGATGGGATATCCTGAACCTAGTGGGTTAGAACTGAGAAGTGTCTTGGAGGGATTTCCAGTTGGGGTTATTTGATTATTTCTTTCCCAAGACCCTGAGGGGTGATTGTTCTATGGAATTCATGAACCTAAAGTAGGGTTATATAACATTTTTGGACTATTAATATTGTTTCATAGAGCTTCAGTGCTTTGTGACCATCTATATTATTGATGATCCAATGAAAGTGACATGATTTGAGGATGGCCTAAGGAGGAGAATTTCCGGATACTGTAGCAGTACTGTAGCAGTACTGTATCAGTTATTGTTCGGTACTGTAGCAGCCAAAACTATTCACCCGATTTGGGTCTTCGGGCCACCGGTTTGGGCCTACGAGTCTCCTAGGCCTTCGGGTCATCAAAGGCCTTTGGGCCATAGGGCCTTCAGGGCATAATGACCATGGAGTAGCCCAGTTCACACAGAACATGCCCCAAAAGAGGATCAGAGCAACAAGAAGCAGTCACCAGAAGCAGAACTAACCAGATTGGAAGAATGAGAGGGTATGGCAACCGCCATCAGGACTAGGCACCATGCAGGTTTCTACGGGGCATTGCTAGTCGATCAGCAATGCAAGGTGGGGTGTTATGTGATCAAATGATGCAGAAGCTGGGGAGGGTCAGTTCTAGTGGGTTGGGCCTACGGGTCATGTTATGGGAATAGTATGCCTCGGGACCTCTGGGTCATGTAATGCAAGTCCATTCGGGCCTTGTGCCTTGGGTCTATGGGTCATGTCGAGTTCCCCTTCAACCCTTAAAAGGGGGATTATCCATAATAAAATAAAAAATTAAGGACTTCAGGCCATTCAGGTAGGATGACCTGAGGCATCCTATTCATTCTCAGGTGAATGTTTTCTAGTTAACCAGCTTATCTGATATAGTAAACTAGACCCTTATCACTGAGAAGAACCTAAGGGAAGAATACAATGTAATCTAGGATGGTTCATAACCCAGACAGAGTAGTGGTTCTACGAGGGGTCAAAATCGATGCTTTGAGACTGCACATGTGAGTAGTGGTATCTAGTTAACACCCACATACAATTATGTGGTATGTAACCAGTGTGGGAAGCCTTGGCATAAGAGGCCCTAGTGTCCCAAAGAACCCATCAAGTGACAAGGTTGTTGTAGATTGGGACATCTATATCATTTCTACAAGACCTTCCCATCTTTGTCGAGTGGGAGAGGATTTGTGCTAGCTCCACCTTCAGAAGAAGGATCAGTAACACCTCGCCAGGAAGGTACCTAGAGTACTACTGGTCATACTGGTAGAGGAGGATGTCATGGTCATGGTAGCCAGACTTTTGATATACAGTGCCAATAGAGAAGATCTACTCCAGGTTGTCAGGGTGCAGCATAGTGCTAAGAATTAGGCTATATATATTCATTATAGCCTATACAGGAGGAGTAGGGTGTCGATCCATCTATTGTTCAAGGTACTATTCTATTAGACTCTACTATAATTTTTTCCTTGTTTGATACAGGTGAATCACATTTCTTCATATTTTTCCTATTGTTGAGAGACTTGGGCTCAGTGTTTAATTATCTAGTGGCATTATGATACTTGATACACCTTTGGGTATATGTTTAGAGAGTATATGCCAATGTAAGGATTACCCCTTGATGTTGGAAGATGTTGTTTCTTATGGGACCTATTCATCCTTGAGATAACGGGATTTTATTTCATTCCCAAAATGGAATGGTTGGTTCCCTATCATGCCTATATAGATTTTTATCATCATAGGGTTTTGTTTACATCACCATAGGGTGGTACTTATATTCACAAGGGTGAATGGAATTTCCAGGTGGGTAGAGATGGACCAGAGCATCTTGGTCTAGATGGAGTGATTTCCCATATTCCTAGCCTTTACATGGAGGATTAAGGATTACATCATACTGAGTTCCCTCCTGTAGTCGATCGATTTGGGGATGTTTTCCCTGATGAATTTTCCAAACTACATCCTAATATAGAGGTAGAGTTTATTATTGAGCTAGTTCCTAAAGATGGACTAGTATCCTTTCCTCCTTATAGGATGGATACTACTAAGTTGTGGGATCTCAAGAGGTAGCTAAAAGGTTTATAAGCTAAAGGTTTTATATGACCCAATACTTATCCTTGGGGTTCACTCGTCCTTTTCACCAAGAAGGCAGATGGAACCCTTAGTCTTTGCCTAGATTACAAAAATTTAAATCAAATTACAGTGAAAACCCAATATCCCTTATCTTTTATTGATAATATTTTTTACCAGCTCAGAGGAGTTAAGGTACTCTCAAAGATCGACCTGAGGTCATGTTATCATCAAGTTCGAGTCAAACCTTCAGATATTATATTTTTGGCTTACCATAGTTGTTATGGCTTATATGAGTATCTCATTATGTCATTTTGTATTAAGAACATGCCTTCCATATCCATGGATTTGATGAAAAGGGTTTTCCATCCCTCTCTGGATTCTTTCTTGGAGGTCTTCATAGATGACAACTTGGTGTATTATCATACTCAAAGTGAACATTCCACTCATATTGATATCATTTTAAATACACTGAAAGATCACTAGATATATTCTAATCTTAGTAAATGTCATTTATGGATTGAAAAATTTCACTTCTTGGGTTATATCATCTTAGAGGAAAGAGTTTCAGTTGACCTAGAGAATGTGAAAGATGTGGTTACCTGGGAGAATCCAAATAACGTATTTGTTATAAATAGTTTCTTAGGGATAGTTTGTTACTATATGTGTTTTATATAGGACTTATCACACTTAGAATCACCTCTTATAGGATTGACTAAGAAGGGTGTGAAGTTTGTATGGTCATAATCCTGCAAGACAACCTTTTAGGAGATGAAAGAGAGATTGACTTCAGCACTAATCCTGATTCTTCTGGAGGTTGGAAGAATCTAAATAGTGTATTTTGATTCATCAGGTATTAGGCTCGGAGAAATTATGATGCAGGAAGATCGAGTCGTTGCATACAAGTCATGGTAGTTGAGGCCTCATGAGAGAAATTACGTGACGCATGATCTCGAGTTAGTAGTTTTTGTACACACCTTGTGTTTTTTGAAGCATTACCTACTAGGAGATCATTTTTTGGTGTTTATGGACCACAAAATCCTCAGGTATATTTTCATGTAGTGAGACTTGAATCTTAGGCAGAAAAGATGGGTTGAATATCTATATTCCTTCGACTTCGAGCTTGCTTATATACCTAGGAAGGAAGATGTTGTTGTTGTTACTCTGTGCAGAAGGACTAAAAGCAGGAAGTTCAAGAGGTTAGTAGTTAATAGAAGATTATGTATCATTTTTATGAGATTTTCATCAAGGTTTAGAACCTTCATGGACATTCTATACTTTCATCACTATAAGTGACCTCTTTACTTCTGGAGAGAGTGAATATGAGGCAATTTTTAGATCCCAAAGGCTTATTCCTACAGGAGAGTATTTATAATGAGGAACTACCTCTGTATTGGACTATAGATTGTGAAGACATCCTATGTATACATGGGAATATCGGGGTTCCCACAGACATGATATAGGATGTGATGTAATATTTTCATGCTTTATAGTGGGCAGTACAGCTGGGTATCTCCAAGATGTATCGTGATATGCATCGGTGGTATTAGTGGCCAATGATGAAACATTAGATGGTAGGTTTTATCACTGGGTGTTCCACCTATCAGAAGGTGAAGGCAGAGCACCAGTGACCTAGTAACTTGTTACATCCATTTCCAGTCCCATAATGGGAATGGGGGATGTTTTGATGGATTATATCATTGGCTTACCAAGGTCTCCTCGAGATAGATTTGTGGTTTGGTTAATCATGGATCAACTAATGAAATTATACCACTTCCTTCCCATCCATGAGACTTTCTCAATTGATGAGCTGGGAAGGATGTATGATTGTGAGATCATATGGCTACACAAGGTCCCTTGTACTATCATTTCATATAGGGATTCTCACTTTACATCAAGGATCTAGAAGGGGTTATAGAGATCTATGGGTACATAGGTGATTTTGAGCACATCATTTCACCCTTAGACCAATGGCCCAACAAAATAGACTATACAGGTGCTAAAGGACATGCTCTGAGCATGTGTCCTTGATTTCGGCAGTTCTTGGGAGAATTATATACCTCTCATTGAGTTTTTCCTATAATAATAGCTATCAGGCAATGATATAGATGAATCCTTATGAGGCCCTATATGGTATGTCATTTCGTTCACCCCTATGCTAGTTAGAGGTGAAATAGGTAGTGCTACTAGGTCCTCGTATCATTCAGGAGACTTTAGAGCAGGTTCAACTAATTAGGAAGTGGATGTCTACTGCTCATTCTAGATATAAATATTATGTTGATCGTCATTGACGGCCTCTGGAGTATGAGTTTGTGGATCATGTTTTCTTATGGGTATCACATAGACTTGGGAATAGATAGATACAGAGGCATCACTACTAAAAATTTAACCTATCCTAATAGTTTGAAACTGTTGGTATGTGAGATTTCGATATAGCCCTATACCAATGGTTTACAGTGAACCATTATTATAGGATGTCATGAATTACCCTATACCAAAAATTACAAGTGAACCATTGCTATATATATATTCCAATAGTTTTACAAACATGGGAATAATGTTCTGTCCAAAAGAACTGAATACCAATAGTTACATGTAAATAATTGGTATAAATGCATACCAACGACTCTAAAACTGTGGGTAATTCTGTTCAGAAAAACTATATACCAACGGTTTAGAAAATCATTGGTATATCCTCCTATACCCACCAAGCATAGTAGGATCTTCCAATAGCTCTTCCACTCTACCACAACCTCTAAACAAAAAAACAAACCACACTACAAGATTCTATCTGTACAAGAATGAAGACTTGGAAATAATTTCTACTTGAGTTCTCAAAGTCAATGCTTTACCCTTACATGAAACATGTTTAAAATTATGTTTAAAAACATAAAATTCAACTAACATGTTGTGATATACATCAGTTTATATTGTATCTATGTTGTGTTTATTTTCAATACCATTATGCTTTTACATTAGTGAATGTTAGTATCTGATCATGTCTATCATTTTTAGTTAAATATAATAATGATTGATTTTTTATTTAGCATGGTGACTCCTTTTATAGTTTATAATCATGATAGAGAGGTGGTGTATTCATATATTTATTCCTACCATATAAATTGTTTTAAGTAAATGCATATTATTATAGAGGATGATGATGAGATAGGCTCTCAATTCCATGGATTTGCATATCCCTTACCCTATTCTATGGGATGGGCCAAGGATATTAATTTGTATACCCATTCCCATTTTCACAGGATGGGATTTAGACCCAACTCTAGATGTGCTCATGGGTGGGATATGCTACAAGATTTACCTACCCCCAACCTGGATGGGAAAGGCTACAAGAATTCCTTACCTCTAGTCTGATATCGATACTAATCTTTTATGGAGTAGGCAAACCCAAGTTAACTTCAGGTGAGGATCCTATCATTATAGGGAGTAATTTTATATTTCTTTTATTTCATTAGTTAAATTCTTGTTTTCTATTTTACAAAAAAAATTGCTATTTTTTTATTATATATGTAAGTAAATGAGTAGACATATTTACACATACATTGGATTATTTGTTACTATGAAAATGCTTACTTGTGGTTCCATATTGAGAATTTATGTTCTCACATCCTACATGAACACTCTTATGGAAATTCATCTCTTATTATGATGATTTAAAGGTACCACATTAGGTGTAGAGTTTTCATGGTTCTTTTAGATGTGGTAATTAAAGGAGTTAGACCCTTATTCAGTCTGGGGATTTGGTAGTCTCTTAGAGTTCTTGATAGATGTGTGGAGTTGATTCCAATGGGTTTTCTATTACTTCCTTCATGGGGATTTCACATATGGAACACCTCCCCTATTTTACCCTAAGGAAACATTTGGTTTTCCTTTTTCTATATAGTGTATTTTTGGTTTGTTCCATTCATTTTTTATCTTTACATGGGTTTTTTGAACTTGTTTGATTATAAACATGTGTGTTTCCTTTGGAATGGGGGATGATCTCATTGATTTAAGATTCAAACATTCCAAGCGGTTTCTAACAGGTTTTTTTGTAGAACTGGAAACATCCAATGATTCCATATCTATTTGAACCTACTTTCCAAAGGTAGACGCTCATTAGTTGTGGACTAATGAGGCTTAGGAATTTTCATTGGTCGATAGGATGGTAGGTCGAACTCATCACACCTTTTTTAGGGGAATTATTGTCTACTCTGGGACTCTCTTTATAGATTTAAGTTATGTTCGTGAATCCTTAATACATTACCAAGTATAAAATGAGATTTCCTTTAGATCTAACAAATAATGATTGATATGTAGGAAATTTAGAGAATATTTTATATGTATTCGAGGTTCTTCATTGATAGAGAATCATCTGTATTTGTTTTGAGATTCTTAGACAATGGTATCCTTGAATACATGAAAGTCTCTTGGTCATTATGATGACCATACTAGTTTTAAAGCCACTCAGTGGGGCACTTGAAGTTTATTGTCATTTAGAAGGACATTGATTATTTCATAGTTGGGATCGTACCCGCAGATGGGCTACCTATGTATCCTTTGTTTTGGAAAAGGAATCAGAACCCACGTAGTTCGAGTAAGGGAGTATGATGTTTATGATTGGTGGCTCAAAGAAAGATGTCATAATTACTTTTACACTCTAAGCTCACGTGAGTCATGCTCGGTGTGAGAAACAAGAGGTATTGGTAAAACAAGACAATTGTTTCATGAAATATGCAATCATAAGAAATGATGTGGGGCTTATGTATGTATGACTACCCAAAGAGATAAGGATTAAGATTTACTTCAGGGAAGAAATCTAGGAACAGGGTCCATAAAGGTATATGTACTTCATGGAGATTTGGATACTCTAATCTTGGGGCTGACTCCTAAGGAAGATTCCCAAATTAGGAGGGGACTTATGCTTGGGTTTTACTCCTGAGAAGGAAGCCCAGATCAAAAGGAAATTAAGACTGGTTAAGAGAAATTAAGGCTGGGGCTTACTCCTGAGAAGAAGGCCCAGGTTAAGGGATTTGAAAAATTAAGGGACTTAGGGCTTACTCCTAAAGAGGATGCCCATATTTGTAGATTTGAAACTGGGGTTTATTCCTGAAAAGGAAGCCCGGGTTAAAGGAATTATGGTTGGGGCTTACTCCTGAGGAGGATGCCCATATTTGGAAACTTTAAGACTGGGGATTATTCCTAAAAAGGAAGCCCATGTTAAAGGAATTATGGTTCGGGCTTACTCCTGAGGAGGATGCCCATATTAGGGGACCTGGGGCTTATTCCTGAAAAGGAGGCCCAGATTAAGGGAAATTAAGACTGGGGGTTACTCCTAAAAAGGAGGCCCAGATTTAGGGAAATTATGACTGGGGATTACTCCTAAGGATGCCCATATTAATGAGGACTTGGGGCTTAATACTAAGGAGGATGCCCATATATAGGGTTCTCTCATCTTAAAGGATGAGGTTGAATGAATGAAATCTCTAATTTTAGTGACATAAAGATGTGTAAATCCCTAGGTTTTGAGAGATGTTTCATGTAATTCCTTTCGGATAAGGAAGTCAATCAAGAAAACATGCCATAAATGGCTTTGAAGAGTGTCTTGAAGACTGAATCTTGATTAGGAGAGGTGGAATGGCATAACAGGGGTTAAATGGGCAGGAAGGGCACCCAAACATAGAAGGTCATGCAAGTCCTGGAAATCCCACAGGTACTGCGTGGGTGCGCAAGTCCTGGTCGTGCAGGTATACCTTCGCAGCACATGGGTACTTGCGCGATTTTCATCCCTTAGGGTAATACTTGGGCGATCCTTGACCAAAGCCTTTATAGTTATCCCAAGGTACTTCTAGAAGAGTGGCGCGCAAGTTTCAATGAGTAGTTAAGGATGCGCGCAAGTGTGTCCATTTACCTTAAGGGTAAAACACTTAGGCGCGTAAGTGTTAGTGAATTCTAACACTTAGACCTTATTCCTATTGTTTAGATCTTCCATTCTAGGTAAAGAATTGCCTTAAAAGTGTTCGGAAGACGTAAAGAAGAGACTTGAGCATTCAGAGCTCTGTATGTGAATTCTGGAAAAAATACTCTTGAAATGGGGGGCCCACCGGGGGTATTTATAGGCAGGAGAAGACCCCAGGAGGTTTTCAAAGAGGGCGTGCAAGTCACTTGCGCGACCATTAGGCGGCGCGCAAGTGTACTTGCGCGACATTAAGGGAACTTGCGTGACCCAAGGTCCTTTGACTCCTTTTTCATTCCTTTGTCAATTTTTGATGTTTTCTTCAAATGATGAATCAATTTATGCTAAGTCATTTCCCTTTCCATTCCTTTAAACAATGTGACGAAAAGGAGTGTCAACAAAAGTCCCCCCTCAGAGTTGGATCCGAAAGAATAAGGATGTGACTCTGAGGAAAACAAGAAAACCAAAAGGAAAGAGGCGCACAGGTCTTCACCGTGCAACTATTATCGTGCAGGTGCGAGTCACGCAGGGCTGGAGCGCACTGGCTATAGGCGCGCAGGTGGCCGACCTGGCCTATATATATGCGCTCATTTGTCGCTCATTGCACCGAACTTCGTATTTTTGAGCTCTCACCGCACAGGTCGTCTCTGCCATGCAAGTTGCTCTCTTTTCCACTTTTCCTTTGCTATCACGCTGCTGTCAAGGTATCTGGACCTGCGTGGTGATACTTGCACACCAAATACTTGCACGGCACATTATACTTGCGCGACACATCCATACTTGTGCGCCAAGTTTAGACTTGCGAGCCTTAATTCCTTAGCCATTTTTTTTTAATCCTTCACAAATTTTATGAAAAATCAACTTACTTAAGAGTTAATTATTCAACTTTTATGCAGAATCAATGGCTCCCAAGAGAATCGGAATAGCTGATGAACTTGCAAGCAAGTGACTTGATGATATGATGAGTATCATTGGCCATGATTATTATACCATCTACGACAGCACTCTCCCAGATTTGGCTAAGTATTTGAAGAAGTATCATCGAGACTTCCCCCAAATCATTTATTTTCCTTTGTACGGTTATGGTCATCTGCGAGAAGTCACTATTCCAGAAGGAAAGAACTATCTCCCATTTTTGTGGTTTCATAATTACACCAACTTTGTTTCAGCAAATATCTCATGTGGAGGAGGATTTATAAATGTTGGAACATTGGAGAAGGACCACATGATGCATCATAGCCCTTGTACACCAGATATAAAACCTCATAAGCCTGAGCTGCAACCACATTTTCATCCTTCAATCTTCCGAAATACTCAGATGGATCAATCCAAAGGCTAGAAGAAAAGTTGGGACTTCCGTCCTGGAGGAGGTGTGAATCCAACTTGGATGTGGGAATATTGGGTGCGACAAACCTGTACAGAGTTTGTCAAATATTTGAAATGATTTACGATATACGAAGCTGTTTGGGTTGGGTAAACATATGTTTACAGACATGATAGCTTTTTACCAGAGATACTCAGCCACTAGAGCCCAGAAACCAATTCTTTCCATCTGACTCATGGAGAAGTAGGCATCAGTATGTGGGATGTCCACAGGATCTCAGGGGCTCCAATTTTGGGTGACATGTATGATGAATTCATTCCTCCCATGGTGACTTGGAATGATTCAAAGAAGACTCCTGCTTTGGATCGGGAATTATTTAAAATATTCCACAGGCTCAAGAGTTTAGAGACCTCCTTAACTCATTCTAGAAAGGATATTCATCCGGAGGAGAGGATGAATATATTTCTTATTGAGAATAAAGAGAAGGATCCAAAGGATAAGGAGCCGAAGGATAAAGGATCCAAGAAAAAGAAATCCAAGGATAAGAGGCCCACCCGTCCTACCACCTGCCCAAAACCTGAGAAGAGGGGTGCTCCTGGCACATTCTGGCCAAATCTAGAAGCAGGAGAGTTTGAGAAATGGCGATATGAGGTGAATCAAAGGATCCCAAAGAAGACTCGTCTGGCGGGCTTCTTGGATTTGTGGCTCAGTGTTTATCTCTTGTCAGTCAGGGACTCGAAGGGAGGCGTTAGGCCAGGGACCTTCATTATTGCGGCAAAGTTGGCTGAGGGAAAAATGGTTGGGTTGGCTACCCCCATTTTAGAAAAGATTCACAAGATTTTACTTCATGTCTTCATGGTTAAATCTCCTTTGAGAATAGTGGGACCATTCCAAGTTTTATGGGGATGGATCGCCACTCACTTCATGACTTATAATGTACATAATGGAGTACAAATTCCTGGAAGTTCTTTCAGGCCATCAGTGCAAGAATTATCTAGAGTTGCTCCATTAGATCTTAATGCCTATGACATGAAAGTGAGACTGAGCATGTTTAAGGAATTCAACTTATTTCCCTATGGAAATCCACCAACCGGGTGGTTTGTTGATGATGGAACAACCCACTTGGATTTGAGGGCATACATGCTGGCTTGCAGAGATGGTGTGCTAGTTGCTAGGATTGACGGAGAAATTATATGCTAGGCCTATGTTCCATATATATTTTCACGTCAATTAAAGTGTCTGCAACAGATTGTTGTATCTCCCCCTGTACATGTCAGGTTAGAGCAACATCTGATGGTTGCTTGGAAACTGTGGTTGCTGACGTCTAGGGAGAAGACGGGGGCGGTGTTTGATCTACCAGTTGAAAAAGTGGCACATAACTTGACTACATGGTATGTCGAGTACTGGATAGCATCATACCCTAAAGGGGTGCTGAATCACCCAGTTTATCAGGTGGGGAAAAGGAAGAGGACTGTAGAGAAATAAACCCTCCCTCATGAAGGTGATGCTTCCCCACCTAAAGCTGATTCGCCAGATTCTTCCTCTAGGACTGGTTCACCAGATTCCCAAGATGGGGATGATGAGGTGCAATAAGTGGAAAAGAAGCCTCATGCCCAATATAATCCTCCAGTCAGAATCAAAAGACCCACTCCATCAACTCCTGGTGAGTTACTTCATTGGGGTTCTTTAATCACTACTACTTTATAAAGCAATAAGTCTTATTTTCTTATTCTCTATCTATAGTTGTAGGAGCTGGGAAGAAACTGAAATAAAATATTGTAGGACCTTCCTTGCAGCCTTCATATCTAATACCAGAAGCTATCCAGACATGGCAGAGTTTATACTGTGGTGTTGAAACTGCCTGGCTGGATTTATGTGAGGGGCTACACCTCCCTGGAATAGGGAATATTCTGGCTTCTACGAACATCAGTTTTGAGAATAACCTCGATGAAGTGCGGATTTACATCAGAGAGCTAGAAATGCTCATCTATGCCACTGATGAGTCCATTCCCGTCACCAAGCAGGTGAAGGAATTGATAGATCGTGGCGTCGCTGAGGGGACTGATGAGGAGTGGCACGATTACGTGGCTCCTGAAGATGTAAGTTTTCTTTCCTTATTTTCTTTGCAAATTGATTTCAGTCGAAACTTTTTTACTTAAGGAAGTTATTTTCTTCATCTTTCAGCTTGCAAAGAAAGGAACTACTGAGGTTCCTTCGCCACAATATAGCCCTGGTCGTACTGCCATTGGGGATGCTGATGAATCTCCTCGCGAATCGCCCGAGATATCTCCAGGCTAGTAGGCCATGAATGAGGAGTTGGAAATGGCCTTCCATTCTCCAATTCAGGTGCCTATAAGGGAGACTGTTGATACTCATAAAAAGCCAAAAGGACAAAGGCGACGAAGGAGGAAGTCCATCGCTAAACGCTTTATCAGTAGTGGTAAGTCCTTCAGATAATCATGAATTTTAAACCATGAAAAAGATTTCTCATTTTCCTTGGGATTGCAGGGGCTTCTTCAATTTCCCCTCTGAGGGAGAAGACTGACCCTCCTGTGAGGACCACGGAGGATGCTGCGGAACAATCACAAGTTCAAGCTGACTTAGCTGCTTCTGGAGAAGAGTCAGCATCTGTTCCCAGCATCCCTCCTACTACTGTTGCAAGAAGAGAAGAACTTGCTTCTGCTAAGTTAACAATGCTTCATAAAATGTTGAATGAAACATTTACTGACTTCCATTCTGTATTATTTTAGGTTCAATTCCTGCATTAGAGCTCTTGGCGTCCATTGCAACCGATGTCGTCATTTTAACTGAAGAAGATTTCTAGGGTCAGGGACCGCAGGATGAAGGTCGCTGAGAAGATACATCAAATTCTCTTACTGGTGAGACTAACCAGGATTCTGAGATGACATTAGATGAAATGATGGAACTTGGCTCATCTTTCGAAGATTTTATAAATCATGTTAAATTACCATGTAATTTAGAAGATTATGGATGTGAGTTGTATCCTTCGTCCTATTAAGAATAACTTCTTATTACATGTCTAATCATGATTGGTTCAAAATGTGCAATTCCATCTGAACAAGCTGTCGAACTACCAATGCCTGAAGGGGTAACAGAAAACCCTACTATTGCAGAAGTGATGGCGCAAGTGGAGCTGAACCCAGCAGAGCTTCCTCAAAATCATTCTGAAGATATTTTCGATGTTAAGAAGGACGGGGAGGAGCCTTATCAGGTTGCTGATTTACCGTTGGGTAAGGAATAATACATTTTTCTTGCAATTGTACTTAATTTGCAAGACAACCAATTAACTTTTTTTATCCTTTGAAACTAACCAAGACTTTCAATTGATTATGTAGGGACATCAATTTCAATGTTTAGATATGGAGGTGAAGCTTCAGCCTCATCCCCAACGGGAATTGAAAGCGAAGAAATACGGGTTAGGGTGGGAGGAGAAGAATAGGGCACTTCTCTCAGTGCATTAATCCCAGATTATATGCCCCCATGTGGTGATGATGTTGAATCAGACCCAGAGGTGCTTAAGGCGCTCAGCTTTTCACAACGCAAGCCATGGAACAACATATAGAAAATCATATCTGAAGTGCCTCTTGAAGAGCTATCATCAAAGATTTCCTGATTGTTGTCCCAGTTCGTCAAGCTAGGACTTGGCGGTTTTGGATACCAAGAGATCCATACCACGGTGAAACAGGTCATCTTAAGAAGGGAGCAGGAGAAAAAGTGCCATGAAGATATGACCAGGGTGAAGCTGTCAGTCAATATTAGCGAATTTGAGGTTGCGATATCCCGAGCTGAGGCTGATTATGCTGCCAAGATGAAGGAGCTGAAGCACAATATCAAAGATAAAGTCGTCCAGCGGATGCACCTCCAGCAGCAGTTAGATGTTGTTACTGGGGAACTTGACCAACTCAATAATTCACTGAAGGGAGCTCAAACGAATGGTATAAAATCCATTTAGGATGCCAAGAAAGCTCTCTATCAGGCTAAAAAGAGTGAAGTTGGTCAGGTGCATGAGCTTCAAGTAGCTGCTGATGAAGCTCGGGATGTTGTTCATCAAGTGAAGACTTATGTTGATAGCCTCTTTTAATTTTTTTAGAAAAGAGAAGAGACTCCAATATGTGGATTTCCTTCTAATTCTTGTGCAACAAATGGAAAGAATGATTTCATTTTCAATAACTTTTGCACGTATTTTCCTGCTACCTGCTTTAAATTTTACCTAATCCAATGGGCCTAGTAAGCATAGTTTGATTTTTACTAGGATTATTATAAATAATCCTACAAACTTTGAATATTTTAATTTCTCAATATTACCTAAATCATACAAAATGTATGTTTAGTGAGCTGGAACTTGACTTTTATTCAGAGTTCCCTTGTCTTTTATGGGCAGTTTAAAGTCATGCACGTCAGACATAAAAAAGGATAATGTTTAAGGTCGAAATATCTTTGACCGAATGAATTAGAATTGACTCAATTCCTTGAAAATTTATCTAAAAATATATTACCATACTCAAGTATGAGGGAAAATATGTAAACTACGACTTAAGAAAATTTGAATCTGAGGAATGATATGAAAAAGAGGTAAAAATGCATTAGAAGAAGTAGTTCCAAAGAATGAAGTTACCATTATTTAACAAACCCGTTAGGGGGTTAAATTATGCAGGGCCACCTAAGGGCATTGGTTGCATAGTCAAATAATAGCATCTTTTGGCCAACAGGTCCGTTATGTATACTACTTATGCAAGGCCGCCTAAGGGCACGTGCTGCATAGTCGGGCAAAAGAACTCTCAGAAATTTACTTTTCTAGTGCTAAGAATCTAGTGAAAGTTTATGGGGATTCAACTTTTACAAAGTATAGATTTTGTTGTATGGAAAGAGGTACTTGAATATGAAGAAGATATTTTCAATCAAGACTATCTAAGAATTGGATGAATGTTACTCCTACGAAGTTCTAACCCAAGCGTAGGGAAGGTAAATATAACCCATAGACTTGAATACTTTCAGATCATGAAAAAGAACATGAAATAAATATGTTAAGGATGGCTATTTTTTACAAATCCTTACATATTTTTTTATAAGACCAATAAGGACAAAAGAGGCTTTCTTCCCAAGAATGAAGTTACCAGTATCTGACAAACCCGTTAGGGGGTTGAATTATGCAGGGCCACCTAAGGGCATTGGCTGCATAGTCAAATAATAGTATCTTTTGGCTGAAAAATCTGTTATGGAGACTATTTATGCAAGGACGCCTAAGGGCACGTGCTGCATAGTCAGGCAAAAGAACTCTCAGAAATTTTACATTTTTGTGAATAGAAGTCAATAAAAGGGCTATGAAGATCTGAACATATTTAAGGTTAGGATTATGACACACAAAGATGGGTATTGTTCAATGTATGTAAAGATACATAGATCAACGCTAACCATAATCATGTTGTGGTTGGGTCCTGAATTGAAATGTTGGACTTCACTACGTATCCCGTAAGGATGGGAATCAAGTTGTACGTAGTTCTTGAAATACAGTTTAACGTCATGTGGGACGAAAGGATTGGAAATCTTAGTTTAGGGTCATAGAGCTCAGACCATTATAAGAAATACACAGTGTGTGTTTTCATGGGGACTTTTCAGTCAAGGGACTGAAAGTGGAATTTGGGGTTAGGCCCAAAAGACTTAGGGATGGATTCGTGGGACACTCTAATGTTCCTACGTATCCCATAAGGATGGGAATCAAGCCCACATAGTTCTAAAAATACCCTCTGTACAGATTTGGTTCGTACATGTGAAGGGTGAAGGGGGACTTTAGTGCAATGATGGTTTGACCCAAAATAAAAGGTCTGGGCGTTGCCATGTATGCACGTAGTATTTGGAATAAAACATGATTGAAAATAAATGTAAATAATGATTCCCTCTCAGGTGAGGGTATCAAAGAATATTATAGTTTATTGTCGTACATGAAAAAATTATTGTACAGTTTAACGTCGTATAGTAAGGACGAAGGTGAACCAATGTAAAGATATTGATTCTGGGGGCGGTTTCACAAATCAACATCGTATGAGATGGAGGTGAACCGATGTGAAGAGATTGGTTTGGGCTTGAACCTTGGAAGGTTGCCTACGTACCTATCCTAGAAGGCAAGGATCAAAGTCTGCATAGTTCAATTAAAGAATGAATTAGTGATCAAGTTGTTCTTGGGGACAACAACCTAAAAAATAGTGTTAGGACTTACACATGGTTAGTAGCCTAGAGAGAGTGTTATGGTTGAAGTTTTCTCTAAGCTCATGTGACTCATACTCGGTGTGAGAAACAAGAGGTAGCAACAACCTTAAAGATGCACATTTTAATGTCATGTTGGACATATGAAGGGACTATGCAGTTTAAAGTATTACAGTTAGGACTATTTGTGTTGCACGGTTTAGTGTCATGTAGTAGGGACAAAATACAGTTTAACGTCATGTAGGATGTATTTACGGGATTTCTGTACAGTTGAGTGTCATGTAGTTAGGACAATGGGGACAATATAGTTTAATGTCATGTTTGGACAAAAAAGGGGGATTGTGCAATTTAACGTCATGTAGTAAGGACAAAAGAGGACACCGTTTAACGTCATGTTGGACGTATTAGGGAGCTTTTTCACAGTTTAACGTCATGTTGGATGAAAGTTTTAATAGTTTAAGGTCATATTCATGGACCGTTGGTTATTTAGTTTAACGTCTTGCTGGATGTAAGGGACTTCTTTATAGTTTAGCGTCATGTAGTTAGGACGTCATAGTTTAATGTCATGCTAGACGAAAGAAATAGAAATAGTTTAAAGTCATATGCATGGACTCTGGATGGTGTAGTTTAACGTCGTGCTGGACGTAAGGGATATTCAAATAGTTTAAGGTCGTATGCATGGACCATTGATGTATTTTGTGTTCATACAAAATATTTCTTCAAAAATCTAGCATTGGTTGGAGTAGTGATGAGTTCTCCATCCATTGAGATTAAAGAATAAGCTCCAGTGGAATAGACCTTGTGTATTGAATAAGGTCCTTCCCATTTTGGCTCAAGCTTGGGAGGTTTCTTTCCTGGTATCATTGGAGTTCTAAGAACTAATACCAGTTCTCCCTGAATTAATGAACGAAGATGAACTTTTTTATTGAAAGCTCGTGCTATTCGATTCTGATAAACTTCCAAGTGGTGCAGTGTGCACAATCTTTTCTCATCTAATCATTCCAATTCATCCAATCACTTTTGAGATTGTTCATATGTAGATGACTGATCACAAATGGATACTCTAAGTGAAGGTAATTGAAATTCAATGGGCAAGACTTCTTCTGCTCCATATACCAGTGAATATGGAGTTGACCGCGTTGCAGTGCGGGTAGTGGTCTGATAAGCCCATAAAGCATGAAAAAGTTTATCAGACCACGACTTATTATCTTTATCCACCATCTTTTGCTGTATATTTTAAAGAGTCTTGTTGAAGGCTTCTATCTGTCCATTGGCCGCTGCATGATACCGAGATGAATGATTGGATTTGATGTTGTATTCTTGATACAACTTCTTCACCTCATATGAACAGAAGTTGGTGCCATTGTCCGTCAATATGGTATGAGGGACACCAAATCTGATAATGATGTTAGACTTGATGAAGCTAACAATGATTTTAGAACTAACTTATTTAAGAGGTATTTCCTCTGCCCATTTGGAAAAGAAGTCAGTAGCAGTAAGAATATACTTAAACTTCTTGGTCGTAGTTGAAGGGTAAGGTCTCACCACATCCATTCCCCATGTGGCAAATGGCCATGAGTATTTAGTTGTATGAAGCAAATCTGAAGGTTGATGAATGAAATTGGCATGTACTTGGCATGAATGACACTTCTTTGTGAAATCAACACAATCTTGTATCATTGAAGGCCAAAAGTATCCAAGCCTTAGAATCTGATCAGACAGTCTATGTCCATATTGGTGGGCACCACAGACTCCTGCATGCACTTCTTTTATGACAGCCATTGTCTCTTCACCATCAATGCATCTGAAGAGAACTCCATCAAAACCACACTTGTAGAGAATTTTCTCTAGGTGATATGGGATATCATAAAGAGTAAAATTGACCACACGTCACTGGATTTGTTCTTTCCCAGCTCTATCAGGTGGAAGTATTCCATTTTGAAGGTATTCCCTGATAGGTGTCATCCATCCTGTAGTATGACCATACGGTTCAGGAATGGGACTAATTTCATTGATCTCCTCTATTATTGTTTGAACATAAGGTGAAATTTTATGAAGGTGGGCAATACTAATGGTTTTTTTTGTCCCGATTTGGATCTTCCAGAGCTGTGGCTATATTAGCCAGTGCATCAGCTTGAGCATTTTGTGATCATGGGACATAAGAAAATGTTGGTTTCGTGGGAAATTCCTCCATTAACTCTCTGAAGTAATCATACAAAGGGATCAATTCTTATTTTATGATCACATAATCCCCATTGACTTGTTTTATTACCAGGTATGAATCACCTTTCACCCTTAAGTGATTCACTTGTGCTTGAAGCGCCAACTCCAAGCCTACAATGAGAGATTGGTATTCTGCTTCATTATTTGTACCACCCTCCCACAATAAAAAGGAATAAGGTAACACTGCCTTTTTCCGTGGAAATAAGAATAACTCCTAATACAACCTTGTTGAATTTAGGATCTTCCATTTTCTTCCCTGTTGGACTTCTAGAAGCACCATCAAAATACATTTCCCATATCTGAGGACTATCCTGAATGGAGAAGACTTCCTCATCAGGGAGTTAAATATCTGAAGATTAATCTTCTACTGAAGGATGTTCAGCAAGGAAATTAGCCAGATCTTGGCCCTTTATTGCCTTTTGGGACACATACTGAATGTCAAATTGCTGCAAAATAACTTCCCACCTTGCCAGACGTCCTGTAAGCATTAGACGATTAAGGATGAATTTGAGAGGGTTATTGTAAGATACCAATTGGACCTCGTGATGTTGCAGGTAGTGTCTCAACTTCTGAACTTCAAAGATTAATTCCAGGCAGCACTTCTCAATACTTGAATACTGGGTTTCTGCTTCAAGCATAGTCCGACTGAGATAGTATAGGTTGTTTTCATTCCCAGCATCATTCTTATGAGAAAGAAAGGCACCCAATGATCACTCTAAGGATGTCATGTGGAGGATAAGTGGCCTTCCTTCAACAAGTGGCATAAGTACCGGTGGACTCAAGAGGTATTTCTTGAGAATATCGAATGCTTTTTGACATTCTTCAGTCCACTGGTAAGTGACTCCCTTCTTCATCAATTTGGTGAAGGGTAAACTTTTGCCTGCCAAATTGGCGATGAAACGCCGAATGTAGGCTAAGTGTCCTTGAAGTCCTCTTAATTATTTCAAATTTCGAGGAGGTTACATACCAAGGATTGACTTGGTATTCTCAGGATCGACTTCGATACCACGATGGTGTATAACAAAGCCGAGAAATTTTCCCGAGGTTACCCCAAAAGAACATTTTAAGGGGTTCATCTTCAAATTATGTTGTCGAAGCTTGCAGAATATGACTTCCAAATCAGATAAGTGATTAGAAAGTTTTTTGGATTTGACCACCAAATATTCCACATAACATTCAACAAACCTCCCTAAAAAGGGTTTGAAGATATGATGCATGACACGTTGATATGTTGCACCTTCATTCTTTAAGCCAAAGGGAATTACCCAATAGCAAAACACACCCTGAGGGGCCCTGAAGGCTATGGATTCCTCATCTTCTGGAGCCATTCAAATTTGATTATATCTAGAATATCCATCCATGAAGGAAATTTCTTTATAGCCAGCTGTTGCATCGATTAAAAGTTCTGGAATCGGAACTGGAAAATCATCCTTAGGACAATGCCGATTAAGATCTCTGAAATCGATGAAAACTCTAATTTGTCTGTTCTTCTTCTTCACAGGGACAATATTAGCCAACCACTTGGGATATTTAACTTCTTTGATGAAGTTAGCTTTGATAAGATTATCCACTTCATCCTCAATTTTGGAAGCATAGGTTGGGTGTGTTCTTCTAGCAGCTTGTTTGAATCCTCAATGTTTCTCTGGAAAACCCAAACGATGAGTGGAAACATCAGGATCAAGCCCTGGAATATCTATATAGTTCTAAGCAAATATATCTCTATTTTTCTTTAGAAAAAAAATATACATCTCTTGCTCTTCAAGAGTCATGGTCGCACTGATTAAAGTGGGGTGTGGATCTTCTTTTGTACCCAGATTTATTTCTCTGAGTTCATCCACGGTGGTAGAGATACCCTCTTCAAATGCTGGAGGATCATCCCTGAGATCTTCCTCTTCTTCTTCAACATGTGTTATTTCTTCCATTTCTACTTGCATAGTAGATGATGACGTAAAATTTCCATGATCAGAAGAGATGTTAAAACTTGAACATCTTGAAGAAGAGGCTTCCATTTCTGACCTGATTGATGATGAAGGGTCTTCCTTGGGTAATAAAGAGGAGATGATGAATTGAGAATCGACATCATTGCTCACCTCTGACATTGCTATCACTTCTTCTGGCCTAGTTGGCGAAGTATAGACTTTCTGGATTTCAGCAGATGAAATAAAGACGTCACTGTTTGGGCTTTCATCACTACTTGGTGGGTCACCAATTTCTCCCATGTTGTCTGGCTCGATTGCCGTAATTGACATTATGGATCTTTCCATAAGAGTATTTTGATTTGCTTCTATCCTATCAATTTGACTTATAGGCAAAACATAATCTGTACTCACATGTGAAAATGGATTTACTAGAATCTTTTCCAAACCATATGGAGCATTAACTTTGGTAATCTCCCTTGTTATGGATTTCTCCCTTCCCTTCATGTGATAAAATTTCGCCTCAATGTATTGAGACTCACATGTCTTGAATGGGGCCTTATCACCATACAATGTCCCAACTTGACCATCGAAACAATACTTGAGACATTGATGGTATGATGAAGGGATAGTTGCATGTTGATATATCCAGGGTCTTCCAAGCAAGATGTTGAAGGTCGAGTCTTGATCAAAAACCATGAAATCTAAATTGGATACAAGATCTACAAACTGAGTTCTGAGTGTAAATTCACCCAGTGGTTCTTGTTCATTTTTATCATATCTTTGTAACATCATAGTAGAAGAAGATAAATTAGATTCCTTGAGGCTCAATCGACGAAGTATACGAATGGGGATGAGGTTGACTTCTGAACCATTATCAATGAAAGCCCTTCGGATGTCCACACCATTGACCTTTCCAGATAAGTAAAAAGTTCTAATATTCCCATGCACAACATCATCTTCATCCTCATCTGTGAAATATATCACTGCATGGAATTCTATAGGATTATTTTCTACGTGGTAGACTTCAGCTGCAGCAATTTCAGTTTCAAACTCCTGAGGACTTGACAAAGCCTCAATGAGTACCTCCTGAAGATCCTTTGATAAATTCAAGGCATCCAAAATTGATAACTTGGCCGGTACTTGGGCCAGGTGTTTCAATAAATCATATTTTTTATCCAAAGGTTTGTGTTTCCCGATAGGAACATGTGGTTTAGCAGGTGCCTTGGAAGTTGATGATTTGGAAGTTAATGCATCTTGTATCGGGATAGGAGTTGGAAATATTCCTGGCTTTGGAAGATTAGACCGATTAGATCCATTTACTTGTTGAGAGGATAAATATGGAACCCCCAACCGATCCTCTAGAATAACTGTGCCAGGACTGAATTTTCTATTGGTGGAAGAACTTTCTTGTTCTTGCTGAGCTCGCTGAAGGGCTCTACGACGAGTTTCTACTGCGTACACAGTTCTAGAAGGGGTAGAATTAGAATAGTGGCTTCTAGGATATCCATGTCTTCCTCTGTATCCCAGACCCCTAGAACTCCCTCTAATTCCTCTGTTTGATACAGGGAATTCAGGCTCATCAAAATTGAAACTGCGACTATCATAAGGATCTGTTAAGTGAATCATGTTAACAGAACCAAAGATTAAATCTTCATCCGATGAAGACTCTGCCTGATTAGCCAATTTAGGTTGTGCCGTTTGGTGGGGCGGTGCCCGTTGCTTCGAAGTAGATGGCATGAAATCTGCCAGAGTCAAAGACAACTTAGGCTTTGACACATACACATATTCTTCTAATTGTTCCTATTTCTTGGAATTATGCCTCCCTTTTGAGGATTTTTCCTCTGAATAGGATTTTGTTGTGGCATCCATATCAGAAGAAACAATTGGTTTCTTCAATTACATTCGCAAAATGGCATGAGTTCGGTTGATTGTTTTCCTGACCATCCAATCATCATATTTTTGCACATTTTTGCTTTTGACTTCTTGACATTTGCCTGCTTCCTCTGGAATTGTAGCAGTAACACATGCTACCTGGGCTGAAGATCCTTTTAGTTTGACTTGTCCTGAGTAGACCATCTTTTTCAGGAGATATTTGAATAAAAAACACTCCTGGATGGGATACCCCAACATCTGATGAAATGGGCAATAATTGGGACGGTCTTCATCTCCTTCCTTGTTTGGCCTCTTGGGCCTCGGCAGCTGAACCAAAATATTCTCCAGGGCCTAAATGAAGTAACCAGGAACTTGTTCATTTCGAAAAGAATAAACTTTACTCTTCAACTCATCAAATTGTTTTCGTCTTTGATCTCTTTGATCGTCTTGAAGAAACGGCCTCTGTTGTTGACGCTCATGAGGTGGATCCCTTCGAGAAGATGAAGGTTTTGAGGTAGAAGCAGGTACAGGTGATTGTTTAAGCATAACTGTAGCAGTCTCTACTTTATCCATTCTCCTTCCTGGAGCTGATGGAATTACATGAGCTTTATCCTTAGTCTTTATAAGAGAATCTTCATTCTGTTGAGCGATTTAAGTAAGGTCTCGAAACCCTCCTTTGTATTTCATAGGGATCAGTGGTGTGCGCAACTCATTACGCAAATTTTCCACACAGATTGGCAAAAATTTCTCTTGAGGGAGTGCTAAGATTAGGGAATATGTTAATCCCTTCCAGCGAGCAATGAAATATGAGACCCTTTCATTCTCCCTTTGCTTACAGTTTGTAAGATCAAAAACTATTGTCTTTGGCAAAGTTGATCTGAACTGAAGAAGAAATCGTTGACGGAGATCTTCCCATCCGGTAATTGACCGGGATTGCAAGCTTGTATACCAAACAAAAGCTGGTCCTTGCAAGGTTCACACGAAGCATCTGAGTTTCACTGCTTCTTTATATTCTGGAGTTCCCATCATAGGATCGTAACAAGACACGTAATGCATCAAATTCTGTTCAGGATCGCCTGATCCATTGAAAATAGGGAATACAGGGTTCCCAAAACTTGATGGGGGAGGGATTGAATCTACCCATTCAGGGTAATCTCTCTTTTCTGGTTGAACCTGCGCACGCTTCCCTTCCATAGTCTCTAACTGAGTTGTTAATGACTCAATGGTAGTTATTAACTTTTGAGAAACATTCGGTTGAACTTGTACTTGGGCAGGTGCAATAATTGGAATATGGACAGGTATGGTGGCTGGTACTGCAACTGATGGTAGCACCACCGATTGTTGTTGCACTTGACCCATAGGATTAGACCTGTGAGGGTGTACTAATAGAGAAGGATATTATTGATCCATCTCAGTAGCTGCAACAAACTCCCTTGGATGACTGACTCCAGCACGTTTAGGAAGAAGACTACCCTGAAGTAGTTCTTCATTCAACCTTCTTAATTCCTTCATTTCTTCCTCTTTTTGTGCAAATCTTTTCTCTAGTGAGAGCGATTGGACTTCTCCAGAGGAAGGGTATGTAACTTGGTTCTTTCCTTTTCCCTTGTTTGATCCCTTTTGGAGAGGGGGAAGTGGGTTATTTGAAGGAACACCCAGATTCTGGGTAAACCTTTGATTTCATGTATGTACACCTTCTTCATTTGTGTCTGTGCGTATAACTTCTTGAGCCGGAACCTCTTTATCTGAGTCCCCTGAGTGAGCCTCATGTTCCGGAGGATTAGAAACAATGGCATTAATGACATTAATTGATGCATAACACATCGCATCTCTTTTATCAGCATTTCTGTGATATTGTCTTTTGTCATGCCCCTGATGAGACATTGTCTTTGTTGATTTGATCCCTCAGGAACTTCTTGGAAAACCATAATTTAGAGAGAATATCCTAATAATTTGGCTCTTCTTTCCTCATGTGGCTTCTTCCCTAATCGAGAGAAGACCAACTTTCGCTAAGGAGGGGATTAATGATTTGAAAAAGTCCCCAGTCTAGTGGACTGGGGTTGTTTCTGCTGTCTTTGCTCAACTCCTCGAATCCTATTTGTTGATTCTGAGGGTTGGTTTAAAAGAGTCCCCAGTCTGGAAAGCCGGGGTGGCTCTTGACATGCTATGTCTGATACTTTCTTAAAAGCTTTCCTGATTTTGTGGACTTTAGTCCGGAAATTATCTAGATTCATCAATCGACATCCACTTTTATCACTCGGATCAAAAGATCATTGGATGATTTCTGACACTTCTGTCACTTGATGATGTGCTTGGTCCATACGAGAGGCCTATTCAATATTCTCATTCGCTGATGCATGATTAATTCAACAACTTGTTCTCTGTATTCTTGATTTTGAGAGGAACTAGTTGAAGCATGTTCTTAGGCAAGCCTTTGATTACAAACAAAACCCATTGACTTTGGCCGGCCATGGGCAATAACATTGCATGAAACCATTTTCTGCGGGCTTTGCTAATTGGAGAGTACAGTGAAATGTAGTGCTCCATGAACACCCCATCCTATGACATGAATACTAGATGGGGCATTGGAAATTAACTGGCACAACCTTCTTAGTGCGCCAAGGCATGAACGTTGAAGGGCTCTCTGCTGCTTTTCAGCCTTCAGATATCAAGAGACTGATAGAGATGCCCAGTCAATTTGACGTTGTAACCTTTCTATTATCTTAACATGATTTTCATATTCATCATAAGATAATACTTTCTTTTTCAACTGACAAATAGTTTTCCATATATTGAGATGAATGTCATCAATCCCATCTTCCGTCAACATCTCTGGAATGTCATACTGAGAGTCAGCCAAAGGCCAAAACATGACTGGCACTTCACCTTTCATCAGTTGTTTCCTCATATTCATCACTTCCTCTTTATCATTCAATGAAGATTCTTCTACTTGATTTGACCAGAGCTGGTGCTTCCTTTTGCTTCATCAGATTCAACAGGATTGGTAGAGAATTCACTGATCAAACTGAAAGATGAATGACCTGGGGATGGTTTGGAAAATGACCTACACCCCAGGCTATCTTCTGATTGAGAAATTATTTCACCTGCTAGCGATGAAGCATCAGACATGACTGGTTTCGCATTTTCAAGTGCCTCGAGATAAGAGGGCTTTCTCGGCACTACATTGTCCACTGGAGAATTTTCTGGGCAATGTGCATCACTACTGCAGAGAGGACTTTCGCAGCGAAATTAATCATCATGGGGAGGACCACCATGGTGGGTTACAGCAAAAGATGAAATCTCTTACTCCTTGGTCTTCTGGCCACACAGAGGGTTATTGTAGCTCTCATCTGAAGATGAAACTTCAAGATCGACCAAACTGTCATGAAGCAAGCCTTCATGAGGAAGTGTCTGTTGAAGACCTTCGGAATTAATGTTCCCACTATTGGGAACTGAGGGAGTAGAATCTTGAGTTCCAAAAGATAATTGTCTGAGGGATTCAATAACTCCAGCATCGAGTAAGGCCTTGTTACAGATTGGCCTTTGATTTCTTGACTGTGTTGGGCGGGTCTTCTTTTTGGACACCTTCTTACTCACCTTAGAAACCACTTGTTGATGAAAGTGGCTACTCTGAGCAGGTGTATGTGCCTGATCAGGGGAGATGGCCAGGTTAGGCTGACAATCTCCACTCAAATCAGGTGTATGTTCCTAACTTGGTTGTCCGTATGATATGGGGGAGTACGCCCCACAACCCTCTTGGACTGGAATAGATGTGTGTGTTTGTTCCTGAGTGATCTGTTGATGAGTCACTCCACTAGTAGGGATATATTTATGTGTCTTTTCCTGAGATACTGCTGAAGCTGTTATAATATCCTGGCAGGCATCCAGAATATGAGCAGGGATTTTCTTCTGCTCTTTCACCATTAACAGAATGTGCTTGGTGACTTCAGTTTCCGGAATGGGGATATACGTCCATTCTGTGCTTGGATCAGGTGTATGTTCCTGCTTCTGTCCTCTTTTTCCTGTCAGTGAATCCTGACAGTACTCAAGTGTGGGGGCAAAGAATTGAGTCTGCCTCCTGTTTGTCACCGGAGCTTTCCGACTGACTTCTCCTGGTGCTACCAAATGAGACTGTTGGTAGGCTTGATCAATACTAGCAGGTGTATGTGCCTGCTAATTGTACTTCGCCGAACGTGGTTGATAAGATCCATTATATGTAGTCAGACGAGCCTGCTAACTAGCTGATTATGTAAAAACAAGTGTATGTTCCTGCCTATAGTACTCCACCGGAATTGCCTGGCGGGATTGGCGTGCTGCTGCCAGACGAGTCTGCTGGACAGCGGTATTAAAATGGACGGGTGTATGTGCCCGCTCGTTGTTTTCCACCAAGTTAGGTTGGTGGACTTCTCCAGAGATGGCAGAGATAAGAACCAGCTCACTGTTGACCGGATTTCGCCTCTGGCGGTTCGTCTTGCCTGCTCGGGTTCGAGGAACCTAAGCCGAACGCCTGGAGTCGATACCCTCATCATGTTGAGGGCGCACTACCACACGAGTTTGGCGGTGATTTTTGATAGGATCCCTTGGGAAGAACTCCTGTTTCTTTGAATTAAGGCCCTGAGAGACCTGCTCATTCACCTCCCCAGAATATGGGAGGGACTGGTGATTGCGTTTTGGGGATAACGACCCGAAACGGTTGGAGATGGTGGTTGGCACCACCTGCTTCTTAATCACTGGTCGTCGTTGTCTGGACGACCGGTGTGAGTTGTTCACTTGGAGGGATTATCGGGCAGCCTCCAGAGTTGGAATGGTACCGTGTTGACGGTACTCCTTAACCAGCGCATTTGATACCCAGCGTTGAAGACGCTGAGTAGGTGATGTCGTCCTCAGAGTGGATGACGATCCAGCAGAAGTAGCAGCAGTGGCATTCTCAGCAAAGGTTTTCACAGCAGACGTATTCATGGGTGTGAACTTAATAGAAGCCATTTTGGAAATGCATAAGATCTTGGAAAAGAGTGCATGTTTGATATAACAGACATAATCAAGATAAGTCCAGCCACTACATCTTTTGGATGAGCAAATATGTTATTGATTGTTTTGTTGGCCCTCTCATTGAGTTTAAATAGGGGCCTAACAAATAAGAAAAACGTCATTTTAACTTGGTTAAGGATTCACGTCGGGTTCACCATTTTTTTGTTTCCTCTGGAATGGGGGATGATCTCATTGATTTAAGATTCAAACATTCCAAGCTGTTTCTAACGAGTTTGTTTGTAGAACCGGAAACATCCAATGATTCCATATCCATTTGAACCTACTTTCCAAAGGTAGGCGCTCATTATTTGTGGACTGATGAGGCTTAGGAATTTGCATTGGTTGAGAGGATGGGAGGTCGGACTCATCACACCTTTTTAAGGGGAATTATTGTCTACTCTGAGACTCTCTTTATAGATTTAAGTTATGTCCGTGCATCCTTATTACATTACCAAGTATAAAATGAGCTTTCCTTTAGATCTGAAAATCAATGATTGATATGTAGGAAATTTAGAGAATCTTTTATATGTATTCGAGGTTCTTCATTGATAGAGAATCATCTGTATTTGTTTAGAGATTCTTATCCAATGGTATCCTTCAATACATGAAAGTCTCTTGGTCATTATGATGACCATACTGGTTTTAAAGCCACTCAGTGGGGCACTTGAAGTTTATTGTCATTCAGAAGGACATTGATTATTTCAAAGTTGGGATCGTACCCGTAGATGGGCTACCTACGTATCCTTTGTTTTGGAAAAGGAATCAGAACCCACGTAGTTCAAGTAAGAAAGTATGATGTTTATGATTGATGGCTCAAAGAAAGATGTCATAATTACTTTTACACTCTAAGCTCACATGAGTCATGCTCGGTGTGAGAAACAAGAGGTATTGGTAAAACCAGACAATTGTTCCATGAAAGATGCAATCATAAGAAATGATGTGGGGCTTATGTATGTATGACTGCCTAAATAGATGAGGATTAAGATTTACTTCAGGGAAGAAATCCAGGAATAGGGTCCATAAAGGTATATGTGCTTCATGGAGATTTGGATACTCTAATCTTGGGGCTTACTTCTAAGGAAGATTCCCAAGTTAGGAGGGGACTTATGATTGAGTTTTACTCCTGATAAGGAAGCCCAGATCAAAAGGAAATTAAGACTGGTTAAGAGAAATTAAGGCTAGGGCTTACTCCTGAGAAGAAGGCACAGGTTAAGGGATTTGAAAAATTAAGGGACTTGGGGCTTACTCCTAAGGAGGATGCCCATATTTGTAGATTTGAAACTGGGGTTTATTCCTAAAAAGGAAACCCAGGTTAAAGGAATTATGGTTGGGGCTTACTCCTGAGGAGGATGCCCATATTTGGGAACTTTAAGACTGAGGCTTATTCCTGAAAAGGAAGCTCAGGTTAAAGGAATTGTGGTTGGGGCTTACTCCTGAGGAGGATGCCCATATTAGGGGACCTGGGGCTTATTCCTGAAAAGGAGGCCTAGATTAAGGGAAATTAAGACTGGGGCTTACTCCTGAAAAGGAGGCCCAAATTTAGGGAAATTATGACTGGGGATTACTCCTAAGGAGGATTCCCATATTAATGAGGACTTGGGGCTTACTCCTAAGGAGGATGCCTATATATAGGGTTCTCTCATCTCAAAGGATGAGGTTGAATGAATGAAATCTCTAATTTTAGTGACATAAAGATGTGTAAATCACTAGGTTTTGAGAGATGTTTCACGGAATTCCTTTCGGATAAGGAAGTCAATCAAGAAAACATGTCATAAATGGCTTTGAAGAGTGTCTTGAAGACTGAATCTTGAATAGGAGAGGTGGAATGGCATAAGAGGGGTTAAATGGGCAGGAAGGGCACCCAAAAATAGAAGGGCGCGCAAGTCCTGGTAGGCGTGCAGGTACTGCGTGGACGCGCAAGTCCTGGTCGCGCAAGTATACCTGCGCGGCACATGGGTACTTGCGCGATTTTCAGCCCTTAGGGTAATACTTAGGCGATCCTTGACCAAAGCCTTTAGATTTATCCCGAGGTACTTCCAGAAGAGTGGCGCGCAGGTTTCAATTAGTAGGTAAGGAGGTGCGCAAGTGTGTCCATTTCCCTTAAGGGTAAAACACTTAGGCGCGCAAGTGTTATTGAATTCTAACACTTAGACCTTATTCCTCTTGTTTAGATCTTCCATTCTAGGTAAATAATTACCTTAGAAGTGTTCGGAAGACCTGAAGAAGAGACTTGGGCGTTCAAAGCTCTGTATATGAATTCTGGAAAAAATCCTCTTGAAATGGGGGGCCCACCGGGGGTATTTATAGGCTGGAGAAGACCCCGGGCAGTTTTCAAAGAGGGCGCGTAAGTCACTTGTGTGACCATTAGGCGACGCGCAAGTGTACTTGCACGACAGTAAGGTAACTTGCGCGACCCAAGGTCCTTTGACTCCTTTTTCATTCCTTTGTCAATTTTTGATGTTTTCTGATAAAACACTATTTTATTGAATATTTTATTGATAATAAATGATATAATTTCCTCACATTGTGTTAAATATGTTTATTTATAAAATATTTGGGATTAGATCATTCATTTGAATATTTGATGAAAATTCCAGTTTTACCCTTTATAGTTCACTGTAGTATTTCGAATATAAATATTTTTATATTTATTATTTGAATTTGAAATTTTGTAACAGTGTTCCTAACTTAATTATCTACAACTTTTATTCAGGACACTAGAGCTAAAGAGTTCATTTGTTTGTTGAAATTGGGCCATGAATTCAAAGTTGGGCTGGGCTCGCCAGAATGGAGAAGCTTCTGTATTTCGGCCATAACTCCTTCATATGGTCATGTATTGAGCCCAAATTTGGAAATGAGATAGAAGACAAATATCCTCACATTTGATCCTTCTGGAAGGCCGGCCAATTCATGCGTTTTGGTGGTCAAATGGGCGGTGAAAGTTGGCATAAAATATTTGGCTGAATTTCCACATTCACACTTGAAACCACTTGGAACCTCTCCTCCCCTCCCCTCTATAAATTGGAGTTTTTCTCATTTGGAGGGGTTGGGACGTGCATTGGGAAGTTGAGGGCAGAAGAGAAGTGGATCCACTCCAATTCTCCAACCATTTAAATAAGGGTAGCTCTTGAAGCAAGGATCCCTTCGACGGAGCCTTCTTCTTCTCCTTCATGTTGTAATGATTTTGTTTATGTAATAAACTTCTTTGTTCTTCTTTTATTTCTTCTCTTTTCTTCTGTTTTGTTTAAATTTATTCTTCTCTTAATCTTCCTAATTGGGCTGGAATTCTTGAGTAGAAGCGTTATTGGGTTATACCCATTTTAAACCTTTGCACATGCAAAACGCTTCTACGATGATTACGCCACCCATGGAAGAGTAGTCTTTTAGTAATCGATCTATCTTCTACCCTCTTCATTTAATTATTTTGAATCAATGAGCTACTGTAATTCACTTAATATGATCCATGAATTGTGTTTTTAAATTGTAAGAAACTAAGCAAGTAATTGAACAATGTACACAAAAACACGCGAGGTCGGGATTTTGTGTAAATTGTGAGAGCGTGATCTTAATCGGTAATACAAGACCACACGGGATAAATTTGTAGAGTTCAAATATAATCCCTAAACACAATTCATCCTCATTTCCAGAGTGGATATGTGCCTTAATTTACCACTGACCATAAGCTAATCTTAGAACATCAATCAAAGCAGGGTGCTGCGATTGCATGTTCCGAAGTTAGTCTAAGGTTAAATTCACTTCAATCTTCGTGGTAAAGTTAATTCTCGTAGGGTTCGTGATTTAACAAATTAAGGGATCATAATTAAGTGAATGTTAATTTAAATGATAATGATTAATAATAAAGTGAAGAGGTAGAGTTAGATCAATTACGCCTTTTAAAATAGATTTCTAAAAAAACATCTTCTTGTTGTGTCATTCTAATCGAAACTTCATTTCAAAATTAAAAAAAAAATGCAATCTTCTTCCAGCAAACTTCTTCTAGATTTATAAACTATAAACAACCACCCTCATACTTTCAAGTAGTGTTTTTATTCCCTTTTATTTTGTTTCTAGAATACCTCTGAAAAGTTGTTTTAATTCACTTCCTCCTTTGAGAGACGACCTTGGTCAGCCACTCTGCTGCACCTAAGTACCCCAAAATCACACTAATCATTTGAGGGCGCCCACGACAACGCTATATCATTTTCTTCAAAGGATGAATCAATTTGTGCTAAATCATTTCTCTTTCCATTCCTTTAAAAATGTGACGAAAAGGAGCGTCAACAATGTGTCATCTATCTATTGTGTCATATTTTTCTATCCATTTATATGTACACCGATAACATATGGTAGTGTTTTTTCCATAGGTCCCTCAAGTCTTACGGTCAAAGAGAATTTTTAGTAGGTCATTTGTTTGGTTTCTTTTATATTCTAAGGTGGAAAATCAACTCTAATATATTAGGTGTTATCTAAATAATTAATTCCAATCTAACACCAATTTTATTTTGATTATGTTATTTATTATTTATTTATGTTTTTTGTTTGAGCATGTTATCTATTCCTCATTGTATTATTTCTTTGTTAAATATATTTTATACCTAAGAATGCTTTCATGTTTCTTGTTTAGTGTCTTTCTTAATATTTTACTACCCAACAGACCATTTCTAGATCCCTAATTATTTTTTATTATGGAACTTATTATGATTTGGGTACCTAGTCATTCTACTTTTTCTTAATTGGTAATGTATTGATAGTGGAGAGTACTATAAGAGTAATGGTGGTTCGGTAGTAGTATAAGAGAAAGGTTGGTTTATCTTAATATGTATATCATATGTTTTCAATTGAATCCCCCTCTTCTTCCATGAGGAAAATGGTCTCTTCCATATTCTTACTATTTTTTAAAGTGATGACAATGCCACAATAAATTGGGTGGATTTTATCTTGTGAAAGAATTAATTTTTTCTCCCTTTCACTATTTATTTTTTCAAGCAGTACCACTTGATATTTGAAATTATTTATAAATGTTTGGGTGTTTTGGGAGAGTTGGTCAATTCCTGTATCCATCCTTGTGAAATTTAATTGAGTTTCCTGGATTTTTTCATTGGTTGTTTTGATGAATCTCTGTAATCTATCCTCACTTACTAAGAGTTTATCTTATATAACTTAAATATGTTCTAAAATCATCAATATTTTATGGTCATTCTCAATAGAATTTTGAAGATGTTCCCAATACCCACCTAATTATTCCATGTTTCCTAGGCCCGTCCGTGGTTCAGACATAGTAATGACCTATTTATACTCTAATATAGTAACGATTAGAATAGAGTAAGGTGGATGTCATATGCCCATAGGCGGGCACAAATATCTGGGCATAAGGAATCACCATTTAGAAACAATTTCGCTCACAAACAATTAATTAAAATAGTATCAAAAAATAAATAAAATTTTAGCCCGACCCATCCATACATCGGACGTCCATGTTGAAGGAAAAAAGAAATAAATATAAGCAACACGGTATAAAGGTGACAAAAATGAAAAGGGAGGGTAACTCTTCGACAAAGTCAATATCATACACGGGGAATTGCAGAATAAGAGTTCGTGAAAACCAAATGTAATGATAGAGGAGCGACCGCGGAAGCAGATGCAGCCGCGGCGGAAGGGTACGACGGACGATGTGGACGAACTGCTCCGGGAGGCGGAGGACGAGGCAGTCCTCCGCCTCTCCACCGCCCGTCTCTCCCACTCTGATAATCTACCCTCCGATCTTCGACGTCGATTCGAAGCCCTAAAATCCTCCGTTTCGCCCTCTCCTGCGGCCGGCCCTCTCCCCCCTCCTTCCCAGGCTGCCCGGACGGCAGATCCGCCACAACGCGCTGCCAGAACCGCTACGTCGACGGCGTCAACGAAGAAGGAAATCGGGGACGACGATCTTCTTGCTAGATTCGCAGCTCTCAAGGCCCCCATTGCTTCTTCTCCTCCCGCTGCTCCACATCTCGTACAACCGATGGGGCCAGTGCATTATCATCCTCATCAGCAGAAACAGCCCCGTGCAGAAGACGACGTTGACGAGGGCGAAGTAGCGAAGGTTATCGAGTGGGCCATGGACGCAGCTCGCCTCGATCCCTCGATCCCGACCGACGACGAGGACGACGACGAAGGGGAAGGGGAAGACGACGGCGATGATGAAGAGGAGGGCAAGAACGAAGAAGCCAAACAAGGAAGGGCGAAGGAGTTGAAAAAGAATCCATAAATTAGGGTTGATGGAAGCAACTAGGTTCAAATCGGATCGACGACGGCCCTCATCTTCAAGCTATCGGAGACGAGCGGTTTGCAAGATTCATCAACACTACAGTCATCTTTCTTCCAAATCATACCTCCCCTGTCAGCTGAGGGAACTAACACCGGTCTTGTATCCACCCTTGCTTCAAAACGCAGATGTCATGCTCTGAAACCCGGTAAGACTATGGAACTACTCTCCCAAAATTAAAAAAAAAAAAACATTTCTCTACAGAGTATTTGGAGTAAAGATATTGTATATCCTGTGATGCCAAGATTCTGTGCTCGCTGCTCCCTTCAAGGTCATTCGGTGCAAAATTGCAGGAAGAGACATCGAGGGTACCTTGGTCACCCTAACGATGGCTCGGAGGATGTGCCTAGTCCCGATAGTTCCCATGATGATTCAGAGAAGGTTTGTTCATCTTTGGGTAAAAATCTGGATTCAGTCTTCAGAAATGAATCTGTGGGGTCGAATTTACCAATGATACTAGGTGGTTCTTCTTGCTCAGCCTCGGTGCAAAGTACTTCGAATTTACCAATGATACTGGGTGGTTCTTCTTGCTCAGCCTCGGTGCAAAGTACTTGGAATTCTTTTTTTATAGCACCGCATATTTCCTTTATTTGTAATCACCCAACCTTTCAGGGTATCAAAATATACTGGGCGAAGTCTAACTGGATTTTATCCTTGCCGGGTTTAAAGGCTATTACATCCGTGCAGGATACCTTTCAGGGTATCAAAATATACTGGGCGAAGTCTAATTGGATTTTATCCTTGTCGGGTTTAAAGGCTATTACATCCGTGCAGGATACCTTGAATATCACAGCTGCTTCCACGGTTGAGCTTATTGAAGAAGGTCCATCTCTGAAGGAGTCAGGTGATCACATGCAAAATGGGATTGATAACAAAATACACAGGAATAGTGGTATTTGATCCCCACAAATTAAGAGGAAAGGAAGGGCTGTGAGGAGACGCTCTTATTCGGTTTCTCCCATAAAGTCTATTTCACCTGCAACCAATGGAGTGTGCACTAGGGCGAAACTTCGATCCATACAGGAGTTCTTATCCTCTAATCATAATATGACCAAGGAGCCTGGGGCCAAAACCAGGCCAACATTGTGGCAATGATTCCAATAATCATTTGGAACACTCGAGGCCTAGGAGCTCGGGTGAAGACAGATTTTTTAACCATGGAAATTAAGAAATATAAGGTTTGTATTATTGTTGTGCTGGAGCATAAACAGCATAAGTCAAAGATCAAGGATTTTTCCTAGAAACTCAGAATGCATGCGAGTATGCATGCTGACCAGAGAATCATCATATATGGATTTTCTGGAAAAGGGATATGTCAGTGGATCTGGTTAAAGCTGGAGATCAATATATTACAGTGAAAGTAAATACGAGCAGTGATTATCTTTTCATCTCATTCGTATATGGAAGTTGTGATGAGCAAAGGAGAGAAGGTCTATGGAAGGATTTGAATGACTTTGATTCGGAGGAATACCCATGGATTGTAGGCGGGGATTTTAATATTATTTTGGACCCAGCTGAGAAGAAAGGCAGGGGAGTTTTTCCACGTGTGGCCAGCACGAGTTTTGCTAGATTCATGGCAGGTAAGGGTCTTTTTGACATGGGTTATTATGGAGATCATTTTACATGGTGTAACAACCAAAAAGGTAGTCGTCGTCGTTGGAGTCATCTGGACCAGTGTTTGGCGAATGTGCAAGTTATCTCCAAGTTTCCCAATGCTAAAGTTGATCATCTTGTTCGTGGAGTCTCGGACCACTCACCTTTGCTGGTTTCTTTATCGCCTCGGCAGGATGGTCGTGAACGTTTTCGATTCTATGCTCATTGGGTTGGTTTGGATGGTTATCATCAGCTTGTTGATGCTAGTTGGAGGGAGTCTATTCAGAGATTTTCTTGGGTTGCTATTCACAACAAGTTGAGGCGGCTCAAACATAAATTACAAACCTGGGCGAAGGACATTCCTCCTGTTGACCAAGTCGTGGTTAATCTTAAACAGGAGGTTGAGTGGTTGGAACTAAGTCTAGAAGATGCATGGGATGATATGGTCTTTGAAGATCTTTCTATTAAGAAAAATATGATGGCAAAATTAATTCTGAAACAAGAGCGCATTGCTCGGGAAGGTTCGAGGGTGAAATGGCTTCATGAAGGGGATAGAAATTCAGCCTACTTTCATGCATGTATTAAAGAACGAAGACGGGTTGTTAAACCTAATATTCTTCTTGAAGATGGATCCTATTCGGATGACAGAAATGTGGTTGGAAATATGGCCTTTTCTGTTTTCAAAGATTTACTTGCAGGTCCTAACCAGAGTATGGCAGGTGGGTATCCTAGTGGGAATGCTGAACTTTTTGAGGTAATTCCTAACATGATGTCTGACTATGATAATGCTTTCTTGGAAGCGATTCCTAGTGAGAAGGAGATTTATGATGCTATGATGAACCTCAACCCGAAGAGTGCTCCGGGCCAGGATGGTTTTCCGGGTTCGTTCTATAGAGGGTCATGGGAGGTGATTAAGGATGATATAACTATGGCCATTCAAGACTTCTTCCGGGGTGGTTTAATTCCAAGGGTGGTGGGTGCAACAACTCTGGTTATGCCTCCAATGATCAAAGACCCATCTTCCATTCATGACTATAGGCCGGTAAGCATGTGTAATTTCCCTTATAAAATTTAATCGAGCATTATCAACTCACGGTTGTCCATGTATGTTCCTCTGTGGATATCTCTTGAGCAACATGGTTTTGTTAAAGGATGGTTTATTCAGGGAGCGGTGGGCTTGGCCCAAGAGATGATTCAGGATATTAACTTCAAAACACATGGATCCAATATGGCTTTAAAGTTGGATATGAATGAAGCGTATGACCGCATGGAATGAGGTTTTATCAATAGGGTGCTCAAAGGTATGAGTCTCTCCACTTGGGCTGCGGATATTATTTTTAGATGTTTTAGTTCTTCTTGGATGACAGTTTCTTTTATGGGAAAAACATATGGTTTTTTCAAAACTTCTCGTGGGCTTAGACAAGGGGACCCTATATCTCCGACCATCTTCATCCTCATGCAAGATCCCCTAAGCAGAATTATTAATAAAAAAATATCCACAGGAGAACTGCTGCCATACCGAAAGAAAATGAACCGGCCTTCGATATCTCATCCCATGTTTGCGGATGACACACTTATTTTTATGAATGCAAGTGGGAGATCGGTTGGTGTGTTATCTAACATCTTGGATGAATACTGTTTATGGAGTGGGCAGCTGATCAACAGATCCAAGAGTAATATATATATTTCAAACAAATGTGGAGACATACAGGCTTCTTCCTTGTGCAGTAGTCTGAATATGAGAAGGGGAACTTTTCCAATGGTTTATCTTGGATCTCCTATTACTCCTGGACGAATCCGAATTCGGGATTTTGATAGTATTGTTAACAAGATTGTAAGTCGTGTACTCAATTGGAAGAATCACTTCTTATCTTTTGGAGGTCGGATAACTCTAATTAACGGTGTTTTATCGGCCATCCCTATCCATGCATTCTCGACATGCAAGGTACCGAAGGGGGTTCTCTCTTATATTGACAAAGTACTGGAAAACTTTATTTGGGACGCGCAAACTGAGGGGAAGCGCCATTGGACTTCTTGGGCTAGACTGGTGAGACCTGTTTATGAGGGCAGAATCAATGTATGAAGTCTGACAGATAGTGTTCACTGCATGCTTGCAAGACTGGCGTGGGAAGTTGTGGAGGAACATACTCTTTGGGGAAAAATTATGTCTTATAAAGATGAAAGGTTTGCAGATAAGGTTAGAAATCATGGCTCTCCTTTATGGTTATTAATACATGACATGACACCAAAAATCAGACAACATTCTCGATGGATTATAGGAAGAGGGGATATATCTTTCTGGCATCAAAACTGGACTGGTTCGACAATTGGCTTTCTGGGATGTCCTGTCACTTTGATTTCTTTTCAGGAGGCTAGCATGTATTCAATATTCGTTAACGCTGTCCTGGATAAGGACCAACGGGAGGTTTTTGATCTCATTGATTTAAATTCCGACTCTGATAAATGTGTTTTTACTGCTTCTAGTTTTGGGAACTTTTCTACAAAGGACTTTCGCAGGATTTCTTTTCCTCAGGGACAGCAGGACTACTGGAATAATCTAATATGGTGTGACAGTATTCCAAACAAGTTAAAATTCCTCTTATGGAGGATAAGAAATCAGGCTGTACCCACCAATGACAATGTGAGGAAGATGGGTATCACTATTGTATCCAGATGCCATTGTTGCAAGGTATATAATGAGGAGAGTTCAGATCATTTTTTTTAAGGTGAGTGGGCTATGGCAATTTGGAGGTTCTTTGGCGAGTTCATTGGTTTTTTATCTTCTGAATTTATTGCTGCTTCTTTTCTTGAAAAATGGTTTCATGGTTCAATCTGCAAGGGCCCGGAAAAAGTGGCAAGATCGGTGGTTTTAAATGCTGGATGTTGGTGCATCTGGCAGGCCAGAAATAAGGCTAGATTTGAAGGAATTTCCTCCACATGGGATTCTGTTATCATGAGAACAAAATCCCTTTTAATTGATCTTGTTTACAGTATTAAAAATTGGTGTAATGCTCCTTCTTTGAGAGCCATGCAGGTGAATGCGGTGGGTGTGCAGCAGTCACGTCCTGGGATAAGAGGTAAATGGGTGCGCTGGTTACCGCCTATTATGGGGTTCAAACTTAACTTTGATGGTTCATGTATTTCGGGTATTATGCGTGGTGGTGGAGTGGTTAGGGACTACAGGGGAAGTGTTCTGCTGGTTTTTTCTGCATATTATGGGAGGGGAATCTCCATCCAAGCAGAGGCAAAGGCTATGTATTCGGGTCTTAGACTGTGTGCTCAGAAGGAGATTTCTTAGAATCATATTGAAACAGACTCTGGTAATACATGATTGCATGCAGGGAAAAATCTCTCCTCCTTGGTCGATAGCCTATATCATTAGGAGGTGTCGTTCCAGCTTCAGCAGCAGCAACATCCAGGTGGTGCACACATGGTGTGAAGGTAATAAGGTGGCCGACTATTTTGCTTCCTTGGCGGCGGAAGAACAAGGTACTTACATTAAATGTTTCCCAAATTCCCATCTTATTGAACATGAGGGAGTGAATTTGATTAGGGGAGACTAGCTTGGTCTGCACTACTTTAGACCTCCCTAAGCTTGTATCTTTAGCCTTGCCCGCAGATTTTTTGTGGGTGTTCTTTCCTCTTTTTAATAAAAAATCAATCGATGATGATGATGACAAAAATGAAACACGCTAATTAATCTCTCCACTACCCCGATCTCCCTCCACTACAAAGAAAATAGCATAGCCGCCTCCAGTTCCTTTTCTATAGCACCCCCAGTTTGAGGTATGTAACATTTTTTATGCCTTTTTATGTGTTTAAAGTGCATGAGACGAGTTGAGAAGAGGTTGGTAGAGTTTGGAATGATTTTGAATAAGTTTGTAGGCTTTTCTTAGGAAGCACGGTTTGAGCACGATTAGGGGAAACCATGTGGGTTCTCCAGGAAACCGTGCAGGGGGAGATAGTAGGCTTCGCACAGCCTGCGCACGGTTTGCCAAACTGTGTGAGGCAACCATGCGGACCCTTGCTCTCAAGGCAGTAGCGTGCGCACGGTTAGCGCACGGTTTGCCAAACCGTGTAGGCTAACCGTGCGGCCACCTAAAAATAGGGTTTTAAAACCTGAGTTCACTCAGTCTTGCCTCATCCCTCTCCAAATCCTCTCCCACTCGAGCCTCACTCGGGATTTCAGGTTCTCCGGGGTTGAGGGTGCTCTCCCACTCATTTTGAAAGCGTTTTGAAGAGGTTTCTTGGTGGATTGAAGGTGGTTTCTCCTGGGTAAGTCTCTCCTCTTGGGTTCCTCGTGTTTTCCTCTAGATCTACATCTCCCTCTCTCTCGGTTTTCTAGATCTACACCCGTTGTGTGTAGATCTAGGGTTTTGGTTGCCTCAGATGTTAATTTTAAGGCTTGTGTATGTTAGGGAAGGAGATCTAGAGAGGTTTCGGTGGTGCGTTCGCCGGATTTGAGGTGTGATTGCTTGTGGGGTGATTTCTCAGGAACCCTAAAGGTAGATGTCTTCTCTCTCGACTCCACTTGGTTAGATTTAGTGGTTTGGTTACAATTACTTCTCTCTCGACTCCACTTGGTTAGAACTATTGGTTTGGTTACAATTAATTTGTGTTGCTTAAAAAATTAATTGTGTTGTTGATGTGCGAAATCGGATGGAAATCCCTTTGGTAATGGTTTGGGGGATTTTGGGGAAAAAGGGGCTTGTGGATAAATACTCTTGATGTGATTTTAAAATGGGATTTTAAAATGAGTTGTTTTGTTGGTTGATTTAGATGAATTGAGAAAATGGTTTTCAATAAAAAGGGTTGTTTTATTGAAATGGGGTTTGGCATGGAAAATGGTTAAAGGGTGTTTTCAATAAATGTTTGATTTATTGAAGTGGATTGGTATGTAACAGAAATGGTTGATTGCATGTTGTTGTGACCTTGATGGGTTATATGCTTGGTTGTGTTGGCTCGTTTGAATGTTGTGTGAAAATGGGCGAGAAGTACCACTATAAAAAGGGGATGGATAGTGGACGGAAGGGCCACCATCAAAAGCAAGTGGGTGGGAAGTACCACTTGGGTGGATTGATAATGGATGGGTTGGACAGGAAGTGCCACCATGATATGTTGTGTGCTTGGTTGGTGATGTTTGTAGATGGGGCTTGTGAGTGAAATATGAAAAAGGTAATCAGCTTGTTGCATGGTTAATTTGGCTTCCTTGTGTGACATGTTTGGCTTACCACATGATTGTTTGGCTTTCCTTGGGTTTACTTGGTTTGGGTAAGGTGGTTTGGTAAGGGTGTGTTTGACTTATGGTAATGGATGCACTTTTGATTATATTATATAAATAGTTTTATAAAAATGTGCTAACAGTTTTATCCTAGTGGCGTGTGTAGGGAAGTCATTTGGAGAAAACCTACTGAGTAGTTGTACTCACCCCCTGCTTTGGAACTTTTGTGTCTTTGCAGATGTTGTGTACCGTGACATGGGCAAAGGTAAGGCATCACCCTCCTATAGTGGTGCATTGTGATGTCTTGGTGGAACATAGAGCTCGGAGCTTGGTGTGGAGCTGTAATGGTGTCATGGCTCATGGTGTTTGTTGTTTAGTTTCTACTTTGTACTCTGATGTTTTGTGGACATGTTTAGTTGGATGGTTTTGGGGTTTGTGATGGAATTGTTAGTATCACATGGTCGGGTTTGAAAGTGCATGCATATTTAGTTGTTGGTTTGGTTGGTTTTGTCTTAAGGGCAAATCGTTCCCCACTGTTCTTTGAAGCCCTCAGCATTTATTGCCAGCCTTTGGCGCCTTGGGAACGTCACTTAAAGCTAAGTAACTCTCACTGCCTCCTTAAGACAATGAGGTAGGGGTGGAGTGTTACAAGTGGTATCATCTTGTTCGGTCCTTTGGAGTTGATTCTCGGATTTGGAGTTGACATTCGTTGTGGTATATTCCTTGAGTCGGGTTGGTATCAAGGCATAGGAATGTTGGAACTTGGAATGTATAGCATAAAAGGACATAGCTAACCCTTTTATGTTGAACTTCAAGTTACCAGGGAGTTGGGTACATAAGTGTTTTGGAGACACTAATAGGCATTGGATTCTCATTGTCGTGGGTGTAGCCAATGAGATGTGCATGGAATATATGGTATAAATGACTTCCCTCTAGGATGCATATTGCATTGGGCATAATGATTTATAGGCTAAATTGAGAAATGGTTTTTTTTTTCAACTGTGTGAGATGGTAATGTGAATAAACTTGGTATTTTGAAAATGGTTTGACTTTCAAAAACGGTGAAACATGAAAATGTGGAAAAGGTGGAAAGCCTCGTTGTGATAGTGTTGTGTAATGCGATGTGAAATGGGAATTCTTGATGTCTACAGAAGTGAGACTCATGGTTGTTTGTTTTCTGTTTATAGATATGGCACCAGGTAGGCGTCATAGAGACCAACTAGAAGTGGCTGATGAGAATGTGGTTGCACCTGAGCCCTAGGTGAACCAGCAGTTAGTGCAAAGTATAATGAAAGCTTTCCAAGCTGTGGATAGTGGAAATAAAGCGGATGAACCAAGGCATGTGGATCACGCGGTTCAGTTTCATAAGAAAAATCCACCCATCTTTAGGGGTGATTCGGACCCGGAAAGGGCAGAGGCATGGCTATCTAGAATAAACAGAATTTTAAAATTCTTGGGGATGCTGGTAGAGCTGAAAGTAAGGCTAGAAACGTATAAGCTAGAGGATCTTGCTCTTCAGTGGTGGGAGTTGGTAGTCCAAGCGGGGACAGACCATGGTATGACGTGGTAAGGCTTTGAGGAATTTTTTAATAAACAATTCTACCCACATACGTTTAGAATTCAGCGCACAACTGATTTCTTCAGTCTGAAGTAAGAGCATATGTCTGTGACGGAGTATGCAGCTAAGTTTATGAACTTAGTGAGATTTTCACTCGAGGTGGCAGGTAGTACATCGTTGAAATCTCATATCTTCGAAGATGGTTTGAGGCAAGAGATTCGTTCAAAAATAGCAGTGTTGTGTATCGGTGATTACACAGAGATGGTGAATCGAGCATCGGTGGCTGAGCGGGATCTGTTGGGAGCTCCGGGCGGAGGAAGCATGGTGGTACCCATGGGGAATAATGGTAACTCTAACGTTGGGTTCAAGTGGAGGAGGGACACTTATTCCCAGGGCAGGGGTATGGCACATAATCCGACGGTAGGATCAGTGAATCTTCCTCCGAAGCCCCAGAGCAAACCGGGATGTTTTCAATTTGTCTCCATAGCGCACATTGATCGCGTTGTCGTGACACATCAAATTGATTATATTTTTAAGGTTGATTTATAGTCTAGGGAAGACCCTAGGTCATCTCTCAAGGAGTGTTGGTAGGTTTAGAGTGTGTATTTTTAATAAAAATGACTAAGAGAGGGGGTGATTTTGAAAACAGTTTAAAACAATGACTTAGTTGAAATAGCTTAAAAGATGAGTGACCAAGTGGATTTTGAGAAATATGAGATAAAAGGGTCGATGTGATTTCACTACACACATATCAAGTTCATTTTTCATAGAGATTCATCTCAGGTTTAGAGTAATTCTTTGGTTGGAGTTAATTGGAATCCCAATTAATTCCTAAGCTTTTATTTCAATGCTTTAAGGACCCAACCTTGACGTAACAATCGTATTGTCAAGGTCCAGTACTTATGCATGGAATAAGAGCTTCCAAAGCATATTGAAATCTCAATAAGGTGGGTATGAAAAGAATTCTTGTGATGTCCAATCAGAACAACACAAGTCACGCACTCAAAACCTCACACCGATCGGTTAGAAATTAAGAGCATAACACTCACATGCATCAAATCAAGCATTCAAATCTGAAATAAAATAAGATACATGGAATGACATGTTTAAACACCCAAATTACTCCAAACCAGTAGCTAATGTATGCATCGGAACTCCCTTGACATGTGTGTAGCTCCCTCACAACGAACACCCAACTTTTAGCTCAACATCGGGAGGAGGAGGAAGCTCGGGTTGAACTCCTTCTTCATTGTTGATCCCCCTATGAGGATAGGGCCCTCCAAAACCTCCAAGGTGATTAGGAGACTCCTCTAGGAATCCAAATTGGCAGCACTTCACTCCTTGTCCGAACTTACAAATGAGGAGCCCAAGGTGCCCTTTTATAGGAAATGTGGGAGGTGGTTTTGGGCACACAGATTTCATCAATCCACTTGCACGACACGTTTCGGCCTTCAGAAAGTCTTATCTCGCTTTGGAGAAAATAGAAAAGTTGTAGCCCTACCTCTTGACTGTCTCCACCGAAAGTTTGGCACCGTTTGGACAACTACAGCTCAAGATATTGATAAAATACATAATACCTCATTTGACTTGGTCCAAATTCGGTGGCTTGGACAGATCAGTTCGGATGGACCCCATACAAGCCGAATCAGGATTGGGTTCCTTAATATGAAATTTAGCATATTGAAATTTGGACAGGCCCACAAAATTTCAGCCCATTTGGATGCACTAATTTTGTGTAATATTCAAAACAGTGGACAAATGTCCATGGATCCATGTAATTTTGGCCTGTTTTTCTTTCACTTCATCAAGGGTCCTCCAAATCACCTCTACCTACATTGTAATTTTCAAAACAAGTATCATTGACCTATTTAACAGTGATAAACACAAAATTATTGAATCAAACATGAAGCACAATTTGATAATATTTTTATAATTTTTAATACAAAATATGTTTAGCACAGCGGTGTAAGGGTGAAAATGAAACAGTGAATCGTGGTACGATCACACCCCCACACCTAAACATTTGCACTCCTGGGCAAGGTCACATATCCAAATACAATGATGCACATATATATATATATTTACAACATCCTAAAAATTTAGCATTTGAGGGAATTTTATTTAAAGTAAATTGATCAATGCACGAATCACACCAAGGAGTTCTTCCTAGTGAAAATAGAAAAAGATGTCTCATAAATCATATCATAGAGAAATTCAAAAAGGTTCATGATACCCAATTGAGAAAGGAATTCAGAAGTAAAGCGTGACACTAACTCTCCATGTGTGTGTGTGAAAACCATTCCATGCTATTCTTTCCACTTTCTATCCAATAAATATATGTTATTTTAACATTTTTCAGCTTAAATGATTTTGTCACCGAACCTGTCCTACATCCTTTGCAATCATATTTCAAGACCCACTCATTTAAGCATTCCCAGAAGTCAAACCATAAGCTCCTGACCTAGATATCCCCATATGTTGCACATTTCATCACTCCCCTCATTTTTTTTTGAAGTTGCAATTGGAACAAATCTCACACTCATATCTCAACCCTTGTTTGATCTCCTCACGACATTAATTGCAATAGTTATAACACGATCAAAGGTTGAGGAGGAGTGGTTTTTGACCTGCCCAAGACACAACAATTTTTTTTTTGAGGACGTACAACAGTTGGACATTAGGTACACACGCATAGGTCAATCTGATACAGTAATGAAACAGATCGGATAAGGAACGAACGTATGGAAATATCATTTAAAGCTGAAAAATATTAACCCAACATATATTTACCTTATATTAAGTAAGAAATAATCACACTTTGTGGTTTGGTGCAATTTTTTTTGGAGATATTAGTGACACAGTTTTCCCAAAAACTACTCACACAATGGGCATCAATCATCTCAAAGGTTTCACATAGATACGACCATTTATATCATTGACAGAAAACCAATTCACTAAAAATCACTCCCTGATGTTAAATTCATACAAATATTCTTTTTAGCCTTCGTTATGGTATTTTTACTTTCCCCACTTTATGGTCTTCAAATCATGGAACTTCGAAATTGTTGATGGAGAAAAATGAAAATACCATAAAGAAGGCCAAAAAGAGAAAACAAAAGGAGAAAACAATGAAAATTCCTAACTATCCCAGGAATGTATCCACCCCCCACACCTAGAGAATGCAGTGTCCTCACTGTAATAAAAGAGACTGTGGGAAGGAAGGATAAAACCTGGTGAGTGTTATTCATAGACCGCTTCTTGAACATGGAGTTCCTCTATTGGGGACTCCGGAATGGCTTCATGGAAGTGCTTCAGCCGCTGCCCATTGACAGTGAAGGTTTGCTTGGTGTCTTCATTTTGAACCTGGACAACACCAAATGGAGAGACATTAGTAACAATGTAAGGTCTAAACCAACGGGAATGAAGCTTACCAGGGTGCAACTCCAGCCTTGCATTGTAGAGGAGGACCTTATGCCCGATGTGGAATTGACGATGAAGGATGAGACGGTCGTGGGCAGCCTTGGTTTCGCTCCTTATAAATTCGGGAGTTCTCATATGAATCTCTTCTCATTTCCTCCAACTCCTGAATCTGAAACTTCCTTTGAATACCTGCACCAGGAAGATTAGAATTGCATTGTTTAATGGACCAGTAGGCCCGGTGCTCTACCTCAACAGGGAGGTGACAACTCTTCCCAAAAACTAGCCGATATGGTGACATGCCAATTGGAGTTTTGAATGCAGTACGGTAAGCCCATAACGAATCATCGAGTCTAAGACTCCAGTCTTTTCTGTTTGGCTGAACCGTTTTCTCAAGAATCTGTTTTACCTCTCTATTTGATACTTCGACTTGACCATTTGTTTGTGGGTGATAAGCAGTAGACACTCGATGCCCAACCCCGTACCTGCGCAAAAGAGATTGCATTGTGCGGTTGCAGAAATGAGAACCCTGATCACTGATGATAAACCTAGATAATCCAAACCTACAGAATATTTGGGTTCTCAAAAATTCCACAACTGTCTTGGAATCATCTGTCCTCGTGGCTCGTGCCTCTACCCACTTTGAAACATAATCCACTGCCAGAAGAATGTAAAGGTTCCCAAATGAATTGGGGAATGGTCCCATAAAGTCAATGCCCCAAACATCAAAAATGTCATGGAAGAGCAAGGGTTGTTGGGGCATCTCATTTCTTTTAGAGACATTCCCCATTCTTTGACAGCGAGGACAAGATTTACAGAATTCATGGGCATCCCTAAACAATGTGGCCCAAAAGAGACCAGAATCTAAGACCTTGCGAGTAGTCCGTTGGGGACCAAAGTGGCCCCCACAAGCAAGTGTGTGGCAGAACCTAAGGACAGATTGAAACTCACTATCGGGAACACAACGCCTAATAACTTGATCACTACATGTGCGCCAGAGGTAGGGGTCATCCCAAATGTACCAACGAGACTCATGTTTTAGACGGTCAGCCTGGTTTTTGGTGAAATCAGCAGGAATGCAAGACACTGCCAAATAATTTACAATTTCAGCATACCAAGGAATAGCATCTTGCACTCGGTACAATTGCTCATCAGGAAACAATTCATTTATGGGAATACAAGGGGATGAGTCAATGTCTGTGGATGGGAGAATCCTACTGATATGGTCAGCAACCACATTCTCTGCTCCCTTTTTATCTCTAATTTCTAGATTGAATTCCTGAAGGAGGAGCATCTAACGAATGAGACGTGGTTTGGCTTCCGGTTTCTTTAGGAGATACCGGAGGGCTGCATGGTCTGAGAACACAATGACTTTGGACCCTAAAAGGCATGACCTGAATTTATCCAAGGCAAACACAATGGAAAGAAATCCTTTTTCAGTGGTGGTGTAGTTTGCTTGGGCAGGGTCCAAAGTACGTGAGGCATAGGCAATGACATGTGGAGCTCGATCGACCCTTTGTGACAAGACTGCCCCAACTGCATAGTTAGAGGCATCACACATGAGCTCAAATGGTAAATCCCACCGAGGTGGTTGGATTATCGGGGGTGACGTGAGACTCCATTTTAACTTATTGAAAGCTTCCTCACATTTTTTATCAAAAACAAATTCTTTTTCTTTTTGGAGTAATCGGGAGAGGGGGAGTGCAATTTTACTAAAGTCACAAATGAAACGAAGATAAAATCCAGCATGACCCAGGAAAGACCACACATCCCGAACATTTTTAGGGAATGGTAGGGAGGAAATGATATCTACTTTTGATTTGTCCACTTGGATACCTTCCCCAGAAATGACATGTCCCAAAACTATGCCTTGTCGCACCATGAAATGACATTTCTCATAATTTAATACGAGATTCTTTTCAATACAGCGACGTAGGACATAAGCAAGACTACTCAAACATTCATCAAAAGAGGATCCATAAATAGTAAAATCATCCATGAAAACTTCCATGCAATTCTCCAGGTAATCCGAAAAAATACTAACCATACATCGTTGGAAAGTACCTGGAGCATTGCACAGACCAAATGGCATCCTTCTATAAGCAGATGTACCAAAGGGGCAAGTAAAGGTTGTCTTTTCCTGATCCTCAGGGGCAGTATGGATCTGAAAGTATCCAAAATACCCATCAAGGAAACAGTAATGGGACTTCCCTGCTAGCCTCTCTAGCATCTGGTCAATGAATGGAAATGGGAAATGGTCCTTCCTAGTGTTTTGGTTTAGTCGGCGATAGTCTATACAGACACGCCAACTATTCTGCACACGAGTTGGAACCAATTCATTGTTTTCATTTTTAACTACAGTAAGGCCAGTTTTTTTAGGAACTACTTGAACGGGACTGACCAATTGGCTGTCAGAGATAGGGTAAATGATTCCAGCAGCCAACAATTTTGTTACTTCTTTTTTAACAACATCAAGTAGGTTTGGGTTCAGTCGACATTGTGACTGCCTCACTGGTTTAGCCTCATCATTTAATAAAATATGATGTGTACAAATTGATGGGCTAATGCCAGGAATGTCAGCAAGTGTCCATCCCAAAGCTTGTTTATACTTTCTCAAAAGATCAAGCAGTCGCAATTCATGCTCAGGAGGGAGTGAACTAGCAATGATGACGGGCAACTTGTTTCCATTCTCAAGATATGAGTATTTTAAATCTTGAGGCAGTTGTTTCAGTTCCAATTCTGGGGGATTTTGGATTGACGGAAGTGTGTGAAAGTGAGAAGTCACTGATCTCATCTAACTGCTCAATGGTAACATCCTCAGATGAGGAATGAGATTTTACAAGCTTAGCAGCATCATCGATGGTCATGTGATCCTCTGTGTTCAAGAAATCATCAATTAACAAACATGCATGACATTTCTCTAGACCGCTACAACAATCAATGCATGATTCATTACCTAACATTTCAATCAATGAAGAAAACTCAGAAAGGGGATCAGGTGAATGAAAATAAGTTGTTTCAGGGGAAGGGAGAACATCAATTGAATTGATAGAGAGAGAGAAGTGTTCTTCTGAGGGGTGCTTCATGGCATCAAGGATATTGAAGTGGACAATATTACCACCAAACTCCATAGATAATGTACCATTATGGACATTAATTATGGTTTTGGTGGTTTTCAAGAAAGGTCTCCCCAATATAATTGGGGCATGTCCATTCATCCTATCATCTTCCATTTTAAGCACGTAAAAATCAGCAGGAAAAATTAAATTTTGCACCCTCACAAGAACATCCTCTAACACACCAGAGGGGTGTGCTATACTCCGATTTGCTAGCTGAATGACAATACCAGTGGGCTTCAGTTCACCGAACTGCAATGAAGAGTAAATAGAGTGAGGCATCACATTAATAGAAGCACCCAAATCAAGCATAGCGTTGGAACATGAATACTCCCCTATGGTGCACGAAATCGAGAATGTCCCAGGATCATTGCACTTGGTAGGAAGTGATGACTCTATCAATGCTGAAACATTCCTCCCCAGGCTCACCTTCTCATCACAATGAAGCCTCCTTCGGTGTGTACACATCTCCTTCAGAAACTTGGCATATCTTGGAATTTGCTTCACAGCATCAATCAAAGGAATGTTAACCTGTACTTTCTTGAAAGTTTCCAAGATTTCTTTATCAAGTTCGGTTTCTTTTTATTTCCTAGGTTGGGCAGCCCTTTGAGGAAATGGAAGAGGAATGGTTGGGATAGGTGGCTCATCAACAACCACAGTCTTTCCTTTGGAAGGGCTTCTCTCAGGAAAATGGTTTTCTTCTCTTGGACCATTTTCAGCAGTTGGGATGGTGGTTTCCTTTGGATGGGAGGACTCTAATGGAGGGTTCATTTGGATTTTGAGTTGTGTCCCACTCCTAAGGGTGATGGAACTAACATTTCTTTTATCCCTAGGGTTTACTACTGGTTGAGATGGTAGTTTACCCGACCCATGACTTTGGATTTCCCCCACCGAGTTGGCAAGTTGGCCTAGTTGGGTCTTTAGGTCTTGTATAGCTGCTTGGGTGGTTTGTTGGAATTGGATATTATTGGTAGCCATTTGCTTCATCATATCTTCTAGGATAGGCTCGGTTTTTGGAGGGGGTGGTTGGAATGGCCTTTGGGGTGGTTGAGGATTTCTGGGTGGTGGTGGATGACTACTCTGACCCTGTTGGTTCCATTGCTGTTGAGGTTGGTTTGAATACCCCCCTTGCCTATAGGCTTGGTTGTCCTTCCATCCTTGGTTGGATGGATAGTATGATTCTTGCCTAAAGGGTTGGTTCAAGGGGCGTCCTGGAAATATTGCCTCACAACTCTCAGAAGTTTCTCTCAATTGAGGACATTGGTCATAATAGTGGGTGTCAGAAGAGCAGATTCCAAAATGGATGGGAGGAGGAGATTGATATTTCCCTTGGGAGAGAGCAAGTTGTCGTAGAAGGGTACTTACCTCTTCGAACTTCGTGTCCACCTTCTTCTCAAACTCAGTACTTTTCACCTCATGGACACCTCGAATGAGAACACTGGACCGTGTACCGAATTGTTGAGTGTTTTGTGCCATGTTCTCAATGAGGGTTCTTGCAGCAATTGGGGTCTTATCTACCAATGCACCGCCTGCAACAACATCAATAATATTTCGATCAATAGGAATCAAACCTTCATAAAAATATTGAATTAAAAGTTGATCACTTATTTGGTGGTGTGGGAAACTTGAACATAACCTTTTAAATCGTTCCCAATATTCATGAAGGGTTTCTCCTTGAGATTGTATTATCCCACATATTTCTTTCCTTATAGTTGCAGTTCGAGAGGCTGGGAAGTATTTTTCAAGAAAAAGGTGTTTCATGTCTGCCCAGCCCCTAATTGGTGAATTGACATAGTATAACCAATCTTTTGCAGTGTCTTCTAATGAAAATGGGAATGCCCTAAGTTTCACTTGTTCTTCATCCACATTAGCAGGTTTTAAGGTTGAACACACAGTATGAAATTCTTTTAAGTGCTTATGAGGATCTTCTCCAGGCAGTCCATGAAATCTTGGTAATAAATGAATTAAACCAGATTTTAGTTCAAAATTGGGTGCCTCGCCTTGTAATTGAATGTAAGTGGGTCGGATATCAACATCAGGTGAGGTTAGTTCTTTTAGTGTTCTATTATTTTCATCCATGTTATACAAGTTATGTTCAATTTTAACTTGGGTTTCAGAAGAATAAGAAGGATCAAGAATAATTTTAAGATGTGATGTCTCCTCCTTCAAAGTGTGGTCTTGTGTGTCTCGGTTTCGTTGATGTAGGATCCTCTCCGGTTCGGGTTCGAAAGTTTTTAGGTCTCCCGGAGTAGAACGCGTCATACAAAAAACCTAAACAATAAATAAATTAGAACACAAAAACAAATTCAAAGGTAGAAGATAAAACAAACAAATATTCACAAAAATTACAAAAATTTTATCAAAAACACGCACAAAAAACCAAAGCGCTCCCCGGAAACGACGCCAAAATTTGACCGCGTTGTCGTGACATGTCAAATTGATTATATTTTTAAGGTTGATTTATAGTCTAGGGAAGACCCTAGGTCATCTCTCAAGGAGCGTTGGTAGGTTTAGAGTGTGTATTTTTAATAAAAATGACTAAGAGAGGGGGTGGTTTTGAAAACAGTTTAAAACAATGACTTAGTTGAAATAGCTTAAAAGATGAGTGACCAAGTGGATTTTGAGAAATATGAGATAAAAGGGTCGATGTGATTTCACTACACACATATCAAGTTCATTGTTCATAGAGATTCATCTCAGGTTTAGAGTAATTCTTTGGTTGGAGTTAATTGGAATCCTGATTAATTCCTAAGCTTTTATTTCAATGCTTTAAGGACCCAACCTTGACGTAACAATCGTATTGTCAAGGTCCAGTACTTATGCATGGAATAAGAGCTTCCAAAGCATATTTAAATCTCAATAAGGTGGGTATGAAAAGGATTCTTGTGATGTCCAATCGGAACAACACAAGTCACGCACTCAAAACCTCACACTGATCAGTTAGAAATTAAGAGCATAACACTCACATGAATCAAATCAAGCATTCAAATCTAAAATAAAATAAGATACATGGAATGAAATGTTTAAACACCCAAATTACTCCAAACCAGTAGCTAATGTATACATCGGAACTCCCTTGACATGTGTGTAGCTCCCTTACAATGAACACCCAACTTTTAGCTCGACATCGGGAGGAGGAGGAAGCTCGGGTTGAACTCCTTCTTCATTGTTGATCCCCCTATGAGGATAGGGGCCTCCAGAACCTCCAAGGTGATTAGTAGACTCCTCTAGGACTTTAAATTGGCAGCACTTCACTCCTTGTCCGAACTTACAAATGAGGAGCCCAAGGTGCCCTTTTATAGGAAATGTGGGAGGTGGTTTTGGGCACACAGATTTCATCAATCCACTTTCACAACGCGTTTTGGCCTTCAGAAAGTCTTATCTCGCTTTGGAGAAAATATAAAAGTTGTATCCCTACCTCTTGACTGTCTCCACCGAAAGTTTGGCACCGTTTGGACAAATACAGCTCAAGATATTGATAAAATACAGAACACCTCATTTGACTTGATCCAAATTCGGTGGCTTGGACAGATCAGTTCGGATGGGCCCCATACAAGCCGAATCAGGATTGGGTTCCTTAATATGAAATTTATAATATTGAAATTTGGACAGACCCACAAAATTTCAGCCCATTTGGATGCACGGATTTTGTGTAATATTCAAAACAGTGGACAGATGTCCATGGATCCATGCAATTTTGGCCCGTTTTTCTTTCACTTCTTCAAGGGCCCTCCAAATCACCTCCACATACATTGTAATTTTCAAAACAAGTATCATTGACCTATTTAACAGTGATAAACACAAAATTATTGAATCAAACATGAAGCAAAATTTGATAATATTTTTATAATTTTTAATACAAAATATGTTTAGCACAGCGGTGTAGGGGTGAAAATGAAACAGTGAATCGTGGTACGATCACACATCAAGAGGGATTGTAAGGCACAACCTCGAGCATGTCACAATTGAAAGAATATGGGGAATATTCAGCGCTATTATCAAAATTCTCCAAGGTCGGGTGTGCATGACACTCCTCAGGGATCGCAGACATTGTATGCTTCGACGGGACGGGGACAACAACATACCCCTCGTCAGTAGAGAAAAGTCAGTTATGGTGATTCTCAGAACACCACAACTCTTCAACAGGGCGATAAAGAGCAGAGTGTGGCAACCAAGGCGTTGTTCGGAGCTGAGCAGGTTGTGGTGGATGATCAGTTGGGACCATCCACAGTGCGAGGTACTATTCTTTTAAATTCTACCTTGATGCAAGTACTGTTTGATACAGGTGCCTCACACTCTTTTATTGCTGCACATGTGGTTGAGTTGTTGGGTTTAAGGGTAGAAATAATGCCTTCGGTTTTGAAACTTCAAACTCCTCTGGGTCAAAGAGAGTGTCGAGCCTTCTTGTGTAGAGAATGTTGTATTGTTGTGGGCAAGGTTGAGCTAATGTAGAATTTATCAGTGCTTGAGATGGATGGGTATGATGTAATCCTGGGAATGGATTGACTGGCGGCGTTTAAGGCCCACATCGACTGTAATGCACGGACAATGGATTTTATGACACGCGATGGTGTTAGACATCTCTTTAGAGGAGAGAGGCATGAAAAGCAAGGTGCAACGGGTTTGTTGGCACTATTAGTGGGCACGTTATCCTATCATTTGGTTGTGTTGTCATTAGAATCAATAGAGGGTATTGAGCGGAGTGTTCTTCCAGTAATGCTGGATCAGTTCATGGATGTTTTTCCTGAAGAATTCTTTGGGTTACCTCCTATAAGAGAAGTGGAGTTTATCATTGATCTCCTTCTGGGGACCGATCCTATCTCACTTCCATCTTACCAGATGCACCTACTGAATTGCGGGAATTGAAAGTCCAGTTGGAAGAGCTAGAAAACAAAGGGTTTATCTAGCCTAGCACATCTCCATGGGCAACGCCGGTGTTGTTTGTGAAAAAGGTGGATGGAACTTTGAGGCTTTGTGTTGATTATCATTGACTTAACCAAGTTACGATAAAGAACAGATATCCACTTCCACAAATTGATGATTTGTTTGACCAGTTGAGGAGAGCCCAGTGGTTCTCCAAGATCGACCTGAGGTCAGGATATCATCAATTGTAGGTGAGAAAGGACGATATTCCTAAAACATCTTTCATATATAGATATGGCCATCATGAATATGTGGTTATGCCCTTTGGTTTAATGAATGCACCAGCGGTGTTCATGGAATTGATGAATCAGATATTTTAGAGATATCTGGATTCATTTTTGGTGGTGTTTGTAGACAATATTTTGGTGTATTCTAAGACAGGGGTGGATCATGAGCAGCACTTGGCGACAGTGCTGGGGATCTTGAGGGAAAATCGGTTGTATGCCAAATTGTCAAAGTGTGACTTTTGGATATAGGAAGTTCATTTTCTGGGCCATGTGATTTCTGAAAGGGACATTTCAGTGGATTTGGAAAAGATAGAGGTTGTTATCTCGTGGAAACCGCCAAAGAATGTGTTTGAGGTACGGAGTTTCCTCGGTCTAGTTGGGTATTATCGGCGTTTTGTTCATGATTTTTCATGTTTGGATTCACCGATGACAGCTTTGACAAGAAATAATGTTCCATTCTAGTGGAATGAACAGTGCCGGCAGTGTTTCGAAGAGCTAAAGGGTTGCCTTACATCAGCACCAATCTTGGTTTTTCCAGAACTAGGAAAAGGGTACGTAGTGTATTGTGATGCATCGGGATCAGGGTTGGGGTGCGTTCTCATGCAAGGTAATCATGTGGTTGCGTATGGCTCACAGTAAATGAGGGTGCATGATAAGAACTACCCAAATCATGATTTGGAATTGGTAGTAGTGGTCCATACTTTGAAAGTGTGGCGTCATTATCTCTTCGGTGAGAAATTCACGGTATATACAGATCATAAGAGCTTAAAGAACATTTTCTCACAAATGGATTTGAACTTGAGGCAAAGGAGATGGATGGAATATCTCCAGATGTTTGATTTTGACTTGATGTACACACCGGGTAAGGGAAATTCGGTGGTGGATGCATTAAGTAGAAAATCATATGCTTAGGTGGTGAAATGGGCATCAAACCAGTGGTAGTTGATGTCGGTTATATCTGACATGCGGTTGGAATGTGAGGACTAGGGCGATAGAGCGGTCTTCTTTTCGGTCTTGTTGATTCCTGACTTGGTTGCACTGGTTAAATAGGCACAGATATCTGATTCTGAGTGTGTGAGCATGAGGCCGAAACTCAATGGTGGGGAGACCATTGAGGGTTGGCAACTGAATGGAGATTCAGTTTTGTGTTTTCAGAATCAGATAGTTTTACTAATTGCTTGTCAGGAGGATCTTCTCAGGGCATATCATCATTCCAGGTGGGTTGTTCATCATGGAATTCAGAAAATGTATAAAGCGTTGAAGGCGCACTTCTGGTGGGATGGTATGAAAAGAAGGGTGGCTGAGTTTGTTTCGAGATGCTTGACTTGCCAGCAGGTCAAGGCAGAGCATCAGAGGCCAACGAGAATGTTGCAGTCTTTACCAATCCTTGTTTGGAAGTGGGAGCAAATAGTGATGGATTTTGTCACAAGTCTCCCAAGAACGGTCAGGAAGTACGATGCCATTTGGGTGATAGTGGATCGACTAACGAAGTTGGCCCATTTCATCCCGATTCGTGAATCTCATACGGTGGAGGATCTGTCCAAAATCTATATCTGGGAGGTGGTAAAGAAGCATGACATTCCAGTTTCAATTGTATCAGATAGAGATCTGAGGTTTACATCTCATTTTTGGAAATCCTTACAGCAAGCCCTTGGGACACAGTTGACTATGAGCACAGTGTATCACCCTCAGACAGATGGTCAATCCGAGAGGATGATACAAACTTTGGAGGATATGTTGCAGGCTTGTTTCATGGATTTTGGTGGCTCGTGGGAGGATCACTTGTCGTTGGTTGAGTTCTCGTATAATAAAAGTTATCATGCATCCATACATATGGCTCCGTTTGAAGCGTTGTATGGGCGGTCGTGTCGTTCTCCACTATACTGGGTAGAAACAAGTGAGTCCTCGATGGTTGGACTGAGCCTTGTCCAGGAGACTACAGAGAATATCAGGTTAATCAGGAGGAGAATAGAGATGGGACAGAGTCGTCAGAAATCGTATTCCGATCATCGTCGACGACCATTGTCATTCGAGGTGAGTGATCATGTTTTCTTGAGGATCTATCCTAGGTTGGTACATCGTCGGTTTGGGAAGCATGGAAAGTTATCTCCAAGGTATATTGGACCTTTTGAGATTCTTGAGCGGGTTGGTGAGGTGTCTTATCATTTGGCTTTGCCACCTAGGTTCAGTGCGGTGCACAATGTATTTCATGTGTCACAGTTGAAAAAGTATCAGCCGAATTTGGGCCATGTTATTCGATGGGATTATGTTAAGCTAGAGCCTGATGCTTCGTTGGTGCACGTGCCGGTGCGGGTTATGGACAGGTAAGAGAAATTCTTGTGGGGTAAAAGCATCAGTCTAGTTTGGGTTTTGTGGCAGCATGGCTAGGTCCAAGAGGAGGCTTGGGAGCGGGAGAAATAGATGGTCGAGAAATGGCCAGAGCTCTTTCGGCAAAAGGTGGGTTCACTACTTTTTGAGGACAAAAAGTCCAATGGTGGGGAGAATATAGCACCCCCAGTTTGAGGTATGTAGCCTTTGTTTATGCCTTTTTATGTGTTTAAAGTGCATGGGATGAGTTGAGAAGAGGTTGGGAGAGTTTGGAATGGTTTTGAATAAGCTTGGAGGATTTTCTTAGGAAGCATGGTTTGAGCACGGTGAGGGGAAACCATGCGGGTTCTCTAAGAAACCGTGCAGGGGGAGACACTAGGCTTCGCACGGCCTACGCATGGTTTTCCAAACCATGCGAGGCAACCGTGTGGACCCTTGCTCTCGAGGTCGTAGCGTGCACACGATTAGCGCACGGTTTTCCAAACCGTGTGGGCTAACCGTGCGACCAATTAAAAATAGGATTTTAAAACCCGGGTTCACTCGGGCTTGCCTCATCCCTCTCCAAATCCTCTCCCACTCAAGCCTCACTCGATATTTCAGGTTCTTAGGGGTTGAGGGTGCTCTCCCACTCATTTTGGAAGCATTTTGAAGAGGTTTCTTGGTGGATTGAAGGTGGTTTCTCCCATGTAAGTCTCTCCTCTTGGGTTCCATGTGTTTTCCTCTAGATCTACATCTCCCTCTCTCTCAGTTTTCTAGATCTAAACCCATTTTGTGTAGATATAGGGTTTTGGTTACCTCAGATATTAATTTTAAGGCTTGTGGATGTTAGGGAAGGAGATCAAGAGAGGTTTCGGTGGTGCGTTCTCTAGATTTGAGGTGCGATTTCTTGTGGGGTGATTTCTCAGGAACCTTAAATGTAGGTGGCTTCTCTCTCGACTCCACTTGGTTAGAACTAGTGGTTTGGTTACAATTACTTCTCTCTCGACTCCACTTGGTTATAACTAGTGGTTTGGTTACAATTAATTTGTGTTGCTTAAAAAATTAATTGTGTTTTTGATGTGTGAAATCGAATGGAAATCTCTTTAGTAATGGTTTGGGGGATTTTTGGGGAAAAGGGGCTTGTGGAGAAATGCTCTTGATGTGATTTTAAAATGGGATTTTAAAATGAGTTGTTTTGTTGGTTGATTTAGATGAACTGAGAAAATGGTTTTCAATAAAAAGGGTTGTTTTATTGAAATGGGGTTTGGCATGGAAAATGGTCAAAGGGTGTTTTCAATAAATGTTTGATTTATTGAAGTGGATTGGAATGTAATGAAAATGGTTGATTGCATGTTTTTGTGTCCTTGATGGGTTATATGCTCGGTTGTGTTGGCTCGTTTGAATGTTGTGTGGAAGTGGGCAAGAAGTACCACTATAAAAAAGGGATGGATAGTGGACGGAAGGGCCACCATCAAAAGAAAGTGGGCGGGAAGTACCACTTGAGTAGATTGGTAATGGATGGGTTGGATGGGAAGTTCCACCATGATATGTTGTGTGCTTGGTTGGTGATTTTTGTAGATGGGGATTGTGAGTGAAATATGAAAAAGGTAATCGACTTGTGGCATGGTTGATTTGGCTTCCTTGTGTGGCATGTTTGGCTTACGACATGATTGTTTGGATTTCACTAGGTTTACTTGGTTTGGGTAAGATGGCTTGGTAAGGGTGTGTTTGGATTATGGTAATGGATGCACTTGTGATTATTTTATATAAACTATTTTATATAAATGTGTTAACGGTTTTATCCTAGTGGCGTGTGTAGGGAAGTCATTTGGGGAAAACCTACTGAGTAGTTGTACTCACCCCCTACTTTGGAACTTTGGTGTCTTTGCAGATGTTGTGTACCGTGACGTGGGAAAAGGTAAGGCATCACCCTCCTTTAGTGGTGCATTGTGATGTCTTGGTGGATCTTGGAGCTCAGAGCTTGGTGTGGAGTTGTAGTGGTGTCATGGCTCGTGGTGTTTGTTGTTTAGTTTCCGCTTTGTACTCTGATGTTTTTTGGAAATGTTTAGTTGGATGGTTTTGGGGTTTGTGATGGAATTGTTAGTATCACATGGTTGGGTTTGAAAGTGCATGCATCTTTAGTTGTTGGTTTGGTTGTTTTTTTCTTAAGGTAAAATCGTTCCCCACTGTTCCTTGAAGCCCTCGGCATTTATTTCCAGCCTTTGGCGCTTTGGGAACATCGCTTAAGGATAAGTAACCCTCACTGCCTCCTCAAGCCAATGAGGTAGGGGCGGGGTGTTACACTTTCACCCCCCCTTTGTAGAATATAACTACCCTCCATCCATAGAAAGTGGTAAATTACCTAAGTGGTTGATGCGATAAATAAAATAAAATAAAAACTAAAGTACAACATACCTATCTCCTGTGACTATACATGTCACCACCCAATATATAAGAACCACAACTCCCCATGGGTCAAATCATGTTCCTGTAAGTAAGGGGGAAATGGATCCAAGTTTCAAAATGATACTATCAAATAGTAAATTCCTATTAATTAACAATTAATCTTCCTATTAATGGTATATAATCAGTTTGGATCGAGTTTCAACTCATTTTGGTTTTGTTCAATACAATTTTGTTTGGGAAATTTTCATTAGATTTAGTTTGTCCTGTTTTTTTATATTAGCTTGGAAAATTTCATTCATTTGGGTTCTAATAGATTTATTTTGATTAAATTTGGTTCATGTTAATTTGGTTTATTTTAGTTTATTTTATTTCATGTTGATTGCGTTCATGAGTCTTAGAACCTAGTACAATAATTTGAGAATTGGGATAAGCACAATAATTTGATAATTTGAGAAATGGAACCCTTAGGAATAGTCCTGAAATATTTGACATGTTAATCATGTTTAAATTTTTGGATAAGTACAATAATTTGGGAATTGGAACACTTAGGAATGTATGATGTGATAAAAATTCTACCATTGAAAGATATACATCTGAATGCTCAAAATCCCACTAACTCATTAAAATTCAATTAATGAAACCATTAAAACCATGGGTGATGTCTTGATTGGGGGAGAATAAGGTAGCCTTAACCTCATCTTTAAAGAGATAATCCATGAGCTTAGAGTTTTGAAAATATAATACCAAATTTGGAATAACATCCATCAGTTGAATGTTATCCTTGTAATCAGTAAACATGCATTTAAAATGATTTACTACTACAGATGCAATATCACTATCATTTGAGTAAAAAACACCCTATATGAAAATTGATGATATTAAAATTTTAACCTTCTTATCTTTTTAGAATATGTGAATGAATTCTTATTTTATGTCTCCATCCTTGAGGCACTCAAGATAGCTTCATTCCATGAGAATATAATAAAATCCTATAGTTTACACAATATGTGGACCTCCATTGAAAGCTTATATTCAGGACCTCTATTTTAACATTGAGTAGTATTTCTTCAATTAGTTTTATATCAATATACAAATCACTTGATTTTTTATGAGATCCTCTGAAAGGCATTTCTAATATCACAATTGTTCAATTTGATGACAAAAATTTCATTACACTAGGCTATAGTGATCCAGGTGTTATTTAATCTCAATATCCTGGGATGATTCTTGTCTAGTTTTATTAGTTATAGAAAAAAGGTATTGTGATTCAAGTTCACTCTAGGAAGAGTAGTACAAGTAATTGAGGAGAGAATATTATCACCAGAATATGTGATAAATGAATGTTCAATCATGCTATCTTGTCTCCTATTCACAGTCCATATAGACTAAGTGAATTTAGAACCTAGTATGTTGATTTAGTAAAGGAATTTTCTATTAACAAACCTATGAAAAGTATATAGTAGAAATATTGATTAAGTTGCTTCCAATCATCTCATTAGGTATTAGAAAATAGTTAAAATCCAGAAAAATAAGCCAAGATAAATCTGGTTGAGGATTGTTTATTTGATTCCAGAGTGCCTTTCACTTGATGTAACTTGGATTAACATAGATAATATAAACCATAAGGTAGTATCCATTGAAAAAAATATGAAATTTAATTTATCATTGAATCATTTAATATATAATAACCTTAAAATTATTTTGAATAGGGATCTAAAGAGTTTGAACAGAGATATCACAATTATTGCATGTGATAAATATATATCCCAAACTACTCCAATTAAAAAGAAATAACCATTCCAAAATAGTTTTGGTTTCTCAAATACAATCATTATTGACCTCTGTCCATTGATAATGTGCACGAGGGTTGAGAAGATTTTAGAAATATTCATCCCTCAACAATTACAAAAAAAATCATTTGGAAGAGGTGCTTCCCCTAATTTAGGGCCTCAATTGATTATCTTCTAGGGGATTAAACTTGTTACCTTAATCTTTCCTACCTCTCTTGGTATTCGATTTCAATCCAAGGATGGGATCATTTGATACAGCATACTCTAGTGCATGTTTTAGAAATATTTCATCTATATCTATACTATTTATCTTGATTAATGGATCCCTGAGAGGATATTTTAACTAGTAAAGGGTCTTTGAATAATTTTACCCTAATCATCAATCATTTTTGGGATGGTAAAGATTATCTTCATCGCTATATTCATCAAACCATCGGTGCATGTTTTAGTTCTGTTGTTAAGGTTTCTGTAACTTTTGTGTGCTAATACATATTTTCTATATGGATGAAATCTTGTTGTTTTGAAAGGATGATAGTAAAAACACCAATAGTATTCAAGTAATTTTACATAAATATGATTAGGTATCAAGACAAATGGTTAAATAGGGTAAATATAGTGTGATACTTGGAAATAGAATATCTAACCATAGGAAATATCACATCTCTCAGTTTCTTGGAATTAATTAAGGTTTTATGCTCTTCTACTATCTTGGTGCTAACCTATTTTTGCAGGAGGGTTAAGTCATATTATTTTGAAAATATTTTAAATAGAATTTTTAATCACCTTTCCTATTAGAATGGTAAATCCCTCTCATAAGTAGGAAGACTCTTTCTGATCAACTCACTTATTATATCACAATTTCAATTTTCATTTAGCATTTAAATGTGGTCTGAATCTCTACTATAATTTATGGAGACTAAAATTAAAATCATCCTATGGAATGGATATATACAAGAAAGGAAACCTGTAAATGTTTCATGGAATGATTATAGTAAACAGATGATTTACCCAAATATATGGTGGAGAGACATCCTCTGTGGTAATTTTAGAATTCATCACAATGTTTTATTGCTTCATTATTCCAATGTTAATCGAGATTTGTATATACATTTATGAAATGATCAATATTAACCTTCTTATCTTTTTCATTAATTTGATCTATCAATAGAGTCATGTTCATACCTAATCCTTATTTTATTATTATTATTATTATTACCAAACTATTATATATCAATTTTTTTAACACTAAGTATTCATTTAAAAAATCCTATATATAATTTTAAAATTTCAAACATACATATTTGATATTATTATTATATTATATTTTTACTTAATTTTTTCTTTCATTGTCATATAAATGGAAAGTTTCTCCATTGAAATTAATAAATATCAACATCACCAATAATTTAATAAAATGATAGTGTATAACAATAAATAGAACATTAAATAGGTATTTTATAACATTATAGAGTATTAAATGACAATGTATAATAATAGAAAATATTAAATGACAGTGTATAATAGTAGAAATTAAAGAAATGATAGTGTATAATAGTAGACAGTATTAAATGACATTATTTAACATTAAACATTAAAAAAATGACCATGTATAATAATATACAGTATTAAATGACATTTTATAATAGTAGAAATAAAGTATGCATTCATTTAAAAAAATAAAACCTTCAAGAGAGTAGATTAGTTATGAAAAATCTATTGGCATATTTTCTTTTCATTAAAAGAGACCCTTGATGATGCTATGAGTCTATTTGAAATAGGAAGGCATTGATTTTTGTGCAATATGTGATGAAATGGAATATCAAAGATCAGTGAAAATAAGAGAATATATATAAATTAATATACAATAAAAAACATTTCAGATTATAAATATACATACGGGTTGAAATTATAGTGTTAATAAATATAAATAGTCAAAACTTAACAACTACTTGTGGTTAGAGACACCAATTAGATAATCAAAGCTTAAAACCATAGTTATATCATCATATGTATAACTACCACAGAAAATAGGAAAGGGTTAAATATTCACATGGGTTTAATGGGGGTCTTGTACACTTCGTAAAATCACTTAAATTGAAAAACAGGCCATTAAAAACATAACAGTCATGATTCTGAGCTACTTTATTGATTTCTTTAAATCATTTAAAATCTCATTTTTAAACATCTCTTAAAAACCAACCATTTCAAAACATATTGAAATCCATTTAAAAAACACCTTGATTATCTAAAACAAATTGGGAATGAACATTTATCCCAAAACCTCCATGAGTTCAAACATCACCCTTTAATTTAATTCATGATCTAAATGGGGTAAAACCATTTGAAACCCTTACATTTCATTCAAAACAATTCTTGAAAACTTTTTAAAACAAATGGAATTTCAAGTATCACATGAAATTCCAAGTGATACCTTTGAGAAATTACTTTTAAAGCTTAAACATATTTGTAAATTTCAAATTCTATTTTCAAAGTCCATTTGAGAAATCTCATAAATGCACTGTGTGACCAGTCACACAAAATCATATTTAAAATGGGCCTTAAAATAGTAAAACCATTATCTTCCAAATAAATCTAAGATAAATACAACTTTTTACCATGTAAATACAATAACCTTAATTAAAACTATAATTTAATAATTAAAACATAAGTTCAAAACACCAAAAAATCAACGGTTTCAAAATTAAAAGGTAGGGCATGGGAAAACCTACCTTGAATCAATGATGCATGAACCAGAATGTATCTCCTCTAGTGGTGGATGTCCAAAAAACTAATAATAAACAACCATGAATCCTAAACACCAAAGAAACCACAAAAATAATATCAACCCCTTGAACAAGGGTTCGACCAAACCAAACATGACAATAGGGAAGGAGAAACCTGTAAGGAAACATGGAAAACTGAACTAGAGACCAAACCTTGGTGAGCCAACCATAAACCATGAAGGTCGCACTATAAACCCCCAAGGATTTGAGTTTTAATGGGGAGTACAGAAGCCGAAGTTCTAATGGAGGAATCAGAAGGAATCATGGCATCGAGGCAGGGTTTAAAATTTGAGTGGGATGAGCATAATAGATGACAGAGGAATCAGGGGATAAGGGGGTTGGTGGGGGGATATCATAGGGTTCATGCTGGGGATGAGTGTGATAGATAATCAAGGGAGAAGAGGGTTCATGGGAGAGATGAGGGTCTACGAGGGAGCGTAGAATTTGTGGGGGAGAGGCACACAGAGATGGGCCCAAAGGAATTGAAATATGAGGGATGGTATACCTATGGTTTATTTAAAACCATAAGGATAGATATATAAATTACATATATCCCAATGGTTTTTTTATACCATTTGTATAGGTGTGTGGGTATAGACACATTTTATATTAGTGCATGAGAATCTTTCTCCACATTTTATCAGGTTGTTTGAGATTTTAGATAGATTAAGTCTTGTAGCCTATCGATTGCAATTAACTCAGAGGTATCGTGCCAAGCATGAAGTCTTCCAAATTTCACATCTTCTCTATTATCATGCTGACCCATCTCATGATCTTGATCCCAAGGATGTTTATTTGGATGCAGATTCTTCTTTTGAGGAGTATCCTACATGCATTGTTGACCGGATCATAAAGACACTTTGAGGCTGGTCTGTTGCTCTAGTACAGGTGTTATGGAAGCATGGACAAGTGAAAGATAATACTTAGGAGTGGGAGGATGATGTACATTCTAAATGGTTGGAATTCCTCTCAGATGAAGTTTTTCCACCCTTGGGCACAGTGTCCCCTATTTCTATGATATTGGTCATAGAGACCCTATACTTTGATACTGGGTATGATGTCCCCTATTTCTATAATGTTGGGCATGGTGGCCCTATATTGTGATACTGGGAAGGACATCCCTTACTACTATGATACTGGGCATGGAATCCCTTACTGCTACGATACTAGGCATTGCATCCCTTGATACTTGTTCAGAGATATTCCAGCATGGTCTGAAGCAGGTATTGTCATCCTAGTTTCCTTTAGGAACTAGAGTTTACACTTTTAAAGTTATTATTACTACTTTACATTATTATATATTCACACTTCCATGTTATATACATGGGCTGGATATTTATATACACCATTGGTGGTGGCCTGCTATATTTATCCCAAACCCTATTTGGGTCATCGATGGTACCCGAGAAGAATAAATGCTTACAGGTGTAGATAAGGGGAAGAATCCTCTTATGGATGTGTGACTTCTTGCATGAATTAGGATGGGATCGAGCAGAATACACGCTTACAGGTGTAGATAAGGGGAAGCATCCTCTTATGGATGTGTGACTTCTTGCATGAATTAGGATGGGATCTTGGTAGTAGATGATCAGGCAGGATCTCAGGATGCTTGGATAGATTTTGGTCTTTTTATAACTTTTTTATATCATGTATTTCTTCACCTTTTTCTTGCCATGTATTCATGTTTTCCTATTTTGTAGAGACATGTCATTATAAACGTTTTTATATGATTCAGTTTTCTATTTTTTATTATTATCTAGTGATTGGATGTTTATATCATGTTTGCACTATAGTGGGTTACTGGTCCATTTGTTTATACATGCATCCGCTGTCTTTTCCATTATTGATATGCTTCCACTATTTATTTATATGATGATTATACTATTGTGCTACTATGACAAGAGGGAATAGTTTCCCTATAACACACCCTAGGCCCTTTCTGGTATTCAGCACCCTCTATCATATGGGGAGGCGTGCTTTAGGCCTTTTGGCCCATCATCTTGGGGCACCATTTAAGTGGCATCCAGGTTAGGTCGTCACAAGTCTCCTTTCACAATGTGTAGAGGCTTTTCCCTAGGAGGGAAATCCTAAGTATTACACAGCGTGTAATTCACTTACATGTCATGTAAATGTCCATGATGGGGTTTTTTAAATTAGGTAGAGGATATTTTTTTACAGATTACTCTTTCATCCTGGACAGGAACAGTCATGTGAGAGCCCCCTTCGACACCTAAGCAAGGTTCATCTAGATCTCCTCTATCCAGACTCTGTTTTCAAAGTCGCCAGGTTCGTAGAATTTATATTATGTGTCGTCATACCATGCATCAGACTTCTCTTATGATGCCTCTATAATGCTTAGTAAATTAATTTAAATTTTTTCACTTTCCCTATATGGTCCTAGATAATGTAGAATCACCACCATGGGTTGATTTCCTTGACTTGATCCACCCCATTGGTGTGCCTTCCATAGAGGCCTATTGTAACGACCCTGAATTCTATTAATGGAAATTCCTTTCTTATAATTATTTAAAATAGAATAATCATGTAAAATCACATTAAGAATGCAATTCAGTATTTATAAATGAATAATGAATGAAATAATAGGTATTTATAAAAGTTAAGGAACCTATACCAAAGGAATAGCAACTTGACCTTCGGAATAGTAACATGACCCTTATGAATAGTAACATGGAAAAATGAATAGTAACATCACCTATTAAAGTATAAATAAAATTTGGGTATCTTATAAATGAAAATATTATATATCTATATCTTGGAATAAATAAATAAATGTTTTAGAAGTGATAAATTAAGTGTTGGTATTTTTGTAAGTTATAAATGTTTAGTTAAATTTTTATAATTAATATAATTATTTAAAAGAAAATTTATTATCATTAAATTTATTCATCAATTAATATTTTTTTATCTCATAATTATAAGATAATTTTATGAGACCTTAATTATTTTTTCAAGGTGTTATAAAATTAGTTATAATTTTAAAATCAGTATTTTTCAAGTAAATGATGATTTTAATTAAAAATTAAAGTTCTAATATTTAGAAAAATATTTTCATAAAATGGTGTTAATTTTTATATTTTAAACATTGTAAAATGGTTAGGGTGATTTTTTGGTATTTTTCTAAAATAGTTGAATTTTGTGAATAGTAAAATATAGTAATTTACAGTATTTATGCATTATAAGTTAAATACATTATTCCTTGAGTAATAAATAATGTAAGCACCTTAATCACAAAATATCATTAATTATTTTAATATATTTTATTATAATTCTAAAACTATTCATAGTCTTGATCTAGAATAATAAACTAGTGAATAAAATAATGAGAAAACACACCTCTCCTCCACTATAAATACCACTCCTCGCCACCTCTTCTCTTTACACCTATTAAGACTTGAGACTTGTCTAAATTCTACTAAAATATCTTCCCAAGCCCCTCCCCAACATCCAATAGATTCTGGTCTTAACAAAATACCAAAACCAATCCCCTAAGAAGGTTCTCAAGAAGAAGGAATCAAGAGGTAAAACCCTCTTTCTTTTCCTTTAATTTCTTTTCAAGTTCCTTTCTTTTATTTTTCTATCCTAACCTTCCCTCATACAAATGGTATGATAAATCCATTACCTTAAATATAATTTAATTTTATTATACTAATGGAATAATTCATCATCATCTCTCTTTCCCCCTCTTTTTTGTACTAAAAAGAAAACAGCATTCGTGATGTGTTAATTTATTGCATTCAAGGATGATGAGTTTTCAATTTTTGTTACCTCCTTCAAGACTGATCATAAAACCATTTTTATGGTTAAACTAGATTATAATACATGTTTTAAAATCTATTTAATTTTCTATAACTAATATATGTACATGATATTAAATAATGAAACAAAACTAGTATGTGATGATTGAAAATCCACCAAATTAAACCAAGTGATTATCATTAAAGTTTTATCTAATTATTCACCCTTATTACATATAATAAAATTAATTATATGACCATTTTATCTTTAATAAGTTCATTAATATAATATAATTTCACTTCTGGAAAACCATTCCTATTTTAGATGAACTTTCGTACTCTTATACAAGTGAACCGATCATGAAAACCAAGAAAAAGAACACTCCCAAAAAATGAAATTGAACACTATAACCCATATAAAATACCATCAATGATCTTAATAAAATTATAATAAATCAAATTCATATAGAATTTTTTCTATAATTATTAATTGCATAATCTAATTTTATTGTCCAAGACATTAAGATCAAGTGTGGAACCATTTTGGACATAAGGTAAGGGATTCTACCTGATCATCCATTATTCCTTTAGGTTACTCTTTCTCTATCTTTACCCAAATTAAATTATATTTTATTTTTATGTACATCATCTAAATTCTATTTATATGTTCCAAACTCATGTATCAATATTAGTTCATCCTTCTTTTTCAGGGATATACATGTTTTTAAAAGGTTCACTTCTCAATTCTTCTTGATAAGAAACCTCGGTTAAAGGGAACTTCCTGAGTTCTTACCCATTTTCAGGTTCAGATTTTACATGGAGTAGATACACTATTAATGGGAGGAAAGAAAGTAAATTAGATAGGTGTCTGGTGCGGATGGATGAAAGAAGTGACATTTTGGAGATTTCTGGAATGACCCTTCCAAGAATACATTCAGACCATAATCCTATCCTGGTTGACCTATGTTTTAGTACTTTGAGATCAGCCCCTTTACCCTTTAAGTTCAATAATGCATGGCTGGTTGTGCCAGGATGCAGGGAAATAATAATGGAGGCATGGACAAGTGATGTCACAGGTAGCTCTTTGCACATTTTGACTTCCAAGTTGAAAATTGTCAAAGCTAGACTCAAAAAGTGGAGTAAAAAAATCCTTCACCAACATTGAGAATGATATTAAAGGGGATGAATCCAATCTGTTAATATGTCAGCAAAGGAATATACATCAGGACAACCCATCTCAAGAAGAGATACAAGCTGCATTTAAGCTTGACAGCCTCTTGGCTCTTAAGGAAAATATGGACCGGAATCAACTAAATGTTAAGTGGCTGAAGGATGGGGATAGGAATTCAAGTTTCTTTCATTGTATGCACAGGGAGAAAAAGATCAGGAGAACCCTTAAGTCTCTTAAGATTTATAGCACTTTGTTCATATCTGAAACTGATATTGCTAATGTTGTGACTAGTTACTTTGAGAAGTTATTCTCTGATTCTGGGGAGAGCAACTCAAACAAGATAATCAGATGTGTTGAACCGAGTCTGGATGACAATTAGAATAAAAAACTCACTGAGGTTCCTTCCTACAAAGAGATTCATTATGAACTCTTCTCCTTAAACATGGACGGTGTTTTTGGTCCGGATGGGTTCACTAATAAATTCTTTATGTTCTATTGGGACATTATTCATATTGAAGTAATCAATGCTGTCAAGGAATTCTTCCATCATTCTTTTATGCCATTTGGGATGAACTACAATTTCATTGCTCTGATTCCAAAGAAGGAGAATGCACTGGATATTAAAGACTTCAGTCCTGTTGCAATTGTGAACTCCATTCCTAAGGTTATTAGTAAGATCTTGGCAAGACGATTGGGTGAAGTTGCTAAGAATCTTATCTCTGCTAATCAATTTGGCTTTGTACCCGGTAGGAATATTCAAAACTGTCTCTTCACTGCTTCAGAATGTATAAATATTATGAGAGGAAAAGTTCAAGATGGAAACATGGCCTTGAAGGTTGACATATCAAAGGCCTTTGACACTATATGCTGGGATTTCATTTTCACAATCCTAAAGATGCATAGATTATCAGGGAAATTTATTGGTATGGTCTCCTCCATTTTGAAAAGTGTGCATCTATCCATTCTTTTCAATGGATCCCTTAGGGGTTTCTTTTAATGCACTAGAGGAGTCAGGCAAGGTTATCCTTTATCTGGGCTTCTATTCTCCATGGCTGAAGATTACCTTAGTCTATGCCTGAATGATCTTGTCAATACTGGATTTTATCAAAGAATGAAAGCAGGTAGGAATTACTTTTCTCCCTCACACTTACTTTATGCGGATGACATACTTTTTTATGTAAGGCTAATAGGGGAACTATTGCTTGCATCAAAAGTATTTTTTCACATTATGAAGAGGTTGCAGGCTAGGTGAACAGTTGGAATAAATCCTTTGTTGTATTTGGAGAAGGAGTTCGAATTTCGAAGCAAAACAGGGTTTCTTGTAAGCTTGGTGTTAAAAGAGGTTCTTTTCCCTTTAACTATCTGGGGATCCCTTGGTTTTGGGGAAGGGTAAAACATATCCACTTGGAAGTCATAGCGCTGAAAATTACTAATCAGTTGGCAAGTTGGAAAGGGAAGACCATGTCTCAGGCTGGCAGAGTTTGTCTTGTCAACTCTGTTATCACTTCCATGTTTGTTTATTCCTTTTCTGTTTATAAATGTCCAAGAGAATTTATCAAGGAATTAAGTGTTTTGATACGTAATTTTATTTGGACCGGGTCAATACATCAAAAGAAACTTTTCACTATTTCATGGAAATATTGTATAAAGCCAGTGAATATGGGAGGAATGGGAGTTAAGGATATCAGAATATTCAATGATGCACTTCTTCAAAATTTCACTTGGAGACTTTTGGCCAAGCCTGATTACTCCCTGGAATTTCTTGTTGGCAGGTTTGTTGACAGGTTACAAAACAGAAAGTGTATGTACTTGAAATCTTTGGTTTGGACGTCAGTCAAAAGTTCATATTCTAGCATCATGTCTCAATATTTATGGTTAGTCTATCCTGAGTCCCATTTGAATTGCTGGAACACTCCATGGTTGTCCTCTCCCATTAAGGATTCTATCATCATTTCACCTTCCTTGAAAAATCTGTCTATATCTGATATTCAGGGGAATGTTGTTGTCCATGACATCATTCCTAGTAATCTGTGTACTAAGATTACAAATTATGTCTATGTTGATACTGATGTTCTGATCTGGAAACCTGCTATGAATGGCTCTTTTTCCAGCTGGGACTACTACAGGTTGATGTGTGGTGTTGCATCTGGAATTTCTTCGTGGGTGGAGGCTGTTCAGAAGCCCTACATCTTCCCCAATGATGCCATGCTAATCTGGAAAATCTGGAAACAACAGCTGCCCATCCAATCTGATCTGCAGCGTACAGGACTTACTATTGCTCCGGTATGCCTATTCTATTTAAAGAGTGATGAATCTATCTTTCACCTGTTTATACAGTGTGACTTTGCTGGCCGATTCTGGGTCTATTTTCAATCGATTTTCCAATGCTGTTTTAATTTATGCTCCATTGAGTTGCTGTTGTCCTCAGTTCTTTATTCTGCTCTCAGTGAACAGATTAAATCCCTGCTTATTGCTGCTTCTATTTCGGTGATCTCTTATATCTGGAAGTCTCGGAATAATATTGTGTTTAACAATGGAAAGCCCTATTTTCGGGAAGGGGTTTTGATGATCTATCAAAGCATCAAACTTGATTCGATGAATCAAACTGGATCAATGAACAACGATGTATCTGACTTTCTTATTTTGAGAGATCTTGGTGTTAGTGGTAGGGAAAGAAAACCAAGAGTGATGAAATACATCCGGTGGATTCCACCAATTTCTGACTGGTTAAAAGTGAATGTTGATGGGGCGGCCTCTGGTGTACCAGGTCCTGCTGGTTGTGGTGGAGTCTTCAGAACCCATCAGGGCTTCATTAAAGGATGTTTTTTCTATTATATCGGTCACACTCATGCGATTGAAGCTGAACTATGGGCGATGATTAAGGCCATCAGGTACGTGGATTACTATGGTTGGCATAGAGTATGGCTTGAATCAGATTCCTTTGTTGCTGTACAGATTCTGAAAGACTGATCACAGAATGTTCCATGGAAGATGCTGCCTGTATGAATTTCTTGTCTCAGTCTTGTTGATTGTTTATCCCTTGAAGTTTCTCATGTTTATCATGAAGCAAACCAGGTTGTGGATGCCCTCTCCAAAAGGGCTATCATGGAGGTCTGTTCCAGTTGGTCTTTTGTTTTTCCCAACTATTGTGACAATCTGGTTAGGAATGATCGAGATGGTGTTCTTTATTCATGGATTTGTAAGGATCCCCTTTTCTAAGTTGTAATGTACTGTTTATCCTCTTTTTTAATAATTTGATAGGAGCAGGTTTCTTTCTGTCTCTCATACCTTTTGGCTATATTTTAAGTATTCTTTATTTTTTCTAAACTCACTCATTTTATTATGAAAACTTTCTTGGTTCACTTTTGGTTTCATATAAAATATTATTCCCTTTTCTTCTTTAAATGCACTTTAATATTTTCCTTAAACTTCACTAAAATGTTTTATTTCTAAATATTCTTAAATACTATTTTTACATGTTATTTCATTATCTTGAAATCACTTATCTATTCCTATTTTACTTTATTAATGTCCATATGTGATTTAATTCCTTTCTTTCATGGAATATTTTATGATACACCCATTTATTATGCTTTATTACATAATTATGATACCCATTTCTTTCTATGGGTAACCCTTATGTTTATTTTTTATTTGGAGAATATATTCATGAACATGTTATGATGGGTGATCCCAAATATCACTTCAATGCATTGGGTAATTTTTAGCCTCATGAGATGTCATGTGAAATGGTCTTGGTGGTTAGCCTTTACTCATGCTCCATGTGCAACGGTCTTGGTGGTTAACCTTGACTCGTGCTCCTTAATATGAAATGATACTTGAATCATGTTTATGTCATGTTGTATGTTATTTCCACATCTCCTATGATACCGTGATTACATATGTTATGCCTCCCTATTTACATTCATGCCTTTTATGTCATCTTATTATGCCTTCTTATCCATGTGCTATGTTTTATTCTTATATTTATTCCAATAATGTGCTTTTTAGTTCATCCCTTTGTTCATGTTATCCCCAGGTTATCCTATAAAAATGTAAGGGCTCAAAGGAAGTTAAGAGATCATAATGAATGATAAATAAATAAATATTTTTTTAGTCCCATGTTTTCAATTTTATGTACCTATTCTTCCAAATACACTAGAATTTACGATCCTTGGCTTTTAATTTAATAGTTAATTATGTTTAAAATCATGTAATATCATTTGTAAAAGGATAAGGTCACTATAGTTGGTATCAGAGGCACGGTCTAGTTATTTTTTGAGATTAGTACTAGAGAACTTTAGTAAGAACTTTAGGTATAATACTAAGTATAAGAAAACATACCTAAATTTTGGTAAGTATAGAGTAAGTGGTTTATCAAGAAAATACATCTTGGTCTAGATACTATAAGTGGACATAGTTCTGGAACATATGTACCTAGGAGTAACAACTATGATAAGGTTTTCTGAGCCTGAGTCAGAGTAACCTAGTACATGATAATCGGCCTTACTGCATATCTATTTTGACACTCCTGGGGGATATGCTTTGGTAAATTCATAATCTCATTATGAACCATTATTAAGGGAACAAAAAAATTCCCATAAGAGTATATGTTAGGAAATAAATCTTAGATAACCAAGATTGAAACCTAAAAATCACAGGTTAGGATATAATTTTCCTTTACAATTTTATCCTTTTATGTTCAAATTTTCATTTTATTATGACTATTAGCTAAGTATTAAAGCCCCCTAATTTCACTTTCTTTTTTGTAGTTAATGGAGAGGAATATAAGAACTCATTCCAACAATCAATGTGGTAGAAAATGTGATTATTTCCCTAATGATATTCCAATTATGATGGGAATCGATGCTCAAAACTTCATGATAGTACAAACTCAACTGGATCAGGATATGAATAATAACTTGAATTGCGGGGAACACCCTCTTTATCTTAATAGAGAGCAAGTTTCCATCAAATCATTTAGGCAAAAAATTCCTCCCATGTTTAGTGGATATTATGATCCACTCCTCGCATAATAATGGATTAACTCCATTGAGAATATATTCTCTATCCTCTAATGATCATAAGAAGAGAAAGTTGCATTGGCAGCCTATTGTTTTAATAGGGAAGCTGATCGGTGGTGGAAACTGATCAAGAACACAAAGTCCAAGGAGAAAATTTATTCTATGGAATGGGAAGATTTAAAGAAAATATTTTTCAATAAATATTTCCCTGAACCCTCCATCTCAAGATGGAAAGGGAATTCCTTAGACTGAAGCAAAAGGAAGATGATTCTATCAGGGCATATGAAGAAAACTTCACAATGCTTGAAAGATACGACTCTGGATTTTTCATAAACATAGAAAGTAAGGTGGATCACTTCTTTAGTGGACTAAAGCCGATTCTATGAAAATCATTGGTGATTTGAGACTTTAACATCTATGAGGATATTGTCTATTGTTCCCTTAAGGTCGAAATGGATATTGGAGACTCTTAGTGCTCTCATGGTACCAGTGACAAAAAGCAGAAAATGGATTCTAATATGGGTGGATCAGAAAATAAATCTCGTGATCAAAATAAGACTGAATATCCCAAGTATCAAAATTGTGGGAAGAAGCATCCTAGGGACTGACTAAAGGGAACCAAGAAATTCTTCAAATGTGGAAGAATGGGGAATCTAGATAAGAATTGATGAAGGGATATGAAGAATCCCACTAATACGAAAGAATAAAGGAAGGTCCATATCAACACTCAACCAGTAGTGAAGTGTTTCAATAGAAAGGAACATGGGAATTTCTTAAATCAATTCCCTAATCCTAGGGTTGTTGGAGGAAATTAACAACAAACACCTCCAAGGAAGCATGAAGGGGAATATGATATCACTACTGCTAAGGTGGAACCCGAAAATGATGTGGTGATAGGTATGTTGGTTATTTATTCAAGAATAGATAATGTACTATTTAATTCTGGTTCTATGCATTATTTTATATCTTGAAAGTATAGTAGAACTATTTAATCACCACCTCAAAATTTAGAAGTTGAGTTATTTGTGATAATAGAAAATGGAGAAATTATTACATCCAAGGTTTATAACTCCTACTTGGTTAATGTTTATGGACTGAACCTCCCATAAAATCTTTTCATACTCCCTTTGGTAGAGTTTGATATTATATTGGTCATGGATTGGATGTATTTATATAAATACAACATCAACTATATGGAAAAAGAGATCAATATTCACATCCCAAAGCATCCTCTAATTCTATATAATTGTAAAGAGGAAGATGAATCTTTTTCAGAATCATTATCTCAAGTGTGGATACTCTTTCTTTATGATCAAGCATATCTAGCTCAAATGATTAAGACAAAAGAGAGAATCATGCTCAAAGACATTCCCATCATAATGGATTACAATGATGTATTCCCTAAATAATTTTTTGGTCTTCCTCCTGATCAAGAGGTTGAGTTCTCAATTGAACTTATTCTTAGATCTCTACCTATATCAAAATACACCTTATATAATGACCACCATTGAACTATAAGAACTGAAGAAGCAGTTACAAGAGAATCTGGATAAGGGTTTTATATGCCTCAGTGCTTCACCATGGGGTGTGTCAGTCCTCTTTGTTAAGAAGAAGGATGGATCAATGTGTCTATTAATTGATTATCGTGAGCTCAACAAAATCATGATAAAGAACAAGTATCCCCTTCCATGAATAGATGACTTGTTTGATTAGCTATGTGGGGCCATTTATTTCTCTAAGGTTGACCTTCAGTTGGGATTTCACCAATTAAAGGTAAGGAAGGAAGATATTACCAAGACTACATTTTGAAAAATGTATGGACACTATGAGTTTATATTTATGCTCTTAGGACTCACTAATGATCCAACTATTTTCATGGATTTAATTAATAGAGTCTTTGGATATTACCTCAAAAAATTTGTGGTAGTATTTATCGAAGATATTTTGAAATACTCCAATAGCAAGGAGAAACACGAGGATCATTTGAATACTGTGTTGAAGGCTTTACAAATAGGGAAAATTTATTCAAATTACATTAAATGTGAGTTATGGATGGAGGAAGTATCATTTTTGGGACATGTAATCACAAGAAGTGGGATATCTGTGGACCCTTCCAAGACAAAGGAAATCAAAGAGTGGCCTAGGCCAACTTCTGTAATGGAGATCCATAGCTTTCTTAGTCTGGTTTGGTACTACCGACGATTTGTGAGGAACTTCTCACAATTTTCAAACCCAATATCCAAGTTGACATAGAAGGGATTGAAGTTTATATGGACTCAAGAATGTGACGAAAGCTTTAAGGAGATCAAAAATAGGCTTATCAATGCACTAGTACTCACAATTCCGACAAGTGGGGAACTCTTTATGGTGTAAAGTGATGATTCAAAGAAGGTCTTAGGTTGTGTATTGATTCAAAATGATAAAGTGATAGCCTACACCTCAAGGAAATTTAAAATTCATGAGAAAAACTATCCTACGCATGATCTGGAGTTGGCAACTATGATCTTTTCATTGAAAATATAGCAGCATTATCTATATGGGGAGAAGTGTGAGATATATAATGATCACAAGAGCCTCAAATATATATTCACACAGAAGGATCTTAATATATGCCAGTGAATATGGTGAGATATTTTCAAATATTACAACTGCTTAATCCACTACCATCCTGATAAAGCAAATAAGGTGATGGATGCTCTAAGTAGAAAGGATCCTACATCTTTATTAATGATAAGAATTTAGAAGGATCCAATATTCTTAGACTTTTAAAGTATGTACATGGGAATAATTAAGGAAGAAACATCATCAATCCTTTATCAAATGATTTCTCAACAATCCCTTATGGAGAAAATAAAGGATGCTTAAAGAAATTATTTGGAAATTCAAAAAAGGGTGGAAGCTGTTAGAAATGGGAAATCCTCTAAGTTCATGATCTATGAGGATAGTTTCATAAGATTTGGGTTACGACTATGTGTACCATACAATCCAGAGGTAAAGAAAGGGCTTATGAATGATTCACATAGATCAACCTTCTCTATTAACCCAGAGATCATAAATATGTTTCTAGATCTTTGAGAGAATTATTTGTGGGATAATATGAAGAAAGAGATCACTGAATATATATCAAAGTGCATGGTATGTCATCGAGTAAAGGCTTAAATAAAAAAATTTAAGGGGATGATGCAACCACTACCCATACCAACATGGAAATGGGAAAACATCACCATGGACTTCGTTACTATACTTCCAAAGAAATGCATAGGGAATAATGCTATATGGGTTATTGTGGATCATCTTACAAAGATAGATCACTTTATCTCAATTTGATAAAAATTATGACTGGATCAACTTGCATAGATATACATCAAAAAATAGTAAGAATGCATGGAGTGCCACTATCGATTGTATCTGCTCGTGATCCGAGATTAACCTATAAATTCTAGAAAAGTCTCCAACATGCTCTGAATACTAAGTTGAACTTTAGTATATCCTATCATCCTCATACTGATGGAAAATCTGAAGAAACTATTCTGAAACTAGAAGACATGTTGAGGGCATGTTCTATGGACTTCAAAGGAGGATGGGACCAACATCTACCTCTAGTCGAGTTCTATAACAACAATAGTTTCAACTCAAGAATCCAAATGGATCCATATAAAGACCTTTATGAGAAAAGGTGTAGAACATCAGTATGTTGGGATGAAGTCGGTGGACATAATCTTTTAGGACCTGAAATGGTCGAGGAAATGGTGGAGAAGGTGAAAACCATTCAACATCACATCAAGGCAACCCAAATTTGACAGAAGATTTATGTAGAAAATCATCGACAGGGCCGGGAGTTCAAGTTTGGAGACATGGTATTCCTCTACATATCTCCATGGAAGAAGGTCATGAGATTTGGGGAAAAGGAAATCCAAGTCCTAGGTATATCGTCCCCTTTGATATTCTTGATCTGGTCAGATTTGTGGCCTATTGACTCGCACTTCCACCTACCATGTCTCAAGTACATGATGTTTTCCATGTATCCCTCTTGAGAAAGTACATACCCAGTTCCATACATGTACTGAATTTAGAGGTGGTACAGTTGGAAAATGATCTCTCATACAAGGAGAGACCAGTGAAGATCTTGGATCGTAGAGATAAAGTTCTACACAATAAGACTACTCACCTAGTCAAAGTACTATGGAAGAACTATAAGTAAGAATAGGTAACAAGGGAACCAAATCAAGTGATGAAGGAGAAGTACCCACACTTGTGTTCGCCTTAGTGTGTAAAATGAAATTTCGAGGGTAAAATTTCATAAGGGGGGAAGAATGTAACAACTCTGAATTCTATCAACGTAAATTCCCATGTAATAATTATGTCATATAGTATAATCACATAAAATCACATTGAGAATTAAATACAGGATTTATAAATGAATAATGAATGAAATAAGAGGTATTTCTAGAAGTTAAGGAACCTATACTAAAGGAATAGTAACTTAACCTTTGGAATAGTAACATGACCCTTATGAATAGTAAACTGGAAAAATGAATAGTAACCTCACCTATGAAATTATAAATAAAATTTGGGAATCTCATAAATGAAAATATGATATATTTATATCTTGGAATAAATAAATAAATGTTTTAGAAATGATAAATTAAGTGTTGGTATTTTTGTAAGTTATAAATATTTAGTTAAATTTTTATAATTAATATAATTATTTGAAAGAAAAAAATTCATAAAATTTATTCATCAATTAATATATTGTTTTCTCATTATTATAAGATAATTTTATGAGACCTTAATTAGTTTTTCAAGGTGTTATAAAATCATTTATAATTTTAAAATCAGTATTTTTCAAGTAAATGATGATTTTAATTAAAAATTAAATTTCTAATATTTAGAAAATTATTTTCATAAAATGGAGTTAATTTTTATACTCTACATGTCAAAAAATATTTAGGGTGATTTTTTTATATTTTTCTAAAATGGTTGGATTTTTTTTTGAATAGTAAAATACGGTAATTTGCAGTATTTATACATTATAAGTTAAATACATTATTTTGTGAGTCATAAATGATGTAAGAACCTTAATCTAGAACTATCATTAATTATTTTAATATATTTTATGATAATTATCAAACTATCCATATTATTGATCCAAAATAATAAACTAATGAATAAAATAATGAGAAAACACCCCTCTCCTCCACTATAAATACCACCCCTTACCACCTCTTCCCTTCACACCTCCCTTGAACCTTGCCTAAATTATACTCAAATTTGTTACCAAGACCCTATACCACATCCATAATCTTTTTCTCATAATAAAAGACCAAAACCAATTCTATAAGGAGGCTCTCAAGAAGAAGGAATCAAGAGGTGAAACCCTCTTTCTTTTCTTTTAGTTTCTTTTCAAGTTCCTTTATTTTATTTTTATCTCCTCACCTTCCATCATACAAATGATATGATAACTCTATTAACTTTAATATAATAGAATTTTATTATGCTAATGTAATAATTCATCATCATCTCTCCCCCCCCCCCCTCTTTTTTGTACAAAAAAACATCGTTCGTGATGTGTTGATTTGTCGCATTCAAGGACAATGAGTTTTCAATTTCTATTACCTCCTTCAATACTGCTCATAAAACAATTTTTATGGTTAAACCAGATTATAATACATGTTTTACAACCTATTTAATATTCTGAAACCATTATATATACATGATATTAAATAATGAAACAAAACTAGTACATGATGATAAAAAACCCACTAAATTAAACAAAGCGATTATCATTAAAGTTTTATGTAATGATTCATCATAATTACATATAATAAAATGAATTATATGACAATTTTATCTTATAAAATTTTACTAATATAATATAATTTCACTTCTAGAAAACCATTCCCATTTTAGATGAACTTTTGTACTCTTATACAAGCGAACCAATCATGAAAACCAAGAAAACCAACACTCCCAAACAATGAAAATGAACGCTATAACCCATCAAAAAGACCATAAATGACCTTAATAAAATTATAATAAATCAAATTCATATATAAAATTTTATTGAGTTATTAATTAATGAATATAATTTTATTATACAGAACATTGAGATCAAGTATAAAACCGTTTCAGACATATGGTAAGGGATTCTACCTGAACCTCCATTATTCCTTCAGGTTACCCTTTCCCACTCTTTACCCAAATGAAATTATCTTTAATTTTTATGTAAATCATCTAAATGTTGTGTATATTTTCCAAACTCATGTATCAAGATCTTTTAATCCATCCTTTTTTTGGATATACATGTTTTTAAAAGGTTCTCTTCTCAATTCTTCCTGATAAGAAAACCTGATTAAAGGGAACTTCCTGAATTCTTACCCATTTTTAAGTGCACTCTATAATATATTTTAAGCATTTTTTATTTTTTATAAAATTAATCATTTTATTATGAAAACTTTCTTGGTTCACTTTTGGTTTCATATAAAATATTATTCCATTTTCTTCTTTAAATACTCTTTAATATTTTTCTTAAACCTCACTAAAATGTTTTTTTCTAAAGTTTCTTAGATAATATTTTTACATGTTATCACATAAGATTGAAATCAATTATCTAGGCCTATTTTCCTTTATGAATTTTTATGTATTATTTAATTCCTTTCTTTCATGTAATCTTTTATGATACACCCATTTATTATGCTTTATGACATGATTATGATACCCATTTCTTTTCATGGGTAACCCTTATGTTTGTTTTTCATGTGGCACACATATACATGAACATTTTATGATGAGTATGCCCAGATATACCTCCAATGAATTGGGTAATTTTTAGTCTCATGAGACGTCATGTGCAATGGTATTGGTGGTTAGCCTTGACACATGATCTGTGTGCAATGATCTTGGTGGTTAACCTTGACTCGCGCTCCTTCATGTGCAATGAGCCTTGACTCATGCTTATGTCATGTTGTATATTGTTTTAATATATCATATGATATAATGATTACATATTTTATGCTTCCCTATGTACATTCATTCCTTTTATGTCATATTATTATTCCTTCTTACCCATGTTCTATGCTTTATTCTTATGTTTATTACCATACTATGATTTTTAGCTCATATCTTTGTTAATGTTATCCCCAGGTTATCCTATGTAGATGAAATGGCTCAAAGGAAGTTAGGAGGTCATAATGGATGATAAATAAATGAATAAAAATTACTCCCATGTTTTCAATTTTATGTACCTATTCTTCCAAATACACTAAACTTTACGATTCTTGGCTTGTAATTTGATAGTTAATTATGTTTAAAATCATGTAATATTATGTGTAAAAGTCTAGGATCACTATACCTATTGAAACTTTTTTCATATATTGTTTAAAACACCTTTTGAGGTGTTTTCTCCCTTGTATTAAATATATCAGGATGGGAAGTTAATTATGACGGATGCTTGGCCATGAGTTAGGCCCTATGATTTATGCTAAACTTCAATTTATTAAATTAATGGATTGGAAAACTTTTTTAAAATGTTTTAAGTGAAATTAATTTATAAATGGTATGAATCATGATAGATAAGACATACTTCATACCCAATCCAAGATCGATACCTGGATCCTTATGGGATTCCTTGGACGAGCTCGTTGAGATAATGATTAAAACTTGTATATGGATTGTAAATATGATGGGAGTGATACTAGGTATGATTGTGATAGGATCACTGTGTGTTTACCCTACCTCCATGTGAGTGGTATTATTTCCCTAGGGGAGACACCTTGGATGGGATAAGTGGTTAGATGGTAACACCAGGTCATGAGTGATACTCAGTCCCCTACATGAGATACCAGGGATAGGCTCAGAGGGTTTGTTTCATGCCATGTTGAGAATGATGCTTGGGATTCCATTTATGGATCAAATTGGATGGGCTCTTATGTTATTGGACTTTTATAGTGCTCATAGATTGATACTTGGGATTCCTTCTGAATCACTTTGTATGGGATAAGGGTGCTTCTTCTTCAATTCTAAATATGGAATTTAAATTTAAGAATAATAACGTGTAACTGAAATTTTAGGTATGATTCCACCAAGACAAATAACATGCTTGGGGACGATCCACCTTTTGATACTTTATTTATAACAACCCTTTTTACCATATACCATACTTTCACAGGTAACCTTGGTTCAGATGCATTCAGCTTAATCTGAATTAGGTAGAATTGGTTAGGTTTCCCATGAGGAACCCAGACTGATGTATTTATTTATTTATTTAATGCCTTGTATTTATTATTAGCACATTTCTCATTTTATATGCACTGACTGGATTGATCTAGAAACAGTTGGTGTTATCCTAATGAGCATATCTCACACCCTTCTTGGGCCGTCTTTGGTACCTAAGAAGACTTTATAGTTATAGATGTAGATAAAGGGAAGTTTTCATCTTTCAATATTTGATTTTGAGTACTAGGATGGAGTACAAGAGCATAGGACTGAGCCTATGCTCGTGATACTAGTAGTTACAGCTTTTGACCTTTTTTATTTTTTTATAGAATGTGGTATATGCCTATATCCCTTGCATCTCATGTACTCATTTTTTATAGCTACATGATCATCATCATAATTTTTTTATCTATTTATTATTAAACTTATGTATTTCATTTATTTCTCTTAGACATTTTATCGTTATTATTTCTGTCATTGCTTTCTTATTATTATTGTTTCTACTTCTTATGTTTATAGATTACCATTATACTATACTATGACTCATGAGATCATATCCTACCCACAGACACACCCTTGGCCCTCGCTGCTAGTCGGTAACCTCTGGCATATGGGGAGGCATGCTTGAGGTCATATGGCCAACCGTCTCAGGGAACCTTTCAGTGACTTCTAGGGAGAGATTCTATAAAGTTTTATTAGAGCCTCTTTTTACTTTTGTCTTACTATTTGGGTATTATATGGGATGCCTAGATGTAATGGAATTTGGTAATGAGCCTATTCCTAGGAGTAGTTAACCCATATAAAGGGGAAACCCAAATTACCTGGGAAGGGTTATTGCTGTTATTGGATTATGCCTATAATAATTGAATTGATTTCACCATAGGGTGATGCACATGTTTTGTGACATTGTTATTTCTACTATTATTATTATTATGGGTTTCTTTACCTTTTCCTAATAAAATGAGGGTGTATCATCTCATGCATCATACTAGGCACATTAAGACTTAAATGTAATGCATTATTCCATGCCATATTTATATTTATATCTGCATTACCTGTATCACATGTGCTTGTTATGTGTTCCTTGATTGTTATAGATTGGAACATACTAACATTTATTGTAGGTATGACATGATTAGATTAATTAAAGTGCCTAAATCAATCTAAATAGTGTTTTCCTACATAGATTGATGATAACACATTAATTATCCAATTATTCCACATTTGATCCATAAACCCCTGGTTCTACATCTTGGCATATTAGTTGATTTTATTGATGAATACCAATTGAAATTTATGAAGTGAGTGCTTCCATAAATTGGAAATGATAGTTAATTTAGTAAAATCACTAAACATAACCTGTTATATCCTGATACTAGACATACAGGTCAGGTCATAGTTACTTGACGTGCCAATTAAAATTTATAGAGTATGGGCCTTTATAAATTTGAAATTGGTGATGAAATTAGCGGTACTAAGATATCTATATATAAATAAATAAGAATAAATTTAAATAAATTAAAGTTTTAAAATGAAATGGTTACCACTAAATGGGGTGCCAATTGAAAAGTAGAGGGTGTTTTCCTCTATAAATTTCAATTGATGCTCCATATACCATAACCTCTATTGTGTTGTATGAGACTATGAACCTGGCCTAACCTTAGTAGTGGGAATTAGGTTGTGTCTATTATGGTCTATCATGATCTATTTTATCACCTAGACCTAGATTTAGGAGCAAACAGAGAGGTGTGACCCATTTATAGGAAGGCCTTATACCTACCCTTTCCTGCTTACCCTATTTTCCTATATGTTGTTAAATATTATCTGAGGTGTGCACTTGAAAATAATAAATCTATTTTACATATATTTCCTTTTTTATACTCCAAGAGAGTGGAGACAACCATGATTTGGAGTTGGTGGGCCCTAAGACACCAGTATTACCTCTTATAGTTCCACCTAAGGCATCTCCTTTAGATCTTCCACTGGGTGTCGATGCTCAGTTCTAAGATAGTTTCTTCCATTTCATGCAATATGTACAAGGTACTCCGTGACCTAATCCTACTATGGTGGAGATGAATAATTCTAGCAGAAACATCCTCCCACCTTTTCGGGGGAAGGTGGACCTCAGGTTGTTGAATCTTGGATGGAGGCCATGTTGTTGATATTTGAGAACATGGAGTAGCTTCCAGAGAAAAGGGTCAAGATCATTTCCTACATGTTTCATGATTCTGATAAATTTTATTGGGACATCATTACCAAGTTCGAACTTCATTAGGGTATGGTCTAGGAAGGCTTTCAGATAGCCTTATATGATTACTCCTTCCCCTGGACATTATGAGAAAATAATCCCAGGGAGTTTATTCACCTATAGAAGGGTTCCATGTTGGTGGATTACTTGGATCGTTTCACCAAGATTTGGCATTTTTCACCGACTCTTACCAGTGATGAGATGATGATTGTGGGATGTTTTATGGATGGGATTGATTATGAAATCTGATCATAGGTGAATATTTTATGGCTGACCATTGTTACAAAAATAGTGAACCAGGACCTCGTCATATAGAGAAACCTGAGGGAAGGTGGAAATGTGAGTGAGTGTGGTTCAACTTCCAAGTAGGGAGACGATTTATCTGGAAGTAGGAAGGGTCGATTCAAGGGTGCACATGGGGGAAGTTCCAGCCATATGACATGCACCTAAAGCTATGTGGTGTGTCACCTATGTGGTAGGGTAGGTCATAGGAAGCTCCATTGTACAAGGAACTTGATTAAGTGTCAAGCTTGCAGTAGGATGGGTCACCTATAGCATTTTGGGTAAACTTTCTCTCTTATATCTAGTGAGAAGGTATATGTGATAACACCACTTTTAGGTATAGGATCATTAGTTCTATGTTATATTGGGATTTAGTCTACTACTAGCCGAACAATCTAAGGAGGTGGTTGTGGCTGAGTTAGTCATATGTATGAGGTTTTGTGATAATAGAATAGACCTTTAAGGTTAGTCGGGTTGCATATCACGACCATGGTTCGAGCCATATCTATGCAGTTCAACCTACACCTGAGGATCAAATTCTAGGGCCTTATACTATATGTGGTACTAATATAGTATCCTATACCTTAGTTTTTTCTTTATTTGATATAGGTACATCATACTCCTTCATATCTGCTATAATTATTGAAGGTCTGGGCCATGAGATGTAGTACTTCTATAGCATTATGACTCTCAACACACTATTAGGGGTCGAATCAGAGAGTATATTCCAATTTAAGGAATTCCCCCTTAAGATAGGTGGGTACCATTTCTTGTGTAATTTCTTTGTTGTTGAGATGAATTTCTTTGACATCATTATCAGTGTGTAATAGCTGGTTCCTTATCATTCCCAGGTTGATTTCTATCACAGAAGGGTAAATTTTACATCACCTAAGGTTAGCATGTATATATAAAAGGATGAATGGGATATCCATGTGATTTGAGCTAGACCCAAACATACTAGGCTAGGTAGGGTGATATCCCAGATGGATAGTCTCTTTATGAGTGATCAGGGAATACTGCTTGTATAATTTTATCCTGTGGTAGATTGTTTTAGAGACATATTCCTTGGAGAATTATCTGTATTACCTCCTATGAGAGATGTAGAGTTCACCATAAATTAAGTGCTAGGGGTGGAACCAATGTTCATTCCCCTTATAGGATGGAACCTAATAAACTCTAGGAACTCAAGAAGCAGTCAGAAGATCTAGAGGCAAAGGGTTTTATATGACCCAGCACTTTACCATGGGTTTCACCTGTCCTTTTCTTTAAGAAGGTATATAGTAGCCTCGGGTTTTGTGTGGATTACCACATATTGAACCATATTATAGTAAATAACTAGTATCCACTACCTCTTATAGATTACCTCTTCAACTAGCTCTGAGGAGAAACAGTTTTTTCTAAGATCGATTTGAGTTTGGGCTGCCATCAAGTGCATATGAGACCATCATACATACCACGTACAACATTTTGGAGTAGATACGGCTTGTACAAGTATCTGGTTATGTCATTCAGCCTTACAAATGCACCATAAGTCTTTATGGATATGATGAATTGTTTTTCCACCCATACTTGGATTCATTTGAGGTAGTCTTCATGGATGAAATCTTGGTGTATTCTCGCACTAGACATGACCATTCCAACCATCTTGAGATAATGTTAAATACACTGAGATAGCATCAAATATATGTAAATATCATAAAATGACACTTTTTGATCGATTAGGTTCACTTATTGGGTCATATAATTTTAGAGGCAGATTTATTTGTTTACCTAGAGAAGGTGAGCGTCATGGTTACCTAGGAGAAACCCAAGAATGTCTTTGACATATGCAGTTTCTTATGGATAGCTGGCTATTATAGGTGATTCATTCAGGATTTCTCACACCTAGAAGTTCCACTCATATTACTAACTAAAAAGGGTGTTAAATTCATATGGTCAAACACTTGTAAGACATCCTTTTAGGAGTTGAAAGGTAGATTGAATTCAATGCCAATCCTAATTCTTCTAGATCTGGGAATAATCTAAACTATTTATTGTAATGCTTTAGGAATTGGGCTAGGAGAAATTATAATGTAGAGATATTGGGTTGTATCATATGGGTACTACCATCTGAGACCTCGTGAGTGTAATTAACCTACGTATAACCTCGAGCTAACAGTCATGGTTCATGTTTTATGTTGTTGGAGGAATTATCTACTGGGAGAGTGGTTTGTTGTACACACAAACCATAAATGTATCAAATACATCTCCACATAGCATGACTTGAATCTTAGGCAACATAGGTGGGTAGAATACCTACATTACTTCAAATTTGAGCTTACTTATACACCCAGAAAGGGTAATACAGTGGCTGACGTCCAGTGCTGAAAGTCTTAGACACAAGCCATCCACGAGGTCAATAGTGAGTGGAAGTTAATGGATTTGTTTTCTGAGATACACCTCAAGGTTAAATAATATCATGGTAATTCTGTTTTATTAGTTCTAGTAGTGGAATATTCCCTTCTGTAATTAGTGTAGATGAGATAGTTATTAGATCCTAAGGGCCTCATCCTGTGGGAGAGTGTCTTAGGTAAGAACCCTCCACCTGGTTGAGCTATTGATGGGAATGTGATCCTGCACTTAGGTGGGAATTTATGGTTTTATACTGATATATGCGAAGAGTTGATGTTGGAATCTCATGACTATGTTTGGGAAGTTCATCTTGGGCTTACCAAGAAGTATCGAGATGTACTTCGCTAGTATTGGTGTCTAGGTAAGAAGAGGCGGATTTTAGGTTTCATCACAAGGTGTTCCACCTTTCAACAGGTGAAGGTGGACCACCAGTGACCTACTGGACTTTTATAGCCTCTATCCATTCTTGAGTGGAAATGGAATGACATCACCATGGATTTTATGATGGGATTTCTGAGATCCCCTTGAGGTAACGATGTAGTATGGGTGATCATCGACAGTTTTACCAAGGTCGCACACTTCCTACCGATCCAGGGTACCTTCTCTATTAATGATATTGGGAGGATTTATATATAGAATATTTTACACCTTCATGGTGTTACCAGTTCTTTCTTATCGGACTAAGATGCTCGTTTTACATCATGGTTCTGGCAAGGATTGTAGAAAGCATTGGGCCCATATGTTCTCTTGAGTACATTGTATCACCCTCAAACTGATGGGTAGTCCCAGTGGATGATATGGGTGTTAGAGGCCATGCTCTGGGCATGCGTCATTAATTTTGTAGGTTCATAGGAGAAGTATATACCTATAGTAGAGTTTTCGTACAATAACATCTTTCAAGAAGTGATTTAGATGGTTCCTTATGAGGCCCTTTATAGTAGGTCATATTTTTCCCCTCTATGCTAGTTAGAGGTAGTTGAGGTAGCACTGTTGGTTTCTCATCCTTTTTAGGAGACTTTAGGGAAAGTACAGCTGATTTAGAAATGTATGGCTACAGCTCGGTCCAAAAATAATTCTTATACCGATTTCCACTATCGAACCCTAGATTTTGAGGTGGGACCCCAGTTATTTCTATATATTTCACCCAAATTGGGTCATAAATGAATTTAGAGATAGTTCAAGCCATCACCTTGTTATTTTGGGCCATTCTAGATCATAGAGAGAGTTAGTTTCATAGACTATCGGTTGCAGTCACATCATAGGTACCATACCATGCACGACATCTTCTGGGTAATGAAGCTTTTCTGGTATCACACTGAACCATATCATTTGTTTGGCCTTGAAGATATTGAGATAGTGGTAGATGCATCTCTTAAGGATCATCTGATACATATATTTAATCGGAGAACAGAGGCTCTCTGAGGTAGGTCATTTCTTCTGGTTTGGGTGTTATAGCAGCACAGTCTTCTATGGAACGATACCTAAGAGAGAGAGGTCGATGTACGTCGCCAGTTTTCATATGATGTTTTACCACCTTCATAATGATAACATGGTAATGAATTGTTTTAAATAGGGGAGTGTTTCTGATGCTTTCGTCAGGGTACGCGCATCCATCACACAGAGGACGTGCGGCTGTTGCCCCACATTCCCATTTTCCAAAGACGGGTGGCATTCGCTCCTTATTCTGGGACGTCTTCTCCTTGATCAAAACGGGATGATGGGATGTCGGTTCTTCCTTCCGTGGATTCCTCCTAGAAACTCGTCACCTAGTCTGGGTCTCCCTCATAGATCTAAGATGTAGTTCGTGAAACTCTTCCTGGTGCCATATCTTCATGGACACCAGTTAATTACACTACTTCTGTCAGGATGTTCAAAGGAGTCCAGTCAGGGCAGCAACCTTCGGTTAGGGGAATAGTCACATTGGGCACCACTGGAGTGTCTTGACGCTAGGGGATTGGCATGTATGTCTTATGTTCCTTATAACAGGGCTTCTCGAGGGTGTGGAAGCCCGAGGCATCTCACATCGAACATGGGGAATCATATGCCATTGGCATGTGTCTAAGGTTTTATTCAGATTCCCATGCTTAACATAGGGTATACCGCAAGTTTAACGTCCAGTGGAGACGGATCAGACCGATCGGAACACTGATTAGAGTAGACCAGATTGAGGAACCCCTGGAGGGAACACTGATATTGGGGCCAGCATGTGGGTGGCTTCCCAAATGTAGTGGAGGGGAATGAAGTGGCATGATCTCGCCAGGATGTAGCGGCCTGGGTAAGAATCAGGATGGACGATGGCTTTGGGTTTGAGCCTCGAAGAGACTTCCTATATATCCTTGGGGTGGGGAATAAAAGTTTGCATAGTTCGATGGGACGATGGGACACCTCAGGAGGCGGCCCGTGTGAATGGACGCATGGGTGGGACCTAGAGGAAGTAGAACCTCTGGGTTAGGGCATGAGCTTCCCGAGGCACATGGGATCAAGGGAGAGGTCAGGATGAGACATGAGTGAGGGGCTTGAACCTCATGGAGGCTTCCTATGTACCATGCCTTAACATGGATCAAAGTCTCCGTAGTTCAGGATGAATTGGGGCTTACACTCTGAGGCAGCCCAAGGTGGTGGGGCTTGAACCTCGTGGAGGCTTCCTACGTACCATGCCTTGACATGGATCAAAGTCCCAGTAGATTGGGATGGATTGCGGCTTACACTCTGAGGCGGCCCAAGGTGGTGGGGCTTGAACCTCTTGGAGTCTTCCTACTTACCATGCCTTGACATGGATCAAAGTCCTCGTAGTTCGGGATGGATTTGGGTTTACACTTTGAGGCAGCCCAAGGTGGTGGGGCTTGAACCTCGTGGAGGCTTCCTACGTACCATGCTTTGACATGGATCAAAGTCCCCGTAGTTCGGGATGGATTGGGGCTTACACTCTGAGTCAGCCAAGGTGGTGGGGCTTGAACCTCGTGGAGGATTTCTACATACCATGCCTTGACATGGATCAAAGTCCCCGTAGTTCGGGATGGATTAGGGCTTACACTTTGAGGCATCCCAAGGTGGTGGGGCTTGAACCTCGTGGAGGCTTCCAACATACCATGCCTTGGCATGGATCAAAGTCCTTGTAGTTCGGGATGGATTGGGGATTACACTCTGATGTGGCCCAAGGTAGTGGGGCTTGAACCTCGTGGAGGCTTCCTACATACAATGTCTTGACATGGATCAAAGTCCCCTTAGTTCGGGATGGATTAGGGGTTACACAATGAGGCGGCCCAAGGTGGTGGGGCTTGAACCTCATGGAGGCTTTCTACATACCATGCCTTAACATGGATCAAAGTCCCCGTAGTTCGGGATGGATTGGGGCTTACACTCTGAGGCGGCCCAAGGTGGTGGGGCTTGAACCTCATGGAGGCTTCCTACATACCATGCCTTGACATGGATCAAATTCACTGTAGTTCGGGATGGATTAGGGCTTACACTCTGAGGCGGCCCAAGGTGGTGGGGCATGAACCTCGTAGAGGCTTCCTACGTACCATGCCTTGACATGGATCAAAGTCCCTATAGTTCGGGATGGATTGGGGCTTACACTCTGAGGCGGCCCAATGTGGTGGGGATTAAACCTCGTGGAGGCTTCCTACATATCATGCCTTGACATGGATCAAAGTCCCCGTAGTTCGAGATGGATTGGGGCTTACACTCTGAGGTGGACCAAGGTGGTCATGGTCGGTTCTCACTCTAAGCCCACGTGAGTCGTGCTCGGTGTGAGAAACAAGAGGTAGAAGAGACCTGATGATCACGTCGTGAAAGGTGCGTCTGTGGGAGATGGAGTGGGGCTTACGCATGGAGCGACCCAAAGAAGAAACAGGGGATTATGAGTGGTTAGCGGCCTGAGAAGTCGGGGCTTACTCTAGGATAGAGGCCCGATGGTGACAAAGCCCAGTGGGAGAGGGAAATGGTGATAAAAAACCATGTCCCCATCTTTCCTCTTGGTCCTTGGCACCGAGGAAGTGAGGAGGAGTAGAGATGATACCTCCTGCAAGAAAATCTAGGGGCTTACACCAAGGTGGTTGCCCTTCCCCACGGACAAACACCACTCCAATAAAAAGGATATCATCCCATGTGAGGGGTGATCCCATCCTCGTAGAGACGAGTGGTGTGGAGAATGTCCAAGGCGGGGGGACCATGTATGCAAGGCATGGGGCCAGGTCACAGTTTAACGTCATGTGCTAAGGATGATGGTGCTTGGCAGTTTAACGTCCTGTAGCTCGGACGAGGTGGGTTTTCTCCACACCCCTAGTACTTACATAACCGGTACCCTCTTCTCCTTGCGGGAGGGAAGGCATCGTTAACGCTGTAATGAGGGGGTTTCACAGAGCAAACCATCGAGGGGTCCACGTTAGCGTGGCTATGCGAAGAAGCAATAGTCGTTACCATGCCTATGCGAAGAAGCATGAGGCAAATCAATGCAATGGGAGGTATTGTCCAAGGGACTTTGAGGTTACTTCGTACAAGCCTAGAAAGTCGCACGGGAAAACGACGGATGATGTGGATGCCCGGGGTGTGAAAGACACCTGCGAATAGAATCTATAAGAAGATAATTGGGCGCGCACACAAGGGGGCACCCGGGGAGCACTGAGGTGAGGGGCCCTGGGGGGATTGCACACAACCTTTTGAGGCTTGCATGAAATAATAATGCCTACGCGAAAAACATCGGGCTGGCGCGAAATCGGTGATTCTTGCGCGTAATTGGGGCTGAGGTTTTGTGCACGACTAGAAGGATTGCACGCAAGGAGTATGAATTGTGTGCAAGTGAGAGTGACTGTGTGCAATGACAGGGGTGCGTGCTATAGAAGGAATTGGGCGCAATTGGTCGGCCTGCATGCAATGGAAGAATTGCGTGCAAGGGGCGGACACCGAAGGGATTGGAATTCAGTCTAAGCCATGGGGATCTCGCACGAAAGCGGACCTCGGGGTGACTTGGCATGAAAATAACCATACCTGAAGGCCATATTGTGTGCGCGGAAGCCAGATTGCACGCATGAGATCCAGTTCAAATTCTTTAGCCCTAAAATGGAAGGAGGTCGCCTTCTATTTATAGGCGCCCAGGGGTGCGGAAAACAGCTCGGTGCAAAATAATTGTGCGCCGAGGTCGGATGTGTGAAATTTCAATCGCGTGGGGCGGGGTGTGTAATTATTTCGTGCCTGGGCTGAGGCTGCTTCACGCAACCTGGAACATTCCACGCGGGGGTGTCTTTTGTCGCGCACTTGGGAATTTATTTCACGATGCCCCTCCGGGCCCCCCGTATGGGGTCCTTGGGTCTGAATATGACTTCAATTTGTCCTTTTGAAACTTTATTCGGCCCTGAATCACTTTTTTATGTCTACAAATTCCCCCCTCGGAATTGGATCGGAGAGGGGCCGCAACGGTCAGATTCCGAGGGAAATGTCGAAGTGCAGGGCTCCACAAGGTCCATGCGCGCAAAAATCTGAAGCTGCACACAAAATGCAGAAAGGTGCAAAATTCACTTTTCACCCAGGTGCAGAACCCAGGCTTAGCCTATAAAAGCCTCCGTGGGTCCCATTCTCTATATGACTTTTCTCGTGTGATAGGTTTCGAGCTCTCGTGCGCAAAATTTTCTCCGGTCCTGCTCGAAACAACGCTCTGGATACGCGTAATTCCATCGAGATCAGGTGCCATTTTACGCACAATCCAGGGGTTTTCGTGCCGCAACCTGAAATTTCACGACGCCTGCTGATTTTACTCATCGACCTCTCAGATTTTGCGCCAGATGCTGAAACACTTGGTTAGAAGAAGATGGATGCAAACCAGATTGATGAGGGAGAAGTTGCTGCTCATAGGGCTGAAATGGGTGCAAACCCATAAGTTTATGGCGAGAAAAGGATTGTTTCCAACAACCATACCCTCTTCAACTTGCTAACCCCCGCCCAAAAGGAGTACTCCTTGTCCAATAACTTGCTGATGTGGGACTTTGGTATTCTAGAGGAGGTCCCTCTGTCGGTATTTGAGGTGGATACACCACGGTCATGGGTGACCCATGAGGATGACCTTCCTCTATATAAGAACACCAACAACGGTCATCCTGCCAGAGAAACCAGGCACATGGACGTATATGTCTTGAATCCCAGGACTAGGACCATTACTGGGGGTGAACCTGTTGTGGAGAGTTCCTTGGCCCTCTATACAAGTACTTTTCATCAGAGCGTCACTGATGAGACCAAGGGTTGGCTGCAGGACTGGGACCTTTGGTTCGAAGGCAACTTCACCAGCGAGTGGGCCTGGGCGTACTGGGTTCTCCATACGTGTGACCAATTTGGGTCCGAGCTATGACATATTGGTTTATTTGAGGTGGTATGGACATCGCAATTCCACTTCTACCATCAGCACGAGCTCGGGCCAGAGTTGTTCACCTGGTGGTCCCCTAATACCAACACATTCCATCTCCATCATGGGGAAGTTGGCATCAGTCTCTGGGACATCCACTACATTGGGGGTATCCCATTGGATGACCATCAATACGATGAATTCCTTCTGCCAATGAACATCTGGGGAGACAGATCACAAACCCCCATACTAACGTGGCACCTGCTGGAGCTAGCCAAGGAGAAGCTGGGGGGCAAGGACTTCCTAAAGGATATCGCCTACAAGGATTGGTTCAGCCTATTCATGGAGAGGGATCCAAAAGTCAAGATTCTAGGGTGGGGGAGAAGATGTCCAACCGTGACACAGAGAAGCAAGATCGGATCATACTGGAGGATCCTAGAGGTGGGGCACTACCAGTCGTGGGGATACAATATAAACGAGATTCGGGATCCGAATGTTCGGTACACCGGATTTCTTGCTACATTCCTAAGTGGGTGGCTCCTGCCGGTGAGGGATGCAAGGATGGGCATCCGTCCAGCAACCTTGGTGATGGCTGGCATCATGGCTGCCAACAAGAGGTTCAACCTGGGGGTCCCTGTGCTGGCTTGGCTGTACGCCATCTTGGGATGCATCTCAAGAGGGGGTCACCTAGGAGAGTATGTGTCCCCTTCCAGATTTTCCATGGATGGGTTGCAGCTCATTATGGCGGATACACTTTTCCAAATGTCATCCTTCCTCCGGGCAACGACATGCGACCCTCTCTGCTGAACATTGTCAGGGTCATGTCGATGACGCTTAATGAGGAGGGAGTACGGATCAAGATTGGTAACCATGCAAACTTCACCTTCATCCCATTCCCCACCCCAACTGTCCAGATGATAGACAGCGAGAAAGGATCACTAGAGTAGAAGGAGTACTTTCAGAGCATCAGAGGTGGGGTGCTCATGGCCTGGATTGATAGGAAGATCTTCTATGAGCCTTATGGGCTGTCCAGGTTCGCCAAGCAGTTTGGTTGCCTTTAGTGAATGCTGAAAAGAGTATACACAGACGTCTGGGAGGAGAGGCATCCTTGTGTTCTTCGTCAATTGTGGCTGATGTTCACAACTTACGGCTCTGGCGACATCATCACCTTTCCTCCCACTAGAGTTGACGCTGGTCTTTCAACCGAGTATGCCGAACATTGGTCCATAGAATACCCTGAAGGGATATTGCGGAAGCGAGTTCGGAAACTCAAGGTCGCTAGTGTGGATCCCGGGTGACGAGAGAGCAGGCAGGGTGCTGCTAGAGGGGGGAGACCAGAAGCGCGTCAAGCAACGAGGCCCGCACAGGCCAGGACCTTAGCAGCGGGGGCATCGCATGGCGCAACCTCACCCTCGTCACCTATAGGAGTGTCCCACAGGGTGGCCAGAGAACTTCCCGAGAAGAAAATAAGATACCTGCTTTAGCCTTCTTAAGATGTCATTTTCCCCGTACTATGGTTGGCTTGGCTAACCCTGCGACAGTCGGTGAGCACCGAAACCCTTTGGCATAAGATAGTGCGAGACGGGGTCCAGCTGCCAGAATTCGGGATCGTCCGAGTTGTTGACAGAGTAAACTTCCATTGATGACATGCATATCTGACGGCCATGGACATGTACGCATGTCAACGAGGTCGGTGTGCGGAGCCACCTCTCTTGGTGAAGGTGATTCTTGGCCAAGAGCATGATCCAGAAACAATGTCGCCAGGGGAAGATGACAGTGATGATGATTCAGAGGGTGGTGAAACAGGAGAGGAGGCAGAAGGAGAAGGGTAAGGTGAAGGTGAAGGATAAGAAGAGCCTGAAGGTAAAGGGTCTCAGTGGGCATCCCACTAAATTATTCTCCGGAAGAGTGGCGAGATCATCAGCTCCGGTATGGATGTGACTGACCAGCTCAAGGTATGCTTCGACCCTTATCTACCCTCATCCTTTTCATTCACTTTCCTTTGCAATCCTTAATCTATCTTCCTTATCTTACTCAGGAGAATATTGTCTCTAACCAAGTGTCTCCAGCCAAAGGAGGGGGAGAAGCGTCAATGGAGCAAAGTGGGGCACCAATGCTCATTATCGAGATGACGAGCGCTGAGGGATACCCCTCTATGACAGCTCCTGTAGCAGCCGGAACACTGGAGGTTGGCACCTTGGGTTCCTGTAAGTTTATTACTTTAATAATGGTACTCACTGTTGGAGGACTCAACTGATTAGGGTGCTCCTTGTCTATATAGTGATCACGGCATTGGAGGCTCGTCAGACTGCTGAATTCGAGCCGTCTGTGAGCGACCTAGTGGAAAATGTACTGCTCCATCCAGAACATGCCTTCCAAACCGAGTTGACCCCGACAACTAGTGAGCAGGGAGTAGCGGATACCAGTGGCGCTACTATTGGGGCAGGGCTGATAGTTGACGACGGTGCCACCATGGTCGAGGCGAGAGAGGAAGGTCACTCAGACACTGAGGACCCTATTCCCTCGGGAGGAATCTCTGAGGAAGACTCTGTTGTTGGCCTGTTGGTCGTCTTCTCTATCTATCGGCCCACTGATCCCGAAGAAATTGATGATTCAGATTCAGAAGCGGCTAAGGAGATCCGGATGATGCAACAAAATGGATGGAAGTACATCCGGCGTTTTCTCAGTCAACCTCAGGCGGAATGGCTGAAGCGGATGGGGTCACTCCACACCTGGCTACATTTCCTGTGTGCTGGAGGGGAAGATGCTCAGTGCCTTCACCTGATGGTCCGTGATTACATGGCCAAGAAGATGCGTGAGATCAGTCGGTGCTTCGACGTCGCCCAATGTCAGGAGGAGTCGGGGAGTACCTGAGAATTTTGTAGGGTGGATCGGGAGGTCCAACGCCTCGAGGAACAGGCGAAAGAACGGGAGATATTCATCACAAACTACTCTGAGATCATGGAGCAGTTGAGGGCCCATCTGGCAGACACCCAAGAACAACTCGTGGAAGCGAGTCGCCAGATAACTGAGTTCCAAACTAAATAGGCGCGGGCACGGGCTAGGGTCAGCGAAATGCGCTCCACGGCCGCTGATGAAGAAATAGTCCTCAGGGGACGGGAGGCAACCCTGGAGTCCACCAGCTAAAAGGTGGCGGCATTTGAGAGATCTATCCAAGAAGCTGACCCTTAAGGGCCCTGTTTTGGCCGTACCCATAAACTTACCTCGCCTTACTGCTTCTTGTTTTCTTTTGAACTGTATGTACGGAAAAATTTACTTACTTGCCCCTTTGTCTTAACATACTTTTCCCTTTTTTTTAACATGATCAACCATAATCCCGAAATAAATAGCAATCCATTCCTAAGCTCACGTGGGTCGTACCCGATGTGAGAAACATGGGAGGCTCGTACTATCACTTCGTTTGATTGTGAGAGCATTAAACAAGCTTCGGGCATTCGAAATTCGAATCCAGATTTTTGAGGAGAAGAGGGAGGCCCAATCAAAGGAAGAGGACCTCAGACCGATCGATGTAGCGTCTTATCAATGTTCTCTAGTGCACGATCGAGGTAATGCCAGGGGCATTGGAATCAATCCAAACATAGGGAAATGAAAAATATGAATCACGTTACCCATATTCGGAACACTATGGGAGGGGCATGGAAATAAAGGACCACTGTTGACCATGTTCGAAACACAGAATCCATATTACGTTAACCTAAAATGGGGATAATAATTGAGGGTTGACCACTGACCATGTTCACAACACAGGACCTAACTCAAATATCATCCATCAGTCTTCCAGAACTTTGGCCCAGGACAGCAGGCGGACCATAGGTCGAGCATCCATATTGTTAGGGGGTCCCTTCAAACGTGATCAGTCTTCTAGAACGTTGGCCCAGGACAGCAGGCAGACCATAGGTCGATCATCCATACTATTAGGGGGTCCCTTCAAACATGAAAGAGGATGAGGATATGAATAAAGGGGAACGCAAAGCATGGAAAGAGAAGTGGTGGTTTGTTCGAATAGAATCCAACAATCCCAAAATTACGCCATCGTGGTGGAAGAACATTAGGCAGGCGCATTAATCTGATCACGAATCATCCCTGCTTTCAGATAGGACCTCTCTAGTGAGGGAACTGACGCTTCCCAATGTCATCATGGGGCATCCCGAACTTGTTCAGGGCAAATACTACAGTTACTCAACTCCCCGGGGGGGTCAGTCTAAGGGGCCGACAGTGGGGGAAAGGATGGGATTTTTGATTCTCAGGGATAGACCCAAGAAGAAATGTTTGGGCATTCCTACGTATCCCATAAGGATGGGAATCAAGCCACACGTAGTTCTGGGAAGGGTCTTAGTTTAAGGTCTTAGAACTCAGACCAGGGATCGGTAAGGAATGCAGGAGGCACATGGTAAGGTGATTATGAAACCCGACATGAATGAGGACATAAGTCCATATTACCATATGTTCCTTGGTAAAGTGTTTAGGTCAAGGGACCGAACAAGAAAGTTAGGCTGGGACCGTGGGGAAGTGCCCGAGTGTTCCTACGTATCTCATGAGAATGAGAATCAAGCCATATGTAGTTTTGGAAAGTAGAAAAATAAGGTACCAGTGCAAAGGATGAAAGGGGCATGCGGGCCTGTCCCTCGTACCAAAAGAAGCGGTATTTGATGTATCTTGTTTGTCCTTTAAGGTGAATGGTTTGTTTTTGTTTTTGCGAAGCGACAGGCCTGGGGTAAAAATTCCCGGCATCGCCACAAGAATCAATCCATATACAGGCATTGAAAAATGGTATAGTGGATGACCGATACCCAACGTGATGTCCCCTATGATGAGGTCATCACAATGTAGTGCCGTTTTCGTCGCGCGGCCAAGATGATATTATCACAGTTTAAGGTCATGCGATAGGACCGAACAACACAGTTTAAGGTCATATGGCTTGGACTTGAGGGAATGCGTATGATGCGATAAAGCATACCCGACGTGAATGAGGACATGAGTCTGAATCATCACCATGCGCAATTCTGGGAGAGGAGCCTCGGGCCAAGATTCCCGTGAGGGTCAGAGGATAAGGGGTCGGAGGAGCTGGCTTCCAGGTGAGCTGGACCCGGAAATGCAATGTCCCGGTGATCCAATATATCCCATGAGTATGAGGATCAAGTTGCGCATAGCTCTTAGAGAAGATCCCAGCCTATGGTCTTAGCACTCGGATCACGGGAGCCCTAAAGGACGCCGCATTGCAGCTTTGTCCCCCTGACGTGCGGAGGTGCACTGAGGGATAGTTCCAAGAGTGTCGAGATTCCACCTGGACATGATGGGGTGGAACATAATGTGAATCATGCAACCAACATTCAAGGCCTGAAGGGGCTGGTGTGAAGATGGAGGATTACTACTGACCATGTTCTCAACACAGCATCCTATTGCATTAGCCTGAAATAGGGACAAACAAATGAGCATTGACCACTGACTATGTTCGCAACACAGGATTTGTGTCAATTTGTTGTCCAAAACCCTCGGGGGCATTGGACCGTAATGGTAGGAGAGCCCTTAGGCGTGGTATCCATGTCATTTTTTGGGGGTCCCTTCAGGTGTGAAAGATAACTGGGGCCCAAATGAAGGGGAAAATGAAGCTTGACAAGTGGATGGAAACTTTCCCCAGTCTAATCCAACACTCTAGGTCCTAGACTAGAGTACTCTTGGACACATCAGAGAACCACTGCAAAGGGTCAAGGGGCCCAACTTGAGAGCGGCCAAGAGATGGTGAATTCCCAAGAGAAGGGGGGCATGGTGAAAAAATACCAACGTGAAGGAGGGCATAACTTTGTACCACACCTATATGTCCCTCTTGTGGAGAGGAACAGGCCAAGGGGCCTAGGTGACCGGGAGATCGGAAGATCTCTAAGAGACGGGGTTGGACCCGAAATCTAAATGTTCAGGTGGTCCTACGTATCCTATAAGGACAGGAATCAAGCCACACGTAGTTCTTGAAGATACAGTTTAACATCATGCGAGATGACATACAGTTTAACGTCGTGCAGGACGACATACAGTTTAACGTCGTGCAAGACGACATACAATTTAACATCATGCGGGATGGCGACATACAGTTTAACATCTTGCGAGATGACATACAATTTAACTTCATACGGGATGACATACAGTTTAACATCGTGCGGGATGACATATAGTTTAACGTCATACGGGATGACATACAGTTTAACGTCCAGCGGGACGACATACAGTTTAACGTCTTACAGGACGACATACAGTTTAACGTCATGCGGGATGACATACAGTTTAACGTCATGCGGGATGACAAAATACAATTTAACGTCATGCGGGATGATATATAGTTTAACGTCGTGCGGGATGACATATAGTTTAACGTCGTGCGGGATGACATACAGTTTAACGTCATGCAGGACAACATACATTTTAAAGTCACGTGGGATGACATACAGTTTAACATCATGTGGTACGACATACAGTTTAACATCATGCAGGACGACATATAGTTTAACGTCATGCGGGAAGACATACAGTTTAACATCATGCGGGATGACATACAGTTTAACGTCATGCGGGGAAGACATACAGCTTAACATCATGCGGGATGACATACAGTTTAATGTCATGCAGGACGAGCGTGCAGTTTAGGGTTATGCAGGACTGACATTTTAGGGTCGTGTAGGACCATAATCCAGTTTAAGGTCATTGAGGACCCGAAAAATCCCGGATCAGGAAAATTATTGTTTAAGGAAATTGGCATTGGTGGGAAGAGTTATACGCTCACCATATATGGTCACCAGGGAGTACACACCATTAGGATAAAACTTATGAACAATGAAAGGTCCTTCCCATTTGGGCTCCAACTTGGGTGGATTCCTACCCGGGATCATTGGCGCTCTAAGGGCTAGTACCAAATCGCCTTGCAGGAAAGAGCAGAGGTGAACCTTATTGTTAAAATCTCAAGCCACCATGCTCTGATGCCTTTCTAGGTTGTGTAGGGCACGAAGCCTATTCTCATCCAGTGCTTCCAATTCAGCTAGATGGATTTCAGACACTCTATCCAGTGCTTTTTGGTCATAGACCGCTGTTCACAATGAGGGAAACTGAATCTCGATGGGCAGGACGACCTTAGTTCCATACACTAGGGAATATGGGGTCACCTGGGTGGAATTATGAGTTATTGTCCAATAATCCCAGAGGGTGTTGGGGAGCTTATCCGGCCAACTCTTCTTGTTCTGACCAACCATTTTTTGCAGAATGTTAGAAAGGGTTTTATTGAACACCTCAATCTGTCCATTTTCTTGTGCGTGATAGTGGGAGGTATGGTTAGATCGGATGCCATACTTGGAATATAACTTCTTCAACTTGGATGATCAAAAATTGGTGTCGTTATTAGTGAGGATAGAGTGAGGAACCCCAAACCGATGGATGATATTGAAACTCACAAAATCAATGATAGAATGGAACTTGACTTCCTTGAGCGGAATTGCCTCTGCCCACTTGGAAAAGAAATCTATTGTAGACAGAATGAATCTGCATTAGCGAGCCGTTGCCGGTGGGTATGGTCCTATGACATCTAATCCCCAGACTATAAAGGGTCAAGAGTACTTGGTAGTGTGGAGAAGCTCCAGTGGCTGATGCACAAAGTTAGCATGAACTTGGAACGCATGGAACCTCTTGGCTAATTCGATGTAGTCATGGATCATGGAGGGCCAAAAATACCCTAGTCTCTAGATCTAGTGAGACAGTTTTGGCCCAGCCTGATGGGCACCACAGGAACCGGCATGAACCTCTTGCATGACTTGTTGAATCTCAACCTCCTGAATGCAACGGAGGAGAACACCATCAAATCCGCACTTATAGAAGATTGGCTCAAGGATGGGACCACTCTGGAGGGTAAACTGCAGCGCGCGACGTCAGATTTGATTGCACTTGGCCCGGTTTGACGGGAGATTACCATGTTGGAGGTATTCGACCAAGGGTTTCCTCCAATTGGTAACCACTTCGATCACTACATTCGGATGACCCAGGGGGGTCCTAACGCAAAGACGCCGACGGTAAGATGGATTGCATGTGGGTATTCATTGCCATTCGGGGTAACAGGAGCTATGACTCTCCGATGCACCACGTGGATAACCAGATCATCCTGTTCTAGCTCTACAAGAGATGCAGCCAAGCTGGACAAAGCATCTTCTCGACCATTCTGTGACTGAGCGACATGGATAACCTCTGGCTGAGAAGATAGCTGGGCCATTAGTTAGAGAGTGCGTTCTAACAATGGTACGAGCTCTGGATTCCTGAAAACATAGTCTCCATTGAACTGCATAATAACTAGCTCAGAGTCCCCTTTCACATGAAAATGGGGAACGTCGATCTTAAGGGCCAGTTTGAGACCATAATGAGGGTCTGATACTCTGCCTCGTTGTTGGTGCAGCCTTTTGACAACAGGAATAAGTATGGCAGGATGGCTTGTGCCAGGGTGATAAAGATGATACCCATGCCTACTCTGTTAAGCCTAGGATCATTGAGCCTCCTACTGGTGGGGCTCCAAGAGGCACCATAGAAGTGCATTTTCCAACATGGGATGACTTGATCGACTGAGAGGATTGACTCATCAGGAAAATCCAGGTCTAGGGACTGATCCGCAGAGGTCAGATGGGTAGCCAGGAAGTCTGCCAACGCCTGTCCTTTAATAGCCTTCTGTGGCACAAACCTGATGTCAAACTGATGGAGGATTACTGCCCACCGCACTAGTCATCCGGTCAACATGGGCGGCTTAGGATGTGATTCAACGGGTCTACTCGATAGATCAGCTATACCTCATGGTGCTGCAGGTAATGCTGTAATTTCTGCACGATAAATACAAGCGCAAGGTAGCTCTTCTCAATGGGGGAGTACTTGGTCTCTGTATCGAGGAGCATGCAGCTGAGGTAGTAGAGGCTATTCTCTATCCTCTCATTGTTCTTCTGGGCGAGAAGGGCACCAAGGGACCATTCTAGGGCGGTGACATATAGGACCAGCGGCTTCCTGGAGATGGGTGGCATCAAGACCGAAGGCCGGAGAAAATATTTCTTGATTTCCTCAAAGGCAGTTTGGCACTCTTTATCCCACTCATAAGTGGTTCCCTTCTTCATGAGATGAGAGAAGGGCTTACACTTTCCAACCAGATTCGCAATGAATTGGCGTATGTAGGACAAGTGGCCTTGAAGACCTAAAAGCTCCCAAATATTACTCAGGGGAGGCATCTAACTGATTGCCTTGATCTTCTCTGGGTTGATCTCGATGCCTCGGTACCTGAAAACAAAGCCAAGAAACTTCTCAGAGGTGACCCCGAAGGCACACTTCAACGGTTTCATCTTCAGGTGGTGGGAACGGAGGAAGTCGAACACTTTCTCGAGGTCCTCGAGATGGTCCTAGCACTGGGGATATTTGACCACCAGATCATCCACATATAATTCCACCAATGTCCCAAGGATTGTCTTGAATATGCAGTGCATGGCCCGCTGATAGGTGGCACCTGCATTCTTCAAGCCGAAGGGCATAACCTGATAACAAAAAGTACCTTGGGGCACCCTGAAAGTGGTGGACTCTTTATCCTCAGGGGCCATCCGGATCTGATTATATCCAGAGTAACCATCCATGAAGGAGAGGGCCTGGAACCCCTCTGTAGCATCGATCAACAATTCTGTCACTGGAAGGGAAAAATCATCCTTCGGACAATGGAGATTGAGATCTCGGAAGTCGATACAGACTCTAATTTGTCTGTTATTCTTCCTGACTGGTACAATGTTGGCCAACCACTTGGGGTACTAGACCTCCTTGATGAAGTTGTCCCTGATGAGCTTGTCAACTTCAGCCTCGACCATGGAACCATGAGAAGGGTGCATCTTCCTAGGAGGCTACTTGAACCCACGATGATTTGCCAGAAGACCGAGGCGGTGGATGGCTACCTGAGGATCTAGTCCCAGTATCTCGTCGTAACTCTAGGTGAATACATCACGGTGATGCTTAAAGAAGCCTACATACCGCTGATACTCCTCGGGGGACATAGCAGAGCTGATCAATGTGGGCCTCGGGTCCGCCTCGCTTCCGAGGTTCACCTGTACCAACTTGTCGACCATGACCGAGACGCCTTCCTCAAAGGCAGGGGGAATCCTCTATATCCTCTTCTCCACTTATGGAGGGATAATCTGTAGGGGAAGCTGCTTCTGAGCTACCAAACCCTGATGGGAGGCTGGTACCGGCTTTTCCGGTAGTGGTTATTGCATCGGGGAACTCTGTCACTTCCGAGACCATGGATATGAAGGCCGTCGACCTGATCTCATATAGTCTTCGGCCCAAGGGGCCACGCTTGACAATATCAAATCAGTGGTGGCGTTTCGACCGAAGTCAACTTATTCCAGCCCAGTGATACAAACAAGTATGGTGTACCGCCATTACCATGAGCCGGACATCCCGATACCTGATGGGAGTGGGAGGCTCTGGGATCACTGGAGCCTAATTCGTATAAGAATATGAAGTGATCTTCCGACACCGCCCAGATCTGGGAGAATGATTCCCCCTTATCCTGGAAATGACAAAACATTTCCCCATATCAGGGGTCGTGGCCTCCAACCGATGGATTGGGAAGATGTAGGCGTCATTCAGGCCTGCCCAAGGGTTGGTCGTAGACGTGACAGGCTCAACTCCACTTGCCTAAACTTGTTTATCCTTGCTCTTGTAATAGTCAGTGTCCAAGTAGCGGGATTCAAAAGAGGCGAAAGGAGATTAATCACCTTGGAGTACGCCCACTCGACCATTAAGGGATTACTTGAGGCATTGGTGATACAATGAGGGTACTGTCATGTGCAGGTGGAGCCATGGCTTGCCCATCAATGCATTATACGCAGTGTCCTGGGAAACAACCATGAACTCAGTGTTGGCCACTAGGCCACTGAACTGGGTCTTTAGATGGATCTTGCCGACCGAGGTCTGATCTATCCTGTCATATCCCTGGATTCTTAAATCGGAGGGAGTCAGGTCATCTTCAAATAACCCCAGCTTCTACAGTGTCCACATCAGGATAAGGTTGATCCCGGGGCCGGTGTCAATGAGACAGCGGTGAACCTCCACATCGTTGAATTGGTCAGTGATATATTGCGGTCATATGTGACCCTGTATGGGGGAGCCTTCATCCTCTCTAGAGAATGAAATGATGGCCTGGCATGCTGCATCCTCAACCGTTTCATCATGAAAAGCTTCTGCAGCTGATACCTCCGTCTCAAACTGGAGGGGGCACTTTAAAGCCTCGGTGAGTGCTTTGTGCATATCTGGCGACGGGCAAAGGGATTCAAGGATGGAAAGCCTTTCTGGGATGCCGGAGAGGTGCTTGAGAATGTCGTACTTCCATTCCAGGTGTGAACTTCTACTCGCAGGGAGCCGCTCTGTGATGGAAGGCATGGCGGTCCCTACTGGCCGGACCGGTGACTGGCTGGTGTTGGGCATATCCCACTGCCAACTAGTCGAATCCTGGAGAGTAGTCGTCGGATGAGGACTACTTGAATGAGATCGGCTTGTAGCGAGGCGAAGCTGGTCACAGCACGACCGAAGTGGTTCTTCCTAATCCAATAGCACAAAAGGTGGTGGAGGTGGTCCTGTTGACACCAGATGAAGAGGTTGTGCATGCTAATTTCTATGATGGGCCTGCTGTCTGGTCTCAACGGTATGCACGGACTGGATGGAGGTGCCAACTGACGTACCCCGATGACCCTTATGGTCATGGAACTGTTGACTTTGGCGTCGGCTGGGGGACATTGGGGAGGTTTTCCTGGTTCTCCCCCTCATCGTGAGTCATATAGGGGTTTACCAAATCAACGGTGTTAACTGAAGCGTATCCTTGGCTATCACTTGACGAATCATCCACCACTGGGAAGATTCTTGGGGGGATCCCCATCTCCGGGGGCATAAAATCACCGAGAGTGTGGGACGATGGTGGCATTGGCGGAGTGCGTTGCTTTTTCTTGCGTCGTCGATGCTTGATCTTCTGAGAAGAGGTTGGCTGAGATGATGATGCAGAAGTGGTGGCCGCAGGTTCTGAAGGCTTTGGCTGATTCAGGCATTCATGGATAATGCCATGGGAAAGGGTGAACTTATTGCGATCCATCTAGTCGTTATACTTCTGGGACCCGCGGTCAGAAACCTGCTACCACTCACCTTCGTCGTCGCTACTGCTATCTGACCTCACAAAGATACCCACCACTTGTGCCGGGGCCGGGCCCAACCTGACTATGTTATTGTCAATCTGATCTTGGATCCATTCCTTAAACACATAGAATTTTCTGAGGGTGTGCCTCAGGATCCGGTGATAATGACAGTAGTTGGGGTGATCAATGAGATGTGCCTCTTCTGGATTTCTGCACTCAGGCAGTCGTACAATCCTTTACTCTAAGGCGTTGTGGAAGTAACTGGGGATCTGAGCCTCGTTGAACGATTAGGTCCAATTTCTTCTGTTAGGAAAGGGGGCTCTAGGAGCCTGACCCTGACGGGGGGCTGGAGGAGCCTACCGAGGAGGCAGAACTTGATTTTCCCGCCTAGGTGGAAACGGCGTGTTATGCGAGGGCGCCTACCGATTCTGAGGTGGTTGCTACTGGGCTGGAAACTGTGCCTGTGGCGGCGAACCTCTGCGAGGTTGTGGAGCTGGCTCCACTGGTAGCAATTCTAGCTGCCTAGGGGCCTCTATCTAGGTCACCGTGGTGGGCTCGACTCTAGCAGCCCTCCTTGCTGGGATTATAGGGGGCAGCGAACGTGCCTGGATATCCTGTTGCAGAGCTTCTTTGAGGTGTTAGGCCTTATCTGAGAAGTCTCGGAACCCTCTGGGATAGTTCTGAGTGATCAGGGAGGGGACCGGTTCCGTCTTGACATTCCCCATGCACATCATCAGTAATTTCCCCTAAGTCAATGACATGTCAAGGGAGTATGTGAACCCCTTCCACCGGGCGAAAAAGTCCACGACTCTTTCATCGGGCCTTTTCTTGCACTTGAAGAGGTTTGCGATATTTTTTTTAGGTGGTAGAGCTGAACTGGTAAAGGAACTGCCTGCGAAGGTCCTCCCAACTGGTCACGGATCTGACGGGGAGCTGGTTGTACCAAATGAATGCTGGCCCTTCCAGTGTCTGAACAAAAAAGTGGAGCTTGGCGGCCTCCTGCTGCGCTGGGGTCCCTAACATGGGCCCACACCTAGAGTTAAAGTGGGTCAGGTGCTGCGGAGGGTCCCCCATCCCATTAAAAGTGGAGAAGGTGGAGTTTTTGAATCCCAGGGGTGCTGGCATGTCATCCACCCATGCCGGATATGGCTTACCATTGGGTGGGATGGCCACCTGTCGCATTTCCAAAGCCTCTAGGTAGGCGATGAGTTCCGCCATTGGATTGTCTGGACGTGGGTCCTTGTCATGACGGGGATCTCTAACCATGAGCATGTTTTTGGTCTCTTCAATACAGTAGACAAGCTCAGAGGCTCATGGGGCGGCTGGTGGAGCGACCCTTGGGGTAGCCGGATGAGCCCGAGCAGGGTTCCTAGGATTGTCGCGCCGTTCAGGAGGGTTAGGCGAGACATATCGTGCCCTCTTTCCATAAGCGCCAGTCTCTACCCTTTCTGTATGGACAGGATATTCAAGGTTACCTAGGGGCAATTCACTGGGGAGAAGCTATGTCTGTCCCTGCTGTACAGGACGAGGGTCACCATAATCCGGATGTTGTTCCACAGCGCGTTCGGCTAGGAGGTCATCAAACCGTTTCTTCTGATCATCAAGCTGTTGGCGCAGCGCGGCCTTCTCAGGATCTTCCTTTGTCTTCTACATTGAGGCGGATGGGTTGGAGTGTTTGGTGACACCAATATGCTCCTTGACCTTACCGAGATTCTGGCTGAGTACCAATGCCTCGGTGGGCGGAGGGAGGCCCAGGAGGTTCCTCTGCTGGCAAGTAACTCTCCCCGATGGGTCCAGCAGTGGGGGCACATCCTCAGGGAGGAGGTTCCCATCAAGAAGTTCCAGCTCATTTTCCCCTCCCGACAGATCGGTCATGTTGACCACGACTCTTCTCAGGGGTATGTCCTCGGTGTCGCCAAACAAGTCGGGTTGTCGGCGAATAGCACTGAAGAGGAGGGCAGCGTACTACCCCCAGTCACGGACTTGTGCATGGGGGGTAGCCTCCTTAATAACTTTGTGGAGTGTTTGGAAACTCTGAACACATTGCTATTGGAGGGTCATGCGGTGACCAGGTGACTCGGGGTGCTGGACCACAGGGAGTGTGGCCAGGTCAACCAGACGACATTTTTCACTGATGTCTTCAAGGTTCTCTTGGCTCCCAGGATAAGTCACTCACCAGCGGTGAAGACGGAAGTGAGTCGCCCAGAGGGTCTGGAAGAAACATTCAAACTCCTCCGGGGTGAGCGATTCTGGCGTACCAAAATTCGATCTTGCGACCGGCCAAAACTTCTTAGGGAAGTGTCCCACTATGAGGATGGTCCAGAAGCTCCTCATCTCAGATTCAGGGTCTGGAATTTGATTTCCCCACTTTTCAACTGAGGTTGTCTGAGGAACTGGTGGCCTAAGGTAGGTCGCCGGGCCGGTGGGCTGGCCGGTAGAGAATACGGCGAGTGGGCTGATTGGCCACCGAATATTAGGTTGTCCTCTGAGGATTGTAGTGCCCTAGCCGCTATATCACGATAGGATGGACCGGCGACCAAATCTATTGACACAACATCAGCGTCCTCCAAGGGTGTGCTATGTCGTGGCTCTCCTGACATTGACCCCCAGAATAGCTCTCTTCCATCTTTAGCTGAGGAATAAGGTGCTTCTGGATATGATGGTGGCGACTGTGTGGTCAGTCCTTGGGGGCACGCCAGGTTCTCGTCCTCCTAGATATACCTTTGTAGGGAGGAAGGGATCATATGGACCTCGCATTCCGGTAGTACGAAGCTGATGCGCCTCCTTCCTACCCCATCCCTTGACTCGGAGGGCTAAGGATAGGGCTTCAGCGCCAATTCGTACCCTACCTCGGAGTCTGAGAAGTGGACTAGTTTGATTTCTGCCTGGCCTTCACCAAAATTCCTCTTGTGGTGGAGACGATCTGCCTTCCTGCCCCTGGGTGGCCCCTCGGGGCAGGGCTGATTTCTGATATAGGGTCCTCCGGCCACACTGGCGCTGGGGCGGAGAGGGTTTCCATTAGAGAAAGTCGAGGTGTTGGAAGCACCGGGACAAATGTCGAAAGGGAAACGGGGAGGACCTTCGTGTTGGGATTTGGTGAAGTAGGGTTGGCCTCCACCTCTCCGATCGCTGGGGCGATGAGGACCTTCGCCGATTGGCACAGGGAAATGGGGAGGACCTCCATGTTGGCAAGTTAACAGACATGCAATGTCTCCATACTCGCGGTCCGTGGTAGGGGGAGCGACCTTGTACCCAGTGTAGTGAGCATGGGGGAGACCCCCACAGGGAGTGTTTCTGTCATGGGGAAGACCCTCACTTGTATTGAAGGTGGCGCGGGGCAGACCTCCAAGCTGAGGTTGGAAGCAGGGAGGGCCCGCACCTTCGGTAGTGGCGGTATAGAGTAGGCCTCCACACTGGGTGGAATTGCTGCGGATTGGCCCGCAGCGGCCATCGCCTATGCCGGAGTCCGAGAGAGTTAACAAAACCTACCCGTGGGGCAGTTGGGGCCTCGATCCAGGTCGGGCATATAGCTTCCCCTGCTCAACGTATGCGGGGAGTTTGTGATATGAGTCAGCGGTGTCTTGGGCCATAGTATTCACTGACGTTGAAGCCCCATGGCGGGAACCCTCTTCCATTTGCGCTCGATGCTAGCATCGGGTTAGATGAACTGGAGATGGTGGTGCAGGCGCGTGGCTTTCCTGCTCCTTGTCTCGGGGAATCGGTTGGTGGCGTTGATGCGGCCTGGTGGGAGCCCTCACCGGGATCCCTTGAAGTGGGACTCCGATTGGGCCAATCCGAGTATCCCCTACCTCATCGGCGTTGGGGAGGGAGTTTTCAAGACGTTCCGGGGACAAGCTTCTGAAACGATTGAATATTGGGGTGGGGAGCAGCGGCTCCCTGCGTGGCCCTTGGGGGTGGCGTTGAAGGCGAGGCGCAGCTGCCTCGAGATCCAAGCAGGCCATCTCCCTAGTGGGGATGATCCCTTCCTCCTTGTACCTGCATACAAGGTCATTAATTACCCTTCTTTGGATAATTTTCGATGGGAAGAGGGGGAGTGGGTGCCCAGCAATCATGGCGGTCAAAGCCGTCATGGAAGAGGAAGAACCGCGCGGGGTAGTCGCGTCGATATTTCCCATTCTCCTATGCCAGTGGGTAGGTGATCGAGCTCCGGATGCAACAAATTGGTTCCTGAAAACAGGGAGATGAACTCACTAACACTGATAGGAAAAGAAATCGACTACCAGTGCCCCAGCGTCATTCCGTATTCCATGTCCTGTAAGAGGGATCCATGCTAACAACGTCAGAGGACAGAATGCTCAACGTCCTGACTGTCCCAACTTCTGGCGAGTTGCACGTCAGGCCTTCTTGGTGGGACCTGGTACCGGATGACGGGGTCAGATGACATGATTATCCACTAATGCCCCTGAACGATACTAGCCTCCATGCTGAGGAGAATACTTTTCATGTCGGGTTCACCATTACTATTTCTGACGCTTTCGTCGGGGCGCGCACATCTGTCACATAGAGGACGCGCAGTTGTTGCCTCGCATTCCTGCTTTCCAAAGGCGGGCGGCATTCACTCCTTATTCAGGGGCGTCTGCTCCTTGATCGAAACGGGATGATGGGATGTCAGTTCTTCCTTCTATGGATTCCTCCTTGAAACACGTCACCTAGTCTAGGTCACCCTCATAGATTTAAGACATAGTTCATGAAACTCTTATCAGCGTCGTATCTTTATGGACACCAGTTAATTACACTACTTCTGTCAGGACGTTCCAAGGAGTCTAGTCAAGGAAGCAACCTTCGGTTAGGGGAATAGTCACGTTGGGCACCACTGGCGTGTCTTGACACTGGGGGATTGGCATGTCTGACTTATTTGCCTTATTATAGGGCTTCTCGAGGGGGCAGAATCTTGAGGCATCCTACATCAAATGCGGGGAATCATATTATAGTGGCATGTGTCTGAGGTTTTCCTCAGCTTCCCATGTTTAACATAGGGTATGCTGCGAGTTTAACGTCCAGTGAAGATGGATCAGACCGATCGTAAAACTAATTAGAGTGGATCAGATTGAGGAACCCCCTGGAGGGAACACCGATATTGGGGCCAGCACGTGGGTGGCTTCCCAAATGTAGTGGAGGAGAATTAAGTGGCATGATCTCATCGGGATGTGGCGGACCAGGTAAGAATCAGGATGGACGATGGATTTGGGATTGAGCCTCGAAGAGACTTCCTACGTATCCCCAGATCGGGGAATCAAAGTCTGTGTATTTCGATGGGACGATGGGACACCTAAGGAGGTGGCCCATGTGAATGGACGCATGGATGGGACCCAGAGGAAGTGGAACCTCTGGGTTAGGGAATGAGATTCCTGAGGCACATGGGCTCGAGGGAGAGATCAGGATGAGACAAGAGTGAGGGGCTTGAACCTCGTGGAGGCTTCCTATGTACCATGCCATGACATGGATGAAAGTCCCCGTAGTTTGGGATGGATTGGGGCTTAAACTCTAAGGTGGACCAAGGTGGTGGGGTTTGAACCTTGTGGAGGCTTCCTATGTACCATGCCTTGACATGGATCAAAGTCACCATAGTTCGGGATGAACTGGGGCTTACACTCTGAGGCGGCACAAGGTGGTGGGGATTGAACCTCGTGGAGGATTCCTATGTACCATGCCTTAACATGGATCAAAGTCCCTGTAGTTTGGGATGGATTGGGGCTTACACTCTGAGGTGGCCTAAGGTGGTGGGGCTTGAACCTCATGGAGGCTTCCTACGTACCATGCCTTGACATGGATCAAAGTCTCCATAGTTCAGGATGGATTGGGGCTTACACTCTGAGGCGGCCCAAGGTGGTGGGGCTTGAACCTCGTAGAGGCTTCCTATGTACCATGCCTTGACATGGATCAAAGTCCCCATAGTTCGGGATGGATTGGGGCTTACACTCTGAGGTAGCCCAAGGTGGTGGGGATTGAACCTCATGGAGGATTCCTACGTACCATGCCTTGACATGGATCAAAGTTCCCATAGTTTCGGGATGGATCGGGGCTTACACTCTGAGGAGACCCAATGTGGTGGGGCTTTAACCTCGTGGAGGCTTCCTACGTACCATGCCTTGACATGGATCAAAGTCCCCGTAATTTGGGATGGATTGGGTCTTACACTCTGAGGTGGCCCAAGGTGGTGGGGATTGTACCTCATGGAGGCTTCCTATGTACCATGCCTTTACATGGATCAAAGTCCCTGTAGTTTGGGATGGATTGGGGCTTACACTCTGAGGTGGCCCAAGGTGGTGGGGCTTGAACATCGTGGAGGCTTCCTACGTATCATACCTTGACATGGATCAAAGTCCCCGTAGTTCGGGATAGATTGGGGCTTACACTCTGAGGCGGCCCAAGGTGGTGGGGCTTGAACCTCATGGAGGCTTCCTACATACCATGACATGACATGGATCAGAGTCCTTGTTTTTCGGGATGGATTGGGGCTTACACTCTGAGGTGGCCCAAGGTGGTGGGGCTTGAACCTCGTGGAGGCTTCCTACGTACCATGCCTTGACATGGATCAAAGTCCTCGTAGTTCGGGACGGATTGGGGCTTACACTCTGAGGCGGCCCAAGGTGGTTATGGTCGGTGCTCACTCTAAGCCCACGTGAGTCGTGCTCGGTGTGAGAAACAGGAGGTATCAGAGACCTGACGATCACGTTGTGAAAGGTGCGTCTGTGGGAGATGGAGTGGGGCTTACGCATGGAGCGGCCCAAAGAGGAAATAGGGCTTATGCGTGGTTAGCGGCCCGAGAAGTCGAGGATTACTCCAGGATGGAGGCCCAATGGTGACAAAGCCCAGCGGGAGAGGGAAAGGGTGACAAAAACCCATGTCCCCATCTCCCCTCTTGGTCCTTGGAACTGAGGAAGTGAGGAGGAGCAGGGATGCTACCTCCTGCAAGAAAAGCTAGGGGCTTACACCAAGGTGGATGACCTTCCCCGCAGACAAACGCTACTCCAATAAGGAGGATATCATCCCATGTGAGGGGTGATCCCATCCCCATGGTGACGAGTGGGCATAGAGAATTTCCAAGGCGGGGGGGGGGGGCTGCATGCAAATCATGGGTCCAGGTCACAGTTTAACGTCATGTGCTGAGAACGATGGTTCTTGGAAGTTTAACGTCCTGCAGCTCGGACGAGGTGGGTTTGCTTCGCACCCCTAGGACTTACATAACTGGTTCCCTCTTCTCCTTGCAGGAGGGAAGGCATCAACAACGCCGTAATGAGGGGGTGTCGCGGAGCGAACCATCGAGGGGTCCACGTTAGCATGGATATGCGAATAAGCAATATTTGTTAGCGTTCCTATGCGAAAAAGCATGAGGCAAAGAAACGCAATGGGTGTTATTGTCCAAGGGACTTTGAGGTTACTTCATACAAGACTAGAAAGTCGCACATGAAAATGGCGCATGATGTGGATGCCCGGGGCGTGAAAGACACCCGCGAATGGCATCCATAAGGAGATAATTGGGAGTGCGCACAAGGGGGCACCCGGTGAGCACCATGGTGAGGGGCCCCAGGGGGATTGCGTGCAACCTTTTGAGGCTTGCGTGAAATAAGTAGGCCTACGTGAAAAACACCAGGATGACGCGAAATCGGTGATGCTTTCACGTAATTGGGGTCGAGGTTTTGCGCGCGACTAGAAGGATTGCGTGCAAGGAGTATTAATTGCACGTAAGTGAGAGTGACTGCGCACAATGACAGGGGGTGTGTGCAATGGAAGGAATTGCGCGCAATTGTCCAGCCTGCACGAAATAGAAGAATTGTCCGCAAGGGAAGGACCCCAAAGGGATTGGAATTAAGTCTAATCCATGGGGATCTCGTGCAAAAACGGACCCCGGGGCAACTTGGTGTGAAAAGAACCATACCTGAAGGCCATATTGTGTGCGCGGAAGCCGGATTGCACACACAAGAGTTGGTTCAGATTCTTCAGCCCCAAAATAGAAGGGGTCCGCCTTCTATTTATAGGTGTCTGGGGGCATGGAAAACAGCTCAGCATGAAATAATTGTGCACTAAGGTCAGCTGCGCGAAATGTCAACTGCGCGAGGCGGGGCGTGAAATTATTTCGCGCCTAGGCCGAGGCCGCTTCGCACAACTCAGAACATTCCACGCGGGGGTATCTTTTTTCACGCACTTGGGAATTTATTTCATGTGGCCCCTCTGGGCCCCCTGGACGGGGTCCCCAGGTCCGAATACGACTTCGCTTTTTCCTTTTGAAACTTTATTCTGCCCTGGAGCGCTTTTCAGCATCTACAGGGAGGTTGTAATGTCATGGATTGTCTATGAGGTACGTTTTCTTTTAATTTTAGTCAAACCATGTTGAGTTACTCTTTTGACTTAGACCCTAGTGATTGGTCCCTTAGGATGGTATTTTTTCTTCTGAAGGGAAAGGTTTTTGGTGGGATACAACCTTCTTGCACACTAAATTACACAGCCTGTATTAAATGCATGATGTGTTGGCTGGCCAAACCCCTTTCACAATGTGTAGAGGCTTTTTCCTGGGAGGTAAATCCCAAGAATTACATGACATGTAATTCACTTACACGTCATGTAAATTTCTAGGTAGTGTTTTTTTAAATGATGTAGGGGTCTTTTTTATAGATCCCTCTTTCTTCATGCACAAGAACAACCATGAGAGATCCCCCTTCAATGCCTAAGCTAGGTTATTCCAGATCTTCTCCATCTGGGATTTATTTTCATTATTGTTTGGTGCATTCAATTCCTATAAATAATCTATCTATTTCACCTCCTTCTATTCCTATTTTATCTTCTCATCTCTTACACTATTTTGGTGTGAGCTTATATGCTATATTTTCAATGTTTTTTTCTTCCTCTCCATTTTTTATCATTCTAGCTCAAATCAAAGGCTAGTAATGGATGATTGGTCATCTACAAACCTAAGGTAGGTGGTTTAGATTATTTAACTCAAGTTTCATTGAATTTATATTATGTGTTATCATGATTCATGTCAGACTTCTCCATAAATTCCTTCATAATTCTTAGTAAATTAATTTAAATGTTTTCCCTTGACCTATACGGTTCTAGATAATAGCGAATCACCACCATGGGTTGATTTCATTGAATTGATCAACCCCATGGGTATACCTTTTTTACAGTCCTATTACCCCTTTTCCTTTTATTTTTTGAAACGCCTTTTGAGGTGTGTTTTCCCTTAAATTAAAAAAAATCAGGATGAGAAATTAATTATGATGGATGTTTGGCCATGAGTTAGGCCCTATGCTTTATGCTAAACTTGAATTGATTAAATTAATGAATTAGAAAAATTATTTAAAAAAATTAATTTAAATGCCTTGCTAAATGGTATGAATCATGGTAGCTAATCCATATCACATACCCAAGCCAAGAGCGATACTTGGATCCTTATGGGATGCCTTAGATGGGCTCATCAAGATAATGATTAGAACTTGTATATGGATTATACATATGTTGGGAGAGATAGTAGATATTCTTGGGATGGGCTCACCATGTGTTTACATTAACTCTATGTGATCGATATCAGTTCCATAGGGGAGACACCATGGATGGGCTCGGTGGCTAGATGGTAATTCCAGGTCATGAGTGATACTCGGTCCCCTACGTGAGATACCATGGATGTTCTCGAAGGGTTTGTCTCACGCCATGCCGAGAGTGATACTTGGGATTCCATTTATATATCTCCTTGGATAGAATCTTATGGTATTGTACTTTTAAAGTTCCCCTAGAGAGATACTTGGGATTCCTTCTGGATCGCCTTGGATAGGCTCGGGGTGCTTCCTCTTAAATTATAAAGATTACATTTAAATTAATGAATAATAATGTGTAATTGAAATTATAGGGACGTGTCCTCCAAGAAAAATCACATTCTTGGGGATGGTCCACCTTTTGATACTTTATTTATAACATCCCTTTTACCATATATCATACTTTTACATGTTACCTTGGTTCAGAGACATTCGGTTTAGGCCGAAGCAGGTAGAATTAATCGAGTATCCCATGAGGAACCCAAACCAGTGTATTTATTTATTTATTTAATTCATTTAATTTATTATAATTGGCACACTTCTCATTTTATATGCGCTAACTGGATTGATCTAGACACCTTTGGTGGTGTCCATCTGAGTATATCTTACACCCTGTTTGGGCCACCTTTGGTGCCCAAGAAGACTTCATGGATGTAGGTGTAGATAAAGGGAAGCATCCAACTTCTGATTTTTGATTCTTAGTACTAGGATGGAGTACAGGAGTAGAGGCCTGATCCTATTCTTGTGATTCTAGTAGTTATAGCTTTCTACCTTTTTTGAATTTTCTTATAGCATGTGTTATATGCATGTATCCTCTACATATCGTATATTCACTTCGTATAGATACATGATCATTATTTTCATTTTGTATCTACTTATTATTTATCTTTTGTCTATCATTTATTTCTCTTGGATGGTTTATCATTATTATTTTCATTGTTTCTTACTTATTATTATTGTTTCTACTACTTATATTTATTGATTACTATTGTGTTATACTTTGAATCATGAGGGAATAGTCTCCCCACGGACACACCCTAGGCCCTCATTGCTATTTAGTAGCCTATGGTGTATGGGGAGGTGTTCTTGAGGTTGTGTAGCCAACCGTCTTGAGACACCTTTTAGTGGATTCTATGTTGGGACACTACAAAGTGGTATAAGTGCCTATTTTTCCTTTTTTCTTACTATTTGGGTATTATATAGGAGATTGGGATGTAATGGAATTTTGTAATGAGCCTATGCCTAGGAGTATCTAACCCATATATAGGGGATACCCAAATTACCCATGATGGGTTATTGTTATTATTGGATTATTTCTGTTATAGTTGAATTGATTTCAACATAGGGTGACGTGCATGTTTTATGAAATTGTTATTTCTACTGTTATTATTATTATGGGTTGCTTTACCTTGGCCCAATGAAATGAGGTTATATAATCTCATGAATCATACTAGGAACATTAGGACTTAAATATCATATATTATTTCATTCCATATTTATATTTTTACATGCATTTCCTGTATTGCATGTGCTTGTTGCATGTACCTTGATTGTTATGGATTGAAACGTGCTAACATTTCTTGCAGGGATGACATGATTAGATTAATTAAAGTTCCAACATCAATATTAATGGTGTTTTCCCACATAGATTGATGGTGACATCTTAATTAACTAATTATGCCACATTTGTGACATGAACCACTACTTCTACATGCTGACATATTAGTTTATTTTATTGATGAATAACAATTGAAATTTATGAAGTGAGTACAACCATAAATTGGGAATGTTATTCCATTCAATAAAATCACTACACATTACCTATTACATATTGATATTAGACATACAGGTCAGGTTTCAGTTACTTGTCATGCCAAATGAAATTTATAAAGAGAATGGTCCTTTATAAATTTGGGATTGGTGACACAATTAACTGTACTAAGATATATATATATCTAAATAAATAATAATAAATTTCAATAAATTAAAGTTTTAAAATAAAATGGTTACCGTTAAATTGGATTCTAATTGCAAAGTAAAGGGTGTTATCCTCTATACTTTACAATTGACACTCCATATACCAAAACCTATGCTATGTTGTATGAGACTATGACCTAATCTGACCTTAGTAGTGAGAAGTAGGTTATGTATCTTATAGTTTTTCATGATCTCTTTTATCACCTAGACATGGATTTAGGAGCAGGTAGAGAGGTGTGACCCATTTATAGAAAGGTCTTATGCCTACCCTTTCCTTCTTTCCCTATTTTTATATCTTCTATTAAATATTATCTAAGGCATGCACTTGGAAATTTTAGACCTATTCTTCCTAGACATCCTTTCATCATATGCTAGGAGGGTGGAGACGACCATGATTCGGAGGTGGTGGGCCCTAATCCACAAGTATTACCTCATATAGTACCACCTGAGGCACCTCCTACAGATATTCCACTGGGCGCTAATGCTCAGTTTTGAAATAGTTTCTTCCATTTCATGTAATTTGTATAGGGTACTTGATGACCTTCTCTTATTATGGTGGAGTTGGTGCGAGAATTCCAATAGAAGCATTTTCCCACCTTTTTAGGGGACTGCGGACCTCAGGCTGCTGAATCTTGGTTGGAATCCATGTTGTTGATCTTTGAGTACTTAGAGATGCCTCCAGAGTGGAGGTTCAAGATCGCTACCTATATGCTTATCAATTCTGATAAATTTTGGTGGGACATCATTACCTAGGTCAAACGTCATCAGGGTGTTGTCTGGGAGGGCTTCCAGATAGAATTCTATGATTACGTTTTCCCTCAGACATTGTGAGTAGACCATTCTAGGGACTCTATGCACCTATAATAGGTTTCCATGTTGGTGATGGAGTACTCATCTTATTTCACTAATCTCCAGTGTTTTGCACCAACTCTTACCGGTGAAAATTTGATGAATGTGAGACGTTTTGAGGATGGGATTGCATACTCCATCCAATTGAAGGATAAAATTTTTTAGATGACCATAATTATAGAAATAGTGTACTATGCCTTCATCATAGAGAAGAGCCCGAGGGAAGGTTGCAATTTGATCCAGGGTAGTTCAACTTCCAGGTAGGGAGAGGGTTTATCTGGCAGCAAGAAGCATCGGTTCGAGGGTGAATATGGGGGAAGTGTGAGCCATATGACACAAAAAAACTATGTGGTGTATCACCAGTGTGGTGGATTATGTCATAGGGAGCCCTAGTGTATGAGGAACCTAGTTGAGTGTCGAGCTTGCAGTATGATGGGTCACCTACAGTGATCTACCAAACTTTACCTCTTGTATCTAGTGACAAGGGATCTATGTTGACACCACTTTTAGGTATATGATATGTAGGTCCATGTCAGACTAAAAGCTAGTCTACTACTAGATGAATATTCTAAGGAGGTGATTATGACCAAGGTAGTTAAGTGTATGATGTTCAGCGCCAGTATAGTGGACCTTCCTAGGTTAGTCAAGTTACACCTCAAGGCCATGGTTTGGGCCATATCTATATAGTGCACCTTATGCCTGAGGAGTAGATTACATAGCCTTCTACTCTATGAGGTGCTATTATTGTAGCCTCCACCTTAGTTTTTTCTGTATTTTATACAGAGGCATCATACTTCTTTATATTTTCTACAATTATGGAAGGTATGGGCCTTGAGATGGAGTACTTCTGTGATGTTATGACTCAACACACTGTTAGGCATCATATCAGAGAGTATACACTAGTTCAAGGAGTTCCCCCTTGAGATAGGTGGGTACCATTTCTTGTGAAATTTCTTTGTCCTTGATATGACCAGCTTCAGTGTTATTCTCAATGTGGACTGGCTAGTGCCTTATTATTCCCATGTTGATTTCTATCAGCAGAGGGTTTCTTTTACATCACCCAAGGGTAGTACGTATATCTATAAGGGATAATGTGATATCCAGTTGATTCAAGATAGACCCAAGCATACTAGGCTGGACAGGGTGATAGCCCATATGGATAGTCTCTTTATGAGTGATCATGGAATACTGCTTGTATAATTAACTCCCATGGAGGATCATTTCAGGGATTTCTTCCCTGAAGAATTCTCTAGCTTACCTCCTATGAGAGAGGTGGAGTTCACCATCGATCTAGTGTTCGATGCAGCAGTAGTGTCCATTCCCCCTTATAGGATGACACCTACTGAACTCTAGAAACTCAAGAAGTAGTTATAAGATCTATAGGAAAAGGGTTTTATACAACCCAACACTTCACCATGGGGTTCACCTATCCTTTTCACCAAGAAGGATGGTACCCTCAGGTTTTGCATGGATTCCCACCTATTGAACTAGCTTATGGTAAAGAACCGGTATCTACTACCTTGTATAGATGACCTCTTCAACTAGCTCTGAGGAGTGATAGTTTTCTATGAGATCGATTTGAGGTTGGGATACCATTAGGTTCAAGTGAGACTATCATACGTAACATGTACATCATTCTATAATAGATATGGCTTGTATGAGTATCTGGTTATGTCGTTAAACCTTATGAACGTGCTGGAAATATTTATGGATCTGATGAATCGGGTTTTCTACACATACTTGGATTCATTTGTGGTAGTATTCATGGAAGACATCTTGGTATATTCTCTCACTAAACATGACCATGCCATCCAGCTTGAGATCATGTTGAATACACTGAGAGGGAATATGTTGTATGTGAAACTTAACAAATGCCGCTTTTGGATTGATAAGGTTCACTTCTTGGGTAATATCATTTTAGAGGCGGACATATATATTGACCCAAAGAAGTTGAGTGTCATGGTTTCTTGGGATAAACCCAAGAATTTCTTTAACATATGCAGTTTCTTGGGGATAGCTAGCTATTACAGTTAATTAATTCAGAATTTCTCACACCTAGAATCACCTCTCATGGGTCTAACTAAAAAGGGTGTGAAATTCATATGGTCAGATGCTTGTGAGATAGATATCAGATCCTAAGGGCCTCGTCTTGAGGGAGAGTGTCTTAGGTGAGAACCCTCCACCTAGTTGGGTTATTGATGGGAATGAGATCCTACACTTCTTTGGGTGTGTATGGGTGTCTGCTGATATACAGGAAGAGTTGATGTGAGGATCTCACACCTCTATTTGGGTAGTTTATCCTAGGCTTAACAAGATGTGCTGAGATGTACATCTCCAATATTGGTGGCCAGATATGAAGAGGCAAATTGCAAGTTTTATCATAAGGTGTTCCACCTATCAGTAGGAGAAGGTGGAGTACCAGCAACCTGATTTACTTTTAAAGCCTCTATCCATTCCTGAGTGGAAATGAAATGAGGTCACCATAGATTTTTTATAGTATTTTCAATATCCCCTTGAGGCAGAAATGTAGTAATGAATGATCATTTATAGTTTGACCAAATTTTCACACTTCCTACCGATCTGGGAGACCTTCTCAATATATGACCTTAGGAGGATTGATATTTGAGAGATTTTAAGCATTCATGGTTTTCTTCATTCTATTGTATCAGACCAAGATTCTCATTTTACATCACGGTTTTGGAAGGGGCTAAAAAAATCACTGGGTTCATAGGTTCTCTTGAGTGCAGCGTATCACCCTCATACCAACAGGCAGTCTGAGTGGATGATATGGGTGTTGTAGGAAATGCTTCAGGTATTTTTCCTTGATTTTAGAGGTTCATGGGAAAATAATATACCTCTAGTAGAGTTTACCTACAATAACATATTTTATAAAATGATTCAAATGGATCCTTGTGAGACCCTTTACGATAGGTCATGTCGTTACCATCGATGTTGGTTATAGGTAGGTGAGGTAGCATTGTTGGGTCCTCATCTCATTTAGGAGACTTCATAGCAAGTACAACTGATTCATAAATGTTTGGTTATAGCTCAATCCAGGCAGAATTCATATACCGATTACCATCATCAACCCCTAGATTTTGAGGTGGGACATCGAGAATTTTTTCATGTTTCACCTAGATTGGGTCATAGAAAAATCTGGAGATGGGGAAAACTATCACCTCGTTATGTCGTTCCATTCAAGATCGTGGAGAGAGTTGGTCCGATAGTCTATCAGTTGTAGTTAACTTAGAGGTATCGTGTCATGCACGACATCTTCCATGTATCACACCTTTTCTGGTATCATGCTAACCCATCTCATTCATTTGATCCTGAGGATATTGAGATGGAGAAAAATGTGTCCCTTGAGGAGCACCTAATATGTATCGTTGATCATACAATGAAGGCTCTCTAAGGCAAGTCAGTTCCTATGGTTTGGGTGCTATGAAGCACAGATGTGTACAAGATGAGAACTAAGAGAGATGGTCCAGTTTACATTCCCAGTGGACAAAACTTTTCTCAAATGATGATCTACCAACCTCTAAAGGGAAACTTGGGGATGATTTATTTTAATGAGGGGAGGTTGTAACGTCCTAGATTTTTTGCAAGGTATATTTTCTTTTAAATTTGGTAAAACCTTGTTGAGTTCCTCTTTTGAATTAGACCCTAGTGATCATTCCCTTAGGTCGATCCATTATATTTTTAGGGTAAATGTTGTTGGTGGGCTGCTACCTGGCTACAGAACAAATTACATGATGTGCATTTGGTTGGCCATACCCCTTTCACGACGTGTAGAGGCTTTTCCCTGGGAGGAAAATCCCAAGCATTACATGACATGTAATGCACTTACACGTCGTATAAATTCTCAGGTCATGTTTTTTTTAATTATTCAGGGGCGCTTTTTTTACAGATCCCTCTTTCTTCCTGCATAGGAGCAGCCATGCGAGATCCCCCTTCAATACCTAAACTAGGTTCGTACGGATCTCATATGTCCAAGCTCCATTTTCATCACCATTGGGTGCATTGAATTCCACTTTGTAAGCTCTATATTCTTCCTCCTTCTATTATTAGTTTCTCTTCTCATCTTTTGCACTATTCTAGTGTGAGCTTATATGCCCTATTTTTAGGTTTTTTTTCTTCCTTGACATTTTTTCCTATTTTAGCTCAAATCAAAGGTCAACGACAGACGAGTGGTCATCTACGAACCTAAGGTATATAGTACAGCTTATTTCCCTCAAGTTTCATTGAATTTATATTATGTGTCATCATGTCGCATGCCAGAATTCTCCTAAAATACCTCCATAATTCTTAGTAAATTAATTTAAATGTTGTTCATTTCCCTATACGGTCCTAGCTAATGGATAATCACCACCATGGTTTGATTTCCTTGACTTGATCCACCCCATGGGTGTTCCTTCCTTAGAGTTCTATTACCCCTTTTTCCTTAGATTTTTTGAAATGCATTTTGAGGTGTGTTTTCCCTTATATTAAATATATCGAGATGATAAATTAATTAAGATAGATGCTTAGCCATGAGTTAGGCCCTATGCCTTATTCTAAACTTGAATTGCTTAAATTAATGACTTGACCAACTTATTTAAAAAAATTAAGTGAAATTAATTTCTAAATGGTATGAATCATGATATCTAAGACATGCCTCATACCCAAGCCAAGAGTGATACTTGGATCCTTATGGGGTTCCTTGGATGGGCTCATCGAGCTAATGATTATAACTTGTATATGGATTGTACATACATCAAGAGCAATACTAGTTATGCATGGGAAGGTCTCACTATGCATTTACCTTACCTCCATGTGAGAAATGTTGGTTCCCTAGGGGAGACACCATAGATAGAATTAGTGGCTATATGGAAATATTAAGTCACGAGTGATGCTCGGTCCCCTACATAAGATATTAAGGATGGGCTTGGAGGGTTTGTTACATGCCCTGCTGAGAGTGATACTTGGGATTTCATTTATGGATCGCCTTGGAAGAACTCTTATGGTATTTTACTTTTAAAATGTCCCTATAGAGATACTTGGGATTCCTTATGGACTACCTTGGATGGTCTCATGGTGCTTCTTCTTAAATTCTAAAGATGAAATTTAAATTAAAGAATAAGAATGTGTAACTGAAATTCTAGGGACACATCCGCCAAGACAAATCACGTGCTTGGGGATGGTCCACCTTTTGATACTTTATTTATACATCACTTTTTACCATATACCATACTTGCACAAGTTACCTTGGTTCAGAGACATTCATCTTAGGCTAAAGCAGGTATAATCAGTTGGGTATCCCATGAGGAACCCAGAATGATGTATTTATTTATTTATTTATTGCATTGCATTTATTATTATTGTCACACTACTCATTTTATATGCACTGAATGGATTGATCTATACACCATTGGTGGTGGACTACTGAGTATATATCACACCCTTCTTGGGCCGCCTTTGGTGAACAAGAAGACTTCATGGTTTCAAGTGTAGATAAAGGGAAGCATCCAGTTTCCAATGTTTGATTTTGAGTACTAGGATGGAGTACGGGAGCAGAGGACCAAGACTTTGCTCGTGATGCTAGTAGTTGCAACTTTTAACCTTTTTGTATTTTTTTATATTATGTTGTATATGCTTATATACCTTGCATATAGCATACTCACATTGTATAGCTACATTATCATTATCATAATTTTCTATCTATTTATTATTTAGCTTCCTCCTTCCATTTATTTCTCTTGGATGGTTTATCATTATTATTTCCATTGTTTCTTGCTTATTATTATTGTTTTCACTGCTTATCTTTATTGATTACCATTGTGATATACTCTGACTCATGAGGTCACAGTATCCCCATGGACACACCTTAGTACCTCAATGCTATTTGGATGAATCTATCATATGAGGATGTGTTCTTGAGGTCATGTGTCCAACCGTCTTGAGGCACCTTTCAGTGACTTCCGAGACGGGATGATGCCTATTGAGTACTTAAAGAGAGTAAAATGAGATGAAAGCTTGTAATTTATATAAATAAATATATGAGAATAAAATAAATTAGTTTTAAGATATAAATATCAAATAATACTCCTAATGGAGACTTAAATATAAACAATCCTAAATAATGATGAGACTGTGAAATTAAATCTTACCTCATGTTCGACTTCCTTCGTATGTGTATGAACCTCCTGTATAATAAATATATATTTATTATACATCTATTCCAAAACCATACTCATATATATGATACCATTAATTATTTACTTATAATATTTTATCACCAATTTATAAACAATTTTTTGTTAAAATCACTATTCCATGTAATAACTGCTTTGTTTTTTTCATGTATGTTTTGGTTCTGTAGTTTCAGTCCTTATTATTTGATCATGCTTCCATCACATACAAAATTTTAATCATGATATAAATATATTATATATTAATTATAAATATATTTAGAGTGATCCATAAAATTTTGAGATGGAAAAATAAATTACATTGTTCATGGAGATGATAGATCATATATACAATGAATATTGTTTTCATTCTTCGACAGATAGAATAAAAGAAAGTTAAATAGTAGTTAACCTTTAAAAAATCATTATTATATCACATATATATATATAATATATTTATTAAATCTATCCTTATTACCATCCATTTCAAAAAAAACAAGAAACGAATCACATCGCTTCGTGGATGTGGTAGTCCACACATATGCATGAGTGACGTTATCATTTTCCAATAGATTGAAAGGTAAGAAGGTAGATATGATATTATAATTAAAAAAGTAAAATTATTTCATAAATATAATATATATATATATATATATATTAAATCCATTATTATATCCATCCTTGAGAAGTGGTGGTGGAAAACGAACTACATCGATTTGCGAGGCGATAGTCTATCGTACACGCGATCGACAGTTTCATTTCCCATTTGATAGAAGAGAAGATGAATATAATTTGTGACATAAAAAATAATAATATCTCATTATATAGTAGATATTTGTGTTATTATGATGGAATTATTAATACATAATTTAAGTTAGTAAAATAATAAGTAAAAAAGAAAGAGCTTGGTGAAGACAATTACCTTCTCTTAGAAAAATCTCTTTTGCGTCTCTTATTAAGCACCCTAGGGTTGGTATTTTGGGAATATCAGCCACTCTAGAACATGAATAAGAATGTTGGGGAGATATTTTTGCAGGTTTTGGTTGATATAAATGTCTTAATATGTTTAAATAAGTGAGGGGAGGAGGTGCCCTTTTATAATTGAGGTGAGTGGCACACTTGTAATTTTTCAAAGTTTTAAAATAACGTCAAGTCACTTTCTTAAAAAAAATGGTTCCAAAATAGATCATATTAAAATTTTATAAGGTTAAGGTTTAAATCCAACCAACCAATGGAGTTTCAGAAAGTTTTTAGGTCATTTTAAGCCTTATCATTATAGATTACCCTCCTAGTAAACCTATTTTAAATTTAACTTTGGTAACATATTTTTCTTGTTTTTACTATTCATTATGACCAAAAATTAAGTTGACCTTATTAACTAATATTAATTATGTTGATTTAAAATATGGAATCCATTTTATCAAATTCAATTCATAGAAGTGGCATAATTTAATTTAATTTTAAACCCATAAACATGACGAAAAGCGATTTTCCAAAGAAAAGGTTTTCTCGAGTATAAAAAGTTTTTATATCATAATTAAACATAAAATTGATTCCAATTACCTAAATTAGATTAATTTTAATCTAATTGAACTAATATTAGTTTTAAAACCATTTAAAAACAAAATGTAACTTTGTAAATTCTTTAAACGTAAAGATAATTTATAATAAAAAAATAGTATTTTCATTATTCATCAAAAAAATAATCTTTTAAGAAAATTATCTAAAATTCACTATAAAAAAATTTTGACTTGTTGATTTTAAAAATGAATTCCATTTTTTCAAATAAATTTTCTAAAATTGGAAAAAATCAATTATAATATTTTCTCACAAAAAGCAATAAAAACCATTTTAAGGAAAAGGTATTTTTTAAAACATATAAAGAATTTAATATATATATATATATTCTTTATCTAAAACCTTTATACTTATTTTTTAAAATGTGGTTATTCATATTCATACCACCAATTTAATGGCTATTTTATAACGGTATACTATATTACGGTTCATTTAGACTTGGGGTTGTGTGTATCACAAGATATCGAATATATTAAATTAAAAAAATAAATATATCATAAAATATCAGGATATTACAAATTGACTTCCTACCATGAGGTCGTCGAGAATTCTGATTCTGATAAATTGTTAAAATCCATGGAATCTGAAATTGACTTCATATACACTAATCGAGTTTGTAACTTTATGGATGCACCTGAAGGGGTAAGACCCATAGAATGCAAGTGAATTTTCCATAAGAAAACTTAAATGAATGGTAGAGAATTTACCTATAAAGTGCGCTTGTCTACAAATTTTTACAAGAAAATTCATGGAATTGAATATAAAGAAAACCTTTCACATGTTACGATGATAAATTTCATTCATATATTACTTTCCCTAGTGCCTTATTTTAATTATGAGATATATCAATTTGATGTCAAAACTGATTTCCTTAATGGTAATCTTGTCGAGGATGTGTATATGATATATCCTGGAGGTTTTTAAATTCAAAATGAAACTGTTAAGGTGTGCAATTTTCAATGATCCATTTATGGATTGAAGCAAGCATCTTGGAGTTGGAATATCTGGTTTGATAATGTAATCAAAGAGTTTGGTTTCATCAAGAACGTTGATGATTCCTATATATATAAACAAATTAGTGGGATCATAGTAGTATTTCTGATATTGTATATAGATGAAATACTACTTATCATAAATGATATCCTGGAACTTCTCATTGTGAAGATGTGGTTGAGTAAGTGTTGATCAATGAAAGATAATGGTGAATCTACCTACATACTGGGTATTAAGATCTATGGAGATAGATTTAAGAGGTTGTTTGGACTTATTCAAGACACTTATATTAGTAAAGTAATAAAATAGTTTAGCATGGAGAACTCCGAGAAGGGGTATTTACCAGTGTTATATGGCACAAATATTAGGATGATTCAAAATAATTCTAAAGAGTTGGAAATGATGGATAGATTTTATTATGCATCCACTATATGATCTATTGTGTATTCTATACTGTGTACCTAGCCTAATGTCACCTATGCTCTAAGAATAACTCATAGATACCAATCTAATCCTGGAGAGAGTCACTGGATTTTTGTAAAGAGCATTCTTAAGTACTTGAGAAGGACTAATAATATTTTCTTGGTCTTTAGAGGTGAGGATGAGACCTGTATAAAAGGTTAACCTGATGCTAGTTTCCAAAATGATAAGGATAACATGAGATCTCAGTTTGGTTTTTTGTTTTTCCTGAACAAGGGAGTTATTTCTTAGAAGAGTTCCAAATAAGCCATTTTAGAGGACTTGAAAACAGAGGAAGTTGGAGTTGGTTCCTAGCATTGAGGAAACAATTGATCTTTACTGTGATAACAATGGAGATATTGGTCAAGCTAAGAAACTTCAGTCTCACAAAAGGATAAAACATGTCCTTTTCAAATACCATCTCATACGAGAGATCATTGAGAGTAGTGATGTAAAGATATGTAGGGTGGATACACAAGAGAATGTAACAGATCCATTAGTGAAACCATTACCGCACCAACAATATGAGGGTCATATAGAATCTTTGGGTATTAAACACATGATTTATTGTTAATAATGTTTATAAATGTATCATTATTTTATAATAAATTCAATCTTCATTTATCATTCATTCATGTGTACTGTAATTTACTTTACATGAATGGTTGAACAATGAAATCCCCTTAAAGTGTGACTTTGAGTTGTCTATAATTGATGATCATCACGGGGTATAATGGGTTGTTCTGGTATGATAAGGTTAGCATGAATAGATTCTTATAATCATTACAAAAGGTTGTATATGATATATGAATAATAGATTCATGAGGTAATAAATATAGACTTATTACTTGGACTGGTTTGCTAAATTATATCTCATGGAATGTCATACAGACATCGATATACTTAGGGGTTTATGCTTATTATCAATATCCATTACCTGAGGATGGTGAGATACCTAGCATGAGAACCTTCATACTCTGATACCTTTCTTTCACAATTCAAAAGTGTCTTAGATAATTAGGGATGGTTGGGTATGTTGTTGATCATACTGTTGGTTGGAATGCAACCAAGATGGGATTTGTCCACTTGTATAATGAGTAAATACATCTGGCCCCTGATTGAATTAGACTGATGAAATTCATGGTCATACTTAGTTGAGTCACATGTGATTTGTTCAACTACTTGGATGAGGGACATTTGATGTGCTCATCTATTAGATAAATGACATATGATGTATTCATCAACTTAGTATTTTTTAGAAAATCAAGAAAACATGAGATGTATTATACTATATTGACATTGTTTCATGTCTATTGGTCACTCGATGTCATGGATAAAGGGATTATATAGGTATACATGTGATGTATATGATACATCTTGTGGTGGACATGTTCGTACAGATATATGATTATGTTTGTTAGAGATCACACCAACCCCCTTGGTAGCTTGAGTGGCATGGATGTTTGGTTAGAGGCCGCTCTTTGAATACATCTAGGAAATAGAGATTTCATATTTTTTTTTCAATGCTATTATGTCTCGTAGGGTCACACAGTTAGGACCTTGGATAAAGATTAAGTTTTAGATAAAGTGTTTGTTCCAAAATAAAGAGAGTACGATGAAATCGCATCCAAAAATATTTTTAGATGGATTTATAAAGAGATGTGAAGTTTTTCATTAATTCCTTACAAGATTTAAGGTCAAATGGGATATTGTTGTATATGAACTTAAATAGAGCTTAATCGTATATTATTATTTCCTGGATCGTAAGGGGAAATATGCATGTGATGCATATCACACCTTATGATATGTGTGTGTTGTAAAAGAAGCTTGAAAGATTTTGTTGCTTGTATCATACAGTATTATAGGAATAAGGTTTCATGCATTGATGCATGAATTCAGTTGATTCTCCCATGAGGTTTCCATATATCATTAACCTATTATAAATGGATTAAAAGATTTGAAAATGTTCATTGAACATGTTTAATGCATTCATCAATGAGGCCTAAATCGAGGGTAAAATTTGAAGGCACTAGAACCTCTTTGATGTACGAGAATCCCCAAGTTATGAACTTGGATCCAAAGGCTGGTTCCCCCCCCCCTCCCGAGGTAGGAGACATTTTTTACTACTCTTATGATCTTCATCAAGATTTCTCCCTCGAAGAAGGAATATGGAGGCTACTGTTATTGTGTTTCAAGTTTGATGTCCTTTATTTACATATGCGTATTTGATTCTTGAAGATATATCCCTAGGGTGGTGAGTAATTTTTCTTATGTACTCTCTAAAGATATTACCATTTTACCATGTAGGTGAGAATTAAGTTTGACATACAATTATACTTGAGTATATCTCTTATATTAATGGTTTTTTATTGAATAGCACTTATTGATCTTTGATGCCTACAAATTTGTATAAATGATATTTTATAGAGGGGTTTTATTCACACTAGTGTATCTCTATTAAATACCTTGATGTTATTTGTTAAGATGGATGATGACAGTTTTCATTTTTGTATCGATTACTGAATGAATCAAGTGACAGTGAAGAATTGATATCCATTATTGAGGATCGATAGCTTATTTGATCAGTTAAAGGAAGCTAGTTGGTTCTCAAAGATAGATTTGTGGTCAAGACATCATCATGTGATAGTTAATGGAGAGGGTGTAAGAAGACTGCATTCCAATATCATTATGGAAATTTTGAGTTTTTGGTAATTTCATTCAGAGTTACTAATGCACCAACGGTGTTCATGGGGTTGATGCATTGAGTGTTTAAAACATATATTGATTGTTTTGTAGTAGTGTTTTTTATGATATTTTGGCTTACTCAAGGACCAAGGAGGGGAATGTATAGAATCTACAGATGATTTTGGAATTACTTCACTCACACAAGTTTCGTGGGAAGATGTCAAAATGTAAGTTTTGGGTGTGACAAGTTCATTTCCTTGGACTTTTTATTTCACAACAAGGAGAATTATGGATCCATTTAAGATTTAAGAAGGTGAAGTTTGGGAAGTGTCTAATAATTCCATCGAAGTGCATAGCTTTCTTGGATTAATTGGGTATTATTAGATTTTTTTTCAACTTCTCTCAAATTCTAACACCCTTATCAACACTAATAAATAAGGGTCATACTTTTATTTAGACACCGCAATTTAAGTCAACATTTGAATTCTTGATGGAGAAGTTAACTAGAACCCTCATTCTTCCTATTTATAAGGAATTATGTTTTATGTTTATTGTGATTCTTCGCATCATGAATTATAGGATGCTTTGGGGTCTTCATGGTTCACGAGAGTTTGTGTTATATATTCTTATAGAGATATGTGAAAATTAGTTAGTGAAGATGGGTGGAATTCTTTCCAGAATATGATTTTCATATTTCATATACTCTAGGAAAAGGTAATTTGATAGTTGATGTATTGATTGGGAAGACTTGTAGTGATATTTTTTGGGAAAAAAATTAATGGAAGATAATAGAGAATCTCTTGACTTTGTATTTGGACTCAGATGAGGATAGTGGTGGAGGTTTCTTATATCAAATGATAATATATTCTCCTTTATTTCAACACGTGGAAGATTCTCAAGTGGGAGACCCTGAGGTAAAAGTATAAATAGTTCAAATAATCAATGGAGATACTCTTGATTGTTGGAAAAAGGATGGGGAACATCGAGTGTTGTTTTGTGGAAAGTTATATGCTCCTTTATGCGGGAATTAGTTGTGTGTGGGTTACATAGCTCACCCTTAGTGATATATGTGGGTATTAAAAAGATGTGTTGTGATTTTAAGAATAATTTATAGTGGTCTGGGATAAAGAAGTCGATGGGGGTGGTTGTATTTATATTTCTTACATGCCTGCAAGTAAAAGTTGAACATTAGGTTTTGATAGTTTTATTACAACCCTTAAATTTTCCACTATTGAAGTGGGAGGAAATATCCATGGATTTTATGTCTACCCTTCCTCTTGCATTGAGAGTGCATGATTTCATCTGGGTCATTTTTGACTAATTGAAAATTCAACTCATTTCTTGTCCATTAAGGAATCGATCTCAGAGGATACTTTAGAAAGGCTTTATGTAATGGATATAATAAATCTTGATAGGGTTTTGAGGGTGATTGTTTCAGAACATGACCCTTGGTTTACATATGAGATGTGGAGGGGATTGAAACATGCCATTGGTACTCAGTTGTGTCTTAGAACCACTTTATACCCACAGAACAATCAAATTAAGCAGATGATTCAAAAATTAAAGGATATGTTGAGGACATGAAATCCAGATTTCAGTGGATCATGGGTGGATCATTTGTTGGTGGTTGAGTTTGTTTATGATAATAGTCATCACTTATACATTGGTATGGAATAATTTGAAGTGTTTTATGGACAACCTTTAAAGTCACCTTTGTATTGTATTTATGTTGGTGAGACAACGATCATTGGACCAGATTTGGTGCAGGATACAATAGAGAGTGCAGGTGGTCTGAGTGTGGATGAGGATGATTCAAAATCAAGAGAAATCATATGTTGATCAGAGGATATTGTTAGAGTTTACTATTGGTGATCATGTGTTTTTGAAGGTTTCAACCAATCATGGGTGATACAGGTTTGGTAAAGGTATCAATCATTCTCAGAGGTTTGTCAAAACTTTTGAGGTGTTGAAGCGTGTTGATGAAATGACGTATCGGTTACCACCGAGGTTGGAGTGAGTTCACAATGTTTTCCACATGTCACATCTTTAAAATTACCACATGATGACTTTTGTAAGGTTCCGGGACTCCGCAGCGGAAGCCTGTGGGCCGGGATTTTAAATTTTTCTGCTTCACCAGAGTGACATAACCTTGTCAGCTCCGGTGATCGTGTCCCGGTTTGGTCCGAGAATCTCGCAAGGTTCTTTAGGAGCACAAAAATAAACTTGAACATTTACCTTGTTCAGAATTGACGTGTAGGACGCCGGCGATCGTTGCTTGAAGACTCCGACGACGAAGCCCTCTAGATCGTCCACACACGCCTTGCAAATCTGCACGCGCACCGATCGTCAAGATCCGGGTGCTAGCGCAGATCTTCGACGCACACTTCGACGCAGCGATGATCACCACAAAACTAGCATCTTCGATCCGTGAAGGCGGAACTTGAAGAACTTGCTAGTTTGAGAGAGTCTCTCTCTAGAACTCAAGAGGAGAGAGAGCCTCTCAATTCCAACGGATGAATAGTCTTAAGGGGAGAGCCACTCTTTAAATATATATAGGGAATATTTATTATACGCGGTAAGGGTTCTCGGCCCCCGTGTATTAAACATTCACTATATATATATTATAAATAATTATTTATGACAAATTAAATTATTCCATAAATAATATTTATTATTTATCACTGAACTGCAATATATACAATTATATGTATATATATATATTACGTGATAAACATGAGTCTAACTCGGCCCGCACCTCCTGATAATATTAATCAAACCCAAGACATAAATATCTGTCCGATTAACATTTATCTATGTATTTACTTAATCACTCGTAAATACATGTTATAAATAAATTCATCAAATTATTCCAAACTTGAATAATAAAAGAATTTATTTATTACTTGGTGATCGATAGGACTTGGATAATACCCAGACCCCATGGTGGGGCCCACCAAACCCTATAATCCTATTCATCAGAATAGGGCAGATTGTCAAAGCGCTGTTGTGTGTGACCCTCTCGGCCCTTATCTCAATAGTAGTGAATAATATCACCGACCTAGAGCGGGGTCTAGCAACCCATCGAGGCCCCTATAGAGATAAGGCAAAGTCAAAGCAACGACTGCCTTCCCACGAACACAGTCTGTGTAATCTAATCTCTTCGTCATCGATATCTCAATAAAGCAGAATGCATACTTAGTGTCATCATTCTTCATTTGCTTTACTTTGTTTGTTGATTTGTCCGGACGGTCTTACCTTCCACTACCATGGCCATGGATTTAATGAAGGTGCAACCATCCTAATCAACCAGGCCCGAGATATCTCTTCCTAAACTCGGAAGTGACAAATCCTTTCTCGATCATTCAATCAATTCCATGCCATTAATGACGTACCCGATATAAACTACCTCACCACGACTTGTCGCCATGGTTTTTGCCTTATAGAAAATGTACGTAATTAAATGACATTCACTAATAATAATCTCAAGTCAGGAGACCATTACACATGTCCGTGGATAGGAACGACCAATGACACCAGAAACATGTGGTGTTCCTATTAAGCGGGTCTGTCCTCATGATCTCGTTATCTAGAGATCATCAAGTGCGAACTTCATGAGATGAAGTCTCAATGCTTATGAGCCCCCAGCACCTGATGGTCACACATCATCTGTGTCCTTTCAGAATGATGTAACTGGACCATAGGACGTTACTTTAATATTACTGTCATGGCATTTTAGGGTTCTCATTATAGCCTGGGACCTGCTATAACCATTTGATGTGACAGGTAATCTAAGGACATTGCCATTAATAAAGTGGATGCAGAAGTATCTACACTATCATGGCAAGATAAATACATGTATAAAACAAACTGAATACATGTAGCAGTAATCAAAGTACAAAAAAAGTTGGGTCTAGGGCACCCACTTTCAACACTCCCACTTGCACTAGAGCCAACTGCTAACAGGTTTCAATCCGCTAGCTCTCACATGTGAATCATGCTTCTGTTGAGAAATGGCTTTAGTCAGGGGGTCTGCCACGTTGTCCTCTGTGGCTACTCTGCTAACTGTCACTTCACCTCTTTGAGTAAAATCCCTCAAGAGATGGAACTTCCGAAGAATATGCTTTGTCCTCTGGTGAGACCTGGGCTCCTTGGAAAGCACCACTGCAGCAGTATTGTCACAATATACTGGAACAGGGTCTTAATTGCTAGGTACAACACCAATGTCTGAGATAAAGCTACGTATCCAGACTGCTTCCTTTGCTGCATCGGAAGCTGCAATATATTTGGACTCTGCTGTAGAATCAGAAACCACAGCTTGCTTTGAGCTTCTCCAGCTCACTGCACCACCATTCAGGCAAAAGATGTAGCCTAACTGCGATTTCATATCATCATGATCTGTCTGGAAACTAGCATCAGTGTATCCCCTCACAACTAGTTCCTCATCTCCTCCGTACACCAGGAACGTATCCTTAGTACGCCTCAAGTACTTAAGGATCGTTTTAAAAGCTGTCCAGTGTAGCTCTCCTGGATTGGCTTGATATCTACCCACCATTCTTAAATAAAAGGCAACATCAAACCTAGTACATAGCATGGCATACATGATAGAACCCACTGCTGAAGCATAAGGGACTCTACTCATTCTGTCAATCTCCTCCTGTGTTTGTGGACACATTTTCTTGGAGAGATTTACACCATGTGACATAGGTAACAATCCTCTTTTGGATTGTTCCATATTGTACCTTTTGAGTACCTTGTCAATATATGTACTTTGACTTAGGCCAAGCATCCTTTGAGGTCTATCTCGATATATCTTGATCCCTAGGATGTAGGATGCTTCACCTAAGTCTTTCATGGAGAAGCATTCATTTAACCAAGTCTTAACTGACTGTAAGACTTGCACCTCGTTTCCCATGATTAATATGTCGTCAACATATAAAACTAGGAAAACGATAGCATTCTCTTCAACATTTTTATAGACACAAGGCTCTCTTTCATTTTTGAAAAAACCAAAATCTCTTATGGCCTCATCAAATCGTACATTCCATGATCTTGATGCCTGCTTCAATCCATAAATGGATCTCTGCAACTTGCATACTTTATTGGCATTCTTTGACTTAACAAACCCTTCGGGTTGAGTCATATAGACGTATTCAACCAACATCCCATTTAGAAAAGCAGTTTTGACATCCATTTTCCATATTTCATAATCATGAAAGGCTGCTATTGCAAGAAATATTCTGATGGATTTAAGCATTGCTACTGGTGAGAAGGTTTCATCATAATCAATGCCTTTACGTTGTCTGAAACCCTTTGAAACCAGTATTGCTTTAAAGGTATTAACCTTACCATCCATGTCCAGCTTTTTCTTGAATACCCATTTACAACCAATGGGCTTTACATCAGCTGGAGGGTCTACCAAAATCCAAACTTGATTTTGGTAAATGGACTCCATCTCAGAATTCATGGCTTCTTGCCATGTTGCAGCTTATTTTCCTTCTACTGCTTCCTTGTAGGTCAGAGGTTCATCATCCTCAAGGATTATTGTGTCACCTGACTCGGTGACAAGAAAACCATAACGCTCTGGTTCTCTAACCTCTCGCGTAGACCTACGCAGTATCTGTGTCTCAGGAACAATTTCTTCTTCCACTTGTTTTTGTAGAGATTGTTCCTCTACCAACTCTTGTGCATCTGTAGCATTGACTTCATCGAAGTCAATCTTGCTCCCACTATTTCCAGTAGAAATGTGATCCCTTTCTAGAAATGTGGCGTATCTTGCCACAATGACTTTTCTATCTAAAGGGTTATATAGGTTGTATCCTCTAGTTTCCTTAGGATAACCTACAAAGATGCACTTAGTGCTTATGGATGCTAATTTGTCACTTGGTAAAGTCTTGACAAATGCCTCGCACCCCCACACACGCATGTGTGTCAGATTGGGTTTCTTTCCAAACCATAACTGATATGGAATCCCATTTGTGGCTTTAGTTGGTACTCGGTTAATGGTATATGCTGCTGTCTGCAAGGCGTATCCCCAAAAGGATAATGGAAGAGTTGTATGACTCATCATTGATCTGACCATGTCAAGCAAGGTCCTATTCCTCCTTTCACTAACACCATTCCATTGTGGTGTATAAGGAGGAGTGAGTTGAGATACTATCCCACACTCCTTCAAATGATCAATGAAAGCTTGGTTAAGATATTCTTTGCCTCGGTCTGAGCGAAGTGCTTTTATCTTCTTACCAAGTTGGTTTTCTACTTCATTTTGGTATTCCTTAAAGAAACGAAAGGAATCTGACTTATGCCGCATTAAGTAGATATAGCCATACCTACTATAATCATCGGTAAAAGTGATGAAGTATAGAAACCCACCCCTTGCCTCTACTGGAAATGGTCCACATACATCAGTATGTATTAATTCCAGTACTGCATTGGCTCTTTCTCCCTTTCCTGAGAAAGGTGCTTTGGTCATCTTTCCTTGTAAACAAGCTTGACATACATCTAAGGGTTCTAACCATACCGAGTCTAGATACCCTTCTTGATGTAATTTTTGTAATCGCTTCTCGTTTACATGACCAAGCCTGAAGTGCCATAGGCGGGTGTTATTTGAGTCATGTTGGCTATTTTTGTCATTGATATCCATTACTGAGTTTTCTAGTTCTAGTATATATAAACCATTGTTAAGATGTGCCATACCATAACATATGTTATCCCTATAAAAGAGACAACTTTTATTTCCAAACTTGAAATAAAAACCCTTAGTGTCTAGACATGACACAGAGATAATGTTTCTGGTAACAGACGGTACATAATAGAAATTGTTTAAAACAAGAACCAAACCAGTTGGTAAAGTCAAGTGATAGTCTCCCACTGCCAAGGCCGCCAAACTTGCACCATTTGCAGCTCGGAGATCCACTTGACCTTTTGAAATCTTCTCAAACCTACTTGGTTCCTGTATATGAATAAAAATGTGTGAGCCACATGCTGTATCCAATACCCAACTTGTAGATAATGATAGATTGCATTCAATGACAAAAATACCTGAAGCAGAAGCGTCAGCTTGCTTCTTCTTCCCAGCTCTGCAATTCTTTTTCCAGTGGCCTTTCTTGCCACATCCAAAACAGACAGCTTCTTGCTCATTACTCTGCCTCTGAATCTTTGGCTTCTTGGCAGGACGATGCATTGGTGTCTTTGGCCTTGACTTGGCTTTAGACCCCTTTGCCTTGCCCTTGTTTTTATTGTTCACCATAAGGACAGATGTATTGGTGTTTTTCATGTCCTTATCAGCTTGGAGAACTAAAGCCAAAAGATCTGGGAGCGACTTTGTCATATCATTCATATTATAATTGACAATGAAAGTTGAGAAGCTTGACAGTAAAGAGGCAAGAATGAGATCCACTGCTAGTTCTTGGTTCAATTTGAACCCAAGGGCTTCAAGCCTCTCAATATACCCAATCATTTTGAGTACGTGAGGACCAGCTTGGTGCCCTTCTGCTAGCCTGCACTTATAAAGCGCACTTGAGATTTCATACCTTTCTTGCCTAGCCCTCTCCTGATATAGTTCTTGGAGATGTGAAAGCATCTTGTAGGCGTCCTCTTCCTCATGCATTTTTTGCAATTGGCTGGACATGGATGACAGCATGATGCATTGTACACCAAGCGCATCATCTACATGATTTTTCCACTTATCTTTTTCCGTCTTGCTTGCTCCCTGAGGAGGCTCAGTAGGAATTGGGGATTCCAGCACATATAACTTCCTTTCTTGGCATAGTACTATGCGCAAGCGCCTGTACCACTCCTGGAAGTTATTGTCGTTCATGATATCTTCTTTATCCAAGATTGATCGCAGTGATAAAGTACTAGTGGTGTTGGTGATTTCCATTTTGAATCTACATCAGATAAACATTTAGCAGTTAGTACTTTGTCTTGATTACCTTTTGATATTTTATTATTAATAAAATATCATTTAATGTCTCCCACTATTTTAACGAACCTTAATAGCCCTCACCATTAGATTTGGAATACTCTATCGCTTGAGCATTCTAGTGGCAAGGATCCTTTGAAACCCCTTTCGTAATCTACAAGCTAGGGCTGCGACATTACTTGAAGGGTTTCAAGGTAGGATCTATGCTGGCCAACCACTTGTTCTTGTGGTTCCTTGTATAGTTGAGTAAAGTCCCAGCTTTTGGAATCTGTACTTGATTCCCTCAACCTCTCGCCTCTAAAGTGATATCAATTTATCTAAGGCTAATCCTTGACTACTCACTTTAGTTAAGTCGACCCATTTCTCACATGGAAACGCCCCGGTAGTAAGAGGCACTCTCAACTGAGGCTGATGAGCACCCAAACAGCCAGTTTTGTTTAGATATGAAAAATGGAAGGCATTATGACTTAATATATCTTTGAGGGATTTTTATTTATTAATTGACGAATATAATCCCTTTTCTATTTATTATGTTCAAACTGGGTTGTCATGCTCACAACTGAACATTCAAAAGAGTATTTATTCGTCACAACTTTATGCATTTTTCTCTTGTTTACTATCCTATGTGATCATGCAATAATCTTGCAGTCGCATAAAAATAATAAACTGTGCATAAAGTAAATCAAGCATTCCGACTGGTCTTGAGAATTCTATAATGATTGATCAATAACTGATCAATCATCACCTAGGGGCACCCGTACCTGAGTCAATACAAGACTCGTGTCGCTGCTGGCCCCAGTGAAAAGCATCCAACTCCTGTCTGGACTACCGCCTCATTTTGGCGAGGTCTGCCTCTCGGATCGTCATCGAATAAATACAAATATACTCGCACGCAGGCGAGGGGGTATGGGGTACAAAATACAAGTGGTGCAATGGACACGCATGCCCTTATACATATTTGAATTAAAAGACGATTCGCAGACTGTCATTTATCTAATTAAATATTACAATCATCGCACGCATTGAATAAATAATTAAATAAATACATACATGCCAAACATACACAGGTCGGTCAAAAGCTCAAGACCAGTCGGGGTAAAGGTGCAATAAAAATTAAATTGCAATAACTTTAAATTATGCGAGGGTGTTCTAATAAATTAAATGAATTTGATTAAATTCAAATAATTTATTTTTATCAGTTCCATTTGTTTAATTTAATTTTAATTCCAAAATTAAATTAAATTAAACCATTAATTTAATTCTAAACTTAAATTAAATTAATATTATTGGATTAAAATAATCTAAACCCCTAAATTAATTCCAATTAATTTAATTTAAAAAACTAAATTAATTAAAACTAATTCAGTGTAGGTTACCTCTAACCGGAGAGGAGTCTGGCGGGTCTGCGTACCGCCGCGGGATGTCATCCTGAAACCGCGGCGTGACCGCGGCGCGACCGTGGCGTGACCGTAGGGTGACCGCGGCGTGACCGTGGCGTGACCGCGACATCCAACGCTTCCCGCGACGGTTGCATCTCCCGACATCCCGCTGCTCCGGTGATGGTTCGGGGCGGCCGAACAGAGCCGGTCCGGCGTGGCCTGGTGGAAGTCCGGCGAGGGGGCGGGGAGCGGGCTGTCTAAAACGTTCCGGCAGGGAGATCCCCGGCGTGGCGGGCGGCTGCCGGCAGGAGCCGGTCCGACGCGGACCACGTCCGGAGAAAGGGAGGCCGGCGCGAGGGCTGTCCGGCGAAGGAGAGGCCGGCGCGAGGGCTTTCCGGCAAAGGGATGGTCGGCGCGAGGTCGGTCCGGCGAGGGGAGGTCGGCGCAAGGTGCGGTCCGGCGCGGGGAGGCCAGCGCGAGGAGCGGTCCGGTGCGGGGAGGCCGGCGCGAGGAGCGGTCTGGCGCGGGGAGGTCCGGCGTGAGGTCGGTCCACCGCGGGGAAGGCCGGTGCCGGTGCGCCGTGGTGCTGGACCGCCGGAGGAGGGGAGGCCTAGGGTTTCGGCCTCCCCTGGTGCGCCGCGGGAGAGAAGACCCATAAGGGTCTTCCTCCCCACTTCCCTTTTTTTTTTACAACAAATGTCCAGCCCATTTTTTTTTTATAAAACAAAAGGAGAAGACCCCATTTTGGGGTTTTTCCACTCTCTTTTTTTGTATAAACAAAAGGAGGAAGACCCCAAGTCTTGGTCTCCCCTTTTTTATTATAAAAATTTTTCCACACACTTTTGTGGAAAAATATTTTATATATTTTATTATTATAATAAAATTTATTATAAAATATAATAAAATATTTATTATAAAATTATAATAAAATATATTTTTGATGTTTATCTCAATTTGAGAAATAACATCAAACGAACAAGAACTTGCGACGTCGATCCGATTAAAATTTTCAAATGATCGTATCTTGATCATTCGAAATCGAAATGTCGCGCGGTCGAATCCGAATGAACCGTTTTAATGCCCCGCAATTAAATTTAATGCAATTTAATTTTTTTTTGACTCAGAAAAACCTTGCGCTCCCTCTGATACCACTGAAAGGTTCCGGGACTCCGCAGCAGAAGCCTGTGGGCCGGGATTTTAAATTTTTCTGCTTCACCAGAGTGACACAACCTTGTCAGCTCCGGTGATCGTGTCCCGGCTCGGTCCGAGAATCTCGCAAGGTTCTTTAGGAGCACAAAAATAAACTTGAACATTTACCTTGTTCAGAATTGACGTGCAGGACGCCGGTGATCGTTGCTCGAAGACTCCGACGACGAAGCCCTCTAGACCGTCCACACACGCCTTGCAAATCTGCACGCGTGCCGATCGTCAAGATCCGGGTGCTAGCGCGGATCTTCGACGCACACTTTGATGCAGCGATGATCACCACAAAACTAGCATCTTCGATCCGTGAAGGCGGAACTTGAAGAACTTGCTAGTTTGAGAGAGTCTCTCTCTAGAACTCAAGAGGAGAGAGAGGCTCTCAATTCCAATGGATGAATAGTCTTAAGGGGAGAGCCACTCTTTAAATATATATAGGGAATATCTATTATACGCGGTAAGGGCTCTCGGCCCCCATGTATTAAACATTCACTATATATATATATTATAAATAATTATTTGTGACAAATTAAATTATGCCATAAATAATATTTATTATTTATCACTGAACTGCAATATATATAATTATATATATATATATATTACGTGATAAACATGAGTCTAACTCGGCCCGCACCTCTTGATAATATTAATCAAACCCAAGACATAAATATCTATCTGATTAACATTTATCTATGTATTTACTTAATCACTCGTAAATACATGTTATAAATAAATTCATCAAATTATTCCAAACTTGAATAATAAAAGAATTTATTTATTACTTGGTGATCGATAGGACTTGGATAATACCCAGACCCCGTGGTGGGCCCACCAAACCCTATAATCCTATTCATCAGAATAGGGCAGATTGTCAAAGTGTTGTTGTGTGTGACCCTCTAGGCCTTTATCTCAATAGTAGTGAATAATATCACCGACCTAGAGCGGGGTCTAGCAACCCATCGAGGCCCCTATAGAGATAAGGCAAAGTCAAAGCAACGACTGCCTTCCCACGAACACAGTATGTGTAATCTAATCTCTTCGTCATCGATATCTCAATAAAGCAGAATGCATACTCAGTGTCATCATTCTTCATTTTCTTTACTTTGTTTGTTGATTTGTCCGGACGGTCTTACCTTTCACTACCATGACCATGGATTTAATGAAGGTGAAACCATCCTAATCAACCAGGCCCAAGATATCTCTTCCTAAACTCGGAAGTGACAAATCCTTTCTCGATCATTCAATCAATGTCATACCATTAATGACGTACCCGATATAAACTACCTCACCACGACTTACCGCCATGGTTTTCGCCTTATATCAAATGTACGTAATTAAATGACATTCACTAATAATAATCTCAAGTTAGGAGACCATTACACATGTCCATGGATAGGAACGACCAATGACACCAGAAACATGTGGTGTTCCTATTAAGCGGGTCTGTCCTCATGATCTCGTTAGCTAGAGATCATCAAGTGCGAACTTCATGAGATGAAGTCTCAATGCTTATGAGCCCCCAGCACCTGATGGTCACACATCATCTATGTCCTTTCAGAATGATGTAACTGGACCATAGGACGTTACTTTAAGATTACTGTCATGGCATTTCAGGTTTCTCCTTATAGCCTGGGACCTACTATAACCATTTGATGTGACGGGTAATCTAAGGACATTGTCATTAATAAAGTAGATGCAGAAGTATCTACACTATCATGACAAGATAAATACATGTATAAAACAAACTAAATACATGTAGCAGTAATCAAAGTACAAAACAAGTTGGGTCTAAGGCACCCACTTTCAACAACTTTAATGTGATTGATTGGGGTGAGCCTGATATTGATGAAGGTGCGATGTTTTTTGAGCAGCCAATGAAAATTCAAGATCATAAAGAGAAGGTGTAACATCCCAAGTAAGTAATGAGTAATAGATATTTTTATCTATGTCTATTAATGAACTAGATAGTGTTTTAGAGGCTTAAAATGAAAATAAATCCAATCTTAAGCATGGAATACACTAATATTTTTAAAAGATTGTTTTACTGCCTTTTGATGGAAAGCCATTTTTAAATCTATTTTTTGACAATTTTATAAGCTATGTTTGTCAAAATAAACTTATTCTTTATGATTGGGACATCAAAATTTACTTTGTGTGAATTTTTGGTATTTTTCTGACAATGTTCATTTTTTAATGAATAGTGAAAAATACTGCATTTTACATCAAAACTGCTTCTTAATCTAATTTATTTATATGATTATATTATCTTTTGAATTGGTCTTAATGTGTAATCTGAATATATTTTTACCATTTAATCCAATGGCGGTCATTGGAATCAATTTCACTTTGAAATTAGACTTAAACTGGTGTCAATCTTTTGATACTTATTGTTTTATAAAAACACGCTATTTGCTCTGACAGCGGGAATTAATTATTAAATTAATTAATGTGACTTATATGTTTTGAATTTTGTAAAATAGACTTCATTTTTGAATTCGGAATATCAAATATAGCTTAGGGTGAATTTTTGGTAATTTTTTGAAAAACTTCAATTTTTGATGAATAGTGAAACCACTAAGTGGTACTTATAAAAACTGATTTTCCGTTTAAATGAAATTTTTCCATCATTGTGTTTTGAATTTCAAAAATCCGACATACATGGTTGTCATTAAGAAGTAAAATGTGGTTCAATGAGATTAAAATAATTTTTTGGTGAATAGTAACTTATTAAGTTTTTAATCGCGATTAGTGGTAATTAGTGTAGTTTAAGGTAAAAATAATGCTTTAATAAAATGAGATGAGTTTGACACATGTCCTACCCTCATTTATTGTGTCATGGCCGACCAAGACAAGCCATGGGTCAAATTGGGGACCCCATGGAGCCACTTTGGTTGGGAAATGACATAAATAACTTTTTATTAAATGTAAAAGTAAAAATGACACAAACATAATATGTTTTACGAAAACAATTTTTACATGGGGTTATAAAGATCAGATTTTTTATTATAAATAGTCATTGGAAAGATAAAAATCTTTACTACATCATAGTTTTTTTTTATAATTTTTAGACTTTAAATAAATTAAATTATTTATGACATCATGATGATGCAGCGATGACCTCATTATTTAACGATTTAAATAAAATGGAAAGATAATGTAATATCTAAAACCTACACATGTCCAAAACCTATTGGATGGGTAGATTTCGAACCCTTATCACTTTATCCTCGAATTATATCAATGTGGGACCATTTAAATCCTAAACTCATTTTCAAATAAAGTAATATTTCTTTACTTTCCAAGAGTGCCCCTCCTCTCCTCTTATAAAAGGCCCCCACCTCTACCTCATTACCCACACTCCCAAAGCCTTTGGCTCGGCCAACCCCTGCCCATTTTGTCTCTCCACTTCCCTCTATTACTCCTTGAAGCCTCACTTTGGGCATAAGTCTTCCCAAGGAAGCCTTTGAGCTCAAACCAAAGGGAGTTACCCGATTTTAAGGTAATGTCTTCTTTTGAGTCCTTTTGTTTTATTTTGCTTCTCCAACCCCCTAAACTCTTTTTATTCTTTTCTTTTGTAACAACTCCAGTATCCTAAATATACTAGGATGTTGTTATAATAAGGATTTGAGATACACATACATACACCTACATCTAATGATTAACGAACATACTGTTTCCGTGGATAGTGAATTTATGCCTCCCGAAACGATGATTGTTCAACATTCTTTTAACACCTTCAAAGGTGGCCATTAAGATGTCACTATATTTATATATGATATGTAATATGTTTATGTTTTCCTTAAGCTTCTGTATTTACCTTTTTGGTCATACCTTTATGGTTTCCATTATGGGTGAACGCGATATCTTCATTTAAGGAAGTGCGGACTACAGCCCCCTCAAAGTGATTTGATTCGTTAAATACCATATGTGGGACGTATAAAGGATGGAACTATGATATTATATATGATATTATACTGGAATTATAATATACATTTATATCATTATGATTCCATTCTATAAAATACGAAATAGAAATGAAAGTAGCGTTCATGCGTACATACGGCTTACTATCTCCATGAACGGTGCATTTCATTTCTTACCTCTAAATGATTATGTAATATTATAAATGCATGAATGTACTGGATATATATGACATATATGATATCTACATCATGAATACCATTCTGGATATAATGGATACATGAACAACATGTAATTATAAAGGGTTTATTTTTGACTCAAGTATCAATGATCGTTAAAACGACCGTTATTAACTTAAATAATTACATAGTGTTCATGACATGGAAATAAGTGATATAAAAGGAATAATGAACTTGAAAAAGGTTCTTAAGCAAGTAGAAATTAACTCAAGTTTATTATTCAGGACATTAAAGAACGATCGAGTCAAGTCGGACCCGAGGTATGGGACTTCGTCTCAATCTCCTTTCATTGAGGCATATTTTGTTTTATACACAACCTTCTTTTATACGGTGTATAAACCCCTTTGAATTTTACGTTTATTCAAAATGAATCTTTTTTATACGAAGCGTTTACTAAACGACAAAATGGAATGTTTTTGTCGTACGTATGCGGCGACAACGACTTCTCCGCCGTGGTGACCGTTATTTGAGTTTCGGCTTCCTCTACAAGCCATTCCTTCTTTTTAAAAGAAAAATAAATACCATGTTTTACTTTTCTTTTATTTTGGTATCTAAAATGGCTTTCATAATGTTTTTATATCAATGTGTTTTATTGATATCTTGTGATTGAAAGGTGGGAATGTTATGTTTCCTTTATGCATGTTTTATGTGATATGATTATGTTGAGGTTCTTGGGAATTATTATGAAAACGGGTGGTTCCGTGATAAACTAAGGGCGGGTGAGCCCGATATAGCTCTCCAATGCATTGGGTAATGTGAAGGAGTGAAACGTTAAGGTTTCTCCGAAGAGATTTAGGGAATATACTGTGATGGTTATTCCAAACGTAACCAAGAGGGTTACTCCCTACGTAAGAATGTTATGAATGCCTCAAGTTACCTTTATGTCTTATGATTTCCATGATTTATTCATGATTTGATGAGGTATGTTAAAGTGCTTATGTTTTATGGGTAAAGTATGATCTCATCCTTATGTATATATGTACCCATGTTTCCTTTCCATATTTTTATATCCCTTACTGAGCTTTTTATACTCATCCCAAGTTTTTTGAAATGTTTTTCACAGGTCAAGGGAAAGGTACATGATATGATGATAGTGTCAAGGAAGTGTCAAGAAAGAATCCATGTTTATTTTAAATATGTTTCCATTGATGGGAATGAAGAATACTATCTTTATGTAACCACTTTGTTTATATGTGGAATGTAATGCAAGTTTTATGATCTAATTCTCTAAAACTCTAAACCCGAAAAGATCCTCAATGTGTAATCTTTTAATAACTCAAGATTAAGTAAGGTTTAAGGCTGGGGCCTTATAGTTGGTATCAAAGGTCGGTTTAGATAACTTTAGGAGTTAGAATTCTATTAAATGGTTATCCAAAAATATTTATTTTATGGTCAAATTGAAGTGATATAGTATTTGAAGATGACCATGTTGCTTCATCTAAGACATGTTTGTTCAGAATGGTTTTCCGCAGAGGAAATAGGGAAGTAGTGCTAGGAAGGCATACAGAAGGAAATAACCTTCCGAATCAGCATCCTGAGATGGTCATAATTGGAACTGAACAGTTTGTTGCAGTAATGGCGTAGTTGACTCAAGCGATAAATGGCGGTGGTATCCATGCACGAGATCATCCAGACCAACCGCAGAGGAACATGTCAGTGGTGGAAAATTTCATGAGGCAACATCCCCCATCATTCAGAGGATCATCTGACCCTGTGCTAGCTGAAGGGTGGATTAAAGCACTGGAGAAGATTTTCGATGTCATGGGGTGTTCAGAAAATCAAAAGGTTAGTCTTGCTATCTACCGTTTGGAGGGTGAGGCAGATCAGTGGTGGTCTATGGTTAAAAATATCAGGGACGCTGATGAGATTGATGCTCTCGACTGGGATGAATTCAAAGGTATGTTTCTTGAGAAGTATTTTCCTAAGGCTGTTCGACTTAGGATGGAAAAGCAATTCTTGGAATTGAGGCAAGAGGAAGACTCAGTGGCTGCCTATGAAGAAAGGTTCACTCGATTGGCAAGGTATGCTCTAAATTTTATCCGAGACCATGATAGTAAAATCAATCGTTTTTACTCAGGATTAAAGCCAAAATATCGAAGGGCATTAGCTTCTCGTGAGTTTAAAAGTTATGAAAAGCTTGTTCGATGTGCTGAGAAGGTGGAAATGGAGTTTGCCGATGATCAAGTGTTCTATAACAACCAACAGAAGAAGAGACCGAGGTGGCAGGAGAAAGGTAAGAATTCTACAAAAAAGTCTGATGGTAAGAAAACTAAGTTTCCAGTTTGTGATAAATGTGGCAAAAGGCATGCTGGGGAATGTCTTCTGAATTTTGGAAAGTGCTACCGATGTGGTAAGATGGGACATAAGGCTCGTGATTGCACTGAAAAGGATCAAGGTGAAGGTAAGAACAAATTTGATTTATAGTTAGTGAAATGTTATAAGTGAAATGAGATGGGTCACTATGCAAATGAGTGTCCAACAAAGATCTTGAGTGATGGGAAGCAGTTAGACTACAAGCAGAAAGGGGTGGTGAAATCCTTTGCAACTACTTCAGCAGATGTCGGGCCATCAAATGAAGTTGTATCAGGTACTTTTTTTGTTTTTTCAGATTATGCCAGTGTGTTGTTTGATTCGGGGTCTACACATTCTTTCATCTCTGAAACATTTTCTAGTAAAATGGGAATACCATCTCAAGAAATGACTCCTGAACTTTTGGTAAAAACACCTGGGGGGAATGTTGAGGAAAAAAGAATTTATAAGAATCTTCCTATCCTTATCTGTGGAAAGAACCTACTTGAAAACCTTATTGTTCTACCTCTAGTAGAGTTTGATGTTATCCTGGGTATGGATTGGCTCTCTATTTACCATGCTAAGATTGACTGTAGAGATAAAGAAGTTTCTTTTCAGAAAGACTTTCAGTTTGTGTACAAGAATGAACCCTTACTGTTGATAACTTATCAAGAGGCTGAGAAACTTGTAAAATATGGAAATGAATGTTACCTTGCACACATCATTGAAAATAAAGGAACTGTTCAGATTAATGATGTGCCAGTGGTAAATGAGTATCCTGATGTTTTTCCTGATGAGTTGCCTGGAATAATACCAGATCGGGAAGTTGAATTTACTGTTGACTTAGTTCCTGATGCTAAGAAAATTTCAAAACCCCCTTATCGAATGGCTCAAATTGAACTTTTAGAGTTGAAGGAGCAATTGCAAGATTTATTAGAGAAAGGTTTCATTCGACCTAGCACATCACCATGGGGTGCTCCTGTTTTATTTGTTAAAAAGAAAGATGGTTCTATGATACTTTGCATTGATTATAGAGCCTTGAATAATATCACTGTTAAGAACAAATATCATTTGCCTCATATCGATGATTTGTTTGATCAGCTCCAGGGAGCTCAGTATTTTTCAAAGATTGACCTGAGATCGGGGTACCATCAGCTGAAGGTAAAGGAGGCAGATATTCCGAAGACCGCATTCCGTACGAGATATGTCCATTATGAATTTGTAGTAATGCCTTTTGGGCTAACCAATGAACCTGCTGTATTCATGGACTTAATGAATAGAATTTTCCATGAGTTCTTGGATAAGTTTGTGGTGGTTTTCATTGATGATATTTTGGTGTTTTCTAAAAGTAAAGAGGAGCATGAAAGACATTTAAGGGTTATCTTGCAAACCTTAAAAGAAAAGAAATTGTATGGAAAATTCAGCAAGTGTGAGTTTTGGTTGCAACAAATTTCTTTCCTTGGTCATATTATTTCTAAAGATGGGATAACTGTTGATCCTGCAAAAACAAAAGTTGTGGAAGAATGGCCAAGACCCACAAATGTAATCGAGATTCGTAGCTTCCTTGGTTTGGCAGGCTATTACCGAAGGTTTGTTAGAAATTTTTCACGGTTATCTAGTCCAATGACTAAGCTAACTCGGAAGGGTGTTAAGTTTATCTGGACAAAAGAATGTGATGATTGTTTTCAGGAATTGAAAAGAAGATTGGTGAATGCTCCAGTTTTGGCACTACCTTCCAGGAATGGTGAGTTTGTTATATACAGTGATGCTTCATTGAAAGGACTTGGTTGCATCCTAATGCAGAATGATCAGGTAATTGCTTATGCTTCACGACAGTTGAAGACTCATGAGGTAAATTACCCTACACATGATCTGGAATTAGCTGCTGTTGTGTTCGCTTTAAAAATTTGGAGGCATCATTTGTATGGAGTAAAGTGTGAAATATATACCGATCACAAAAGTTTAAAGTATATATTCACTCAGAAAGAATTGAACATGATAAAAAGGAGATGGATATAATTAATCAAGGATTATGATTGTACAATTCATTACCATCCGGGAAAAGCAAATAAAGTGGCTGATGCTTTGAGTCGAAAAAGTAATGCTTCATTAGCAATGTTGCGTTTGGAACGTGATCCTTTGGTTAAGGATTTGATGAATTTTGGCATAGAAGTTGTTGGTGCGGGAAGTTCTTCTGTTTTGTTTCAGGTATCAGTGAGATCATCTCTATCAGATAGAATCAAGCAAGCACAGAAGCAAGACAGTGAGTTGTAGAAAAAGGTAGAGCTGGTTCAGAAAGGTAAGTTGCCTGAATTCAACATTGATAATGATTACGTTTTGAGATTTGGGAAGAGATTGTGTGTGCCTTGTGATTCACAGTTGAAGAGAGAGTTGTTATGTGAAGCTCATAGTTCTCCGTTTTCAGTTCATCCTGGCAGTACTAAGATGTACAGAGATCTGCGGGAGTATTACTGGTAGGATGGAATGAAAAGAGATATTGCTGATTTTACTGTGAAGTGTTTGACATGTCAACAGGTTAAAGTAGAGCGGTAGTTACTGAAAGGGATGCTTCAGCCTTTACCAGTGCCAGAGTGGAAATGGGAGAATATATCCATGGACTTTGTTGTGGGATTACCGAAGACATCTCGAGGTAATAATGAAATCTGGGTTATTGTTGATCGCTTGACTAAATCTGCTCATTTCCTTGCTATACGAGATATTTTTTCCCTGTATCAACTTTCCCGTTTGTATCTTAAAGAGATAGTCAGGTTACATGGAGTTCTTCTCTCCATTGTATCTGACCGCGATCCCAGATTCACTTCTAACTTTTGGAAAGTCCTTCAGAAGTCGTTGGGTACTGAATTAAATTTTAGTACAACTTTTCATCCGCAATCAGATGGGCAGTCAGAACGAACAATTCAGACATTGGAGGATATGATACGAGCTTGTTCGATGGATTATCAGGGAAGTTGGGACCAACATCTTTCTTTGGTTGAATTTTCATATAATAACAGTTTTCATTCCAGTATACAGATGGCACCATTTCAGGCATTATATGGGAAGCGGTGTCGAACTCCAGCTTTCTGGGATGAAGTGGGTGAAAGGAAGTTGATTGGACCAAAATTGGTAGAAGAGATGGCAGAAAAAGTTCAGCTGATACAGAAACACATGAGAACAGTTCAGAGCAGGCAGAAGAGTTATGCAGACAACAGGAGGAAGGATCTCTCTTTTGAGGTAGGTGATCATGTTTTTCTCAAAGTATCACCATGGAAAAGTGTGATGCGATTTGGTAAGAAAGGAAAGCTGAGTCCAAGGTTCATTGGACCATATGAAATTCTGGAGAGAGTTGGATCAGTTGCATACCGGGTGGCTTTACCTCCGAGTTTATCTCAGGTACACAATGTTTTTCACGTTTCGATGTTGAGAAAGTATATGCCAGATCCATCTCATGTTTTGAGTCCAGAGGTAGTTCAGCTGGAAGAGAACCTATCTTATAAGGAACAACCGGTCCAGATTCTTGACCACAGGGAGCAAGTGTTAAGGAATAAAGTGATTAAGCAGGTAAAGGTTTTGTGGAAAAACCACATGATGGAAGAGGCAACATGGGAATCTGAAAATGCAATGAGGGATAAGTACCCCCATTTATTCGATAAGTAAATAAATTGCGGGGACGCAATTTTCTAAAGGGGGGAAGGATGTAACATCCCAAGTAAGTAATGAGTAATATATATTTTTATATATATCTATTAATGAACTAGATAGTGTTTTAGAGGCTTAAAATGAAAATAAATCCAATCTTAAGCATGGAATACACTAATATTTTTAAAAGATTGTTTTACAGCCTTTTGATGGAAAAGCATTTTTAAATCTATTTTTTGACAATTTTATAAGCTATGTTTGTCAAAATAAACTTATTCTTTGTGATTGGGACATCAAAATTTACTTTGTGTGAATTTTTGGTATTTTTCTGACAATGTTCATTTTTTAATGAATAGTGAAAAATACTGCATTTTACATCAAAACTGCTTCTTAATCTAATTTATTTATATGATTATATTATCTTTTGAATTGGTCTTAATGTGTAATCTGAATATATTTTTACCATTTAATCCAATGGTGGTCATTGGAATCAATTTCACTTTGAAATTAGACTTAAACTGGTGTCAATCTTTTGATACTTATTATTTTATAAAAACACGTTATTTGCTCTGACAACGGGAATTAATTATTAAATTAATTAATGTGACTTATATGTTTTGAATTTTGTAAAATAGACTTCATTTTTGAATTCGGAATATCAAATATAGCTTAGGGTGAATTTTTGGTAATTTTTTGAAAAACTTCAATTTTTGATGAATAGTGAAACCACTAAGTGGTACTTATAAAAACTGATTTTCCGTTTAAATGAAATTTTGCCATCATTGTGTTTTGAATTTCAAAAATCCGACATACATGGTTGTCATTAAGAAGTAAAATGTGGTTCAATGAGATTAAAATAATTTTTTGGTGAATAGTAACTTATTAAGTTTTTAATCGCGATTAGTGGTAATTAGTGTAGTTTAAGGTAAAAATAATGCTTTAATAAAATGAGATGAGTTTGACATATGTCCTACCCTCATTGGTTGTGTCATGGCCGACCAAGACAAGCCATGGGTCAACTTGGGGACCCCATGGAGCCACTTTGGTTGGGAAATGACATAAATAACTTTTTATTTAATGTAAAAGTAAAAATGACACAAACATAATATGTTTTACGAAAACAATTTTTACATGGGGTTATAAAGATCGGATTTTTGATTATAAATAGTCATTGGAAAGCTAAAAAACTTTACTACATCATAGTATTTTTTTTATAATTTTTAGACTTTAAATAAATTAAATTATTTATGACATCATGATGATGCAGCGATAACCTCATTATTTAACGATTTAAATAAAATGGAAAGATAATGTAATATCTAAAACCTACACATGTCCAAAACCTATTGGATGGGTAGATTTCGAACCCTTATCACCTTATCCTCGAATTATATCAATGTGGGACCATTTAAATCTGAAACTCATTTTCAAATAAAGTAATATTTCTTTACTTTCCAAGAGTGCCCCTCCTCTCCTCTTATAAAAGGCCCTCACCTCTACCTCATTACCCACACTCCCAAAGCCTTTGGCTCGGCCAACCCCTGCCCATTTTGTCTCTCCACTTCCCTCTCTTACTCCTTGAAGCCTCACTTTGGGCATAAGTCTTCCCAAGGAAGCCTTTGAGCTCAAACCAAAGGGAGTTACCCGATTTTAAGGTAATGTCTTCTTTTGAGTCCTTTTGTTTTATTTTGCTTCTCCAACCCCCTAAACTCTTTTTATTCTTTTCTTTTGTAACAACTCCAGTATCCTCAATATACTAGGATGTTGTTATAATAAGGATTTTAGCTACAAATACACACACCTACATCTAATGGTTAACGAACATACTGTTTCCGTGGATGGTGAATTTATGCCTCCCGAAACGATGATTGTTCAACATTCTTTTAACACCTTCAAAGGTGGCCATTAAGATGTCACTATATTTATATATGATATGTAATATGTTTATGTTTTCCTTAAGCTTCTGTATTTTCCTTTTTGGTCATACCTTTATGGTTTCCATTATGGGTGAACGCAATATCTTCATTTAAGGAAGTGCGGACTACCGCCCCCTCAAAGTGATTTGATTCGTTAAATACCATATCTGGAACGTATAAAGGATGGAACTATGATATTATATATGATATTATACTGGAATTATAATATACCTTTATATCATTATGATTCCATTCTATAAAATACGAAATAGAAATGAAAGTAGCGTCCATGCGTATGTACGACTTACCGTCTCCATGAACGGTGCATTTCATTTCTTACCTCTAAATGTTTATGTAATATTATAAATGCATGCATGTACTAGATATATATGACATATATGATATCTACATCATGAACACCATTCTGGATATAATGGATACATGAACAACATGTAATTATAAAGGGTTTATTTTTTACTCAAGTACCAATGATCGTTAAAACGACCGTTATTAACTTAAATAATTACATAGTGTTCATGACATGGCAATAAGTGATATAAAAGGAATAATTAACTTGAAAAAGGTTCTTAAGAAAGTATAAATTAACTCAATTTTATTATTCAGGACATTAAAGAACGATCGAGTCAAGTCGGACCCGAGGTATGGGACTTCGTCTCAATCTCCTTTCATTGAGGCATATTTTGTTTTATACACAACCTTCTTTTATACGGTGTATAAACCCCTTTGACTTTTACGTTTATTCAAAAGGAATCTTTTTTATACGAAGCGTTTACTAAACGACAAAAGGGAATGTTTTTGTCGTACGTATGCGGCGACAACGACTTCTCCGCCGTGGTGACCGTTATTTGAGTTTCGGCTTCCTCTACAAGCCATTCCTTCTTTTTAAAAGAAAAATAAATATCATGTTTTACTTTTCTTTTATTTTGGTATCGAAAATGGCTTTCATAATGTTTTTATATCAATGTGTTGTATTGATATCTTGTGATTGAAAGGTGGGAATGTTATGTTTCCTTTATGCATGTTTTATGTGATATGATTATGTTGAGGTTCTTGGACATTATTATGAAAACGGGTGGTTCCGTGATAAACTAAGGGCGGGTGAGCCCGATATAGCTCTCCAATGCATTGGGTAACGCGAAGGAGTGAAACGTTAAGGTTTCTCCGAAGAGATTTAGGGAATATACTGTGATGGGTATTCCAAACGTAACCAAGAGGGTTACTCCCTACGTAAGAATGTTATGAATGCCTCAAGTTACCCTTATGTCTTATGATTTCTATGATTTATTCATGATTTGATGAGGTATGTTAAAGTGCTTATGTTTTATGGGTAAAGTATGATCTCATCCTTATGTATATATGTACCCATGTTTCCTTTCCATATTTTTATATCCCTTACTGAGCTTTTTATGCTCATCCCAAGTTTTTTGAAATGTTTTTCACAGGTCAAGGGAAAGGTACATGATATGATGATAGTGTCAAGGAAGTGTCAAGAAAGAATCCATGTTTATTTTAAATATGTTTCCATTGATGGGAATGAAGAATACTATCTTTATGTAACCACTTTGTTTATATGTTGAATGTAATGCAAGTTTTATGATCTAATTCTCTAAAACTCTAAACCCGAAAAGATCTTCAATGTGTAATCTTGTAATAACTCAAGATTAAGTAAGGTTTAAGGCTGGGGCCTTATAGAAGGTATTAGCATGGAGATGTTATACCTTTAAGAGGGTTTTATAAAAGCATGGAAATCCAAAAGAGTGTAATTTAAAGCAAGAGTCACAAATGAAAGTTCAATATTCCGAGTTACTTTGACATTTTATTTCATGTAGTTGTGTGGTGAATTTATGAAATTTAATATGATTAAGATTTTTTTTAGAATGGAAAGCATATGTATTGTGAAGGTTTGAGTTTTAGGTCGTGACTTTGATATGGTTAATTTATGTTTTAGTTTTTTAAGGATGAAAATGTTTTGAGTATATATGTAGAGATTTGAAAGTGTTATTTATTTACTTTGTGGATTTTAAAGGTTTTGGAAAAGGATGGAGTATATTTAAAGTCAAGTTAATATGTATTGATAACCACGCCATCAACTTTTTGTATTATGCCCTTGTTTGAGGAATTACAACGCATTGTGGGTCATGGTTTAAAGAAAGTGCGTAGGTAGCTACTGGATGCAACAAGGAAAACCACATCGCGGTTTGACATGCAATGTCATGGTTTGTTAGAAATGGTCATAATTTAAGTGGTAAATTGAATAAATGTTTTGGTGAAGCTATCGTATACCACATTATGAAATTACATCATGGTTTTGAATGTGATTTATAATGGCATTGCATGAGTTGTAATTTTAAATGTATTGGAGGAAGGAAAATGTCGTGATTCTATATCATGGTTTGGAGGGATTCAAATAACTTCACAGTGGAAATCAAATTTGTAAGAATTTAATTAGATATGTCGTATTGATTCTCTAAGGGGGTCGATTTTACACCATGGTTTTTTGATCAAACTCTGACCAATAAAACCATGTCATGGTTTGTCAAAAAAATTGTTATAAAACCTAGGAAGCTGTCCGAAACATATTTTGACTTTTATAACTTCTCAACCTTCAAACGGACCTTAGGGTGAATTTGGAGAGATTTCTGGATCTAAACATATATTGATGAATTTCTTCATGGAGTTGAATGGATTGAAGCTCGAATCAATGGTAAGTGAAATCCTTAATTTGTTCTTGTGATGTCTTGATAAACCCTTATGTATCTCTGTTTCTCTCGAGGATTGGGTGTGTGAACAGGTGGATCATAAATAGGAATTTGAGGATTTGAAAGCATGAGATCAACAAACGTACAATAAGGAATTCAAACTTTGATGATGCAGGGGGACTCTAATCTCTCAATTTTTTCGTGTTTTATAAATTTATTGATGTGGTTTGGGTAAAATCTATGGGTATTGGTCATTGGAAAGGATAATTTTATCGTTGTGTTGGGTGTCGATGTACACAAAAAAGTGTTGTAGCTTGTGAAAATTATAAAGGAATTAAACTTACAAATCACCATGAATATTTGGAAATTAGTGGTCTTGAAGAAATAATATTTCATAAAATAAATTTGGTTTTATGCATCGATGTGCAACAACATAAGTAATGAGAAATTTGATGAACCATTACCAAAAAAACTCTCAAGTTTTGCATATGATCTTCATTGTTTTGGAAAGCACGTGATAAAGTCACTTGAGAGGTTTAGTTATTAGAAAGGAAATGAGTGGTGGTTACACAAATCAAAGTCATTAAAGATGTATATGAAAGGGTTATGATGAGATTTAGAACATCAGTAGGTGACATAAGAGACTTCCTTGACTTGACAGGTTTGCATCATGGTTCAATTTTAATCTCAAACCTATTTAGGTTGGTTACCATGCAAGAATCGTGCTCATGGGAGTGGTGGTGATGCACCTAATGGAGTCCAAGGGTAAACGTTGGGATGGTGTTGGCATCTCAAGGTAAGCATCGAGCATCAATTCCAAATATGACTCTTCCCTTTGAGCGATTTGTCCTTCTATGACAATAAATGCATTCGTTCCTTCCACCACCTTGTTCATACATAGGCTTCTCTGGTACGAAATGAGCCACTTCAAATAACACTATTAGAAGAGCACCGAGACCTGGCCCAAAATACTACTGACTGTTGATTGGATCGTCAATGCCCGATGTGGATGTCAGTGCATCCAATAATGGGCATCTGGGTTCCTTGTTCCAGTTCTTAGGAGATATCAAACGAGCAGCAGTTGAATGGATATCCTCCAATTCAGAGTTGAGTTGGCCAGACCGATTCCAAATGCAGTTTTCCGGACTCCAAGAAATGTCATCAATTATTTGAGTCATGATTTCGATGTTGGGTGATACACTCACAAAACACTTTCAAAGATACCAAATTGTATACTTTGTATATGATATGATTACCATTGCAGAATATATGGAGATAATCAAAAGAAAGGGAGACTCTAGAATCATGAAGTTTTTGTCCAACTGAGGAAAGACTGGTATGTCGTGTAATTTTAGCAACAACAAAAAAAAGTGGTCGTGACATCTCTTTGAAAATAAATTTAAGTACAACTCTCCGTTCATTGCAGGCACATGCATTGGAACCACAATTGAAAATGACCTTGAAACCTCATTCGGAGGTCACTTCCAATAAATTTCCCCGTCTCAATAGGATTGAGTCATGTTTTAGCTTTTAAGTTCAGATGTATTTACTTTGGTTATAGATGCACTCACAACACGCTCAAGATGAGGTATCAAATTGATGCGATGTGATGGAGAAATAAATACAAATATCTCTTATATGATTCAAGTTGATTGACTAAAATGGAAACAAATTTCGAAGGTGCTTTTGTCGCAATAAGATTCCTCTGAAATTAAAGGGGAAATTTTATGAAACAACTACCAAACGAGCAATTTTATATGACAGTAAGTGCTGACATTTAAAGGGACAACTTGAAAAGTAAATGTAGCATAAATGAAAATGTTAACATAACTGGAAAAAAATTGAACGAAGCCAGTTAACAAAAAGATAATCCCTGCCACGAGCACGCGACAAATAAATGAAAATATAAAAATCAGAGATTAATATAAATGATATCAATTTATTCAAGCCATAACTCAACCTTTCATTCAGAGCAGGTCGGAATACAGTGCAAAGCTGCAGATGATAACCGACTGATTTTGTTATTTGGTTCCACAACAGGCTGCCATTGCTTCTGCTGTATATCACAGACGGGTTGGGGAAAATCAAAAGAGAAGACCACGAGATCTGGTTAATTGCCTCCCCTTGAAGAACGATCAGAGTCCGGTTTCTCCGCGAGATAGTGCTCCAACATATCTTCCTCATCATCTGCTATTCAAATCATACAAGGTAACTGTGGATATTGAATCCATTTTGATAAACAAAGCAAGGAACCGTTACCTTCCGAGTCATCCTCATCAACATCAATGTCAATGTCTTCCTCCTCTTCCACATCTGAACCTTCTGCAATGGCAGCTGCAACGCCTTTCTGTTACATAATCAAACCATGGATGATTTTTAAGAAAAAGGGGTTTCTCTTAAAACCATGCATTGTATTGTCATTTTCAAAATTTAAGGCATTTGTTTATGTGAATCTGTAAGATTACCGCTCTTCCACTTTCAAACCATTGTCTCCCTGTGAGCTTCTTCTCCTTAGGTGCTGCGAGGGCCGACTCTGGCAACAGCCTGAAATTCAGTTAAAATCAAGAAAGAAAAGAGAATAAAATGTTAATCCCGAAGTAATCTGCTTAACGCTTATTATATTTCGAACTTACTTAGCTCGCTCCAAAGCCAGCTCTGCTTCAAATCTCTCTCTCCATGCGAGAAACGTATCGACAGTAACTGGCTCTCCATGTGGCACAACCACCTGAAAACAAATGGACACTGAGGACCCGTTTGACAGCGCAGCACTTACTGAAAACTGCTTACATCAGTCATCACTTGAGATGAGCAGTTAGAAAATCTAAGTGTTGTTAGTTCTATTTCTAAAAAACACATTTATATTTAAATTCCAGAAGAAAACCAAACCACTTTAATAAGATACAAATGCAGGTAATTATTGTGGGAATGTAAATATGCGAAGCAACACCGACAGTAAAAATGGTAAAACTCATATTACAAGGCAAGGGTTATACCGCGTCTTTTTCAACAGCAGCTTCTTCCTCGATTTGCAGGGAGTCATTTTGACAAAAAAAATCACTTAGCCACTCCTTAGATGATGAAACCAATGTGTAAACCATAGCCATGCCAAGGTTTTCAGAAGCCTGTGTAAGAGATGCATGAATCCAAACACTGTGCATCATTATTTGGACACATTCAGTAAAGTTTAGCCGCTTCATGACAAGAAAACTAAGACTCGTTGCCATTCACAAAAAACAATCCCTTACACCCTGTTTAATATCGTTCTCATTTTCATAGTTTCATGAAGAGAATCCGTGATAAAATGACACAGCATGAAAAAGATAGATTGTACCTCTTTTTCAAGCTTTTCTTTCAATATTTTAAGGTCTGCTGCCTGTATTCCTCTCAAACTGAAGAAATCTCAAAAAGATGCAAAAATAAGAGAATATAATGCTGCCAAAATTTTATTATAAAGCAATCCAAGAAGGCTCTGTCAGTATCATGAATTCCAATTATCAGTGAAGTTTTGTACAGTTTGTTTACACAGAGAACTTAGCAATTGTACACACATTCATGAATAACACGCAATATTAGGGCAACGGCTGTGCAAAACAAATCTCAAATAGAAAATTTATAAGTAACTCGGATTGTTCCACTTGAATAATGAAAGCGCACACTGTGTGTTCCGGAAGGTCAAAATCCTCTCCCACATTAAATATTTCAAGTAAATTCGAACTGAGTAACTTTTTCCATATTTTTCACCCAGAATAAGAACTTGTCATCTGCAGATGAACAGGCTGACCTACGGCTGCACAATATGAATTCCTTTTTCAATTGATAGAGCATGAGAAAATAGCAAGGACCACGTATTACTGGGCAGACTCCAGTGCAAAAGAGTTCCTTTTATTTTTGAGGTTGCATCATTTCCCATTTTATGTATTACAAGAAGTGTGTTTTAATTGGAGTTTACAAATTTTTCATGGACAGAAATTAATACATTTTAACAGTGTGTTCAGTTGGTGGGATTTGAAAGGGAGTGAATGCGAGGGGAGGAATTTTGGTCCCCTCCCCTTCTTTGGTTTAAAAAAAAAACGAGAAGGGAGGGATTTTGCTTTCTTCCCCTTGTTTGGTTCGAAAAAAATCCCCTACTCTCTCCACTCCAAAAGTGAGGGGATTTGGAGGGAAAGGGAAAGAAGAGATACAACATTAATTTGTTGAGTAAATTATTCCTATTCTAATTTAATATTCACGAAATTAATCATTTTTTATCAAAACAATAATTTATAAATGCATGAAAATAACATTAAATTATCTTATTTATACTAAAAAAAGAAGAAGAAAATATTTCTCGCTTGTATCTGACAAAGGTAAAATGGTCCAATTATTAATATTTTCCCTCCTCTCCTCTTCCAACAAAAAGATGGGAATATTAGGTTGTGTTTGCTTATGAAAACATTTTCTGCTTTTGTTTTCCAAATATTGTTTAGAAAATATGTTAGAAAATATTTTGAAGGGTGGCGGGGACTGTAAAAAAAATATGAAAAATACTTTTTCAAACACTTTCATTTTTTTTGAAAAAGAAAACAAATTTCTTTTCCAAAAATCTCTTACTTTGATTTTCTTTTACATTTTCCAAAAATGTATTACGCAATACATTTTTGGAAAATGTAAATTTTAAATATTTTAATAAACCAAATGCAAACTTAAATGCCTCCCCCTGCCCTCCCTCAATTGAACCAAACAATGCGTAAGAGTGCTATCTAGCATTCCCTGAAGAGTGCCCTCCCTTTCTCCCTCTCCATTTCATTCCACCCATCAAGTGAAGGTAAATTGGAAACAGAAAATAAGAATGGGATAACAAGGGAACCCATAGGTGAATGAAGTGTGCTAAACATGATACAATAATAATTTGCAAATTTTTGTTGTGAGTCGAGATTTCATAGAGAAATTTATATCATATATTTAAGTCATATAATTTGAATACCAAGATAACATATAAAAATTACATGAAAACCTATAAACAAACTAAATGCACCCAAGCTGATATTATGGATTCTTCATAAAGTCCATAAAATGACAACAAGTGCAACATAAATTATAGCAAAAAGAAATTGAGCTGCCCTTGAGGTGCAAGTAACCATATGAAGATGTGGGTAATACATCTACAAGAAAAATACATGGTAGAAAATACTAAAACTAATGGAACCAAGACAAAATGGTACATGTGAATATATACCAGCAATAAGAAAATATTGTGTGCATGTTATGTTTTGCACAAGAATAATATACTCACTTACCTTTTAACATTCAAGAGTGGAGGTTCATCGGGATATTTGTTTGTGTGTGAGAAAATCAAAGCCAGTTGAACTGCAAGAAAGAGATAGGGTACAAGCTTCAACTGATACGGTTTAAGAATTCTGAATGAGGGAATGTAGCAAAGAAAGCATTTGCTAATAATAAAACTATTGAATAACATTTTTCAAGGAGAAGAGAATATATAAATATGTATGAATGGTCACATTGTAGTGTGGATCAAATGCAAACCTGGCATAGTTGATGAATCATTGAAATCATCCTCCTGTTGAACATTAAAAGAAAAACAAATATAAAACTTCTTAAAAACTCCTGAAGCTGAACCCAAAGTGCAAGTAGCAAGAGGTAAAATGCCTTCTAGATTTTTTCTATCCCTAAATGCAGAAATAAAAGCCAGTATGGATGAATTTCCGCCGGATTGAAAATTCCTGATAACAATCTGCATAAGATTATTTTAACTTGTAGTATTATATGCTTTTGGCATGTACAGCTGAATTCAATGCTTTATTGGTAAATGTAAAAGATATATTGTCAAAATGAAATTGTGGTAAACAAGCCGATTTGGGGGAAGGTTTATTCATAGTTTCTGTATTGCCACAACAACAGCTATTCCATTTTCAAACTTCACAGGGATTAGAAAAGCTGCTTTGCTTTGATGCATTTTATCTTTGATACTTATTTTGATCTTCTTGTATTTGCATTGTTAGCTGGGTGTTTATTTATTGACCGCAGCTGAGACCAGGAGATACCAGACCAGCCCTGTGATAATAATTGTGAAGCATCTTTGAGATGAGTGAGAGCTAAAGAATAGTCCAATGCTAGAAGATACAATATGAACAGAAGAATTTCCTTATTCAGCAGCAAGAAATCTGTACAAGGTTGCTATACAACTTGCCTCTCTGATAGGGAGGTGGACTCGCTCCTGGGAAACACAACTCCTCGGGGCACTGGTGTGCAGGCCATAACATCAGGAAATAACTCAGCACCCCCACTCCACACATTGGACTCCCTTTTATACCCCCAAACTAAAAAACTAAAGAATGTCAATTACAATTATACCCTCCCCAAGTAATTAAGAAACATTTCCTCCCCCAGCCTTGCTCCTCCTCCGCTGGTAAGTGTGAAACACTAGTGGCCTAATTCTATCCGAAGATCCCCCAACCTCCCTATCATTGCCACCCCCATAAGTAGCCACCTTGTCCTCAAGGTGGAAACTCGGAAACTGGGAGTAGATCTTGTCCGCATCCTCCCAAGTTGCCTCATCAACCGAGCGCCCATCCCACTGAATTAACCACATAAGTTGCTGCCCTTGGGTCCTGTCCGCGAGAACGACGACGGGATATTCCAGCTCAGCAATAAACTCCCCATCTCCATTCTGTAGGCCAACGGCCGCTTTCATCTCAGAAACATGGAAGACTAGATGCACTCTGCTGTTAACTGGCAGTTTCAGCCTATGGGCAACAGGACCCACACTCCTTTCTACAGCAAAAGGTCCATAGTACCGAGCAGCCAACTTGGGATTAATCTTAGACACTGCCCCATGTTTATTCAGTCGAAACTTGACCCAAACCAAATTACCTGTCGCCGATGTTGGTTCACACACTTCTCCATTAACTGCCATGCCCGGTGTAAATTCATCCGAAGTTGTTTTAATGCCTCATCTCGATCTAACAAAGCTGCAGCAACTGTTTCTACAGCGGCCTCCCCTGTAACATAATGTAAGACATTTGGTGGAGCCCGGCCATACACAACTTCAAACGAAATCTGCCCAATATATGTGTGGTATGCTGTATTGTAATGAGATTCTGCCCATGGTAGCCAGTAAGCCCAATGTTTTGAGGGAACCGAAGAGAAACACTGTAGATAGGCTTCCAAACAACGGTTTACCACCTCGGTTTGACCATCACTCTGCGGATGATAAGATTGACTAATCTTCAATGTAGTCCCTTGCAATTTGAATAATTCTTGCCAAAATTGGATAGTAAAAAGCGGACCCCGGTGACTAACAATAGTACCGGAATCCCATGCAACTGCACCATTTCTTTCATGAACATTTCAGCAATGATCTTGGCTGTGTATGGATGTTTGAGTAAAATAAAAAGGGTATATTTACTCAGTCTGTCAACCACCACAATCACTCATAACCTTGAGACTTAGGTAGACCGGATATAAAGTCCATCGAGACTTATTCCCATACAAATTCGGGCAATGGCAGTGGTTGAAATAGTCCTGCAGGTCACATTGCCTCATACTTACGGTGTTGGCATACCTCGCAAGACCGTACATACTGCTTAATATCTTGGGTCATACCTGGCCAATAAACTCCATTGGCAAGCCTCTTGTAAGTCTTCAAATACCCCAAATGACCCCCAACCGATGAAGAGTGGTAGTGTTGTAATAATTTGGGAATCAAAGCTGAACTTTTCAACAGTACTAAACGATTTTTGTAGAAAAACATACCTCCCCGTAAAGCATATGCCGGTCTGGAAACCATTCCATTATGTACTGCCTTGATTAACGCCTCTAAATGAGCATCACGCTGAACTTCATTTTGCACGGTCTGAAAATCCATCCAAGAAGGCTTGGACACGGCCAGCTGCATAAACTCTATTCCCTCATTAATTCTAGACAATGCATCGGCTGCACTGTTAAACTTCCCTGGTTTATATCGAACTTCAAAGTCAAAACCTAATAGCTTGGCATGCCAACACTGTTGATTCACAAAATCACCCACTGACTAAGCAAATGTTTGAGACTCTGGTGGTCAATATAAACCACAAAATGTCTCCCCATCAAATTCTGCTAACAATGCTGAATTGACATCACTAATGACGTCAATTCCTTCTCATAAACTAACTTGGCTAAATTTGAATCAGACAAAGCCTTGCTATAGTAAGCAAGTGGACGCCCTGCTTGCATTAAAACTGCTCCAACCCCCATTCCTGATGCATCACTCTCCACTACAAACACTTTGGAAAAATCTAGCATGCCCAAGAGGGGTGTTGTAGTCATGCATTGCTTCAATTTGCCAAAAGCTTCCGAATCCTCAGAGGTCCACAAGAACCCCTCTTTTTTGGTCAGTTGTGTTAGGGGCCGAACTATCTTCCCATAGTCCCGTATAAACTTCCTGTAATATCCAGTTAAGCCTAGAAACCCCCCATACCTCTCGTACATTTTGAGGCTGGTGGCACCTTTTAACCACTTGTAATTTCTTATGGTCTATGGAAACTCCTTTTGATACAATATGTCCCAAAATACTCCACCGTTTTCCTCCCAAAAGAACAATTCTTCTGGTTGGTGAATAAAGCATTCTCCTTCATCGTCTGCAAAACCTGAAGCAAGGCCTCTAAATGCTTCTCCAAGTTGTTGCTGAACACCAATATATCATCAAAGAACACCAACACTATCTTCCGCAACATCGACCAGAAGACAGAATTCACCCTTGCCTTGAAAGTCGTGGGTGCATTCATCAATCCGAACAACATGACGAGGTACTCATAATGCCCTTCATGAGTCTTAAATGTCGCCTTCTCAACATCGCTTTCCTCTATCTGCACCTAATGAAATCCTAATTTCAAATCAATTTTAGTAAAATATGTTGCCCCGCACAACTCATCCAACAGTTCTTCAATTACGGATATGGGATACCGGTCATGAACAGTCAACCGATTCAATGCATGATAATCTATACACATTCTTCACCCACCATCTTTTTTCTTCAGCAGAATAATAGGACTTGAGTAAGGACCGATGCTATGCCTGATAAACCCCTACTCCAATAGTTCTTGTACTTGTTTCTCAATCTCATTCTATAACTGATATGCATGCTTGTAAGGTCATATGTTCACTGGCTCTACCCCACTCTTCAATCTTATGTAATGAACATTTTCCCTTTGAGGCGGAAAAACTTTGGGGAACTCAAATACTGTTCTATACTGGTTCAGTATTTCCCGTAGTTGATCCGTTTGATTCAAATTTAATTCTGATTTTTCTATGCTTGTTCCCTCGGCTACTTCCCACCGCAATCCTTGTACTCGGAGTTCTATTCCTCCCAAGTATACCTGGAAAGCCCCCGGCATATTCAGCATTTTCTTAATTCCATGTAAAGTAACATCCCTCCCTTGTCGCGAAAAACTCATGGACATTTCCTTCTAGTGGGAGGTAACATACCCAAGAGTCTCAAGCCAAGAGATTCCAAGCACTAAATAGGGTCCAATCGAATCAAAAAGGTAGGCAACCACAACAAACTCCACTTCACCCTACTGCGCCTTCAAGGATCTACATACACCCTTAGATTCCACCCAATGCCCATCTCCTAAACGTATACTGAAAGGCTTGGTGTCACTAACTTGTGTCGTTAATTGCTTCAACAACTACATTGAGAGGAAATTATGACTAGCACCACTATCGATTAATATCAACATTGGTGTCCCATTGATGTTCCCCTCCACCAAAATAGATTTTCCCCCCCTCACCCGCTCCTTCCCTTCCACACTTATTGTGGTTCCCTGCATTTTCATTTCCCATAGGCCATCACATTGATCAGTAGTTTCCCCTGCCTTTTCTTCTGCAAGACTGATATCCTCAACTTCTTCATTGCTAGGCTCAAACATATTCCCAAATCATCAATTTAAAGCCTTTTTCCAGACATTTATGGCCAAGATGAAATCGCTGCCCACATGTATAGCAAAGCCTCTTAGCTCTCCTTTCTTCATGTTCTTCCCTGGATAAGTTCCTTACCCCTTTCTAGCACTCTCCCTGCCTCTCCCAATTAATGGAAAAACCAGCTTCACAGTGTCAGTGCTCTAAGGCCTCCCTTGACCTCCAGTTGTACTTCCTCTCCCACGCACATTCGAAGACTTAATATTTCCCTTCACAATTAATTCACGTTCTACTTGTCTTGACAGTGTTAACAAACACGCCTTAGTACGTGGCTCATGCGCAAGGATGGCACTGCCAATCTCGGGTCGCAATTCGCCAATCAACATGCTCACGTACCATTTTTCAGTCAAGTCTGGAATGCGAAGAGCCACTCGTTCGAATTTATCAATGTAGTTATCAACAACACCTATCCACCGCAAGCCTTTCAAGAAAATTATCGGATCCTCCTTCGTTGCACTATCGTACCTTCCAAGGAGCTCTTCCTTAAACTGTGTCCAAGTTAGTTCTGGCTTAACAGACTTCAAGGAGAGGAGATGATCCAATATTGAACCATTCCTTTCATACACAACTGCGCTTGCAGAACCTTCAACTCCTCACGGAGATGATAGATTGAGAAATACATCTCAGCTCTTACGATCCACGTAACAGGACCCTCATCAGAATGTGTAGGCATTTCAACTGGTTTTGACAACTCGTGAAACACTTCACTTGGCGGTGCCAGCCTTACCAGCGTTCGTTTCATACAGCCATTGTTCCTCTGCCTCGACTTCCCCCTTCTTCAATGATGCCCTACCCTCTGCCATCTTCTCGCCTCGTTATTTCCCCTTGGCTTGGAACCAACTGAGATAAAGTTCAAGTTATCTCACGAACCTGGATCTCTAAACGCTGAAGAGAATTCTCTTGATGTTGTTGCCCTGCTTCGTGTCGCTGAATTCCTGTCTGCGGTTCGAAGATAGTTGATTCAACTCCTGCCACTCTACTCCTCATTCACGTGGGCATATAGCAGCATCCAAAACACAATTCTTTATCCTCACCAAGCTCGAACAAGTTCCAGGCGGGTCTCTCGATGAAAGCACCTGATAGAGGATGGACTAAGAATAGAAGAATTCCCTTATTCAACGGCAAGAAATCAGTGCAAGGTAGCTATACGACTCACCACTCTGATAGGGAGGTGGACCCGCTCCCGGGAAACACAACTCCTCAGGCCACCAACGCGTAGGCCGTAAGACCAGGAAATAACTTGGTACCCCCACTCCACACATTGGACTCCCTTTTATACCCCCATACTAACAAACTAAAGAATGTCAATTGCAATTATACCCTCACCAAGTAATTAAGAAACATTCCCTCCCCCAGCCTTGGCCCCCCTCCGCTTGTAAGTGTGAAACACTGGTGGCCTGATTCTATCCAAAGATCCCCCAACCTCCCTATCACCCAAGTCCAGAAAAGTAAATTCCCACCAAAAACTCTAAATATGGTAGTGTGAATGGACCAGTGCATCAAATACAGTGACAAAAATTGACAAAAGGCAAATCATGATAAGAAGAAAATGCACCTGTGGAGAAAGTGTAACTTGGAAGCACCGATCTGAAGTGCTCAGCCCACTCTCACCAGGATGAATTTCTGTAAAATATCACTTTTGTACTTACGTTAAAATTTCTAGTACATAAACTATGTTACAATACATTTGAAGAAAATTATTTCACAGACCACTGAAATCATCCATCAGGATTGCCTCCAAAGCAGCAATTTCCATTTCTTGCTCCTGCATGTAGTCTGTTGAAAACAGAAAGAGATTGAGGCAAATAGCATGGCGAGCTTTGAGACATTATTCAAGAGGCGATATATACCGGGATGACATGTCAGTTAACATATAGGAAGCAATGACCTGCGAGCTAGCATAAAAGGAGCAATAGGAAAAAACCATATCTTATCTTTTTATTTTATTTTGTTTTAAGTTCCATCTAAGAACTCTATTCTACAGTAACTATACCGTGCATAATTATTTAGCATTCCATTGGCATTTTTTACTGTACGATCATCATACAATCTTCACCACAGTCAGCATCTGCCCCAGATTCCCAACAGAATTCTTTCATCAACATTACTTCCTCAAATCGGCATACCTAATTTGCTGGCAGATCTTAAGAATAAGTAAAACTGCATAAAAGTTAGCTGTCCCGCCGCTCTACATAAAACATCTAGTTTATGATTATAAATGACTTTCTTTAAGACCAAAACATTTTGTGCAGAAAATGCTGCATAATTCCAACCCTTTCTCGTGATCATTTGAGAACATGTAAAGAAGGAATTTGGACCATTTTGTCATGCCCCCGATTATTACATTGCAAAATCCTATAACTTGAGAGACTCACAAAATCCAGAAAATGATAGGTAATTGAGCATGTCAAATTATGCAAGGCCTTTAGTGGAAGTGATCACGAAGTTCAGTTTGAATGCAGCAAAAGGCTAATATGGCTTAAACCTCCACGTATGAGAAAATGCATAAACAAAACAAACGAAATGCAAAAGATAATGCATGTTGATGATCGCTACAAAACAAGTTTCCCCAGCAAGGTGAGCGATAGCAAGATTAATTGAGATTAACCCAAAAGCACACAAACAAAGCTTAAAAGACGTTGCAGCTTCCGTGCAACACGTATCCCAGATTGGATAGCGTGTCCTTCCGATTGAGTCTAGGTTCCGTATTGACAAGCTAACCGAAGCATATAAGAAGTCGCTTCGAATTCGATTCATCAGATGAGTAAAAATGGCAATAATCCAGGGGGGGTAACTCTTCGACAAAGTCAATATCATACACGGGGAATTGCAGAATAAGAGTTCGTGAAAACCAAATGTAATGATAGATTACAAATAAACTAAACAGAGTTGTGGATACGAGTATGTACCAGTCATGGTTGTGGATACGCCTTTGCGCAACTTTGCTTCCCTCTACCCTTCCTTGGCATGTCCTCCCTCCCAGAGCTCCTGTGCTGTTGATAGTACCCCCGGTTTTCACCTTTTTCTTTTTTCTTCGTTCAGCTCAGGGGATGGCAAAAGAAACTGACCTGGCGTGCCCCGTGGATGTTGGCAATGGTTGTGAATTTGCAGTGAACTGCGTCCTATGAGGCCAACCATCAAGTAATATATTTTGTGGGGTAACTCGTGGAACCCGAAAAAATAATTTCATATTTATAATTTCATTATATATTTATAATTAATATATGATTTGCAATTCTTAATATTATTTGATAATAAAAATACTTTGTGTAATTATGACAATAAAAATAGTTTAGAAAATTTAAAAAATGGCTGTAATAAATTGTATTATTTCTATGCGGTGTATTTTTTTATTTTACCTTTATTGGAAAAAACTTTTTCTTATCAAACTATTAATAAAAAAAATTAATAAGAATTTAAATTTGTATGCTAGGCACCAATGCTCCCTGACATCCCATTGATCATGGGGCAATATTGAAATTTATCCCAAAATCATAGAATAAGACAATATTATTATTGCACTACATAATTGTCTTGGCATGTTTGAATCCCTATCATGAGATTAACCTATTGTGGTTATTTTAAATAAATTTGTTTCATAACTATAAAAAGACACAAATTGAGGGAGTGTCATTATGGGTGATTTTTTAACGATGAGAGTCATTTTTATCAATGTTTGTTTTCAATGTTGATAAATGATTCAATCATCCGATGTTAAAAACAAATGATGATAAAGGTCAAACTCTCTAAACATTTATTTTCATGCACAAAGATATTGCGCGAGCAAACACATGATAGTAGACATTCATAGATTAACACCTCGAAATTTTAAAAAGAAAACTATGTTAGATAGTATATACGACACGCAATCTCAATGTTAAACGGACTGATTATTTAAATACGTTTGTTACAATCTAGTCCTTAAATTAGCGGGTATATATATGATTAATTGGTTTATGATATATATATATATATAAAGGTTCTACTCAATTTAAATGTATTGATAAATATTTAGAAAATAAGTACTCAATTTTTAATAAAGTCATTTTATTCTTCAAAAAATAGGTTTTCTTCGAAAATGGTTTTTATTGCTTTTTGTGGGAAAATATTATAATTAATTTTTAAAACTTTTAGAAAATGTATTTGATAAAATAAACTTTATTTTTGAAATTAGCATATTAAAATTAACTTGGGGTGAAATTTTGAGATTTTTTCAAAATGATTGATTTTTCAGTGAATAGTGAAAATTATCGATTTTCCAAATACCGTTATTTCTTTTCATTAAATCAAGTTATTTAAGTCTCATTATATTTTGAATTTAGTATTAAAGTGAAGTATGAAGCATTTGATTTAGAATAATCTAATTAATTTCATTTGAATCATCAAAATTCATGATTTTGGTATAAGTTTATTTTTATGCTTAAAAACACAGTTTTCAAAAAACTGTTTTTGAGTGCATAATGTTTATCTATTTTAATTAATTAGAATAACCCCTAATAAGAAAATATTTAAATGAAATGATTGTATATCTACTTATATGACTTGAAATTCAAACAATGATGATTTATAGTCATAGAGTTAATACAAGATCATCTATTGCTTAAAAAAATGCGTTTTTCTAAAAAACCGCTTTTCGTCACGTTTTGCAGGTTTAATTTTAAATCAAATTCATCCACTTTTGATGAATTGAATTTGATAAAATGAATTTAATATTTTGAATTAAAATATTTAATATTAGTTAATAAGGCCAACTTAATTTTTTATTATAATGAAGAGTGAAAATAATAAAAATTTATTATTAGACTTAATGTTAAAACAAGTTTACTAGGGGGTTAAACTAAAGAGATAGAGGTTAAAAATGACCTAAAAACCTGTCTAATTTTTATTGGTAGACCATATTTTGACCCTATCTCATCTAACTTCGAGAATGGTCCATTTAGAAGCCATTTGGTATAAATAAGACATTTATATATTTTATTCTTTTCAAAAATCTAAAGTGGGTCATCTCCCCCGCTTATAAAAGGACATCTCCTCCTCTCTCATCTCCACACTTCAAAAGCCTTTTGGTTTGATCAAGTCTTATCCAAATCTCTTCCTGACTTCCCTTCCCATATCATAGAAGCCTTAGTTTGATTAGAAAACCCTTATAGGAAGACTTTTGGTGCAAACTTAGGGGTTGTCCAAAGAAGGGATAATATTCTTAACTGAGTGTTTTTGTTTTATCTCTTCTTACACTTCTTTCAAATATTATTCAACCATGCTGATATAATAACACCAATATCTTCCATATAATAATATGTTAACATGTTAATGACATAACCTACATCCATCCCATCTTTCATCAAATGGAAAATAAAACTATCATTCGTGTGTACGACAAATTACCGCTTCGTAAACCGATGTAATTCGTTTTCCATCATCATCTTTGAAGACAATTTATGATGATGGATTTAATGTATATTTATGATATTCATGACATATTTATCATTATAGAAAATTAATATATCATATGTTTTTTTACCTTTCTATTCATTAAAAGATGACAACGCCATTTGTGCGCATGTTTGGATTGCCACCTTCACGAAGTGATGTAATTTGTTTTTCATTATTGCATCACATGGATGGAATATATAAGTATATTTAAAGAAATAACATGATGTTTATGGTATAATGATCATTCTATAAAGATAAAATAGCAGTTAACTTCTTTCTATCATGATCATTGAAAAATGGAAACGTTATTCCTGCATACGTACGACCTATCGTCTCCATGATTGCAACATAGTTCACTTTTTATAACCATATTTTATGGTTAGTTTTAAAAGTATAATTGATGTATAAAAATAGTAATTATTTCATGATTATTATTCTATAGATTATGAAATAATAATCTCTTGGACCTTAGTCAACTTACCAAAGTGGGTTTGGACATATGAGTCGAATATTGTCAAAACATCTGACATGAACCTAAATGATTAAGTAATTGAATATAACATGATAATTGATAAAATAAAAAGAATAATAAACTTGAAAATGGTTCTTAATAAATTAAATAATTAACATAATTTTATTATTCAAAAAGATAAAGAACGTGCGTGACAAGTCAGACTCAAGGTAAGTGATCTCTCTAAACCACCATTTTTATCGGGTTATGACCATTATCTCTCTAACTCACTTTATCTCTCTATTTAATGTTATGAAATGCTTTTAAATTCTGTATATATTTTTCTCACATATATACTTAGCTTATTCTCCCTTCCTTTTATGGAGTAATACAAGCCTTGTGATCATTTATCAAATGTCTTCTTTAAAAAATCTCTTTTAATTATGATTCGAGGTAAGATTATGCAACCCATTTTCTTTCCAAGGGCAATTCTTATGTTTATAACTTATGATTGGTTTACTTTTTTTGAAACACATAATCATGAACATATTATGCTCGGTGTGCCCGGATAGCTCTCTAATGCATTGGGTAAAGCTTTTGTTTCATGAAACGTTATGTATGAGATTAGAAAGTAAACATAATCCATTATAGGACTCTATCCACCATGTGATATTGTTTTGGAAGTTAGCCCTGACTTATGCTGATGTAATGATATATATTGGCGCCACATTTCTTATGTTGGTATGATCTTATGATACCATGTTCTTTATGTTATGCTTACATGTGATTGCTCACTAGACTTATCTTTTATGGTATCATGTTATACCTTTGACTCACACGTTATATTTCCTTATCAACTTATTCCCTTATTGGGCCTTTTAGCTCACCCCTTTCTTTATGTATTTCCCCAAGTTATCCTATATAGTTTTATAAGTTCAAATAGATTTTGAAGCTCATTATGAAGAATAAAATAAGGATGTCATGTTTTAGTTTCCTTTTGATGCATTATGAACCTAGTCTTCCAAAGACACTAGGCCTCATGATCTTTGGGTTGCACTTATTGGATATTTATGTTAAAAATCATGTAATAATATGTGTAAAAGTTTTGGGTCACTATATATGGTATCAAAGCATGGTCTAGTTATTTTTGGGGATTAGGGCTAGAATAATTTAGTGATAACCCTCAGGATAATTCAAAGTATATGAAGATATCCTAGAATTTTAGTGAAGTATAAAGCGAGTGGTTTCCATGAAATTACATCCCTATATGGATACTACAAGTGGATGTGGCTCTAACATAGTTGTATCGAGGAGAAATAACTCTGAAAAGGGTGCATTGGGATTTGACTCGATCGTCACCAATTGCATGACAAAGATTCCTTGCTACACACCTGGTTTGACACACCTGGATGATATGCTTTGGAAATTCACAAACTCTTTACGAACCATTATGAAGGACTTGAAAAAATTATTAGGTTAAAAAATCTAATAGGAACCATTACCATTAATAACCTATATTGAAACCTAGAGACTCATAAGTTAGGATATACTTATCATTTATAAGTTAATCCTTCTAAGTTTATATGTTTATTAGTTAATGTATTCTCATCTTGTTTTCTTTTTTAGTTAATGGCGGGAAATAAGAGAAACCATACCACCAACCAACATGATAGACAATGTGTTGATTGCTCCAATGAAATTCCTACCTTATGGGAGTAGAAGATAGTAATTTCATTGTGGTGCTGGCTCAACTGACCTAAGTTATGAATAATAACTTGAATCATGTAGAACACCCTCCTTCTCCTAAGAAAGAGCAAGTTACAGTCAAGTCTTTTATATGAAAAAGGCCTTTTACCTTTAAAGTATCTTCTATTCACCTCATCATGGAACAATGGATCAACTTAATTGAGAAGATATTTTTTGTCCGCTAATGATCAGAATAAGAGAAATTTGTGCTTTCCATTTATTACATGGAGGGGGAAGCCAATCAGTGGTGGACGCTGACTAGGAACATAAATTCCAAAGAGGATATTGATTCCATGGAATGAGAAGACTTCAATAAAATATTTCCCCTAAAATATCTATCTTAAAATGGAGAGGGAGTTTCTCATACTGAGGCAAAAAAAGATGAGTCTATCAGGGCATATGAGGTAAACTTTACAAGGCTTGCATGATACGCCTCTAAATTCACCATCAATGTTGAAAGTAAGATGAGCTACTTATTTAGTGGATTAAATCCAATTCCATGAAAATATTTAGCGATTCAAGATTTTAATAGTTATGAAGAGATTGTTTTTTTGCACCCTTAAGGTCGATATGGATATTAGAGACTCTCAGTGATCTTGTGGGCCTAGAGATAAAAATTATAAAATGAAATTTTATTTAGGAGGATCAATGGATAAATCCCATGGAGGAAAGAAAACCCAACATCTCACATGCCAAAGATGTGAGAATAAACACCCTAGAAACCATCTCAAGGGAATCAGAATATGCTTCAAATGTAAAAAATAGGGGGCATAAATCTATTTAGTGCTAAAGGGAAATAAAGAAGCCCATCAATGTAGAAGAAGAAAAGAAGGTTCATATCAACTCTTAGCCTGCAATATAATGTTTAAACTACAAGGAACATGATCATTATGCAAGCCAATTCCTTAAGCCAAGGTTTATCAGAGACAATCAATGATAATAACCTCTAAGGCCTATAGAGTAATGAAGGTAATATGATATCATTATCATTGAGGTGGATCCTGACAACAATGTGATGATAGGTATGCTAGTTATTCATTCAAGAATAGAGAACGTACTTTTTGATTCTGGTTTCATGCATTGTTTCATACCTTGCAAGTTTAGTAGAACCATTAAAACCCCACATCAAAACATGGGTGCTAAGCTATATGTGAGAACAAAAAATAAAGAAATTGTTGCATCCCAAGTATATAACTCCTTCCCAGTAAATTTTTATGGACTAAATCTTCTAGAAAATATTATCTTACTTCCTTTAGTAGAGTTTGATGCTATATTGGGCATGGATTTCTTGTACTTATATAAAGCCAACATCAAATATTGAGAGAGGGAGATCACTCTTCATGTTTCAAGTCATCCTTAGATTATGTATAAGTGTAAGGAGGAGGATGAATCTCCCCTATAATCTTCTGGTCAAGAATGGATATTATTGCCTTATGAGTAAGCATATCTAGACCAAATGATTGAGACAAATGAGAGAATCATGCTTGAAGACATACCCATTGTGAGAGATTATACTGATGTATTCCTTAAAGAGTTGTTTGGTCTCCCTCCTAATTGAGAGTTTGAGTTATCAATTGTACTTATACCTGGATCACTACCCATATTAAAGAATCCTTACTGAATGTCCACCGTTGAGTTAAAAGAGCTGAAAAAGAAATTACAAGAGAATCTGGAAAAGGGTTTTATACATCTAAGTGATTCACTATGGGGTGTGTCGGTCCTCTTTATCAAGAAGAAGGATGGGTCAATGTGCCTCTACATTGATTATCATAATCTCAACAAAATCACGATAAATAACAAGTATCCTCTTCCACAGATAGATGACTTGTTTGATCAACTACACAGGCCCTGTTATTTCTCTAACATGGAGCTTTGGTCGGGATATCACTAATTAAAGGTGAAGAAGGAAGATATTACAAAAACTACCTTTTAAACAAGGTACGGGAACTATGAGTTTATAGTAATTCCTTCCAGACTCACTAATGATCCAATAATATTTATAGACTTAATGAATAGTGTCTTTGAAGATTACCATGAAAAATTCATGGTAGTATTTATAGATGATATTTTGATATACTCAAAAAACAAGGAGGGGATTGAGAAGCATTTGAATACTATGCTAAAGAACTTTTTAAAATAGAATATAGATGAATGAATTATCATTCTTGGTGCATATTATCACTAGTAAATGGATATTTGTAGACCCGTCTAAGACAAAGGTAATTGAGGAGTGGCTCAGACCAACATTTGTATCAGTGATCCATAGTTTCCTTGGACTAGATAGATATTACCAGTGATTTTTGTGAAACTTATCATGATTTTCAAACCCACTAACTTAACTAAATTGGATGGGGGTAAATTTTTTCTAGACCATTGAATGTGAAGAGAATGAGTTTAAAGGCTTAACATTGCACCAGTCCCCATGAATCCCTGAAGTTGGGAACTTTTTATGGTATATAGTGATCTTCAAAGAAGGGATTGAGATGTATACTAATGCGGAATAATAAAGTGATAGAATATGCCTCAATGTAGTTAAAATTTCATGAATAAAACTATACAACACATAATCTAGATTTGGGTACAGTGATATTTACACAAAAAATTTGGTGACACTATCTCTATGTGGAGAGGTGTGAAATATATATGGATCATAAGAGCCTCAAATATATATTCACATAAAAGAAGATTAATATACACCAGTGAATATGGTTAGATATGATCAAAGACTATGACTGCTCAATCCATTATCATCTTGGGAAAGCAAACAAAGTGGAAGATTCTCTAAGTAAAAAAGATTCAGAAACTTTATCACTAATGAGAATTGTGAAGGATCCAATCTTATTAGACTTGTAAAGGATGGACATGAGAATCATGAAGGAGAGAAAATCATTATTCATTTCTCAAATTATTAATCAACCATCCCTTTTAGAGAAGATAAAGGATTCTCAAAGAGATAATGTGAAAATTCAGAAGAAGGTGGAAGCTATAAGAAAAGGGAAATCCTCAGAGTTTAAAAGTGATGAAGGATTTGTAAGACTTGGGTTATGACTATGTATACCATCAGATTCTAAGATAAAGAAAGAGTTATTGAATGATTCATAGATCTCAACCTTCTCTATCCACCTAGGGAGCACTAAGATGTATTAAGATATTTGAGAGCACTATTGGTTGGATAATATGAAGAAGGATATCATGGAATATACATCAAAGTGTTTAGTATGTCGGAAAGTGAAGGCTAAAAAGAAAATTTTTAAGGGGATGATGCAACCATTATCCATACCTACATGGAAATGGGAAAATATCACTATGGGCTTTGTCACCAGTATTCCAAAGACATTAAGAGGAAATAATTTCATATGGGTTATGGTGGATCATATTGAAAATACTAATAACTTCATTGAAAATTGAGAGGAATTCTCAATCGATCAACATAAAAATATATACATCAGAGAGGTGGTGAGGCCACATTGAACACCGCTATTGATTTTACTTGACCGAGATATGAGATTTACCTCCAAGTTTTAAAAGAGTATATAACATACTCTAAATACTGAGTTGAACTTTAGTATGAATTATCACCCTAAACCGATGGCCAATCTAAGTGGACTATTCAGATATTGGAAGATATGTTGAGAGCATGCTCAATGGACTTCAAAGGAGGATGAGATCAATATCTTCCTTTGGTCGAGTTCTCATATAACAATATCTTTCAATCAAGAATCCAAATTGTTCCTTATGAATCCATTTATGGGAAGAGATGTACAACACCTGCATGTTGGGATGAAGTTGGTGAACATAAGTTGTTAAAAAGTGGTAAAAAAGGCGATGACCATTCATCAACACATAAATATTTCTTGGAGTCAACATAAGAGCTATGTTGATAATCATCAATGAGACCTTGAGTTTGAGTTCAGGGATAAAGTGATTCTCTACATATCTCCATGGAAGAGATTCATGATATTTTAAATGAATATAAGGTTAATCCCTAGGTACATTGACCCATTTGAGATTCTCAATCACATTGGAGCTGTGGCTTATCTATTATCACTCCCACCAACCCTTTCTCAAGTACACAATGTATTCCATGTATCCCTTTCGAGGAAGTACATACCAGATCCATCACATGTATTAAATTCAAAGGTGGTACAACAATAAAATTATCCCTATTATGAGGATTATACAATAAATATATTAAACCATAGATATAAAGATATATGCAACCAAACAACTCACCTGGTCAAAGTACTATGACAGAACCATAAATACAAAGAGACAACTTGAGAACCAGAGAATTCCATGAAGTAGAAGAACCTTCACCTATTTTCACCTTAGTATACAATACAAAAATTTGAGGGAAAAATTACTTGGGGGGGGGGGATAATGTAACACCCATATATTTTAAAAAGAAAACTATGTTTGATAGCATATACGACATGCAATATTGAGCTTAAACGAACCACGATTACTTAAATATGACCATTATAACCTAGCCATTAAATTAGAAGGTATGAATAGGATTAAATGATTTATGAAATATATATAAATTTTCTAATAAATATAAAATTATTGATAAATTATTAGTAAATAAGAACTCAATTTTTAATAAAAACATTTCATTTTTCAAAAAAAAAAATTTCTTAAAAAATGATTTTTATTACTTTTTGTGAGAAAATATTATAATTAATTTCTATAACTTCTATAAAATGTATTTGATAAAATAAAATTAATTTTTTAAAATAAAATATTAAAATTAAATTATGGTGAAATTTTAGGATTTTTCTAAAATGATTGATTTTTCAGTGAATAGTAAAAATTATCGATTTTTTCAAATATTGTCATTTCATTTCATTAAATCAAGTAATTTAAAATAACCATTATATTTTTGATTTGATATTAAATTAAAATATGAACCATTTTATTTATAATAATCTAATTAATTTTATTTGAATCAATAATTTTCATGATTTTGGTATAAGTTTATTTTTATGCTTAAAAATGCAGTTTTTGGAAAATAGTTTTTAAGTGCGTAAAATTTATCCATTTTAATTAACTAAAACCCATAATAAGGAAAGATTTAAATTAATTTTATATATTATATAAATTTTTATATTAATTTAAATTAATATAATGATTATTATTAGTCATTGAGTTAATATAAGATCATCTATTGCTTGAAAAAATACATTTTTCTGAAAAACCACTTTTCACCGCATTTTGTGGGTTTAATTTTAAATTAAATTATGTCACTTATGTGAATTTAATTCGATAAAATGGATTAAATATTTTTAATAATTATAATAAATATTATTTAATGAGTTCAAATTAATTTTTTTTCATAACGAACAGTGAAAACAATAAAAATTCATTACCATGGTTAAAGTTAAAACAAGTTTACCGAGAGGTTTAACTAAAATGATAAGGGTTAAAATGATCCAAAAACTTGTATAATTTCTATTTTATGGCCATATTTTTACCCTATATCATCTAATTTTTAGTAAATGTTCATTTTGTATCCATTCAGTTCGAATAATACATTTATATATATATATATATTATTCTTTTAAAAAAATTCAAGTGGATCCTCTCCCCCAATTATAAAAGGACACCTACTCTCCTATAATCTCCACACTTCAAAAGCCTTTTTTGTATACATGTATAGTAAAAATACCTTCCTTAATTACATTACCATGTATCATAATCCTTGTTTTTATTATAAATACCTCATAGGAAGGCTTTTTGGTCAAAACCTAAAGAGGTTGTTTGAAGAAGAGGTACCATTTTCACTGAGCGTTTTAATTTTATTTATTCTTACACCTAATTAAAATATTATTAAAATATAAGAATATAATAAAATTATTATATAACATATAATTGGATGTTATTATGTTAATTTCATAACCAAAATCCATCTCCTCTTCCATCAAATGGGAAACAAAACCACTGTTTGTGTGTACAATGAACTACCACCTCACGAACCGATGTAATTTGTTTTCCATCATTGCCTCTCATATGTGTCAATAATTATGGATTTAATGTATATATATGATATTAATGACATATTTATCATTATTTAAAATTAATATATCATAAATCTTCTCACCTTTCCATTCATTAAATGATGATAACATCGTTTATATGCACGTGTGGATTACCACCTCCATGAAACAATGCGATTTATTTTTTATTACCGCATCACATGGATGATATATATAAGCATGTTTAAAGAACAAATGTGATATTTATGATATAATTATCATTTTTAAAGATAAAATAATACTTAAATTATTTACACCACGATCATTAAAAAATAGAAACATTACTCATGTGTACGTATGACCTACCATCTCCATGATTATAACATAGTTCATTTTTCATAACCATATTTCATGGTTGGTTTTAAAAGTAAAATTTATGTATAAAAATGATAATTATGTCATTATTATTATATATATGATGAAATAATAATCAATTTGACCTTAGTCAACTCACTTAAGTGATTTTGGACATAAGAGTCGAACATCATCAAAACGTCTTACATGAACCTAAATGATTAAGTAATTGAATATAAGATGATAATAAATATAAGAAAAAGAATAATAAAATTGAAAATCTTTAATAATTAGGTAAATAATTAACATAAGTTTATTATTCAGGAATATAAAGAATGTATGTAACAATTCAGACTCAAGGTAATGAATCTCTCTAAACCACCCTTTTATTTAGGTTATGACTATTCTCTCCCAAACTCACTTTATATATCTATTTAATGTTATAGAATGATTTTAAATTATTTATATATATCTCTCACATATATAAATATCTTATTATCCCTTCCTTTTATGGTTTAATGCATGCCTTATTCTCATTTCTCAAATGCATTCTTTAAGAAATCTCTTTTTATTATGACATGAGACAAGATTATACAACCCATTTTCTTTACATGGGCAATTATTATATTTATGAATTATGATTGATTTAATTTTTTCATAACACATAATCACGAACATATTATTATGGTTTCACCAAGATAGCACTACAATTCATTGGGAAAATATTTTGTCTCATGAGACATTATGTATGGGCTTATAGAGTAAACCTAATCCATTAAGGGTCTCTGTCCACCATGTGATGTGTTCTTGGAAGTTATCCTTAACTTATGCTTATGTTAAGTTATATGCTCCCACTAAATTTCCCATGTTTCAATGATCTTATAATACCTTGTTATTTATGTTATGATTCAATGTTATTACTCATGAGACTTATCTTTTATGATATTATGTTATACCTTTGAATAACACATTATGTCCCCTTATCATGTTTATTCCCCTACTAGGATTTTTATCTCACCCCTTTCTTTTATATATTTCCCTAGGCTATCCTACATAGTTTTAGGAGTTCAAATGAATTTAGGATCCCATTATGAAGAATAAAATAAGGATGTTATGTCTTAGTTTCCTTTTAATGTATTATAAACCTAGTCTTCCAAAGACATTAGGCCTCATGATATTTGGGTTGTACTTATTGGATATTTATATTAAAAATCATGTAATAATATATGTAAGAGTCTTGGGTCAATATATATAGAGGGAAAATTTGTATCCTCCCCCAAATAAAGACATGTGATCCTATGCTGGAATGGGAAAGGATATATATATATACACATAAATAAAAAACATATTTAATTATATATGTTGTTGGTCAGAGTAAGATGAAAAGAGGGGGTGATCTGGATGCTAAAAATTAAAATGAAATAATGCAAAAAAATTATACAATTAAGTGATAAATCAAAATAATCTAATTAAGTGTGGTAATATTGATAAACATATTGAAATTCAAAATTATAATTGTGGAAGAAATAAAATATGTGGAAAGCATATTGATTTATATAAATAAACAAGTCATCTAAATTAAGTGATTAATATTAATAAGAATATTGATAAGAATATTTATTTATATGAATAAATAATTTATCTTAATTAAGTGATTAATATGATGAAAAATTAATTGATTAATAGAGTTAAAGAGAATAAAAAGTAAAATATGTGGAAATTAAATAAAAGACAAGACACACAATTTGATAAGGGAGTTCAGAAATAGCTCAAGATGATCCCCTACGCCTCTCACCTTAATTAATTGAGGGTATACAAATTAATATAAATCTACTTTAGTGGTATCCAAGATACCCAAAAGGAATAAAAACCCTTGAATTTATCAGTATCCAAGAAGCTCAAAAAAATACATCAGTTTTAGCTATTTTACAAAGAACCCAAAGAGAATGACCTTGGTTTTAGTAGTTTACCAAGAACCCAAAAATAGAGAGAAAGAAGAGATTTTATTAGGCATAAACCATTTGAATAAATGCTCACAATTTTCTATAATGATAGAGAATATTAAATTTAGAGAACGTGAGAGAGAAATATGGGAAATCACAGTGTTAAAATAAGTAAAAACAAAGAGATCCAAAGAGGAGGAACAATAGAAATAAATTTATTTCTAATGATCATTATCGTTCACTATAGATCAATGGAGTTCATTGTAGTTTGATATAGTTTCTTGAAAATCCTCCCATAAGTTTTATTTGTATCCTTCGGGGGTCCAAGGGTTGAGTTGGAGGTGTAATAGGGTCAACACATCCATTTGAAGACCATCATAAATGCATCCTTCAATAGTTTTATTGATGCCACTAGATTGCCAATGGTAAAAAACTATGTAAGATACTGAACATGACCACTAGTATCTATTTTAAGCCTTTATCTTGCCTGAAAAAGTCTATAAATTAATTGTAAGATTCTGGATTTTGTATTAGGTACACATCCTTCCAAATTAGGTTTAATTCTTTGTTTTGGACCTATAAAGAATTCTTAATGCAGTCATGAGTGTTTCAGGGGTGCTCAGGGATTGTACGGAGCCTGAAATATAACTTTTTGGGAGAAACATACTGGATTCACAATTAGAAGAAACCATGAAAGTCAGGACGCATGGTTACCCCTAACCATGTGAGGCTTGAAGAAGAGCAATAGGGGGCTATACGGATTGAGGAAACCATGAAGATTGGGCCGTGCGCTCGTACAAGATGTCTGTAGTTTTTAGTAGAGCTATTTCACATGGTTGGAACATGGTTTCCCAAACTATGTGGCCTAATTGTGTAGGTCCCCTTCCAAGGCAGTGATCCAAGAATAGTTGGCACATAGTTTGGCCAACCGTATGACCAAACAATGCACCCCTAATTTTTTGGGTAAGTTTTCCATTTTTCACATAATGATGTATAATATTAAACCCTTCCTCTATTTTCTCTTCCATTAGGTAGAGGTCTCTTCCCTCTACCTTTTGATCTCCCAAGTGTACTCTTCCATATATTTTGATCTCGATTCACCATCTGGAGTCTACTTCGATCTTTGTCCATCTCATTAGAGTCGCATCGATAAGTACTCTATTCATATTGAGTCATTCGTCATTTATCTTTTCCACAACGATGCTATTTTAATGCAGGATCATATGCCCTATTTTTAGGGAATTGATCCATTCTTCCATTTTCTCTTGATATGGACCAAATCAAGGGCCGATACTAGATATGGAGAGTTGTACGAGCACAAGGTAGGTGGTCTATTAATTATCCCTTAAAGTATTGATGTTTTATAATATGTAGTATGTGTCAAATGCTATTTTTAGCATGCGTTGACCCTAAATTGAACCCACCCTAAATTGGTTGCCTTTCTTGGAACCTAAATATTTTTTAGAACCCAAAATATCATCATTATTTCCAACCTTGGAGTGAGACATCCCTTTGAGTGGGCCCTCCTTATTCCTAATTGGATTTTAATCTTTTACACCCAAAACACCTAATATTTTGTTTAGCATTACTTAAAATAATGACACCATGTTGATAGTGGATGATTGTAAAGGCATAGCATGTCCAACTCCCTTATCAATTATAACATATTTGAATTGAATGTGATTGGTGCAACCATGTCACCCAATGAAATGGAACAATGGTTACACCCTTGTTAATATTAAATGTTAATGAGTTATGACTTACCCATTGGCTCGTATTAAATCCAATGATGTTTATCACTATTAATGATGCATGGGAATGATGACCCTTCATAATTATGGTAAATGGGCATGATGTCCCTTATGCACGTTAAATATAAATGGGCATGGTGTCCCTCCCGCTTTATACTAAATGGGAATGACGACCCTTGAGTATGTTATATATATACGGGCATGAAGTTTCTTTATAAAAATGCGATACTGGGCATGAGAACCCTTTTTATATATATGATACGATAATGGAGTCCCTATACTGTGACATGGGAATGGAATCCCTATTCCGTGACACGAGTATGGAATCCCTATTCTATGATACTAGGCATGATGTCCCCTTTACTACTGTGATACTAGGAATGGAATCCCTATAACGTGATACTGGACACGACGACCCTATTTTACGATACTAGTTATGGTGTCCCCTTTACTACTATGATAATAGGCATGACATCCCTTATAAATGTGATACCATGCATTGTGTCCCTTAACACCTGTTCAGAGTTATTCCGGCATGGGTTGAAGCATGCAGTGTCAGCCTAGTTTCCTTTATGAACCAAAGATGACCCATTTATAAATTTTTTTATTACTTTACATTATCATATCTTCAAACTTCCATGTTATACACACAAACTGGGTATTTATAGATGTTATTGGTTGTGGCCTACTAAGTTTAACTCACAACCTATCTGGGTCGCTGATGGCACTCAGGCAGACTATATGCTTGTAGGTGTAGATAAGGGGAAGCATTCTCTTATGGATGTGTGACTTCTTAGATGAATTAGGATGGGAGATTGTAAATAGATGACTGGGCTGGAGCTTGGGATTCTTGGATAGATTTTTGGCATTTTTATACCTTTTTTATATCATACACAATATTCTATGTCTGCTACCATGTATACCCATTTTTCCAGTTTTGTAGGGACATGACATACATTATCATCATATTTTTTATATGATTCAGTTTTTTACTTGATTATTATTTCCTACTTGGATGTTTTATGTTCTTTATCTATGACAGGTTACTGGTCCAGTTGTATTAGTGTCTATTTCTATTGTACCTTTTGTTTACTTATGATTATGCTATTTACTTGTTATTATATCCTCAATTCTATAGTCTAGTAATGAGGGAATATTCTCCTTATGAACACACCCTAGGCCCTCACTGCTAGTTATAAGCCTCTGGTGTATGCAGAGGCACACTTGAGGCTATGTGGCCAACAGGGCTTGGGGAACCTCTAAGTGGCACCTGGGTTCAGGACATCACAAAGTGGTATCAGAGGCTTTCTTTTATTGATTTAATATTTTGAGACAATATTTAGGATATTATTAAGGAATTGAAATTTGGTAATAAGTTGTTCTTTAGAGTAGCTAGCCCACGTACAGATAAAATCCAAATTACCTCGAATGGAAATTGTTATTTTCTGCATTTTTCTTATTACAGTTGATTTGATTCCACCATTGGGTGATGAACTTGAATTGTGATATTACTATTGATATATTTGAGGTTTATATTTTATCCTTGGTCCAATGAGATGAGGGAAATGAAGAATTGGTCATGCATCATATTAGGCACCTTATAAAAAATTCACATGCCATGCATATACTATGCCATATAGGAGCATTTTTTTTATTTCATTACCAATGATTTCCATGAGTGATTTTATTGATATAAATATAATTTTTAATATCTAACGATTCTTGAAGGGAATAGAGTAAACATATTTTTTACTTAGAGTGCCTGCCATAACCTAATAGTGTTTTCCTATATAGGCTATAATATACTCCCTAAGAAATCAACTATAGAACATTGAGTCATGGACCATTGGTCAAATGAACTAGACCATGTTATGGTATAGATTAAGTGGATGACACATTTTGTATGGTCCCCTGTGGATCAGAAATGGATAACCACTAGGTTCAACCATTTAAAGATAGTTGTATTATAAACATAATTTTAAAATGAAATTGAAATTGCAAAACACAGAGCTTGACCCAGTCTCGACCTTAGTAGTGGGTATTAGGTAGTGCTTTTGTTGTTCTATATAACTATTTATATCACCCAGATCCAACTCTTTGAGTTGTTAGAGGGGCGAAATTATTACATAGAAGGGCGTTTCACCTTTTCTACTCTTACATCAGTGGATTATACCATTATTGAATCCTTTATGAGGTGTGCATTTGGAATTTGTAGAGAAATACCACCATTATTTCCTATGGTCGTATGCTAGGAGGGAGGTTATGACCATGCTCTAGAGGTGGTGGGACTGGACCCACGAGTTATTGTAACAACCCAAACTTTTATAAATAAAAGTTCCCTTTAAATTTAATTAAATGTCATATTATGTAATATAGTTATAGAAAACACATTCACTTATTTGGTTTTATTATATCCTATCAGATTTAAAATAACATTAAGAATCATTACCATTTATAATATAGAAATTTAATAGTGATCTTATGATTAGTATAAATATAGGGTTTTAACAAATCCAATTGACACATACAAAGGAAGTGATGACCTCAACCAGTAGGATAATACCCTATAAAGCCCATTTATCAAAGCTTCCAAGGTAGATAACATCTCTAGGATTTTCCCTCAACTAATCCAAAGCTGAGATCCAATAACTTAAGCATGAGTGATACTTTTTATGGGATAAGTTCAAGCTAATTGAGATCACGACCCAAACCATGTATGCCAAACCACTCCATGAAAGTCTCACCGTTGCACACCTTACTCTTAGGGAATTTGATGGTGTATTAAATGGATATGTATCAAGAACCTAACAATATGAATATTTATATTCAATAGTATAATTGTTATTTTTACTTCTTATTTTTATTTTATAAACGATTTTGATTTTGACACAATAAACTACAAATTGCATTTTTGGGTAATATTTAAAATTATGGAATTTATTTTGACGAATTAATGGATTTTTTAAATAAATAATATTTTATTTAAACATTACTATTAAATAGTTTTTATTAAATATAAATTATCACATAATTTTTATGAAGTCAAATGTAATTTTTATAAGGGTTCAAAAACTGTTATCGTCAAAAAACCCGACATTTCTCAATAAATATCGATTATTATTTTAAAAGTGAAAATTAAAATATTTATAAAATTATTTTTATAAAATTAATATTATTTTTGTAATTATAATTTAAACATTATCTAATGGTGAATTTTTCATAATTTTCTGAGACAAACAATTTTTTTTGTAAAATTAAATACTGTATAAATATACGGAGTGTATTTTGACATCATAATGACACAAAAGTGATGTAATAAATTCTATAAATGGTATCCAAGACCAAATATATATATTTTCCTTTTAAAATAATGTGATTTTAATGTGATTTTATTAATTTTATAAATCCTTTATGAATCCTCCAAACTTATAATATATTTTAAGTTTTTAAAATCATTTATTTAAGGACATGGATCACTTCCACATCAGTAAGGGTATTATTTTAATTAGTTCAGACCTTGGAATTATATAATAATGAAAAAATACTCTCTTTTGAAGAAATCATAGGAAAAAACCACAGTAAGGTTTATGGTTTTGGTTATTTTATTATATAGAGTCTAAAACCTAAGTGTGAGAAATAATAAAGAACACCCCTCTCTTCTCCTATACAAACCCACCCAAGATCCCATTTCTCAAAACTAAAAATACTTGGAGAAAATTATTACTCTGAACCCCCTCTCTAGAGTCCTCCCAAGTTTCTTCCAATCTCTCAAGAATCTCCTCCCAATCATTTGGAATCACACTCTCAAGGTAAGAGACATCTCTCTCCTCTTTTCAATTCAAGCATCTTATTCATTTTATGTATTTTGTTTCCAATTCCTAATTTCGGGATATATTCTTCCATATAACCCATTACTATCCATTTGATTTATAAATAATGAGATACCCCTTTTAATCTCATTAATCCCTCTCATGGACCTTAATGTACACTCATTACCATGCTGAAATTTAGTAAGGGATCCTCACATCCTCTTTATTCAAATATCTCATTTATCATATGTATTTTATCTTCATTTCCTAATGTTGGGATATGTTCTTAAATATCCCCATTATTTTACATTTTATGTATAAATGATGAAATACCCCTTTCAATCTCATCAATCCATCCCATGAACATTCATATACCCTGTTATGCTGCTGAAATGTCACCATAATTTTCCATACCAAACAATTGAGTGGTGAATACCCGTACCCATTTCATATCAAGGGTTTTCAACTTTAGTCACTTATACTTATTTATTGGGGACTTAAATGTATGTATTTCAAACTATTTGATCATGGAATAAAATATTATGATGAATGAATCCATGCTTTATGATCTATGTGACACACTTAACCATGAGAATGAAATGAAAGTGATGGGTGCACCCCAAATTATATAGCTCTCCAATGCATTAGGTAATGTTTTAGTCTCACGAGACATCATGAAATGGATTAGGGAGTGAAACTAATCCATCATGAGACTTTTTCTATCATTATGCCTTAGAAGTTAGCCTTGACCTATGTTTATGATGCAGTGTTTTAAGTTTTTTCCACATTTCCCATGTCACCTTTATGGTTATCATGCTATATCATGCCTCATTATTTATGTGTATGATTATTATCCCTTTTATGCCTCATTGATATTCCTATTGTCTAACATATATTAATTTCTTCATGTTACTCCATGTTTATTCCTTTACTAATCTTTATATCTCACCCCTTTCTTATGTATGTCCCTAGGCCATCCAATGTAGTTTTAAGTATGAACATGTTAAGGAAGTTTTTAATAAAGATAAAGTATTTTATATTTTAAGTTATTATATAATGTACCTAATTCCCAAATACACTATACTTCTCAATATTCTGGGTTGTATTATGTGTAATATTATGTAATAAATCATGAATTAATGTGTAATAAAGAGTAGAGTTGTTATAGTTGGTATCAAAGGGAGGTTTAATTATTTTTTGGGATTAGGATTTGAATACTCTATCGAAAGACTTAATGATAAAACTAAGTATAATAAAACATCCCTAAATTCTGGTAAATTATAGAGTAAGTAGTTTATCAATCAAATACATCCATGTATAAATACTACAAGTTGATATGGCTCTAGAACAGATGTACATAGGGGTAAAACTTGAAAACACTGCGTTGAGCTAGACTCAACCGGGATCTAGTGCATGATAATGGGCCTTGCTACACACTTGGTTTGAAACTCTTAGTGGATATGATTTGGTAAATTCACAAGCTCATTATAAACCATTATTAAGTAAAAAATGACCATAAGTGTCTATGTTAGAAAATAGATCATGGATAACACATATTGAAACCTAGAAATTCATAAGTTAAGAAATAAATTTCATTTATAAGTTATACCTTTAATGTCATTGGATTCTTGTTTATGTGTTTAATAGTTTAAAAATACTCATCCCTAATTTCTCCCTTTATTCTAGACAATGAATAAAAATAGAAGGAATCAGGTAAACAAAAAATGTGAAGGGTAATGTGATGAATTCCCAAATGAGATACCCAACCCGATGGGAGAAAGAATAACAAACTTTATGATGATACCATCTCACCCGAGTCAAGTTTTGAATAGAAGCTTGGTTCAGGAGGAGAATCCAAACCCCCCATAAGAAATAACAAGTTGTAATTGAGACCTTTATGGGATAAATACCTTTGAATTTCAATAGATCATCTGATCTATTAATCATAAATGTAAAGACCTGGAATTTCAATGCAATATTTTTTTTAATTTTTTTAAAAATATATGGGAATTTTACGAGTCCGCAAAAATTGACGGCGCGTGATTTCGAGGCCCGGAGTGCCTGGAATGAATTTCTAAACCTTTTATCGAGTACATTCAGCGAAAGTTCAAGCGGGTTTTTATAACTTTCGAACCGGTGCTTGGAATTGAAATCTGAGGGCATTGTTGAACTCACAGTGCCAGTATTCACTTAAGAAGACTTTTACCTCGATGGCAGTTGGTTGAGGGTGAAAGTTAGTTTTTGGGTTTTTTGTAGAAATAATAAAATAAAATAAACACACATTTTATTTTATTTTATCTTTTATAAGAACCCATGTGGAAGTTGTATGTGGAGACCACCACACCTTAACCTCCTATGAGAGGTTATGGTGGTGGAGACCACCCGAGGCCTAAACCTCCTCTTCATGATTATTGTGGTGGGGACCACCCAAGTTCTCAAAACCTCCCAATTTGAATTTGGGAGCGGGGACCACCTGACCCCCTTTTAATGGGGGGGGGGAGAGGAAAACCTCTCAACTCCCTCATTAATGTGGAGGAGCCTCTTGAGCTTCCTCCACATTAATTCTGCCAACACACCAATTGATTGTGCCAACTCTCCCTTAATCAATTCAACCATTTTGAATATTATGCCAACAACTTAATATATTATTTGGAGGCTATTATTTCATTTTGGTGGAACTTGGGTGAGGATAAATATTGGGAGAAATATTGGGAGAAGGCTCCCAATGAAGAATGATCCACCGACAAAGAACTCCGATGAGGAACTCCTTCGACTATGAAGAACTACCTCGACCTCGACTTCGACTTTCTTCCTCGGAACCTCCTTCGATGTAGGATGTGTTCATCTATAACAAATCGATGTCCACCTTCTCGCGCCAATGTCGACGAACAACGAACAAGGTAGAGGATTTTTTTTGTGTTTTATTTTATATTCCCGTGATTTTTTCCTTCTAAAACAAAGAACATGGATCAACTTCTAACTAGTTGATCCACATATGTTTTCCTTTTGCGGGTTTTGGTATTAATCATTGTGGGAGGGTTTGATGTGATTCGTTCTTGTGAGCCAAATGCTACCACCCTAAATGCGGAGGGTGTAGACCAAACCAACATGACCCGACCCCTTTGTCGTTCTCTTTTGCGGTGTTCTTCGAAACAGAGGAAGGAAAAAATGATGACGAAGGTTACAAAGGAAAAGATTGTGCCATTCACGGCCCTCGTGACCCGTGCCGCCCCCGCGATGCTTCGGCGCCCCGACCAGACCGGCTCCACCGCCCTGGGCCGAACCGCGCAGCATGCCAGCCCTGCGCCGCCATCGGCCGAACCAGCCCGTGTCATGTCACGCCGCACCCCGGCCTGCTGGCCTCCCAAGCTGCCCCAGCCACGCCAGCCCGCCGACCCTAGCCGTGCCATGCCCCGGCCATGCCACCCCTGCCCGCTGGCCTTCCGAGCCCTCGGCTGAAGCGGCCCCGGTCGCGCCACCCGCTGGCCAAACCAGCCCCGACCGTGCCACCCCGGCTCCCGAGCCAAGTTGCCCTGAGTCGCGCCCTCGCGGTGCCTTCCCGAGCCACCCCAGTCATGCTAGCCCGCCAGCCTACCGAGCCCCTGGCCGAACCCGCGCCCTCGCGGCGCCCCGACTGAACCGGATTGCGCCCTCACGACGCCTCGACCGAACCAGCCCCTCACGATGCCCTCTGGGCCGAACCACCCTCGCGCCAACCCGCGGCCGGTTCGCGCCCTCGTGACCAGTCCGCGCCCTCACGACCCTCCACGAACCCTCGTGGCCTGTTGGGCTGGGCCGAACCTAATGGGCTGGCCTACCCAATGGGCCGGGCCAGACCCAACGGGTCAGACCAGGTCGACCTGAACTGGGTCAGCCCAGACTAGGTTGGGTCGGGTCGGTCTGACCGGGTCGGACCGGACCTGGGCCCACTACGACCCCTTTACTTTCTTTTGGCCATATCTTTGGCACTGGACGTCCATTTGATGAACCATCAACGGTGCTAGTTTTCTTGGAGCATGACGGTCCCTTTGAGTATACCCCACTGGAGTTTGGGGTATAATTGAGATTTGGTTAGGTCGGATCATGTACGAATCCAACCAGGCCCCCGGTACTAAAAGGCTAATAACTCACAGACCGAGCGTCCGATTGACGTGTCGTCTATTGCATTGATACCCCTATGACGTGGCAGACCTTTAGGATACTTCTTTGTGGGACTTAGTGACAGTTGGAGCATTGACCAGTAGCTTGTGGAGCGGATCTTTCGGAGACGAGCGTGCTTTTGTGCAGGAACCTAGTATTTGGATGAGACTTGATGACTACTGATTGTTTGACTCAGAGTGATTCTACTAGCCCAGTGGGGAGCGCCCGATTGTGGCGGCAGACCCACGGTGGAGGAGCGTGCTTGGTGATGCAGCAGACCCACGGTACTCGACAGGAGGAGTACCTCTGCAGGCTATGAGGGGGAGCACTTGGGTGTGGCAGCAGGCCCATGGTGGGGAGCGCCTCTGTGTGATACAACAGACCCAGAATACTCGATAGGAGGAGTACCTCAGTAGTCCAAGATTAGTGGTAAGCACCTTTGTGTGACGCGGCAGTCCCACTATACTCGATTGAGCAGGAGTTATCCAACAGCTGAGGTTTCGATAATATGAATAAAATCCTTATTGAGCTGAGTCAGTACTTTTGTGTTTTCCTCATGATTGAGACATATTACTTAATAACTTAGGTATATGTATGAGAATATACCTAAGTAGAGTTATCTGTTGATTCCTTACTTTTTGGTTTATCCTTAGTGGATTTGTGAGACCTTGAGGGTCTTGGGGTCCCTACTGAGTATCATTATACTCACCCCTGCACGAGCTATGCCCGAACCTTGTTGTGTTGGATGCAGATGGAAGACAACGCTGACTAAGGCTGAGAGTACCAGGACTGGACGGTACCCAGAGGTGGACCTTACGACGAGTCAGTACACGGAGGAGACTGACAGATGTGGAGTTCTGAGGAGGCTATTTGTACCTAACCTTCAGGTAGGAATCCCAGAGGACGACCCAAAATCTGTTTTTTCTTTCTTCAGTTGTACTTGTACTTACAGTTCCTTATACTTTACAGTTGAGCTTGTAATTCTGGACCCTTTTTACTTTTCAGCACTCTTTTGTTATACAATTTAATTAGTGTTTTGTATCCATTTGTGTGCTCTGTTTTGTGAATTTACAGGTTATAAAGGCAATGCCTTCCCAGCTTTAGGGAATTACACCTTTGGTGCTAGTCGCCAGCCCCTGACCTATGGAAGGCGGGCTTGGGGTAGTCACAACACGGGCCCCGGGGGACGGGTCATGACAAATTGGTATCAGAGGATTCGGTTCTACCACAAAACTTAGGACTCCGATCTTTTCTGTGAAGCAATATTGTTAAGTGTAGTGAGTGTTTTTTTTCAGTTCAGGGAGTCCAGTGTTGGTGTGGCAGCCTACATATCCATACACCAGGACCCTGACTTCTGATTTCCGACTCAGTGAATGAAAACACTGATTGCGTGTGTGTTTTCAAAATTTTTCTTTAAGTTAGCTCACCAGGTCAGCTCACCAGGTATAAATTCTTAATTGTAGAGCACCTATTTCTTTTCAGTATGACTCCACGTAGACATCCTGCTAGAGTTTTGAGAGTTGTACGTGCTGAGAGCCCACCGAGTGACAAGGCCTCGGTGTAGGGTCCTCTTCCAGTAGAGGCACCGACGGAGGCACCAGTGGTACCATTACCCATTGGGCCACCGATGTCACCAGCCCCAATAGCAGACATTGCATGCCGCTTGAGTGAATTGCATGAGTTCCAACGCCAGAGGCCACCCAGGTTCAAGGGATAGATGAACCCACAAGCGGCTGAGGATGGGCTGGAGGCTGTGGTGAGAGTCTTCCGACTGGTAGGGACACCATCCGACCTCATGGCGATACTTGCTGCCAGCCTTCTATAGGTAGTAGCGGGAATATGGTAGAGCTTGATGCTCCAGGTTCATGATGAGGTTACGCTTCTCTAGGAAGACTTCAAGATCCTGTTTCGGGTAGATTTTGTCCCAACAACTCTTCACGCAGTGCGCATTCAGGAGCTACTTCATATGTAGCAGAGTAACATGACTGTAGTTCAGTACTTAGCGAGGTTCACAGACCTCTCACATTACTCCACCGATATAGTGCGGGGCCCATTCTTTAGGGCCCGGACCTTTGAGCAGGGGATCAAGTGGGAGATCAGAGCTTTAGTGATCTCACTCAGCATCCCGACGCAGGCGGGGGTGTTAGAGAGAGCCCTCATAGTGGAGAGTTTCCTTGCTGAGCAGTCTCCAGTAGCGAGGTCCACCACCAGTCGACACGTAGCGGAGTCTTATAAAACTGACAATAGATAGATATCGTAGAGGTCCAAGAGGACCAGACCTACAGGTAGACGACCACATGACTCTGGATCGGTTGTGCGGGACACCTGAAGCAGAGACAGACATGCCAAGAGAGGGCAGTGTTACACATGCGGTGGGCAGGGTCACATGGCTCATGACTTCCCGACCCGCCATTTAGATGATCAGAAGACAGTTGAAGGACTCCCCAGGTAGAGATAGGGATTCGATCGAGGTGGTCCGCATGGAGCAGGTGGACGTGGTAGAGGAGCTGGTCATGCAGCTGGCACTGGATAACGATTCAAGGTGTCACATACACCACCATCAGGAGGTCCATCCCGACCGTAGGGAGTAAGTGGACATGGGAGAGCTCAGCTCCAAGCAGTTGAGGCATACAATCATGGTGCTCCAGAGATGATTCAAGGTATGATCTGTGTCTACTCCACTATAGCTGCAGTACTTATAGACACAGGTTCCAGTCACTCTTTCATTGACACTTCCCTCGTTCGGAGCTCAGAGATTCCAATGGAGCTGTTGGCTCAATCCTTACAGCTAGAGACTCCTACGGGAGAAGATTCGACAATTATGCACTAGTGCCGATAGTGTGAGCTTACTCTAGGAGGTGGGAGATTCGGTTGGGATCTCCTAGTAGTGGCGTCGAGGTCTTACGACATCATCTTGGGTATGAACTGGTTATCTACAATCCATGCTCAGATTGATTATATTAGGCGCAAATTGCGGTGTTTCCACACAGATTAGACCGGGTTTACCTACCAGTGAGAAGGGAGTCTTTGCAACACATGATGGACTTACTCAAAGGAGAGTGCAGCCGATTACTCATCTGTTGGCTAACCTTACCCTCAGAGCAGTTGATGTGGAGAGTCCGAGATATCCTGTAGTGGTGGACCAGTACGGGGATGTCTTCCCTGATGATGTTCCAGGTCTACCCCCTCACCGAGATGTAGACTTTTACATTGATCTGTACCCCGGGATGATGCTTATATCTACACCAATGTATCAGATGGCTCTCGTGGAGCTTTTCGAGCTACGGGTACAACTAGAGGACTTGCAGGGGAAGGGATTCATCCGGCCCAGTGTTTCTCCCTGGGTAGCCCCGATTCTGTTCGCCAAGAAGGAAGATGGGAGCTTGAGGATTTATGTTGACTGTCAGTGCCTGAACTAGGTGACTGTGAAGAATGAGTACCCACTCCCGAGTATTGACGACCTCTTTGATCAGTTGAAGGGAGCTTGATGGTTCTCAAAGATAGACCTCAGATCAGGCTATCACCAGCTCAGAGTTCAAGACGAGGATGTGCAAAAGTCAGCCTTCAGATGCCGGTACGACCACTATGAGTTCTTGGTTATTCCATTCGGTGTAACCAATGCTCCAACAGTGTTTATGGGACTCATGAATAGGATATTTCATCCATACCTCAATTTCTTTGTCATAGTCTTCATCGATGACATTATAATCTACTCAACTAATGAAGAGGAGCATGCCTATCATTTGCAGGTAGTACTAGACACACTCTGAGAGCACCAGCTTTATGGTAATCTCTCAAAGTGCCAGTTCTGGATCCGAGAGGTTCACTTTCTGGGACATTTCATCTCAGAGGCTTTATTTGTAGTGGATCCAGTGAAGATTGAGGTGGTACTTGCTTGGGAGCCACCCAGGAGTGTGACAGAGGTATGGAGTTTCCTGGGTTTGGCTGGTTATTACCGGAGGTTTGTACCAAACTTCTCCAGAGTTGCAGCACCACTATCAGCCTTGATGAAGAAGGGGAAACCCTTTGTGTGGTCGGAGAGATGCCAATAGATCTTTCAGGAGCCGAGGTAGAGGTTGACTAGTGCCCCCATATTGAGGCTTCTAGAGGAAGGAATAGGGTACGTAGTCTACTGCGACGCACCAGGGACCAGGCTCAGATGTGTATTGATGCAAGAGTGAGTAGTGATCACATATTTTTCACGACAACTGAGACAACATGACCAGAAATACACTACCCATGACCTAGAGTTAGCAGCAGTGGTCTTCGCCTTGAAGATGTGGTGACACTATGTGATGGGAGACCGTTTTACAATGTACTCCGATCACAATAGTCTCAGGTATATCTTCTCTCAGAAGGACCTGAACCTGAGATAGTGACGTTGGCTTGAGTTCCTCCAGGACTATGACTTCGAGATAGTCTATACTCCTGGGAAGGGGAACATTGTTGAAGATACACTCAGCAGGAGGTCTGGTATACAGCTGCTAGTCGAGGCGATAGAGCAGCTGTATGCTTTATAGACATACTTTGTGGATAGGGATGGAGTAGCCTTCCTTTAGTCTCTTATAGTCACTCCTCCACTTCTTCAGCGAGTCAGGGAGGCACAACATGGGGGTGTTGACTGTGAGACACAACGTGCTCATATACTTGATGAATATAGTCTTTATAGATTACCTTGAATTTTTTTGGGTAGTATTTATAGATGATATTATAATATACTCAAAAATCAAAGAGGAGTATGAGAAGCATCTGAGCACTATGATAAAGACCTTATGAAAGGAGAAGCTTCATGAAAAGTGTAAAAAATGTGAGTTATGGTTGAAGGAAGTATCATTTTTAGGGCATATTATCAAAAGTAACGGGGTATCTATGGACCCTTAAAATATAAAAACAATTAAAGGATGTCCAAGACCAACATATATGATATAAATCTTTAGTTTCCTTGGATTAGCTGGGTACTATCATCAATTTGTGAGAAATTTATCATGATTGTCAAAACCTATAACCAAGATAAATCAAAATGGATTAAAGTTTATTTGGAATGATGAATGTGAATAGAGCTTCAAGAATTTGAAAATTAGTTTTATCACTACACCTATACTTTACCCAAAAGTGGGAAACGTTTTGCAGTATTCATCAATTCTTTGAAGAAGGGATTAGGCTATGTGTTAATGTAGAATGACAAAGTGATAGACTATGCCTTAAGGAAATTTAAATTTCATGAATAGAACTACCCAATACATGATATAGAGTTTTCTATAGTGATCTTCTCATTGAAAATATGATAGAATTATCTATTTACGGAGAAGTGTGAAATATATATGGATCACAAGATCCTCAAGTATATATTCACATAGAAATAGATGAATATGCACTGATGACATTAGTTAAAGATAATCAAGAACTATGACTTCTCAATCCATTAACATCTTGAAAAAGAGAATAAAGTGGCAGATTCTCTAAGTAGAAATGATCCAGAAATTTTATCATTGATCAGAATTGAGAAGGATTTGATCTTATTAAACTTAAAAAGGATGGACATGGGAATCATAAAGGAAGGAACATCATAAATCCTTTCAAAAATGATTTATTAATTATTCCTTCTAGAGAATATAAAGGATTATAAAATAAATAATGTGGGAATTCAAAATAAATTGGAAGCTATAAGAAAATATAAATCCTCAGAGTTCATTGTTAATGAAGAAGGATTTGTGAGATTTGGGCCATGACTATGTGTACCATTAAATCCTGAGTTAAAGAAGGATTTATTTGATGATACACATAGCTCAACATTCTCTATCCATCTAGGAAGAACAAAGATGTATCGGGGTCTCTAAGAGCACTATTGGTGGGATAATATGAAGAATGAGATCATGGAATATACATCAATATGTCTTGTATTTCAGCAAGTGAAGGCTGGAAGGAAAAAATCCAAGGGGATAATGCAACCATTACCCATACCTACATGGAAATGGGAAAACATCACCATGGACTTTTTCACTAGTCTTCCAAAGAAATCAAGAGTAAATAATGCTATATGGGTTGTGATGGATCATCTTACAAAGAATTCATGCTTCATTGCGATATGAGAGGACTTCTCACTCAATAAACTTGCAAAAATATACATTAGATAAGTGACGAGGCTTCATGGAACACCACTATTAATTGTATCCAACCAAGATATGAGATTTACCTCTAAGTTCTAGAAGAGTCTCCAATATACTCTAAATATTGAGTTGAACTTCTGTATGACTTATCACCCTTAAACTGATGGCCAATTTGAGTGGACTATCCAGACACTCAAGGAAATATTGATAGCATGCTCAATTGACTTCAAAGAAGGATGGGATCAATATCTTCCTTTGTCCGAGTTCTCATACAATAAAAGTTTCCAATCAAACATCCAAATTCCTCCCTATGAATCCCTTTATAGTAAGAGGTGAAGAACACCTGTATGATGGGATGAAGTTGGGGAATGTAAACTAATAGGTCATGAAACAGTCGAGTAAATGGTGGAAAGGGTCAAAACTATTCATCAACACATTAAGGATGATCATAGTTGATAAAAGAGATATGCTGACAATCATCAATGAGACCTAAAGTTTGAGGTTGGGGACATGGTATTCCTTTGTATATCTCCATGGAATAAAGTTATGAGATTTTGGAAGAAGGGAAAGATTAGTCCAAGATACATCAGTCCCTTTGAGATCCTTGATCGTATTGGAGCGGTGGCCTATCGACCAACACTCCCACCTAACCTATCTCAAGTACATGATGTATTTAATGTATCACTCTTGAGGAAGTACACCAAACCCCTCATATATACTCAATACAGAGGTGGTACCATTGGATAATGATCTTTCCTATGAGGATTAGCTGATGAAGATCTTATACCGTAGATACAAAGATCTATGAAATAAGACAATGCACCTAGTCAAAGCACTATGGATAAACCAAAAGTTTGAAGAAGAAATGCGGGAACTAGAGTAGGTGATGAAATAGAATTACCCTCATCTATTTTAGTTTGGGAAATGAAAATTTTTAGGGTGAAATTTATGAAGGGGGGAAGATTGTAATGACCCAAAATTTTATAAATAAAACCCCCTTTCGATTTAATTAAATGACATATTATGTAATATGGTTATATAAAACACATGCAATTCTTTGGTTTTATTATATCCTATCATATTTAAAATACCATTAAACATCATTACCATTGATAATATATACATTTAACAATGATCTTATGATTATAATAAATATAAGTTTTTAACAAATCCAATTGACATAAAAAAAATAAGTGATGACCTCAACTAGTAGGATAATACCCTGTGAATCCCATTTATAAGAGATTACAAGGGAGATAACATATTTGGGATTTTCCATTGACCAATCCCAAGCTGAGATCCAATAACTTAAGCATGATAAAACCATTTATGGGAGAAGTTCAAGCTTATCGAGATCATGACCCAAACCATGTATGCCGAACCACCCCATGAAAGTCTCACCGTTGAACACCTCACTCCAAGGGAGTTTTTTGGTGTATTAAAGGGATATGTATCAAGATATTAACAATATGAATATATATATTCAATAGGATAATGTTTATATTTACTTCTTATTGTTATTTTATAAATGATTTTTATTTCGATATAATAAAACACAAATTGTATTTTGTGTAATATTTAAATTCAATTAAGGAATTTATTTTGATGAATTAATGGATTTTTGAAATAAAAAATATTTTATTAAAATATTACTATTGAATTTTGTTTTATTAAATATAAATTATCATATAATTTTTATGAAGTCAATTGTAATTTTTATAAGGATTCGAAAACTGTTATTGTCAAAAAACCTAGCATTTCTCAATAAATATTGATTATTATTTTAAAAGTGAAAATTAAAATATTTAGAAAATTATTTTGATAAAATGAATATTATTTTTGGAATAATAATGTTTAAATTATCCAATGGTGAATTTTTCATAATTTTTTGAGATAATCGAATTTTTTAGTAAAAATTAAATACCATATAAATATATAGAGTGTATTATGGAATCATAATAACCCAAAATTGACTTAATAAATACTATAAAGGGTATACATGACCAAATATATAATTAACCAAATTTTATTTTAAGTTTATTTGATTAATTTTGTAATGATTTTATAAATCCTCCAAAACCTATAATATATTTTAAGGTTTTAAAATAATTTATTTAAGGAAATGACTCACTTCTAAATCATAAATGGTATTATTTTAATAATTTCAGACCATTTTCTTATATAATAATGAAAAAAAGAATCTATTTGGAAGAAACCATGGGCAAAAGACATGGTAAAATCTGTGGTTTTGGTTATTTTATTATATAGAGTCCAAAACCAAAGTGTGGGAAATAATAAAGAACTCCCATCTCTTTTCCTATATAAACCCACCCAATATCCCATTTTTATTCACTAAAAATACTTGGATCACATACTTACTCTTACCTCCCCTCTCTAGAGTCCTCCTAAGGTTCCCCCAAACTCTCAATAAGCTCTTCCCAAGCATTTGGAATCACACTCTCATGGTAAGGGACCTCCCTCTCCTCTTTTCAATTCAAGCATCTTCTTCATATAATGAATTTTTTTAATTAATAATGTTGGTATATGTTATTACATATCCCTATTAATATCCATTTAATTTATAAATTATTAGATACCCATTTAACTCTCATTAATCCCTCACATGAACCTTTATGTACTCCCATTGCAATGCCAAAATTTAGTAAGGGATCCTCTTATTATCCTCTTTGTTCTAGTATCTCCTTTATCTTATATCTTTTTTATTAATTTACTAATGTTGGGATATGTTCTTACATATACCACTTAATTTCCATTTTATGTCTAAATTATGAGATACCCCTTTAAATCTCATAAATTCATCCCATGAACATTCATATGCTCAGTTATGCTACCGAAATTTCACCATGATTTTCAATACCAAACAATTGTGTAGTGAATACTTGTATCCATTTCCTTTTAAGGGATATCACATTTATGCACTTATACTTCTTTATTTGAGACTTACATGTATTTATTTAACACTCCTTAATTTTTTAATAAAATATAAAGATGAATGAATCCATGTTTTATGATCTATGTGGCATACTTAAACATGAGAATGAAATAAAAGTGATGGGTGCACCCAAAATTATATAGCACTCCAATGCATTGGGTAATGTTTTAGTATCATGAGATGTCAGGAAAGGGATTGGGGAGTTAAACTAATCCATCATGAGACTTTTTCCATCATGATTTCTTGGCAGTTATCCTTGACCTATGTTTATGAAGCATTATTTTAAGTTGTTTCCACATTTACAATATTTCCTTTATGATTATCATGATATATCATGCATCATTGTTCATGTTTTTGATTATAACCCCTCATAAACCTCATTGATACGCCTATTATCTAAAATTTATTACTTTCTTTATGTTACTCCATGTTTATTCCCTTAATGGGCTTTATAGCTCACTCTTTTCTTATGTATGTCCTCAGGTTATCCCATGTAGTTTTATGTATGAGCATGTTAAGGAAGTTTTCAATAAAGATGATGTATTTACTATTTTATATTGTTATGTAATGTACCTAATTCCCAAAGATACTACACTTATTGATCTTCTCAGTTGTATTATGTGTAATCTTATGTAATAAATCATGAATTAATGTGCAATAAAGAGTAGGGTTGTTATAGTTATACCTCCAATAGCGCTTCTTATGACACCTCTTCCTATTCCTGACATAGGCGATGATGCTCGGTTTTAAGGATATTTCCTATAGCTTATAAAAATGATATAGGGAGCTCCATGCTCTACCACTTTTATGGGAGAGTTGAATCGGGAGTTCTAGAAGCAGTATCCTCCCATGTTTTCATGGGATGGAGGACCACATGCTACAAATTTGTGCTCAAGATGGTTATGTATATTTTTAAGAATCTCGAGACACCTCCTAAGAGAAGAGTAAAACTTGCTACTTATATGATTTTAGAATCCACCGAACACTGGTGGGATATTCTAAATCAAGATTATTAATATTGGTATGTGACTTAGAGAGACATCTGATCGAGATTCTTTGACTATTTCTTCCCTGAGATCCTAAGAGCTAATCGTGTTTAGGAAATAATGGACCTGAAGTATGATTCTATGATATTTATGGACTACTCATATCATTTAACAGAGCTTTAGTTCTTTGAACCCATCTATAATTCTGATGATCCAGTGAAAGAGAGATGATTTTATAATGGTTTGAGGCATCCTATTCATTCTCAGGTGAATGTTTTCTGGTTGAATACTATATTTGATATAGTAAATCATCCCCTTATCACTAAGTGTAACCTGAGGGAAGAATACGTTGTGAGCCAGGGTAGTTTAGAACCTAGACAGAGTAGTGGTTTCACTAGCTATTGGAAGTGATGGTTTAAGATGGCATTCATGAGAAATGATAGCCAACTAACACCCACATATAGTTATGTGGTGTGCTACCAGTGTGGGAAACCTAGGAATAAGAGGACCCAATGTCCTAGAGACCCCGTTGAGTGCTGAGGTTGTGGCGGATTAGGGCATCTACAACGTTTCTGTAGGACTTTCCCATATATCCCAAGTGGGAGAGGATCCATGATAGATCCATCTCTAGGAGCAGGTTTAGTAACACCTTTCTAGGAAGGTAGCTGGAATACTATTGTCCATATAGGTAGAGGAGGAGGTCATGGTCATGGTAGCTAGGATTCCTATTTTAAGTGCTAGAAGAACGGACCCACTCTGGGTATTTAGGCTATAGAATTGGGCTAGGGATTAGACCAAATTTATTTAGTACAACCTATACCAGAGGAGTATGATGTCGGGTCATCTATTGTTCAATGTACTATTCTAGTAGCATCTATAATAATTTTTTCCTTATTCGATACATGTGCATCACATTCCTTCATATTTTTGTCTACTATAGAGACCCTTGATCTCGATGTTCAATTTTCTAATGGTTTTATGGGACTTGATACACCTTTGGGTATATGTTCAGATAGTATACACCAGTGCAAGAACTTCCCCCTTGAGTTTGGTAGCAATCATTTCTTGTGGAACATCTTTTTCCTTGAGATGATGGGCTTTGATGTCATTCTCAGAATGGATAGGTTGGTTCCCTATCATGCCTATGTGGATTGTTATCATCAGAGGGTGTTGTTTACATCACCAAAGGGTAGTACTTATATCCAAAAAGGAAAATGGGATTTCCAGGCAGGTAGAGCTGAACCATAGCATCTTAGGTTAGGTGGAGTGACCACCCAGATTTCTAGCCTTTACATGAATGACCAAGGACAATATCAGATTAAGTTCCCTCCTATACTTGATCGGTTCAAGGATGTTTTCACTAATGATTTTTCAGGACTACCTCCTAGGAGAGAGGAAGAATTTACTATCAAAATAGTGCATGTAGCTGCACTATTATCCATTCCTCCTTATGGTATAACTACTATCAAGTTGTAAGAGCTCAAAAGTAAGCTAGAGGATTTAGAGGCTAAGAGTTTCATATGGCCCAGTACCTCTCTCTAGGGTTAACCAGTCCTTTTCTCCAAGAAGGTGGATTAAACACTCATGATTTTCATGGATTATCAGAAGTTAAATCAACTTACAATAAAAAACCGGTATCCCTTACCTTGCATAAATGATATTTTTGACTAAATCAGAGGAGATGATGCATGAGTCACATGATTCATAGTGGTATGTACACCCACGTATTTCCATGATGTATATTTATATGTGATGATAGTATTGGTGGCTAGGGATGAAATGTCAGATAGTAGTTTTTATCACTAGGTGTTCTACCTGTTAACAGGTAAAGTTGGATCACCAGTGACCTACAAGATTGTTACTATCGTTATCTATTCCAAAATGGAAATAAGAGGATGTTTCAGTGGATTTTGTTATCAACTTATCGAGTTCACCTCGAGGTTGCGATGTAGTTTGGGTAGGAGTGTATTTATTGATGAAAGTATACCACTTCCTTTCTATCTTGGAGATTTTTTTAAAAATTGGGTACAACCGCGAAAGCGACACACACACAAGGAAGAAAATTACATGTAAATCGAAAGCCTGGGGACTTGACCCCGCGACTTGCCCCTCACACCCCCAAGCCCTTACCACCCCACCACCAACGGTGGGGCCTTCCTATCTTGGAGATTTCCTCAATTGATGAGTTGGGAATATTGTACATCCATGAGATCATAGGAATGCACAAGGTCCATCATACTATTGTTTTATATAGGGATGCTTACTTCACATTGAGGTTCTAGCAGGGGTTGAAGAGGACTATGTGTACATAGGTGCTTCTGAGCACATCTTTTCACCCCCAGATCAATGGTTAGTCAGAACGAACTATACAGGTTCTAGAGGACATGTTTTAAGCATGCATCCTTGATTTCAATGGTTTGTGGTAGAATCATATTCCTCTCATAAAATTCTCCTATAATAAAATCTTTCAGGTGACGATATAGATGGATCCTTATGAGGCCCTATATAGTAGGTCGTTCTATTTAGACCTATGCTAGTTAGAGGTAGGAGAGACAGTGCTACGAGGTCCTCATCTCGTTTAAAAGACTATGGAGTAGGTTTTGTTGAGAAAGAAGTAGATGTATACTGTTTAATCTAGATAGAAATACTACGCCGATCATTGTCTAATACCTCTAGAGTTCATGGTCAGATATCGTGTTTTCTTGCGGGTATCACCCAGACTTGTTCATAGATGGATACAAAGCAAAGGGAAGTTATCAACTCACTTTTTAGGGACTTTTGAGATCTTAGAGAGTCTCATGATGATAGCCTATCAGTTTCTTTTACCTCAGAGGTACTATTCCATGCATGATGTATTCCACATTTCACAGCTTCACCATTATCACGATGACCCGTCTTGTACTTTTTATCTTGAGGATGTTGAGATAGATACTGATACTTATTTTGAGTAGTATCCTATATGAATCATTGATCAGAGCATAAAGTCTTTATGAGTCCATTTTGTTCCTTGTCATGAAGCTTATCCTTTCGTAAAGTCTTTAGCATAGTGCTCAGATTATTCTCATACTCCTCTTTGATTTTTGAGTATATTATAATATCATCTATAAATACAACCAAAAAATTTTCAAGGTAATCTATAAAGACTATATTCATCAAGTATATGAGCACTTCGTGTCTCACAGTCAACGTCCCCATGTTGTGCCTCCCTGACTCATTGAAGAAGTGGGGGAGTGACTATAAGAGACTAAAGGAAGGCTGGTCCATCCCTATCCACAAAGGATGTCTATAAAGCATCCAGTTGCTCCGTCGCCTCGCCTAGCAGCTGTATACCAGACCTCATGCTGAGTGAATCTTCAAAAATGTTCCCCTTCCCAGGAGTATAGACTATCTCTAAGTCATAGTCCTGGAGGAACTCAAGCCAACGTCACTGTCTCAGGTTCAGGTCCTTCTGAGAGTAGATATACCTGAGACTCTTGTGATCAGAGTACACGATAAAACAGTCTCCCATCACATAGTGTCACCACATATTTAAGGAGAAGACCACTGCTGCTAACTCTAGTTCATGGGTAGCGTAGTTCTGCTCATGTTGTCTCAGCTGTCGTGAACCATATGCGATCACTACTCGCTCCTGCATCAGGACACATCCGAGCCCGGTCACTGATGTGTCGCAGTAGACTACGTACCCTATGACTTCATATGGAATCCCCAAGATGGGGGCAGTATTCAGCCTCTACCTCAGCTCCTGAAAGCTCTTTTGGCATCTCTCTAACTATACAAAGGGTTTCCCCTTCTTCATCAAGGCTGATAGTGGTGCTGCAACTCTGGAGAAGTTTGGTACAAACCTCCGGTAATAACCAGCCAAACCCAGGAAACTCCGTACCTCCGTCACACTCCTGGGTGGCTCCCAAGTAAGTACCAACTCAATATTCAATGGATCCACTACAACTCCAGCCTCTAAGATGACATGTCCCAGAAAGTGAACCTCTCAGATACAGAACTGGCACTTCTAGAGCTTACCATAAAGCTGGTGCTCACAGAGTGTGTCTAGTACTACCTGAAAATGATAGGCATGTTCCTCCTCAATAGTCGAGTAGATCATAATGTCATCGATGAAGAATACGACAAAGCGATTGAGGTATGGATGAAATATCCTATTCATGAGTCCCATGGATACTGCTGGAGCGTTGGTTATGCCTAATGGCATAACTAAGAACTCATAGTGGTCGTACCAACATTTGAAGGCTGTCTTTTGAACATCCTCATCTAAAACTCTGAGCTGGTGATAGCCTGATCTGTGGTCTATCTTTGAGAACCACCATGCTCCCTTTAACTGATCAAAGAGGTCATCAATCCTCGGGAGTGGGTACTTTTTCTTCACGGTCACCTGGTTTAGGCACTGACAGTCAACATAAAGCCTCAAGCTCCCATCTGCCTTCTTGGCAAATAGAATCGGGGCTGCCCAGGGAGAAACACCGGGCCAAATGAATCCCTTCCCCTGCAAGTCCTCTAGCTGTACCCGTAGCTCGTGAAGCTCCGTGAGAGCCATCTGATACATTAGTGTAGATATCGGTGCCATCCTGGGGTACACATCAATGTAAAAGTCTACATCTCGGTGAGGGTGTAGACCTGGAACATCATCAGGGAAGATATCCCCGTACTGGTCCACCACTACAGGATAGATCAGACTCTCCACATCAACTACTCCGAGGGTAAGGTTAGCCAACAGATGAGTGATTGGCTGCACTCTCCTTCGAGTAAGTCCATCATGTGCTGCAAAGGCTCCCTTCTCACTGGTAGGTAAACCTGGTCTCATCCGTGTGGACACACCGCACTTTGCGCCTAATATAATCAATCTGAGCATGGATTGTAGATAAACAGTCCGTACCCAAGATGATGTCGTAAGGAATTCTTAAGTTCTTCTTGAATATCCATTACCCAAAATTCATCATTAATTGCATCAGTGATGTTTTTAAGTTCAATCTGTGATAAGAAAGCTTTATGTTCAACCTGGTTTCTTATAGAATCTATAGTTTGTGTATCTATATATAATTATCTAACAACAACATATAAAGGATGGTATTTAAGAGTCCTAAATACTTCATAAAAATAAGGTTTGGTCACCTCTTGGTCTTCTACAAGTTCATGTTTTGAAAGTTCCTTAGAAATAGATGATTTTTATGCTTATTTCAGAGTAGAATCAGAAGGTTTTAAATTTATTTTCAAAGTGGATAAATCATCCTCAAGGTTTTCTAAATAAGTATTAGGTTCATGTGGATCTGTCTCATCAAACTTGACATGGATAGACTCTTCCACATTCTTGGTTATTTTGTTAAAAACTCAATAGGATTTATTAGAAGTTGAATAACCAAGGAAAATTACTTCATCAATTTTGAAGGAAAACATGTCATGATTATCCTTAGTGTTAATAATAAATAATTTTTAACCAAAAAAATATAAAGTAATTAACCTCAGGGTTTCTAATATTCCAAAGTTAATTTGTGGTTTTATTTTAAATAGGTATAATTAAAACTCTATTAATTATATTGTAGGCTGTGTTCACAACCTTTACCGAAACGTAGTTAGGTAAGTCATATTCATTAAGCATATTTTAGACTATCTCTTGAAGTATTCTATTTATTCTTTCTACAAATCCATTTTGTTGATGAGTCCTAAAAGTAGAGAAGTTATGGTTATAACCATTTTTGTGAGCAGAAGGGTTCAAAGTCTTGATTTTAAAACTCACAGCCATGGTTACTTCTTAAGGTATTATTTCTAAGTCCACTTAGGTTTTCAAATTATTTAGAATACTTGGTAAAATAAGATCAATATTCACTCTTGTGATCTAAAAATAATACCCAAGTATACCTAGAAAATTCATCTACAAGTACATAGACATAGTGGTTAACATTTAAACTAGAAAATCTAGATGATCCAAATAAGTCCATGTAAACCAATTCAAGAGGTTGATAAGTTAAAACTTATTTCTTTAATTTAAAATATATCTTGTGTTATTTCCATTTTTTATAGGGGTTACATACTTTTTCATTTGGGAATTCAAGTTTTGGTAGATCCTTGAGGAACCCTTTTTCTAGTAAGATTTCTAAGTGAGTGAATGTTATAGTGGCCTAGTCTCCAATACCAAAGCCAAGATTATCTTTTAAAAACACTTAAGAAAGAAACATTTTGTGAAATCAAAGAATCAAGATTAACAACATACACATTCTTATTTCTAAAATCAATAAATACTAAATAATTTTTAGAATTAAAAATATTACAAGCATTTTTTTTCAAACTTTACATGAAAATCATCATCACATATATGTGATATGCCAAGCAGATTATATTTTAAACAATAAAAAATGTACTTTATAAATTAAAATTGAGTTAGTGTTATTGATTTGGCCAAGGATAATGATATTTCCTTTATCATTTTCAAAAAAGTTGACATGACAAACATCAACCTTTATTAGGCTCTTGAATCTCGAGTAATCTCTCTTTATATTCTTGGAACATCTGCTCTCTAATTACCACATATTTCTATAGGTGATTTTCAAGCAGTTTCTTTACAAAATAAAGTTTATAAAAAGAATGATTTTAGTACCCATAATTTCTTGGGTCCAGATATGTTAGTGATCAGGGCCTTAGGAACCCATATTTTCTTAATGAGTTTTCTACAAGCATATTGTAAACTCTTTGAAATAAAAAATTCATTAGTTCCACTTGAATAAAAAGTTGTAGAATAATTTTTTAGAAGTGGATTTAGGAAAAAAGTGCTTTTAACAATTCTTTTATGTCCAGGTTGATAACCTAGACTAGTAATATATTTAGGAGAAATTTTTTTCCTAGTATTTGAGTGATAGTTTCTCTTCCATTTGTAAATATCTCTAATTATTTCTTTAATTTATCATTTGAAAATTTTAGCACAATATTTTCTTTTAATAATTGACCATTTTTTTCCTTTTTTATAGAAAAATCAAATTTAATATTAGGAGATAAAACATGTCGTTTCTTCAAGATTTTTCATTTTTATTTAATCTCATTAAAATATCTTAAATCATATTTAAATATTCAAACATTTACTCTTTTGACATATCATCATCATTTTTATCTCCATAATTATCTGAATTAAATACAGGAGATACAGTAGGTACCTCAAATATGTTTCTCATGAAGAATATATTTGCACTATCAGAATTATCTTCTTGATTTGAGTCTAAGTCACTATAGCTATCCTTAGAGGCACTCCATGTGGATTTCATGGATTTATTATACTTTCCTTCCTTATCCTCATACTTATTTTTTTACTTCAACTTGGGACAATCAGCCTTAACATGCCCTTTTCTTTTACACTCATAATATGTAATATCATTTGAATTGTCATCTCTTTTCCAATCCTTATTCCAATTCCATATATTATCATACTTTCCATTATATCTTAGTTTCTTGAATAATTTCTTCTTCTTATATAACTTCTTAAACCTTATGGCAAGATGAACTATTTTCTCATCACTATTGGTTGGTGATTCCTCATCACTGGAACTTTCAGCTTAAACTTTTTCCCTTTTCTTTCTATTTTGATGTAGTAGTATTGAAGGCTAAATATTTCCTCTTAGGTTCATCATCCTATTCTTTATTAACTTTAATCTCTTCCTCATACATCATCAATTTCCCAATAAATTCACTGACATGTAGATTAATAATGTCATAAGATTCTCTTATTGACACTAATGTACCTCTCCATCTCTCTAGAATACATCTCATCAGTCACATGATTTGATATTTTTCAGACATTTGATTCCCTAAGTATCTCATTGTGTTCACTATCTCATTAAACCTAAGATACATATCTGAAATAATATCATCAGGTTTCATCTTAAATGTATAATATTTAATTCTATAAGTGTTCAATCTCATTTATTTCACATTAGTAGTTCCTTCATGTGAAATTTCTAATATATCCCATATTTCATAAGTATTTTTACTAGCAGATATCCTATTAAATTATTCATCTCCTAAAGCACAATAAAGACCATTCATAACTTTATAGTTTTTGTTATAATCTAGTTTAGTAGCATCATCCTGTGTATTATTAGCAGTCTTAGGTAATTCATATTTATCTTTTATAGGAAACCAAATTTCAAAACCCATGCTTTCAATATGCATTTTCATTTTTATTTTCCACTGATCATAGTTATTTAGATTAAATAAAGAAGGTCTATTAGTAGTATAACTTTCTTTTCTATTATCTATTTAAAGAACTAAATTTAGAGTGAGTATCTCAAGAGGGGGTTTAATCAAGTACCCAATAATATTTTTAGTCAAAACAAGTTTAAATAAAATTCCCTAAATAATTTAAATAGCCCAATTAATCAAAATATCAGATCGATATAAGTTACGATCTTTTGAAAGATTTATCAAAGAGTGATTAAGTCTTAGTTAAAAAAATATAAGAAAATTAATTTAAAATTTTAAATCAATTTAATTAATATAAACCTTATATAAATAGTAATTAATATTAACTATCAAATTAGTGTTTTTTATAGTTTAAAAAAAATTAGTTTAAATCTTAGAAACAAAACAAAACACATAGTGGAATAAATACAGGAGGTTCATATCAAGCCAAGATATAATCCTCTCCACTTGGAAATTACCTGATACCAAGTAGATTATATAAAATAATCTTGATCCACAACTTGTATTGGGTATACACAATATCTAACTACCTATCTAGGTCACACATGGACCTCTTCCATAATACCCATGTGAAAAGAATAAACACAGGACCCGCAAGGATCTCTTCCATAACACCATGGATAAAAAAAGTAAAGAGAGTGTTAAGAAGATATCGAGTATCTTCCAGTTATAGAATATGAGATAGTGTTCATTCAATAAATAGAATAAATCATAAACTACTCTAAATTTAAAGGTAACAAGCAGAAAGAGCAAGTAAAAATGTAAAGAATGTATTGCCGCTCAATCTAATGTGCTCTGAATCTTTAGTCTTCTATGATGTAGATTGAAAAGGAGCTCAATTAATTTATCAGAAATTTACAGTAAAATATATCATCACAAGATCTTTGTGTTCTATCTACATAAAAGGGTATGAATTTTCCTTATGCTTCACTTTTACATAGACATGTGTAGGTAATATGCAGCGTGTAAGCTCTCCAACAAAAATAATACCTTGAAACACTCTTCAAGTTCTTTCAATCTATTTACAACTCAATTCACATATACATGTATATCCATGCGTGCATCTTGATGTCTCTACAAGAGGGAGTTTTCTTCTTCATTTATCAATATTATGCAAGAAGAATCACCCAGATCTTTTTCTCCTCATACTGGACGATTGACACAAACTTTAATGAATCTCTGTAATAGTTTTATAATAATCATTAAAATAATTCTCAGCATTAAATTCTATAATATATCCATTAGAAGTATTTAATTCAAAATAAATAGAAATAGCGATGTTGACTCTTCTTAATGGCGATACAACACTGGCGGTGACTTCCTGGTGGTGACTTAGGATGATGATGGGTCATGCTCAATGGTGACTTTTCTCAATAGTGAGTCATTCCAACACTTTTCCCAATTTCCATTCTAACTATAGGTAAAGTCTAATAGTGGATCATCTAACAATGACTTTGGTCTAGTGGTGACTTCTCTCTGGTGGTAGGTCTTTTCGATACTTACCCAAATTTTTATACTGGAGGTGAATCATCTTTGATGGTAGGTGTTTTCAACACTTTGTCAAATTCCATGGTTCATTGGTGATTCATATCTGATGGTGAGTCTTTCCAATACTTAGCCAAATTTTAGTCCTGACAGTGAGTCTTCCCTAATGATGACCCATCTTTAATGGCGAGTCATTTCTAGCAGTGAATCATCCTCAATGGTGAGTAGAGTCTGACAGTGGGTCTTTCCAACACTTAGCCAAAATTTAACCAATATTCCTTATAGGATAAAATGATATCATAAATCATAAAACTCATTAATATCATAAGAACCATGATTTTTTGATCATTAAAACAAGGGTTCCAACAATAATAAGTTACCTCAACTTCTTTTCATTGATTCTCCATTTTAGCATGATGGAAGGATTTCTTCTTATTCTTCTTCAAGAATTTGTTTAATTTCTTAGATAGATGTGAAATATCATCATCAATTTTAGAAGTTTTGTCATCAATTTATTTACAATAAATTTTATTCTTTTCCTTCAATCCCTTTTCTTCATTTTCATCTTATTGCTTCATGTTGATTTCATAGGTCATGAGAAAACTAATGACTTCTTCAACTACCATGTTCTTAATGTCTTTTGTTTCCTGAGTTTCCATTACCTTGGGTTCCCATGTAATTGAAAAAACCCAAAGTATATTCTTCATAATTATTTATATAGTAAGAAAATCACCAAGATATTTTATTCCATTTCATATTTTAGTAAAAATAGTAAAAAATTTCATAATAGATTCATTAGGATGCATATTAAAACTTTCAAAATATCGTCTCAACATATCAAGTCTATTATCTTTCAATTTATTAGTTACTTAATGAGTAACTTCAAGTAATTTATATATTTAAAAGTAGTTTATGCAAGTATAAATGTGATTAAATTCATTTATATCTAAACCACAATGAATAAAATTCATGGATTTTCCATCAAGCTCAAATGCAACAATATTGCCATGAGTCCATTTGTCCTCTGATTGTTTAGTAGGTGTATAACCATGAATTACAAATATTAAATCCAATGATTCTAAGAAAAATATACATTAGTGTTTTCCAATAACTATAGTTCATTCTATAAAAGAATGGGTCCTGACCCATTGATCATCCTTCGGGAGCACTTTGGTTATTAAAGGAAGAATCCATTTTTTAAAGAACATTCCTTGAAATTGATTAAGGTTTTTTAATTTTTTTTGAAAACAAGGTCTATTTTGATACCAATTATTGGTCATAGTAAGATGTAAAGAGGGGTAGTTAGTTTTCTTTTAAAAATTAAAATGAAATAATGTGAAACAATTATGTAATTAAGTAATAAATCAAAATAATCAAAGTGTAGTTGTAATGTACCCAACTCGGTACTCCCGTATGTGATTGATCCGGGTGGTTATGTGACCTTAAGCATGGTTACCCATACACCAAAGGTTACCAACTAGTAGTGAGAGTGTAAGGAACATACTGGGGATACTATAACCTCTGGTATATATTAGCAGCAATAGAATAAATAATAATAGGGAAATGAAAAATAGAGAAAAAAATATAAATAAAAAATAGGAAACCACAGCTGAATGAAGTCCAAAAATCAAAAAATCCCAATATTAATAGGTTCATGTAATAATAGGTTAAATGTAACTAAATGACATGATTAATTTCCTATAAGAAAATTAATAACTAGACTAGAGAAACACTCTAAAATCCTCAGTCATAAGCCCTATGTCGATCCTGTCTCCAAAATCCAAACCATCCATCAAGAAAATCAATCAATGATAAGCTCCCTTTTCCTTGTCCATACCTACATCCAAGAAGTCAGCTCGAGTAACAAATGATGACCTGAACAGGGTGTGAGTAAAAATCAATAGGCCACCACCAACAGTGTTTAAAACATTACCGAGGAAGGCTCAGGCCTGGGCAAAGTGCCTAGTCCTCCAAATATTTATTAAAGAAAAATAAAGTGCAGAGTACAAAGAAAGGAAACAAAAGAAAAGTCCAACAAAAACACAAATCAGAAAGTGTCAAAGCCCTCAGCACCACCATCTTCTGAGAAATCTTCCAGATCCACTGATTCCCATTCAGGTTGAGGAGTATAACTATTGAACAAAGTGATATACCGATTTATCAAACGTAATTCATCCGGGGTCAAAGACTTACCTGATGATTTCTTGCTTTGTCCCTTCCTTTGGTCCATATCTTTCCATTTTTCATTCTTGGAAGAGGACCTAGTAGAAATGGTCTTCGGAATATTGGAGTAATCTTTCCTAGGTTTCCTCTTAGGTGGAGCGGTGGAAGCTCCCCCCTTTTCATTCCCATTTCTCCCATGCAAACAGACATCCTCATTATCAGTAGTTCTTTTCTTTTCCCCTCAAACGACATCACTGTATGAAAATTTAGAGACTTCACTATAATTCTAGTATGAGAATATAGTGTATGTAATAAAGTGATAAATAGGAGAATTAATTTAATAAATTAATGCATAATATGAAATAAAAATGCTAACCCTCAAGTTCTAGGTTGACACCCATGGCCAACCCAACCTTCTTTGGCTCCATGTCAGGTATCTCTATCAAGTGGTGGATCCTCCTATGTCGGGAAGGATTTCCTATATCATAGAAGATTATCCTATATAGGAAAAATGGCCTATATCAAGAAATAATATAACCCACCCTTAATAAATAACCACCTCACCCTCATGCACATAACCATATCACACTCAAGCATCCATTGACTATGCACCTTACCCTTATCTGGCCTTCACACATGTATCTTGCTCTCATGTGGTATCAAATACCATTCATCTTGCCCTTAGGTGGTACATAACTATCCAACTTTACCTTAGGTGTCACATATGGTGTCCTCCCACACCATGCACAAGTATAAGAAATAATAAAACAAAATATCAAAAAGGTCATGTAACATCCCACCCTCAAGAATCGACCACAATAGAGTCATCTCAAAATAAAATGATAAGAAAGAAACACACATGACCAAACACCAAGCATACCAGACATGTCATCATAATCCATATTGATCAATTCATCAAATTGTCACTTATCTAGACATTTATGTAAAATAAATCTAGGTTACCAATTAGCATAATAATTGCAACCATTTCTATTTAATTTATAAATTTATCCCAAATGGCACTGACATGCCAAAAATATCTATATCTCATCATGTTAACATGTCAAGACAATTACATGCCATTTGAAAATTTTTTACTTCATGTGATTCCATTTCATGATATCACCACATTTCACATGTTATGGAAATTCATAATATTTAGCCAATTATTAACCAAATTCCAATTTTTCTTAGGGCTCTAGGTTTATCCTAACCAAGTTTTAATCAACATCATAGGCTAAAACACCTCTTGGGTGGTGGAAAGTCCCAATTTCAATGCCAAAAGACCCAAAGGGGTCCATAGGAAGTCTAAACATATGAAAATTCATCAAATCAAGGGTTTATCAGTTTAATTAGGTCACACACATGGAACATAGGTGAAATCACACTCATTGTACATACTAGTAAAGAAAAAAATACTAAAGGGAGTTGTTCTATACTACCCACCTCAAAAGAGGAGAAGAAGGAGATTATTCTTAACATCTAAGGTAGTGTTTGGTTCCTCATTACTTTAAACTCCATGCCTATAATACCAAGATACTATGAATCTTTATTCTGGTTTGATGATGATGCTTAGAGTTCATTGTTGGAAGGTCTTAGGTCACCATTGATTGATCTCTAGAAGGTGGGGGTTGAAACTGATCAAAAGGGGATTTAGCGGCCTTCAAAAATATCTATGGGGAACCTAGGGTTCAAGTGGAATATATGAGAGAGAAAAATGTTTGGAGGGGTTTAATTTATTTATAGATAAACTATAAAACAAAATACCATGGTATAAGCTCCTAAAACACATAGAAGAACATGTTGACATGGGTAGGACTATGATATAGTGTAATGAACCATATCATAGCCTACCTGGTTAAACCATGTTTGAGGATCATGATGTTTTCCACAACATAGATCCTATGTTTATAGGGATAGGACATTAAATATCCCAAAACACCATGCCACATATCCTATAAGACCTTAAATATGTCTACACCTTAACCTAGATCCACACCGTAGGGGTGTTGAATTTGGAAAACCAACCAAATTCATCCCTGAGGTCCCTGTGCCTCAATCGTCCTCTCTATGCTACAATGGTCAACCGACCTATTCCATAGCCCACTTCTATGATGTAGTTATGACAAAAATGATCATAGCTCTAAAATCCATCCTCTTGGGACCCTATAACTTAGACAATATCTCCATGACATAACCACCTTCCTTATGACGCAACCTATATCTACATAGAATGGAATACTCCTTAATTGAGAAATTTTTCTCAAATCCCATATTTCTTATCAAAAAACCTTATACCCTCCCATAAAAACCCATTCATACTATGGATAGAAAACATAGGTTAAAACTAAAAACAACTGGCTCAAAGAGGTTAACAAAAACTTAAATAGGGATGTACCTAAAAAAATACTAGATCTTACAACCTCCCCACTATAGAATAGATCATCCCCAAACTATTCTCCAAAGTATCTCAGTGGGTTTCGATGAAAAAGTCTAGACACTATGTACATATATCAGACTCCTCCTAGATCTCCTCTTAAACATTCCCATGATACCACCACACTTGAACAAGAGGTACAGTCTTCCCCTAGAGATTATTCTTACTATGATCCATGATATGGATATAATGCTCCTCAAAGGATGCATCAACATCAAACTCAATTTCATCAATATATATCACATTATAAGGGTTAGGATGATATCTATAAATTCATGACACATGAAACACATCATGCATGGCTCTATAACACTATGGAGGGATAAATGGTATTCTAATGGACCAAAACTGTACACCGTCTCAAATGAATCAACAAACATGGGTGCTAACTTCCCATGATATTTGATATGGCGTTGAACTAGCCTAGGAGACTCTTGTTAAAAAACATGAAGACCATACTCAAACTCTAGAGGTCATCTCTAATGGTCAAAATAGGATTTCTTCTAGCTCTGTATGGTTTCCAATCGCTTTCTAGACAACTAAACATGATCAAATGTTTCTTGCATGAGACTAGGTCCAACAATCTTTGAATATCCTACCACTAACCATAAAAGAGGTGAATGACATGAACTTCCATATAATTCCTTGAAATTATCAATTTGTATTGATTCCTATAATCTATTATTTTAAGAAAAATCCACAAGTGTCATATGCTTCTCCCAAGAACCACTAAAATCCAAAAAAAAGGCTCACAACATATCCTATAGAATCTGAATCATCCATTAAGATTAGTCTTTAGTCTGAGGATGGTAAAATGTACTCAAAAGAACCTAAGATCCCAAATCATTTTAAATACCCTTCCAAAATTGAGATTTGAAATGAAAATATTGATCTAAAATGATACACTTTGGAACACCATGATGTTGAACTATTTACCACACATAGGGACTATACAAATCATTGATGATGAAGGTCTCCATGATAGTTAAGAAGTTGAATAACTTCATTATTTGATCCAAAATCACCCACACTGTATTATTCTTGTAGGGTTTCCTGGGTAATCCTATCATGAAGTCCATAATGACATCATCCCACTTCCATTCTAGAATGGGTAGAGGCTCCAACAACCTAGCAGACCTTTGGTGTTCAGTCTTCACATGATGAAAGATGAAACATCTCACCATGAATTTCAAAATATACATTTTCATTACTAACCACCATTATTTTATATGGAGATCAAGATATATATTTGTTAAACCTGAATGTACTGCCCATTTATATGTATGAAACTTTATCATAAGATCCTCACACAAGACTATAGGAACCCATTCATAACCATGAAAAATAAGAACATCTCCATTATCAAGAGACCATATCAATGGTGAATCCCCACTATATAAGATGTCCCTTAGAGATATTACCTCCATATCATATAACTTCTCTATCTTTATTTAGTAAATAATCATAGGTATAACATATGTCAAAGTTAGATCTACTCATCCCTAAGACTTATGGACATCTAGATGCATGCCTGTAAAGAGTTCCATCAGCCTATACTTGTCACACTACTCTCACACTACCTCGATCTGCATGTTTTGGATAAAGGAATAAGCAATGATATTTCCTTTTCCTAGTGTGTAATATATCTTGAAGTTAAAGGACTATAGATACTTGACCCACCTCCTCTACAGATTGTTCAAGTTTCACTAAGAAAAGATGTACTTGAGGATCTTGTAGTATGTGTACACCACAAACCTCTCCCCCAAATGATAGTATCTCCAGTATCTCAGGGCATGTACTACCATATATAACTCTAAATCATGATTAGGGTAATTTCTATCATGTATTCTCAACTGTATGGAGCCATAAGAAATCACTTGATTCTCTTACATTAAAACTACTATGAGTCAAACTTTGGATGCATCACAGTACATGGTATACTCCTTACCCTGCACTGGTAAGGTAAGGATTGGTGCTAAGTTCATCCCACTCTTTACAACTTGGAAATATCTCTTGTAAGATTTTGACCAAACAAACTTCACCCTTCAAATCTCATAAAAATTATTAGGCCACTCCTAAGATACCATGACTGTAACCTTTTCTAGGTCCACTACCACTATATCCTATGAGATAGAATATCCTAATAAGTGAACACTATCAATCCATAAAATTAATTTGAATATCTTGGCATAAAGACAATGCTCTCTCAGTGTACTCAAGATGATGTTAATATGTTGGGCATGATGGACTAAAAATTAGAAGAACACTAAGATTTCATTGAAAAAAACTACCAAAAATTGATCTAGGAATGGATAAAAAATTTCATTCTTTAAGTCTATGAATACTTTTAGTTCATTCTTCAGTCTGAAAGGCATCACTACAAATTCATACAATCCATACCTATTTCTAAAAGAAGTCTGATGTACGTTCTATGGTATCAACATCAACTGATTGTACCCTAACCTCAAATTGATATAAGAGAAGATCCTATCACCTATCAACTGATCAAATAGATTACCGATTCATGTAAGAGGATATTGATTCTTAATAATCTTTTGGTTCAACCTCCGATAATCCACACACAATTATAAAGTACCATAAACCTTATCAATTAAAAGAACATGCTCCAAAGTGATGTAATAGGTTTTATGAATCCCTTAGATCCTAAATATTCCATTTTAACTTTCAAATCATGAAGCTTTATTGGTTCAATTCTATAGTGAGGAATAAAAACCAGCTCTATTCCCAGCACCAACTCAATTGTGAACTCGATCTCCCACTCAGGTGTTAAGCCAGATAACTCTTCAGGAAATACATATAAAAAATGGCCCACTATGGAAGGAAAAACATTCTACTATATCTTTCCATAATCTAGAAAAGACATAATATCTGAGCCATGAGACAATCCAATATGCACTGAATTGGTTCTGCATGACTAGCCTAAATATCCCACTCACCCTACTGAGTATAGCTGCCCCCTTCTAGAGATAGAAAGGTAACTATCATATGATAATAGGTAATATGATCCTAGTATAGAACTAGCCAATTCATACCTAGAATCAAGAATAATACTATCATTTTTATCAAAAATATCTCTCAAAGGAAATGGTAGCCACCAATTTTAAGAGAACACTCCTTACAATTTTTGATGTACTCTAATCGCACTCCTAATAGTGTGTTAATGGCCATAATACCATCCAAGAGCTCCAAAAAATTGACCCAAACCATTTCAAAATTGAGAAGACAAAAAGTAATGTGATTCCCCTATATTAAACAAAAAAAATCTAAGATAGATGGTATAATAATTTTACATATGACAATAGGATTTCCAATATCCATATCGGCCAAAGTAGACTATATAGTGTGTAGTAGACTCACCCATCTTCCTTGGGCTCTAGTCTGACTTCCATGTGCTGCTCCTACTGTCCAGTACCATCGTTCCTATGCTGGGGTACCACATACCCTACCTTTTTCTAAATGTTTGGTGGAACTCTAGCTACCTATCTATTGAGGGGTAATTGATTTCTTCCCAAACCTAGGTGCCTATGTTGATCCCATGTCATTTCATTATTATTGAAAGATCCTACAGAACTTCTATAGATAGACCAACCTACTGTAAGAACGACAATCCACTACGGGGTAAGTACACTGAGGTCACTTGTGGTTCAATTTTCTACAATATAAAGCATTATAATGGACCACAGTTCTAAGATGGTTTCTATCTACCATAATCATTCTTCCTTATACTTCCTTAATAATAACTATCATAGAAGTGCTTCTTACTTCCAGAAGAAAAAATCCCAGATTTCCCTGCTGAAACTTCCTGGACGAAACTCAAGTTCTCTCTCAAATTACCTTTCATGATAAGAGACTTTTTTATCATGTATGTGAAGATTCTCAGTCGAAATACATTCACCTCAGACCTTATCTCATAGAAAATCCCATCCTAGAAATGTCTTGCCCTGAAGATCTCATCTGCTGCCAAGGATGAAGAAAAATAATGTAAGTTTGTGAAGCATCCAACATATTCCATTACTAAAATTAACTCCTATGTAAATTTAATGAACTCATAAGATCTATCATCCCTAAATGTTTCTCTATATAAGTGTCTCATGAAATTTACCTTGAAGTCCTTCTAGGATAACTCCTCTTACTATCCGACCTACTCAAGAATGTTCTACTGTCACTTGGTTGGTCCTTGAAGCATGTATGTAACATGCTTAAAAATTCTATATATGGGTGTATTGAGGTGATTACAAATTGTATGAATTGACTCAATCAAGATCTTAGCTATTTTGGGCCCTCTATCCCTAGTGAACATAGGTGGATTCTTCCACAAGAACTCTCTCATCATCTCAAAAATCGATGGTACAGTGTGAAAAGTCTCCCTCTCTATGGATCATATGACCCTTAGGAAGATATTATGGAGTTTATCATCCACCTAATTATTCAGAGTTGTAGAATGTTTCAGATCACTTACATTAGGTGCATGCTGATTTATAAATTCTTGATGCTCAAATCAAATATGATTAGGAAGAATGTTCTCTACAAGGTTTAACGCAGACCTTAGAACACAATTTACACAACAAGGTCAACCCCAACATGTGGAAACAACAGAAAACCACTCAATCAAGGTTCCTATACACTTGGCTCAATAAGTGAATTAGTATAACATAATAGTTTCTTTCATATATTTTATCAGGTATATCAATGGATTTCATTTCATAGTTTATATGGGAAGATTCGTCACATGTAGTAAAAATTTCCATAGCATGAATAATTCATGACAACATATAATCTTATGTTCCTACCATGATGCATGCATACTTACCTCATGCCTTTCCAATCCATGAATAAAATCTCAATAAACAATAACATTACACAATAAGTGAATCACCTAAGGTGAAATAACATCAAAATTGTAACAAGTGAATAACATGAACAATAATATCATCAGTGGGAACTTAGGTTTCTCCACACACATGGTTTAGATACTCCTATACACAATCCCATTAACAAGACTTGACACATCCTAGTCTTGATTATACCTTTCCAAAATATTAAATCAATAGAAAATAAACCTAGTATTCTGATACCATTATATAATGCCCCTAACCCAATACTCCCTCATGTGACCGAGTCGGGTAGTTACATAATCTCAGGTGCACCTTCCTATATAACAAAGGCTACCGATTAATAGAGAGGGTGTGATGAACTTAGTGGGGAGACTATACTCTCTGGTATAGAGTAACATCAATAGTGTAAATAATAATAGGGTGGTGCAAAATAATAGAAACAATATAAATAAACAATAGGAAACCATAGATGAATGAAGGCCAAAACCAAGCAATACCAATAATAATAGGTTCAGGTAATGATAGGATGAATGTAAATAAATTACATGTACAATTTCATATATTAAAAATACTAAATGGACTCAAAAAAGACTCCAAAATCCCCGGTCCTGAGCCCCATTTTTTTCCCATCTCCAAACTCTAAATCATCTAGAAAGTAAATCAATCAACAATAAAGTCACATGCCCTTGTCCATACCTAAATCCAAGAGGTACGCCCAATTACTAAAAGGTGGCCCGAAGAGGGCATGAGTACAAATCATTAGGCCAACACCAATAGTATCTAAAATATTCCAGTCTAAGTATATAGTGAATGCAATAATGCAATAAACACGGGTATTAATTTAATAAATTAATATTGTATATGAAGTAAACCCGCTGGACCTCCAGTTCTAGGTAGACACCCAAGGCCATCCAAAACTACTTTGTCTTTATGTTGGGTATCTCTATCAAGAGATGGATCCTCTTGTGTTAGGAAGGATCACCCATTTCATGGAATATTCTTCTGTATAGAATGAATCACCTATATCAAGAACTGGTATAACCCACCCTCAGACAATAACCATCTTTCTCTTAGGCATATAACCATATCACCCTAATGCATCCATCAACTACGAACCTTACCCTCAAGTGGACCATACACATGCATCTTTCCCTTAGACAGTATCAAATACCATAAATATTTACCTCAGATGGTACATAACCATGCGCCTTCCCTTAGGCATCACATATGGTGTCCCCCTGCATAAAGCACAAGCACACAAAATAACAAGGAAAAAACTCAAAAGGTTATGTAACATCCCACCCTTGAACATTGACCATAATGTATATTCTGGTAATAGTCACTACCACAAAACTGGGTTTCCGCAGCGCCACCCTTTAACAAGGTTAAAAAAAAGTGCTGATAAAGGGGGGGGGGCTTTATCAGTGCTTTTTTAGTAGCGCTGATAAAGGGGGGATTTATCAGCACTTTTTCCTAGCGCTGATAAATTTTATATTTCAAAAAAAAAATCATGAAAAATAATATATTGTTATATAAGTATATTTATATTGATATAAATATAATATATATTTTTTAAATATGTTTTATAAAAGTATAAATATACGACTACATTTAATATATAATACATTTAGTGAAAATGGCTTCAATTTTTTTTAAAAATAGTATTAATTAATAATTTACTAATTATCATCGATTAATAATCATTTAATAACAATTTGAAGACACAAAAAATCAAAAAATAATAATCAAAGATCTAAAATATGTTGAAAATGTAACTCAAACTTCAAACAGCCATAACTTTTGATCTGGGTGTCCGTTTGAGCTCTACAACATATCAAATCGAAGCCTGCGACAAGCTCTACGCGCTGGTAACCCAGGTGAAACCTCTGTCACATTTTTCAAGGCCAAAAGGCCCAGAAGTCCTCCAAAACTGAGTTTTTAGTCGGCATACCCCAATTTGTTAACATTCAAATAGGTATAACTTCTGATCCGGATGTCTGTTAGCCCTGTACCACATATCATATTGAATATTGTTTCATTTTATTCAATTTTACTGGTTGTAGAGTTGAAACGGGCTTCTGGATTATAAGTTATGGTCGTTTTAACATTCTATGGCTTTTCAAATACACATATATATGTATTTATTCGTAAATATATATATATATGTGTGTGTGTGTGTGTGTGTATTGTATACATGTATGTATGTATGTATTTATTTATTTATTTATAAACACACATAAAAAAGTTTTATAAATGTATTTAAAACTAATCTTATAAATATATATTAATATACAAATAAATATACATATAAAATATTGTAACTACAAAAATATATATAAATAGATATAAATATATATTAATATACAAATGAATATATATATACTAATATATGAATAAACATATATGTATTAATATAACTAAATATATTTATATTAATATGAATCTATATTAATATACGAATAAATATTACTATATATAAATAAATAAATATAAATATATATTAATATACGAATAAATAAATAAATAAATATATATATTACTATATGAATAAATATATATGTATTAATATAACTAAATATATTTATATTAATATGAATCTATATTAATATACAAATAAATATAACTATATATATATATAAATAAATACATGTATCATTAAATAGATAAAAAAACGAAATGGATTAGTGGTAAAGGTGCAGGCGCGCAAGGGGGAGGTCGCGGGTTCGAATCTGGGTGGAAGCAAAGAGGGGCACGCGAGCAAGTACAGAATGCACAGGCAAGGGTAGCGCGTGGGAGTGGGAGGGGGCCGCCTAGCGCTGATGGGGGGGGGGGGGGGGGTCAAGCGCTGTTAAAAGCACCCCTTGAATATAAATTATTATTATTATTATTATTTTTGAGTTTTATCAGCGCTTTTTTTTAGCGCTGATAAAAGTGGTCTTTTATCAACAATTTTTTTAGCACTGATAAAAGGGGTCTTTATCAGCACTTTTTTGAGCACTGATAAAAGGGACCCCCCTTTATCTTCGCCTCGATTAATAGCACTTTTTAGCGCTGTTAATGCACTTTTCTAGCGCTGATAAAAGCCATGTTTGTAGTAGTGAGTGTAAGCATGTGATGGGTTGTTCCCAAATTTAATTTTTTTCATGATCGATGATCAATCCGAGATCTACATAATGATAAAAGTTGTGATAAAAAAAATTTAATCAAAGAAAATAGACAATGGATAAAATGTTGGAACTATAGAGCGGATCATCACATATTATTTATAATTAATTTAATCAATTAAATAATTAACTTGAGATAATTCTTTCTTCATTGATGGATCTGATAACAAATTTAAATTATAATGTTGTTGCATTGTAGGAATAACAAGCAGATTCCCTTTAGTGGTGATCCACATGTGTTCCAAAAATCTCCAAATGTCGTCGTAGGAATATTCGAGTGTTATAACGACATATCCTATCCATCATGTTGTTTTTCTTTGATAGCCACAAGAATCACTTCCAAAGCATTCTCCTTGATCTCTCTTGAATCAAGAGTGGGAGATAGAGGAAGATCGCTCTCAGTTCTTAGGAGCATTCTTAGAGAAGGGAGCTCTCTAAGTCTTCAAGAGGATTCTATGGATTCGTTGTGCACAAAAAAAAATGAACTGACTCACTTAAAAAATAATATAATTGGGTTTATATATATCTAGGGTTAGAAATAAACAATTTCACAATTTCCCTTTATTATTTATTTAATCCCTTGTAGAACCCCATGTTTAAAATAATAATAATAATATTATTTCTCGACATGTGCTTAACTTGTGAATTAAAATTAAATATTATTTATTCAAATAATATTAAATATATATTATTTCTCACTGGACCTAAAAAATTGGTCCATCATTCCTCCAAAATATTTATCGAGCCTCATTACCACAGATCCAAGCAAGGGATACACCAACTTTTATCAGTGCTAAGAATAAAGCTCTAATAAAAACCTCACTTTTATTAGCGCTAGCTAAAAGTACTGATAAATGATAGATTTATCAGCGCTATTCTTAATGGTGATAAATTTTTTTAATAAAAATTATTATTAATATATATAAAATTATTATATTTATATTAAAAAATAATGTTTTTATATACATTAATTAAAAAATGCATATTTATAATTAGTATAAATTTGATATATTAATATATATTTTTTAATAATTAATATATATATATATATAATATTTTAAAAAAGTATTTATAAGATTATAAATAAATAAATATATATTTAAATAATTATAAATTTATAGTAACTTTTTTAAATAATAAATATATTCATTATATTTATAATTATATATTTATAATTATATATAAATACTTTTTAAATATATTTAATTATAATTATAATTATAAATAAATAAATATATGTCTCAAATAAATTTGGTCAATAAATAAATAAATAAATAAATATATATATATATATATATATATATATCATGAGATAATGATGATATTCATGGACATGATTGCCATTATTTATGTTCATATATTGATGCATGAGTATAATGGATGCTATATGATCATAAGTTTATTATGTACATGATTGCAGGTTATTAAATGTTAAAATTACCTATATTATGATGATGCATGCATATTTTATGTATTCATCATGAATGTTCATTTATACATTGACACCCTTATTATAATTTTCATATATGCGATGACTCATTTTTTATGATCTATACTTTACTAGGTATATGATTCATTCATGTTATATCCATGAACTTATTATGTTCTCATAAATATTTTTAAAATTATAAAATTACAATAAATACATTTATTATAAATATATAAATATATATATATATATATTAATAAATAAATATAAATATATATATATTTATAATTACATACAAATATTTATAAAAATATTTATTCTTACTTATAATTATAAATATATATATATGTATATATATATATATTTAAATAATTATAACAAATAGCACAGTCATGGATTTGGAAACCAAATCCATGGCTCAAAATTTATTAAAAATAACAAAAAATTAACAAACAACAAGAAATCCAGGTCAGTCGAGACACATCTCTACCCACAAAAAATACAAGAAGTCAGTTCTCTCTACATCCAAAGTTTTTTGGATGTCTTCCCCTTCCTTTTGGGTGTCGTCCTCTCCACCACGTCTTGTCCTATTGTGGTGGCACATGCTTCTCTTAATATTTATAGGACTCTTCCACAATACTAAATTTCCAAGAAAGATCCTAAAATTTCATCATTGGGTTAGATCTAAATCCATCCTCTATATCAATAGACAACAACTTATTCATGAGAATTTATTCATTAAAACCAAAAACATCTAGTTTCATCATGGAGTAGATTGCCTCAAGTTGTAAGAAAAACTAGTCAGCCACCTCATTGCTAATGCCTTCAATAGGCCTTTCACATTCAGAATCATTAGGGGGAATGATGTAGGAATATTTATCCCATGTAGTGACACAATCTTCATCAGAGGCTTTTCCAAGAAAATCATATGAATTTTTCATATGGTTAGTAAAATTGGATAGGTAAAACCAATCCACATTATTATTATCCAAAAGGAGACCATAAGGTATAAGTTACACCTGAATGGGGAGTTCCTAAGCAGGAGATGTATGCACCATTACAGGTGAAGACACATGTGCCTTAAATTTTGGAGGGGGAACTAGTTACAAACCCTCTTCATCTACCATGATTTTATTACCTTTAGAACACACATTTCCAAGAGATACATCTAGTTCGAGTTTACCTTTGTAAGCACTTTCCATAACACCAATGGTCTCTCTTATACCAACTCGGCCCATAGCATCATAATCAAATTTCTCACACCCTTTAGAGGATTTATAGAAGTCTATAGAAGGTGAAATAACATCTCTATATGAAGATAATGCCTTTTTACTATGAGATGGTTCCCGAGCATCATCATCTATAAAGTATTTTTCAGAAAGATCAACCCATGTTTTACTCCCCCGTGTAGTTTCCATGAAGGTCCCAACATCAATAACATCTCTGTATTTCGGAACCAGTATAGTGGGATCATCAGTTGCAACCCCAACAGTGGTAGGGACCTCTACACGCACCTTCTTACAGCTAGCAGCTTCATGACCTCATAGATTATAGAGAGTACAACATAGACCCTTGCAAAAATTCTTTCTGTCATGCCCAACAGTTTGAAAACCAAGACAAAACAAGGGTAGTTTTTCATACCTTATAGTTAGATCAAAATTAAAATCTACTATAGACAGAGTCACCAATTCTATGGGCATCTAACTGAGGTCCACCTCTACTAGAAAGCACTCAAAAATCCAAAATGGGCTTCCTCCATTTCCCGATCAAGTTTGATTAGAGATCCAATAGACGAGGCAATGTTAAACAATATATGATGATGCTGAAAAATCCAATTCAAACCATAAATTCAAACCCAAACCTTAGTTCTTGTGTTGTAGACAACAAATGGATTGAAATGAGGGTCCCAATATTAGATGCACATGGTCCCTAGGTTGAGAGAGATCTGACCAAAGCCCCATGCCTTACACTTTATCTCTTTAGAGGAAAAAAAAGTGGAAATGCCCCTCCCCATGGGGATTCATTTCCATTCTTGAAATCCCAAAACATCAGTAAATCATCATTCCAGGTCCTCAGTCCTCCATGGTTTATGACCAGTTGGCAACACAACTCTTCTGATAATAGAAAAATCAAAATTTTTAAACCTATCTAGAAGTAGTTCTTGATTGACATGAATGTGCGTTGGATTACCTCATCAGAAAATATGTTCATCAATGCCATCCTTGACCGAGGTAAAACATGATTTCATATCCCCATATCTTACCTCACAAGAGTGATTTCTAGGTACCTTGGAGCCACATGAATCCCTCTTCATCATACCCATCACCAATCCACAAGGAAGAGAAGAAGAGACTTTAGATCTTGCATACAGTGTCCTTGAACAGAGATCAAGGAGGGACGTCGCATCATGGACGCCCTTGTATGCATCAAAGAGACATTTAGATAGGAAGGAATTGGAAAACAAAACTCGATTTTCATCTGCCACAGACGAACCCTAGACGCTATCAGAGAAACCCGGAAGTGACTCCCGCATACCCAACATCTCCCCTTTAAATAATTATAAAATTATAATAAATATATTTATTATATTTATAATTATACATATAATTATATAAATATATTTATAAATATATACAAATATTTATAAATATATAAAAATATTTATAAATATATACAAATATTTATAAATATATACAAATATTTATAATTATAATTATAAATAAATATAGATATATGTAAATAATTATAAAATTATAATAAATATATTATTATATATAACTATAAAATTATAAATATAATGAATATATTTATTATAATTTTATAATTATTTAAATAAATAAATATTTATAATTATTTAAATAAATATATATTTATTTAAATAAATATAAAATTATAATAAATATATTTATTATATTTATAATTTTATAAATATATATAATTAATATATTTATTATATATAATTAAAAATATAATAATTATATTTATTATAATTTATAATTATTTAAATGAATATACATTTATTTATATTTATAACTATATATATATATATATTTAAATAATTATAAAATTATAATAAATATATTTATTATATTTATAATTTTATTAATAAATATAATAAATATATTTATTATAACTAGTACTCTCCCCCGTGCAATTTCACGAGATTTAAATTTTGATGACTATCTAAAACAGTAGCATGGTTTCATTGGTTTGTAACAATAAAATAGATAGAAATAAAAATATGTAACAAATGCCACTGAAAGACTTCCTTTTTTGTCTCTTTCCAAAGCAGTTGTTGTCAAAGTCATCCCCAAGACTCCTCTTCCATATTGTCTTCAGTAGCCATCATTCAATAACTTCATTTCCACAACATAAACAAAGTATAAATAGAATATAAAGATACACATAAAACTATTCATAAAAATTCCATATAGATAAGAAAAATCTAATTAAGAACTATAATAGTAGCATCTTGTATTCTGCAAAACACAATTCAGTATAATAACACATTAAAAAAACACCTGTGAAAAACTTTGAAGCACTTCAATGTTATAAGTTATTACAAACTATAAGAAAATACAATAATGAAGTAAATAATTAGTTATGCCACATTGAGTAAATTTCATTTCAAATTATACATGTGAAACTAACTCTAAATCTGTGAGAATAAAATATATAAATTTAGAGTACCAATAATCTCACATAGACATGGGAAGGAAACTTGGAATAGGTTACTAAATAAATTGTAGGAAAAAAACATGAAAATGAATATTGAAAAATCACATACTATTGACTAAAATATGTAACGAATGCCATTTAATATGTAGTACTTCTAATACATAAATATAATTAAGGTTTTTTTTGAAATTGGAGTTCAATATAATTGAACCAAAGAAGAATAATATGCAAAAGGTGTAATAATCTAAGCAATTCATTAAAACTTTGAGACTATTTAATGATATTGTACATCAAATCTACTCAAAAATATATGTAGATATACATGAAAACATGATACTATGTTTTCTAACAACAGTGATGCACATTACATTGACTACTTAACATAATTTGTGCCTTCCACTGCACATTATGTTAACCATAAAGTGGTGATCTCGACATTACGTTATCTTATAACGTAATGTTGATAGGGGGAAAGAATTTTAGGATTAATTAAACACATTTATTTGAAAAGGAATACATCTTTAATAACATTGATGGGGTTTAGGGGTCCATCATATGAATAGAGGCAATGAAATCAAACCCCCACACACACAAACACACACACACAAACACACATATTCTACATATGATTTAAATAATCAGAAATAATTGGAATAAAGACCATAAATAATGCATACTTGAAGTGGTGTGATCCATCCTTGAATCTTCATTGCACACCTGATTAAGACAACCTTATTTGCAAATAAAATTATCCTGCATGCAGCTAAAGTCATGCATAACTGGATGATTCATACACTTATCATAAAATGTTGGTTTTAGTGTATTCTATCATATGAATCATATACATAAGTTTTCAATTCATACAAAACAATATATAGTAATATACTATTAGTGAATAAAAATTACTAACATATATATAGTTCAAACCCATACAGGGGATTCAACATACTTAAGTCAATGGAAACACATATGCATTTGAAACAAAACATATTAACAACGAACATACTAACAGTGAATACAATATAATGAATGTGGATAGAAACATGTATATAATGGTTTCAATATGCAGTGAATGCAAAATATTAATAGTGAACATAACATACTAAAAATTGACACAACATGCCAACTGTGAAAAAATAGTGAACATAAATAAAAGTGGAAACCGTACCTCATTATGTTGTGGAGGACTATTGTGAATTTTGATCTTATTTACATAAGACATTATCAATAACATTCCCCTATAATTTAAATCTCTTCATTCATCAATGTATTGAAAACAAATTTATATTGATCTAAATATTTAGTTACCTCAACCAAGATAGATGCAAAAAAATAAAAATAAGGTACCTTTTGCTCATCTGTCTTTCACTCATCAGTGAATACTTCAAGTCTTCCCATGATCAATGCCTTTTAGAATCAATGAAGTTCACAAAATAATATCAAATGATTGAAAGTAATTTATTAAAAATTAAAGTAATAACAATGAAAGATTATCAATTCTTGTGAAGTAAGACCCATAAAATGTAGAATGCTCACCTCTCACTACCCATGTGAATTTTATTGACAATCAAATGAAATAGTCTAATTTATCACTACTATGAGAGATTGGGAACTTTATTAACAATTAAATCTAGTGAGCAACCTCATATCCCACCTTTATCTCTATCCTGTATCCTTGTTTGAATCAGGAATATTAAATATTTCACATGCACCAAAAAAATGTTTATTTTTTTAATATAATAGTAAAATCAAACATAGATACTTTATTTAAACTATTTTTAATTGTGATACCAACATATGAAACATTTATACCTGCATACTCAAAATGCATCCAAGTTCTTTTAATAATGTCAAACCCTACCTACGCCCTTATTTAACCCATCGTCTGCATTTTGTATTAAAAAACTTATAATTCATCAATATAAAATTAACATATACACCCAAAACCATATAATAATAACCATTTCCATTAAAATAAAGTAATCATGATGTATTACCAATTTTTCAATGTGTTCTTGGAGATTTATTCTGGAAATAATTTATATGGTAGCTCCCTTTCATGCAGCATTCATGGCCACAACCTATAAACATAAATAATGGAAAGAGATAATTAGAGCTAAACTATATATGATTAAAGTCTCAAAGCTTACCGAATAGTTGATTTGAAAAAAAATTATCATCATTGACAACAATATGAAAGTGATGTAAAATGTAGCATAAAACATCATGAGTAAATGATTTATACTTATCCAGTCATCATCTAGGGTTCGTTGGTTGAAATTTTCATTCATGTAAAAGGACATGTAAGATATTTACTCAATTAGTAATTTTAAAACATTTGGAAACAACATAATAAAAAATAATAAAATTAATTTTGGAGGTATTTGTCAATTCATATCTCAATGTTAAAGAATCTCATCTTATAATCTAAGAGTATAATTAATAAACTATAAAATTTAGAATGAAAACTAATTAATATAAGAAAATTTCCATCATACAGGACCATAACTGGTTCTACCACTATGTACATAAAATAAAAAATGGGAAGATACAAAGAATGAGATGTCAATGGATATTTGGAGAGGAAAAGTTTTGAGTGACATATTACTTGAAAAGGGTGTAAATAATATTGTATGGGCCAACCAATATGAACTTATTTCTGGTCCTATTGTCCAAGAATGAAATAATAGGAAACTCAATTATTAGTCTTGAAAACACATATCCAAAAATAAAATTAGAGCAGAAAACTAAAAAATAAAATCTTATACAGTATATTGGTTGCAATTAATGTTGATAGAAAAATATGTGACAATTATACAGTTTTATAAAAGGATCAATGATACCACATTAGAAGCTCTAAAAACATTTTACTTTATGAAATAACCCCCTAAAAAGAATGTCACAAAAACTTTAAACCTGGAAACTATATAATATCAAGTTAAATAAGGTGTTTGTTGCAAGCGTTCAACAATTGAAGATAATTTTGAATTAACAATAACTTAATTTAAATACATGAGATGTATACTAAAGGATAAGACATGAATGAATGATAAATTCCATCACCTTGTGATAAGGGGCCATGTAATTAAACTTGTGAAAGCATAATCCTTTGAATTTTCACAAAAAATGTGAACAGAAACTTCTGCTAAACAATAATTAATAGCGATGAAAAGAAACAAAGATTGAAACATAAGGTATAAAAGAAGAAACTTCTTGAACTACAAAAAATGGATGAAACCATCATGCAAAGATATATCACCAAACAAACCTAAACTCACATACTAATTCAACACCCATCTCATATTATAGAAAATTAGAGTGAATCAAAACCCAAACAGCATAAATCGAATCGAGATATGAGGAAATGGAACAATCATCATCCAAAAAAACCCTAGAAAATGCGAATCAGAAGTCGTGAGTCATGGTCCGCCAACTGAGCGCCTAGAACATGGGAAGTCTTCAGAGAGGCGGAGGCGTAGACAGGAACAAGGAGCAGTGGAGCGGGGGAGTGGTGGAGTGGGGGAGCGAGGGGAGTGGAGAGCGAGACGGTGACAGGTATGGGGAGACGAGGATTAATATGGGGGAGTGAAGGGATCACAAATGGTAAACAAGAGATGGGATATGGGAGACGGGAGACAAAGACTGCATGTAGTACCTACGGCGGTGAGATAGGGAGATGGGGAGATGGGGAGACGGGGAGATGGGGAGATGGGGAGACTGTGAGACAGCGAGATGACGAGACGACGAGACGGAAAGACAATGAGATTTGGAGAACAAACGTGAGGGATAAGGAAGAATGGGAAAGGGATTTTGCAGGAGTGAAAAAACGTGATGGAGAAGGAAGAAGAAACGGTGGGTGCATAGGGTTTCGGGTAGTGGATGATTGGAAGTAGAAAGAAATCGTGGTAGTAGAGAAATTGGAGGGAGATGAAGAGCGGGGAGAGTGAAATGTGTAAGAGAAACCACATGGATTAGTATATATATAGATTTTATAATTATTTAAATATAGCTATATTTATTTATAGTTATAATTATAAATAAATTTATATTTATTTAAATAATTATAAAATTATAATAAATATATTATTATATTTATAATTATAAATAAATCTATATTTATTTATAATATTTATAATTATATAAATATATAAAAATATTTATTATATATATAATTATAAATAAATAAATATTTATTTATAGTTATAATTATAAATAAATAAATATATATTTATTATATATATAATTTTATAAATATATATAATAATATAAACAAATTATTAATATTATATCTTTATCATCACTGATAAAGAGGTGTTTTATTAGCACTTTCTATTTGAGTGCTGATAAATATACTCTTTATCAACACTTTTTTGAAAGAACTAATAATAGTCTTACCTGATGTTATAAAAATAACCCTAACAGAGTCTCATTCCTTCATGCCTTCAAGCTTTCGCGGATCTGTAGTGCTTCCATTGTCACTCCTTGCCTTCCCCTTCCCCTTTTCCGTCGCTCCATGCCCTGCCGGTGTCGCTCCCTGCCGCCGTCGCTCCCTGACCTACCACCGCCGCTGCCTGCTACTATAAGGTATGAGATTATTTATTATTCTTTTTAATCGCTTCTTCCATATAGATCTTTTCATGGTGGGTTGAACATTTGAGACCTAGAGATCTATATGTAGGTGGATAGGTGTTTCTATTTTGGTTCCATGAAAGATGATGAGCTTTGCTGCGTTTTGATGTTACTTTTATGTATGAATGATGTGTTTGGTAGAAGAATTTTAGTTTTGTTCGGTATTTTAGCGAAGTGTTTCTTTCCTGGTGTTGTTTCTTTTAAAGAGAGAGTGCATTCATGTTGCAGACCCACCCTTTCAGATTATGTATAAATTGTGGGGAGACCCTAATAGGTATCAACATTTGTGAGGCTTTGTGTCCCTTGTTAATTCATTGAATTTATCTTAGAGATGTTGAATTTTTTATGAGGATTCACTTTTTTAGTCTTAAGGAATAGTTTTATTAATGGTCTCTCTTATCAGTATATATTCTAGTCACCCATAACACTAACTTTTTCTTAGGGCATTAAGGTTTTAAAGTGATTGGTCATCTTCCATCCTTTGGAAATGGATTTCTAGGGGAGAAAAGTACTATAGTGGTGATTTTGTAACATTTTGTGTTACAATAGTTAAATATTTTATAGTATTTTAAATAATTATATGTTATTTTACATTTAGGTGTTTTTTATGATCAAAGTTTTAAAAGATAAAAATTTCTTTGGGTCACATAGTTCGAAAGAACAGTTTGATCAACTATGTGGAAACCATTATTATATTCAATATCCATATTTTTTATTATGAAAAAGGGTTTTAAAATTATGTATATTTATTTTAAATATATATTGTTTTATAAATTATATATATTTTTATACTTCTATATATGTAAATAGTTTTATATACTGATATAAATATATATTTATTTGTAATTTATACTCTTAAACACGTATACCTTTTCAATTTATCAATAGTTTAATACTTTTATAAAATTTATTTCTATAAATTATATCAGGAAATTTTAGGTACCGAGCGCATCCATCCCTAAATATTTGTTAAATAAAATAAAATTACAATAAGAGCACGAAATATGACACACAACATGCCACCAACACATGAAAGTGGCCAACTCACCACTCCAAACAAAAAAGAATGTTTGTAGACCCATATAAAAACCACAAGGACCCACATAAAATAGTCCAAAGTCCCAGAAACACCATCACTATCAGAAGCATCCATGATTCGAAAAATAGTTGCCAACCCTGAAGATCTTGTGCACCCAACCCCATCAATGAGGCTCACCAACAACACTCCACTAGAGGTCATCATCATGGATGTCGAATCATTCATGCTGAGGATGTTGCCATGCCCATCAGCATTATCACTCACACAGTTTAGGTCGTTCATGATGACCATCATAATAGGTGTTAGTGTTAACATGTCGTTAGTGGGAGATTCTCACTGTTGGCATCCCATACCATCAATAACTTGTGGTACATGAGATCATCGCCCTATTAGTGTCCCATACCACTACAGGTCCTCTCGCAATTTCCTGTCCATCCACATGCAGGGGATAACCCACCAAAAGAAAAAGAAACACAAAAAAAATGGCTAGAAAAAAACAACACACAAAACAAGATTAAAGGCCCAAAATTATCATGAATCAGCACTTTCCAACAACTTCCATTCAATCAGCAATCAGAACTGCATCCACCTGCTAAGTTGAAAAAAATCATCCTACAATCCAAGAAGTGATCTGACACCCACATCCTGAGTTCATCACTAGTTCTGCTCCTGAGGTCACCCTCAGTCTACTCTACACCACTGCCGGTAATCGGTCTCACTCTGCGAGCCTCCACCAGCAACATCAACGACAGCGAGTGCCCCAACCTCCATCATGAAAATCCAATGTCATCAGGGTTTCATCCTGTATTCCAAACACACACAGGGTCTCATCATTAGAGAACCCCATCCACACCTCCACCACTAGGATCCCACACCCTCTGATTAGGTCCCAATACCGCTCCGCCGACGAAGTCCAGAGTTCCTCTTGACTTCCAAATCACATGATCCTTCAAATCTACCACAGATCCACTTCTGAATCTCTCGTTGTCACCCAATTCTGGCTTCACCTTCATGTTTTCTCATGTCATCACCCACATCCCTACAACTAAGATTGTGGATGTCCATACCTTGATGATTTGAACTGGGCCTTGGATGAGCGGGTGTTCATCAATGCGAGGTGTTGCCTGCATTAAAGGTTTTTCACCAAAAAATCACACCCATCCCACCGTGTTGACACCCATACTCACCATAGAATCTACCCTTACTATTCCTCTAGACCCCTATGCATAATTGAAGAGATTTATTCACCTTCCTTACTAATTCCACTACAAAAAATTATTTGTGCATATGATTTTCCATATGTTGATAATTAAGAGTTATTTTATTATATTTAATATTTTATGTTTTAAATCATAATAGATAGATTGAGAGTTGGAATTAGGCTTGTTTTATTCCTTTAGAACTGATGTATCAACCTCTAAATTTTTTGTTCCAGTGTTAGGAATGGGTACAGACTCTATGTTTATGATTTCTCTTGAGGTTTTAGTGATTAGTGATCCTAAAAAATAATCAAAGGCATTTTATTCAAGAGATTCAAGACAAGAAGGCAAATTTCCCTCATGTGAATAAATTAAATCAATTTCTTCTTGACTTAAACACCCTTTAATAGCTCCTTGATATTCCCCAAGACCACTTTAAACATTTTCCAACCAATTCACCTCATAAAACTCCGCCTCATCATCACAAGTTTTAGAGATTGGATTATAGATATTGAAATCAAGGTTCATCTTTTCAAAGGTTGTCATATTTCCATTCCTAAATCATATGATTGAGTTAATTGTTTCTTGTAATGGATGACCAAGAATGTTGGGGTATTTCATGTAACTAGATTCTCTCTTTAAGGTTAGGGAAGGGGCAATATAAGTGGACTTGGGTGATTTACCAGTTTTAATTCTTTGTAATTGAAATTTTAGTGATGAAATCTCATAATTAATTTTCTTAATTTGATTAAATAATTTCTCAAGTGATGTTTATGGGATAAATTGGATAGGGGGTTGAGCTGGTTCGTTTATCTCAAGAGGATATTTAAGTTGTTGGATGATCATTATACCTTAGACTAAAATTATTTAGTTCCCTTACTTGATTGATGTGTATTGGACCCTTAGAAGATTTATTTTATTTCTTATTTTCATTTATTTTATGATGTGGTTCCATTCATTTGATCATTTACCAGTGTAGCATGAGTGGGGTTTCTATTGGATTTTCGAAATGGTTTAAAAAGTATGTTTCATTAAAGCCAAGGGTAGATCTCATGAGACTTGCAAGGTACACCAAGAGTTTTTCTATTAACCATAAAATCAAGATTGATAATTTCATGAAGGGACTAAAATCTAATAATTTTATACTTTTATACTTTCATAAATTTTACTTTTATATATTATAATTTTATACTTTATAAAATTTTAAAACTATATAATACTATAAATTATGTATAATTTTATAACATATATTTACTTTTATATAGTTTTATAAATTTATATGAATTTATAAATTATGTATATTTAATTAAAATATATATTATTTTATAAATTATATATAATTATATATAATTATATAAATAAATACAAATTTATAATTTATAATTTTATACCTATAAGATTTTTTTAATTTTTTAATAGTTTAATATGTTTATACTTTCATAAATTCAATGTCAATGTTGAAAATATTTTAAAAAATATAATAATTTATTTTTTATTCATGAAACCATTTTTATATTCAATATCTATATTTTTTATTATGAAAAGGGTTTTCAAATAATATAAATTTTTTATTTCTATTATTACATTCAATAGCCAAATTTCATTGTTTTTTTATAATGTAAATGTGGTTTTATACTTCATTTATAACCGTACAAAAAGGCTTTTGATCATTAAAAATATGAATTGAAAAATAGTTTTTAAAAGTTAAATCTTCTCTATTATATTTATAAATTTCCTTCAATAAGTTTTTATTTCCTATCATGTGGGATGATAAACCATTTTTCAATCTTTTCATTTTATGTCAAGAAGTTCATGAGATCCATCTTCAATTGAATATATTTTGTGTATTTATTTTGTTAAATATTAATTTTACCAAATAAAATAATATGGATATGAATAGAGAATGGATGGATTCCAATCATATGAAAAAAGAGTATGAATATGGGGTGAAATATTTCATCATGTTTGCAAAAGATCATGCATATAAACCTTCTCAAATTCTTTGTTCATGTTTAAGCTATTGTTATTCAAGACTAATTAGTCCAGAGGAGTTGGAAGAACACTTCAACTGTCATGGAATTGATCAAAGTTATAAATTTTGGAATAAACATGGGGAAAAAGAGAATGTTAATAGTGACTGGTATAATACTGCATTTTATAGATCATCTGATATGATTATAAGTATGGATAATGAATAAGACCATATAGAGGATGTGATTACAAGTGTGAATGATGATGAGGATTGTATTAAGGAAATGAAAATAATAGTTTAAGATGAACTTCGTGATTGTAAAAGATTGTTTTAGATGTTAAAGAGTTGTGAAAAATGCCATTGTATGTTGGTTGTACTAAATATACAACATTGTCAGTTATAATGAAGATGTATAATTTGAAATCAGGAAATGGATGGAGTGATTCCCATTTTACTGAACTAATTGCTCTATTGAGTGATTTTATCCCAAAATATAATGATCTCCCTATCCAAACATACAATGCTAAATGAATGCTATGTTTGATGGGTATGATCACTGAAAGAATACATACCTACCCAAATGATTGTATACTATTCCAAGTACCACAAATCACTTAAATAATATACATAGCGTGGTGCTTCTAGATACAAGAACAATAAATTGGGTCCTATGAAAGTTGTATGGTACCTTCCAATCATTCCAAGGTTTAGACACCTATATGGAAGTAAGGAGACTACAAGGAAATTTACATGGCACACAGATACAATAAATAAAGATGGGAAACTTCATCACCTGATAGACTCTCCTAAGTGGAATAGAATTGATCATGAGTATCCTGAATTTAGAAACAACCTAAGAAACACTTTTCTTTCATTATCTACAAATAGAGTGAATATTTTTGGTTTTCAAAGAAGCACTCATAGTATGTGTCCTGTTATGTTGGTAAATTATAACTTGCCATTGTGGTTATGCATGAAATGAAAATACATCATTTTATGTATGCTTATATCAAGACCAAAACAACTGGGTAATTATATTGATGTTTATTTGGATCCATTGATCAAATAATTGAAATTATTGTGGGACTCAAGTGTTACATTGTATGATGCTTATAGAAAAAAATATTTCACATAGAGAGCCATGTTTTATGGGATGAAAAATGAATTTTCTTCTTATGGAAATTTATTAGGATATAACATTAAAGGAACTCAAGAGTGTCCCATTTTTGAATAAGGTACATAGTCAATTAGGTTGAAACATTCATCAAAGACTATGTTTCTAGGACATCTTATATTTCTACCCCAATAACATAAGTATTGATCTTGGATGACATCATTCGATGGAAGTTCAAAAGAACACACAACACCATATCCACTAAAAGGTGATCAAATACTCAAGAAGGTAAAATATGTGGAAACTACTTTTGGTAAACCATTTTCAAAAAACCTTATGAAAACCAGTTGGAAAAAGTGATCAGTTTTTTTGAATTACCATACTGGAATTGTTTGTACGTCATACATTTTCATGATGTTATTGATATTGAAAAAAATGTATGTGATAGTGTAATTAACATGTTACTAAATGCACCTAAAAAACAAGAGATGGAATTAAGGATATGTTGTATAAGGGTGAAATGGGAATATGGGAAGAGTTGACACTAGTGAAGGGTAAAAAATGAACTTTTCTTCCTCAAACTACTTACACTTTCTAGCTAGGAGAGATATTGATTTTGAAACTTCTTGAATGACGTAAATATTCTAGAGGGGTATTCATCGAACATCAAGAATCTCATTTCAATGATTGATTTAAAGTTAAAGGGTTTGAAATCACATAACTACCATGTTTTGATGAAATATCTATTCTTGTAGCTATATGTTGCATTTTTCCTAAGAATGTCTACCATACATTAACCAAGCTTTGTTTATTTTTAAAATCTATATGCAACAAAGTTATAGACATAAAAAAATTTCTGACTATGGAAAATGAAATTTCCATCATATTATGTGAATTGGAAATTTTCTTTCCACCAAAATTATTTGATATGATGGTTCACTTAATGGTTCACTTGGTGAGAGATATTCAATTATGTGGTCCTGTACAGTATAGATGGATGTAACCCATTGAATGGTATATGAAGACTTTGAATGGATATGTCAAAAATTGAAGTTGGCCAAAGGGTTGTATGACAGAGAGACATATTGTTGAGGAAGATATTGATTTATATACTAAATACCTATCCAGTGTGTAAATCATTGGTCTACTGAAATCTCATCACACTGGGCAGATTGTGGGCGAAGGAATTTCTTAAAGAGATGTTGTCATAATCAATATTATATATCATGAGAAGTCCCAACTTTACTTTTTTTTATAATAGTTTAGAGGTTTCCCCATATGTCGAAACCCACAAAGAAATTCTTAGGCATTTGAATCCATCAAGGGATACAAGCTAGATACCAAATACACATAATAAAGATCTTATAGGATGGTTTCGAGACCATATTTTTAAGGATTAAGATGAAAATACGAATTAAATTTTATAATGACTTCAATGGATAGCCATAGGACCAAGTGTGTATATATTATATTTAAATGATTATTTAATTAATGGTTATATGTTCTATACAAATGAACATGATGAAGGCAGTACCATGAAAAATAGTGGAGTTACACTTATGGCTAAAGTGATGCATGTTTTTAGTACTAAGGACAAAAATCCAATTTATGCAAGTATTTCATACTTTGGTATTATCCAAAAAATATGAGAGTTAGATTATACAACATTCAAAGTGTTGTTTTAATGAAATTTGCTTAATAATAAGAGTGAAATTAAAATAGATGAATTGGGATTCATGAAAGCGGATTTCAGTAAGGGTACAAAGAATAACTATTTATAATGGAATCATAAGTAGTAAAATTATTTTATATTCCATATCCTACAAACTAAAATTGGTCAATTTTTCTATTATCAACAAAAATCACAGAAGGGTTAGATGAAAATTCAATTGAGGATGACCCTTTCATTGGGACATCACAATCATTTAACAAAAGTCCCAATATATATGGGGTTTTTTATGTCATATGAGACTATAATGAAGGGATTTGGATACTCTATAGAGGGGAAAAATCCCTTCAGTATTTTAAAAAATATAGTTTAATAATCAGTTTATATATTTTTTGTAATATACATTATGTTACCTCATGTTATTATCTTTTTACTGCTGTATTTATGTAATATAAATTAAATTTCAAAAAAATTATACAGATAATTAATTCTTTATGTTATGGTTCTCTCAATCCTGAGTAACAATCGGTCTCTCAACTATCTGCCACTCCCAGTGTAGAGGAACAATGACCTTCTTCACATGATGGTGCTCCCAATACAGAGGAACAACAAGATTCTCAACTTTCTGCTACTCCTAGTGTAGAGGTACAATGAAATTCTATGCATTTCGATGCTACAAATCTATAAGAATAATATATTGATTATATTGAATCCAAATAAATGGAAGATGATGATGCATAAAAAACTAGAGTGCCCTAGTTTGACAGTTTTAACAAAAATCATTAAGGAAAAAAGAAAATGCATAAAATTTAAGGTCATACAGAATGTGTGAGGCCAACATGTTAAGCCCAACAAGGCCATGTTCATCAGTTACATTGGAATCATCACTTGTAAATGCATACCGATTGATGTAGATTCATAGCACCTTGTTTTTCCCATGCTTAATTCACTGATGTGGGAAGAGATTACGGTAACATTATGATATCATTTATTTATTTTAGTAAAAAATAAAATAATGAAACTTTGACTCACTCTTCATAATCCCTTATAGAGTTCATTTATAGTAGATGAATCCCACAAGAAATATGTATTAATTCTTGATGAAAGGATTTACAGAGGCTTTCTCACAATTTTAATGAGATTTTATCTTAAAGATGCTGAAGGGAAAATAAATCCACACCCACCGCTTATGTATGCACACCTAATAAGCTTAGAAGTGTGGGATGTATTTATTGGATGTTGTGCAGATATGTCTTTTCAAGTACATTGTGGCTGACAATTAATTTTTTTAAAATACATGTATTCATCACTTTTATTGAGAATTTTTTATTTATGAAATAGTAACTGAGTGATTAAAATAAGAAAGAAGTAGTAAAACCAACACACCCCTACCATAAATCAAGGATGGGGTACACTTCACTTGAAAAAAATTGGTACGTATTTTAAATCTACCACAATACTTTTATGTGACATGAAACAACAATATAATTATATTCCTATGTTTATATGTAGATTGATGAATCAAAATCCAAAGACACTTCCATCCCATGTCACGCTCTATGGAAGGAGGCACGTGTAAATAAATATGGGATACTAATAGATAAAAACACACAAAAAGTGTGGTAAACATGTGTAAGTATGACATAAAAAATGATTTTATTTAATTTTATATTATATAAAAATGATTACTTATTTTTCTATATTTTCTATCCAAAATATTCACATGAATCATCAACACATATACCAGATGAACACATACTATCAGTGGACTTGAAGCAGCTAGAACAATATGGCCGTGTTAGAGGTGAAGGTTTTGGTGTGACACCCCAAACATATTTTGAGAAAAAACAACAAGAAGAGGATAAATATAAAGAAATGTAAGAGATGAAATCAAGATTAACTACCCTTAAAGAAAAATTTCAATAGAAAACTGAGTTTCTAAAACTGTTATGGGGGGGGGGGTAGAAAAGAGAATAAAAAACTCAAGAATAGCCATTAAGTGAAGATCCCCTCACCCCCACCAACTTTGAGGTGAGGCATTCCCCTCAAAGAGCTATCTTAGTTGAGGTAATTAATATTATAATATTTTTTTCTATGAAATGCGAATCAGACATACATTGATAAATTTTCTATACTAATATTCTACAGGGTGAAAATGAATGTGATTTAAATCTATCAACACCCACCCATCACCTTATAGTGAGGTTTATGGTGTTCAATATCCAAGATGACCATCTACACAATAGACCACCTACAATAGGTCATGTGAGAGTGGCGATTAGTGTAGCTCATGAGCCAAGAGTAGAGCTACCTATTCTAATTGATGAGGAAGATATTCATATAGTTGACCAAGCTAATATAACATTTGTCGCATGATCATCAGATCTTGTAAGGAAACATGTCGACAAGGAGGTATTCATTTCCAATTTATTTTTCAAGCTAAACCTTTAATAATTTATGAAAATGGTTTGATCTGATGAATGATATTACATAAGGACAAAGGGAAGGGGTGAAATGAAAGTTTGACTCAAAACCATATAAAGGATCAAAAAAATGATCAAAAAGATCTTTCAAAAGCACCATTACCATGCCTATTCAATATTATCATTTACTAACATTGAAGGTTTATACAGATACAATGTTACAAAATGGTAGTAATCACATAGTTGATTTTTAAGAACAAATGTATAAATATGTTGTTATAAACTACATTTCTCTTGAGAATTTAAATGAAATCCTCAAATATGAATGGATAGGAGGCTCAGTTGTACATGTATACATGAGGTATGATTTTATGATTTCTTTTTCCAAAAGCTGATATACTATGTTAATTATGACTAAATCCATTTCATATTTTTTTAGTCATATATATAAATACCAATTGAAGGGATTACCCCATGAACATAAATTTGGACCCATTAGTCCTTATGTAACTTCTATATAACAAAAAGAAGTAGATTCAATAAAAATGATTGAAATAGTAACAAAACTGGCCACAATCATTTGAAAGAAAACTTACGGATGATAGAATCTTCTTAATACTAATAATGAAAGGGTAAAAATATAAAATTTAATCATATAAAATATATTTTCATTTCTTTCATTACTTATTATTTTTTGTGTTTTAGGCAACATTGGATACTCATTACAATCAATTTGGATACTCCAAATATTTATTTCCTTCATTCACTGCATGGATACCCAACAAACCGACCACACATGATGAATTTTTTAATTTATAATACAATACATCCAATATTTTAGAACTGAAATTCAAGTTATATAATTTATATAATGTTTTAATGAGAATTATATTATGATAGGTTAGTGTTTAAATATTGTGAAATTTATGGCATGAGGATATACATTAAGCACAAAGAGCCTGAAAAGTTCTACAATTGGAAAATTATCAGGGTATATATAATAATATTTCATTATCCAAACACATATAAAAAAATTAATTATTTTTCTCAATGTTTTTTCTATGTTAGAAACAAACAAATGGAAAATATTGAGGTTATTATGTTTGTAAATTTATGAGAGAGATTATATTTCATCAATAAACTAGCATTCCTAAAAAGGTATTTTCGAAGATAATTACTATTTAATTTAAAATATTTATTAATCCTTTTTGTATTTATAATTTTCCAATACTACTATTACTGATGAAAATAATAATATTCACAAGATGATATAGATTTTATTAGAAATGAATGAGTAGCATACCAGATGACGGAATGTACACAAATAGTATGAAGATGTGACTTATATAGAAGTAATGGATTGTTTCATATTTATGTTTAATTTATTTATTTTTAGTATTACTCACATAAGAATTTTTTTCTTACACATATGGATTCCTTTGTTTGAGTTGGGGTGGTTTTTGTAAGCTACTCATGCTCATGAGAGATTGGACTTCGAGGCTACAATTGAGATAATAAAAATAAGGAAACGAGTCAAGAATGAATAAAACCACCATGAAAAGGTGAATTCATACTACTTATTTAATTTATTTTGTCATAATTTTATCCATTATTTGTAATTTATTTTCGTTATCATTTTTATATAATACTTATTTAGATTTTTTCATAGATATTTTGGGAAGTCATATTTTTCTTTCAACTACCTACAACAAGCCACAAAAGAGAAAGAAAATGGAACGAACATCAACTCAATATACAGTGTTGACAGTTAGATAAAGAAAGAAAATGGAAAGCGTGGAAACATTGGTAGTTCATATTGTTTTGATAATTGAATAAAATGATCTAGAAGTTATTTGGGACGTATAAGAATCAGGGGAACCTCAATCTAACACATGGTGTGACTGGTATGACTCTAGGTGCATCTTTTTATTTAAATTTGACATTTATTTTAGTAAAAAATACAAATAAAATACTCAAAACCAAATAAACGCATTCATATTATTTTGATACTTTATGAAAACAATATATAAGTCATTTATTATGTGTAGGAATTATCCACACCTCAATACGATGCACAATGTGACCAATATGACTCCACATGCATCTTTTTATTTGAAATTGACATTAATTTTAGTAAAAAAGACAATTCACATACTCAATATTAATAAAAAAATTCATATTATTTTGATATTTTAAGAAAAAAATCCATAAATAATTTTTGATGTGTAGGAATCACCCTTACCTCAATATGATACATGATGTTCCTGATATGACTCAAAGTGTCCATTACTATTTTAAAATTGAAATTTTAGTTCAAAAAGTTTCACTCACTGAAAATCAATAAAATTCACTCAGATTGGATTGATAATTTAGGAAAATGATTTATAAGTAATATTTGATGTGTAGGAATCGTTCTCTCATCAAACTGATACATGATGTGACCGATATGACTCAAAGTGTGTGTTTCCAGTTTAAAATGACATTTTAGTAAAAAATAAAAGTTTTATACTAAAAACAAAACAAATACATTAGGATTGTTTTTATACATTATAAAAATTATTCATACGTCATTTGAGATATTTAATAATCAGACGCATCTTAATCCAACACACAGTGTGACCGGTATGACTCCAAGTTGGTCTTTTTATTTAAAATTGACATTAATTTTAGTAAAAAAGAAAACTGACATACTCAAAACCAAGAAAAAAATTAATATTTTTCTAATAATTTATAAAAAATATACATAAGTCATTTTTTATGTGTAGGAATCATCCTCAACTCAATATAATAAACGATGTGCCCAGTATGACTCAAAGTTCCCGTTATTAGTTTAAAATCAACATTTTAGTTCAAAAAGTTCTAATCACTGAAAACTAAGAAAAAACACTTGTATTGTCTTGATAATTTAGTAAAATGATTCATAAGTCATTTATGACATGTAAGAATCAATCTCACATCAAACTGACACACGATGTGACTGGTATCACTCATAGTACGTGCTTCCAGTTTAAAATGACATTTTAGTAAAAAAGATGAGAAACATACTCAACATCAAGAAAATGCATTCAAATTGTTCGTATACTTCAGTAAAATGACCCATAAGTCATTTGGGATGTGTAGGAATAATTTGAACCTCACTCTGATCCATGGTGTGACTGATATGACTCAAAGTGTATCTTTTTATTTAAAATTGACTTTAATTTTAGAAAAAAAGACAACTGAAATACTCAAAACTAAGAAAACACATTCATATTATTTTTATACTTTAGGAAAATGATCCATAAGTCATTTATAACATGTAGGAATCATCTAAACCTCAATCTAATACATGATGTGATCGTTATGACTCAAATTGTCCATTATCAGTTTAAAATTTTCATTTTTATTCAAATAGTTTCACTCACTAAAAACCAATAAAAAATTCCCAGACTGTCTTTATAATTTATTAAAATGATTCATACATCATTTTTTGATGTGTATGAAGTAATATCACATAAATTTGACACATGATGTGATCGGTGTGACTCAAAGTGCACGTTTCCAGTTTCAAATGACATTAAAAAAACAAAAGTGACATACTAAAAAATGATCAAACACATTTGGATTATTTTAATACTTTAGAAAAATGTTACATATGTCATTTTTTATGTTTAAGAATTAGTTTCACCTAAATTCGACACATGATGTGACCAGTATAATTCCAAGTGTGTCTATTTATTTAAAGTTGACATTAATTTTAGTAAAAAGAATAAGTGACATACTAAAAACTGATAAAACACATTCAATTTTTTTTAAAAATTTAGGTAAAAGATTAATAATTAATTTATAATGTGTAAGAATCAACCCCACCTCAATTTGATGCATGGTGTGACCGGTATAACTCTAAGTGTGTCTTTTTATTTAAAATTGGTATTAATTTTAGTAAAAAGAACAAGTAAAATACTGAAATATAAGCAAACACATTCATATTATTTTGATACTTTTAGAAAATGATCTATAAGTAATTTTTTAGGGGTATAAATCACCCAAACCATAATATGGTGCACAATGTGACTGGTATGACTCCAAGTGTGTCTTTTTTAATTGACATTAATTTTAGGAAAAAGAACAAGTGACATATTGAAAACCAAGAAAATTTATTCATATTATTTTGATACATTAGGAAAACAACCCATGAGTCATTTTTGGTGTGTAGGAATCAACCTCACCTCAATTAGACACATGGTGTGATCTGTATAACTCTAGGTGTGCCTTTTTTATTTAAAATTGACATTAATTTTAGGAAAAAGAACAAGTGACATACTGAAAACTGAGAAAACACATTCAAATTGTTTTTATACTTTAGGAAAATGATCCATGACTCATTTTTGACATTTAGGAATCAACCTAACCTTACTATGACACACAATGTGATTGATATTACTCAAAGTGTTTCTTTTTATTTCAAATTGACATTAATTTTAGCAAAAATAATAAGTGACATACTAAAAACCAATAAAAAGAATTTGTATTGTTTTTATACTTTAAAACAATGATCCATGAGTCATTTTTGATGTGTAGGAATCACCCACACCTTAATCTAATGCATGGTATGACCGGTGTGACTAAAAGTGTCCGTTATTAGTTTAAAATTGACATTTTAGTTCAAAACATGTGTAACTCATTGAAAACCAAGAAAATGAACTCCGATTGTCTTGATAAGTCAGGATAGTGATTTATAAGTAATTTGTGATGTGTAGGAAGAAGTCTCGTGTCAAAATGACACACGATGTGATTGATATAAATCAAATTGTATTTTTCTAGTTTGAAATGACATTTTAGTGAAAAACAAAAGTGACATACTGAAAACTGAGAAAATTCATTTAGATTGTTTTGATACTTTAAAAATGATCCATAAGTAATTTATGACAGGTAAGAATCATCCATACCTCAATATCATGCATGATGTGACCAGTATAACTCAAAGTGTGTATTTATTTAAAATTTACATTAATTTTATTAAAAAGAACAATTGAAATACTCAAAAACTGAGAAAAATAATTAGGATTATTTTGATACTTTAGGACAATGATCAATAAATCATTTGTGATGTGTTGGAATCAACCTCACCTCATTACAATGTACATTGTGACTAGTATAACTCCAAGAGTTTTTTATTTAAATTTGACATTTTATTAATGTATTCTTTCATATTAATGTTTAATTTATTTTTTTATAATATTACGAACATAATATTTGTTTTCATATATAGGTGAATTATTTTTCTAGAGTTAAGGTGATTTTTTAGGCAACTAATACCATGGGTGGAATTTTTTGATAGGGGATCACAGGTGCCAATACGATGAAACATTAATGTTTTTAAATGTTTTTGGATAGTAATTGTAAATGTAACTATACAAAATATTGTTTGAAATGTATATAGTAGTGTTTTTTCATATTCATGATGTAAAATTTATTCTATTTAAATTATATATTTTGTGTATAGGTTATAGGTTGCTGTAGTGTACTATTATACAAATAGTATATTACAGTAGGAGGGGTCTTTATTAATGCTATTTGTAGCACTGATAAAGGGGACCTCCCTTTAACAACACTGAGGATAACAATGCTTTTTAGCACCGTTAAAAGCCTTTTTATATGCTGTTAAGAGGCATATATATTGTAGTTCCTTGAATAATGTCTATTTATTTATTAAATAAATATCACTACATTATTCTTTAATAAATAAATAAATATTATATTCACTAAATAAAAAATAAATATTTATTAAATATTCTTCTCACATAATATTATTCTGAATAACTAGTGATAGAATATATGAAATCAAGAAAACATGAATAATTATTAAAATATGTGTGGGAATAATATTTATTCAACATTTTAAATAATAAATAATAATATATATTATTTAACTAAGATTATGGATACACTTAGTGTGTGAACCTCTAGGACTCTTTCTTAGTGGCATTAGTTGAAGTAGCCTAAAGCCTAAGGTTAGTGTCTAACAACATTTCAAGGTACCCCTAGAGAAGGAAGTTAATTCCATAATGACATAGTGCCTCATAAAGATTCTCACTATATAATATTATCCCTTTATCACGATATTTTTAATCAATAAGGTTTCACGCTGGTGACATCAATGTATGTGTGTGATGTATCTTTTTTTTGAATTTCCAGAAATTGAACTTTATTTTTAAACACCATGGAAATGGATTTATTTAGGATATATCATTTCCATCAAAGGGCCTGAGATATCAACTTTTGTTAAATAACATAAGGGAAAAATCCTTTCTTTCATTATTCATTAATACAATATAACTTTTGACGCACCCAAATATCCAACCTCATTGTGAAAATATGTCATCATGGTTTTTATCAATATGTAAAAGTACACAAATGATGTCATATGTAATGTCCCAAAATTCTATGTATTTTTTTTTAAATTTTATCAGATTATTTCGAGACGAGGCTCTGAGACAGAACGTGATTCTGAGGCCTGGAGTGGCTGGAATGTATTTTTGAACTATTTTAAAGTTCATTAAATAATCGTGCGAGTGGGTTTTTATAAATTTTAAACCAGTGCTTGGATAAAAAATATGAGGGCACCGCTGAACTCAGAGAATCTAAATTCTCTTAGGAAGGACCTAACATCGATTGACATGGTTCGATCGAAAAAGATAGTTTTCAAGACTTTGAGAAGAAAAATAAAATAACTTAAAAAGTTATTTTATTATTTTCTCTTCATCGTTACACAACGACTTATCAGCACTGTGGTATAGTGATGTGGAAACAATGAATCCATTAATGAACCTCATTAATGAATCAGCGTGGCAATGCTTCACTACGCATCAGTTCTTCCTTCTTTAATTAAATAGGGATTTAGGGTTGACGAACAATCATGGAATTCCTCTGATGAACAAAGAATGAAACCACTCCAATGATGAATGCCAACGAATCATAAAGTGGTGACAAAACCCTTGGAGAGAAGATTTGATACCAAGGATCGATGGATGACGACAGATGGTCATCCTCGACCAATCTCTGTTTTCCCAGGTAGGAGTTTGTTTAATTCTAAGTAAATACTTTCATTTCCCCATTCTTTGTTTTGCGTGTTGAATGTGGGCCAACCCACGAACAAGTTGACCCGCAGATCCATCTCATACGTGGGATGAGATTTTGGCATGAAGGGATTAAAGAAAGGGGATATAACTTGTGATTGTTCAATATCTCCCCTTTTTATAACGCGAAAAAGGAAGGACAAATGAATAAGGAAAAAATTCATCCCTTTGGGTTTTTCTTGTGATATCCTCTCCCCCATGCATTCTTTTCCAATGGACCCCCTGGTCACATCATACTATTTCCAGAAGGGTTTTGAATGTGTTTAGACCCCCCAGATCTGTTGGAGTTGGTGGCCTAGAACCAACTACTTTGTACTTTATTCATTAATAAAAGCCCTATCACATCTTGATTGTTCTTCTACGTGACAATGCATGTGGTAATGTCCTAAGTATAGTTGTTACATTAAAAGGTCATAGCGGATCACTGTAATGATGAGAACCCGGAATTGCCATAACACTATTCTTGAATATATGTTCTATGGACGGATGATGTTATTTGAGGGACACAAATAATACATGCCATTAGGGGTGAGGACTCATAAAACTTTGAGGCACCTTCTCATGGTGTGCGCCCTTGGTAATATCCAGGAGGATATTATGAGAACGAGACCCGCCAGTAGGAAATCCACATTTTATAGTGTCATTGGATGTTCCTATCTGTGGATGCGTGTATTGGTCCCTAGACTTTAAGATTATTATTAATGGGTATTACAACTTGTGCACTTAGATGTATTGACGAAAACTATGACGACATACTGTTCATAGTGAGGTATGATACGTTGGGTGTGTCACGAGTAATAATGCATTAATAGATAATGCGAGAAAAGATTTTTCCCTTCTGTTCCATAACAGAATTAGATATCTTAGGCCCTTTTATGGAATTGATATATCCTAAATAAATCCCTTGCCATGGTAAGGTATGGTCAAGTTCAATTCTAGAAAGTCAAAGAAAGAATAATCGAGCACATGGGTTGATGACACTAGCATGCAACCCGCTTGATTCGAGATATCATGACAAAGGGATTATATGACACGGTAAGTGTTTGTAGGAGGTGACACATCATTGTGGCATTAACTTCTTTCTCTATGGGTGCCTTGGTGTGTTTCTATACACTAACCTTGGACTTTAGGTAGGCTCCACCTAATTCCACTGATAAAGAGGCCTAGAGGGTCACACACTAAGTGTGTCCATGTATCTCAGTTAAATATTAATTTAACAAGTTAAATAAAGATTATTCCCGACTATGGTTTAATAATTATTTAAGGATGCCTGATCGCATTTATTTCGAAACTAGTTATTCGAGAGAATATATTGTGGGAGAAATAATGTATATTTATTAGCGAGTAATGTAGTTACATTTATTTAAGAAATAAATAGCCATTACTCAAGGTTTAATAAATGTGGTGGAGGAAATAATGGAAATAAAAACAAGTACACGCTGTGTATTAATGATTACACGTCGTGCAGTTTTTAGTCAGGATTTTGAGGAAATAATATTGTTTTATTAAATGATATTTATTATAATCATCATGAGTTCATGTCAAAGAATTAATGATTCGACATGGGGGTTTTCAATAAGAGTTAATGAAATAAATAAAATGTGTAACACGTTTATTTATTGTCACAACTCTATAACCTCAAACCCAATTATAAATATCCTCACAACCCCAAAAATTTTTCCCAATCGTTGTGCACAACAATTTTGAAGAGTTCTCTCAAGGCCGAAAGAACTCCTTCCTCCAAGAATTCTCTCAAGACCAAGAGAGATCCACCACCACCAGATTAAGGCGATCGAAGGCAGACATCACAAGTGAAATTTCTTCCGCACTATCACTCAGATATCCCTTCGGTGACATCCAGAGATATGTGGAGCACATGTGGATCACCACTAGAGGAATCCCACACTTGGATTCTACAACGCAATGATATATCACATCGGATCATGACCAGAGACATCAATGAATAATGAATTCCATCAAGGTAATTCTTGTCAATTAATTAAATTAATTATAACCAACATATGATGATACTATCTCTATTTTTTAAGAATCCCTTTTTATTTTTCGTTCTTCATTCTATCCTAAAGATCCAGTGTTTTACATCATGACGAATATCGGATTGATCATTGTTAATGCTAAAATTAAAGTTGGGCGACCTACCAATGCACATCCGCTGTGCCCGGAACCTACAAGATCGACGACGAGATGACTTGGGATATGCAGTTGTGATGGTGATGCCCCAAGAAGCCCGAAAGCATAGATAGATCGGGAAATGGACCACCGGATCAAATCCGATGGCCTGTGGTGGTGGCCCGCATGCGGGAGGCAGCATGCCGAGGTGACAAAGGGTGTAGCTAGTAGGGTCCATGGTGGTGTAGGGGGGCAACGACGGTCGGTCACTATGTCGGTTCGAGTGGCCTGTAGTGTACGCTGGCACACGGTTCACAATAGACCATGGGTAGAGGGGAGGCGACCAGCCTCAGCTGGCCGTGTGGCTACACGAACCGAACACCAGCGTGGTGTCCGGGCTGGACCCAAGTCAGCTCGTTGATTCTAGTTGGGATGATAGAGTGAACTGGGCTACTGATCGTCCCAGGATGGAGGAGAATCGACCCTCCATGCAGGATGAGTTGGATAGAAAACAATGCCAATGTGCGGTTTGGCTAGAAAGAAACCGGGCCGACTAAGTCAGACCAGGCCAGAGAATGCGGACCGGGTCACTGGACAACCCGATGGACTGGACCCATGGCCGAACCGGGCTGGGTCCATCAGGGCCTAGGTTGGACTGGGTTGGATTAGACCCAAATGGGTCAGTTCGAGTTGGTCAAATAGGGTTGGGTTATGCAAGACCCCCAGGGTCAGGTTGGTTTGGGATGGTCCAACCAAGTCAGACCAGGCCTGAATGCAACCGACCCCTGTTTATGAAAATGTCAATATCTTTTAGAACAGATGTACGATTGACTCGTTTTCTGTGTCATTAGGACCCTTGCGATGAGACAATCATTTGGGTATAATATAAGTGAGTTTTCATGGCAGTTAAGATACGAATGATGGATTGAGGATTAGATTCTCCCAGAATCAAGTACACTGGAGAGTGGTAATCCTACTACTAGCTGTGACACGAAGGATATGATGAGTATGATCTCAATGTCATAGTAGAAGAGTAGACCTTAGTGGTTTAGTAGCCAAGTGGATCTCAGTGGTCTAGTAGCCGAGTAGACCTTAGTGGTCCAGTAGCACAACAGACCTCAGTGGTCCAGTAGCCAAGCAGACCTCAGTGGTCTAGTATCCAAGCATGCCTTAGTGGTCCAGTAGCTCAGTGGAACTTAGGGGTACAGTAGCTGAGTGAACCTTAGTGGTTCAGTATCCAAGAAAAATTCAGTGGTCTAGTAGTTGAGTAGACCTTAGTGGTTCAGTATCGAAGCGGACCTCAGTGGTCTAGTAACCGAGAAAACCTCAGTGACTCATCAAGGATGGGTCCCTTAGAAGTACAATATGATTCATATTTATAACCTATAATCTTAATTTTTATACTTTGAGTTATACCTAGAGTGAGATTCCTTTTATTTGTGGTTTTTCTTTGTGGTCTTTATTTTTGGTCTTTCTTTGTGGTCTTTCCATTGTGGTTTGGGGTCCCTACTGAGTATTGTGTTACTCACCCCTGCACGAGCTTCGCCCACACATGCCGTGTCTCGTACAGGTGATCGATGCTTCGATAGAGACCTTTGTGGTCTGGGACTAGGTGGTGCTCAGTGAAACGGGACAGACATGCGTACTTCTACAACTACATACAATTACCCTTCAACTACACTTTAGTTAGGGTCTTTAGTGGATGGACCATGTCAATTATACTTTCCTTTTTGGTTTTGGGATTTTATTATGGCCCCTTCATACTTTTAGTTTTTACTCTACTCTTAGTAGTTATCTCAGTGATAGTTGTGGTTTACTTTGTGTTACTTTCCATATTTTGATCTTTGTGTGTGTGTATAGTTTTAAAGGCAATGCCTTCCATTTTTTTGGGACATGCCTACTCAGTGCTAGTCGACATCCCCTGGCCTATGGAAGGTGGGATTGGGATAGTCACAACATGGGCCCTAGGGGACAGGTCATGAAAAAGTGGTATCAATGGGAAATCAGTTCTACCAGAAGAACTAAGAGTTTGAAAAATGTTTATAGGGAAACAATGTTAAGTGTTTTAAGTTCATATTTTTGGCTAGGGAGTTCAGTGTTGGTGTGGAGGCTGACGTATCCATACACCAGGACCCTGAATTCTACTTTCCAACTTGATACATGAAAAAACTAGTTGCATGTGTCTTTGAACATTTTATCATGATATTTCTGAGTCAGTGTCAGCTCATGAGGTATGATATATTAATCTTGATTCATCTTGATATCTTTCAGGATGACTCCATGCTAACATCCAGCCAAAATTCCAGTGCGTGACCCTGAGGATAGTCCACAGAGTGATGAGGCTTTAGTATAGGGACTATTTCCCAAGATGGTACCTCAGGCGGTGTCTTAGTGATACCACCTCCCGTTGGTCATCAGTTACTTCTGGCGATACCAGTAGAGGACGTACTTAGTATCAATGCCTTACATGAGTTCTAGAGATAGAGAACTCCTAGGTTTAGGGGAGAGACAGATCCTCAGGTCACTTAGGATTGGATGGAGGCGGTGACATGAGTATTCCGCTTAGTGAGGACACACTTGAACAGATGGTAGTTCTAGTCATGATCCTTTTATAGGGATCGATAGGGATATGATGGAGTTTGATGATCTAGTCACATGAGGAGGCGACCCTAACATGGTATGACTTAGAGTGACTTTTTAGGGAGGAGTTCTTCCCTGTGACTTTGTGCTCAGTGCACATACAGGAGCTACTTCACCTACAATAGGGTATCCTGACAGTGGTTGAGTACTCTATGAGGTTCACAGACCTCTCCCATTACTCTACGGATATGGTACAAGACCCTTTCTTCAAGGCCCAAACCTTTGAGAAGGGACTTTTATGAGATATCAGGGCATCAATGATTTCCCTCAGCATCCCTATGCAGGCTGGGGTGCTGGAGCTAGATCTAATATTGGAGAGCTTCCTCATAGAGCACACACCGTCAGTGTGATCTTCCACCAGGAGACAGGTGGCTGAGTCATCCATAGAGGGTAGCCGATAGATGATGCAGAGGCCCAAATGGGCCAGAACATTTAGAGGATGACACCAGGACTTAGGGTCGGCGATATGAGGCTCCCGAGGTAGACAGAGTCATCAGAGAAGCAGAGTATGCTACATGTTCGGTGGGTAGGGGCACATGGCTGGGGATTGCCCGACTCACCACATAGAGGACCGACAGATGGTCGAGGGACTTCCGAGGCAGCGACAGAGATAGGAACAGGGTGTTCCACCAGGTGGAAAACATGGAAGAAGAGTGGGATGAGCAATAGGAGGTGGGAGTAGGTATGAGGTACTATTATCACCACCCCCAGGTGGTCCACCATAGGCTCCAGGAGCAGCTGGACAAGAGTAGGCTCAACTTCAAGCAATAAAGTCCTATGGTCCTGACATCCCAGAGATGATATGAGGTATGATTTTTGTCTTATACACTTTAGATATAGTTCTTATAGACATAGGTTCCAGTCACTCTTTCCTTATTGCAGACCTTGTTCAGAGCTTGAAGATTCTGACCGAGCTGTTGGCTCGATTCTTACGATTACAGACTCCTACAGGAGGGGATTTGATGGTCACATACTGGTGCAAATAGTGTGAGATTACTCTTGGAGGTGAGATATTCAGATAGGATCTCCTAATAGTGGCATTGAGGCCTTACAAATTCATTCTGGGTATGTACTAATTATCAGTAGTTCATGATCAGATCGAATATTTTAGATGCAGAGTGCGGTGTGTCTGCAGAGATGGGAACCAGTTTTTCTTTTTTTGATGAGAAGGAAAATAGAGTAGCATGATATGGACTCACACATAGGCAGGTGAAACTGATCACTCATCAGTTGGATAGCATGACCCTCGGTGCAGTGGATGAGACGAATCCATAGTTTCATACAGTGGTGAACGAGTATGAGGATGTCTTTCTAAAGGATGTTCCAAGACTACCTCGTCACAGAGAGGTAGACTTCTACATTGATCTCTACCCTGAGATGACACCGATATCTACACCCTCATATCAAATGGTTCCTAAATAGCTCAGAGATCTGAGGGTATAGTTGGAGGACTTGTAGAGGAAGGGGTTCATAAGGCCCAATGTTTCACCATGGGCAACCCCAGTATTGTTTTCCAAGAAGTCATACAGAATCTTGAGGTTATGCATGAACTTCTGAAACCTGAACCAGGTGACTGTGAAGAACAAGTATCCTCTATTGATGATTTATGACTTCTTTGATCAACTGAAGGGAGTGAGATGGTTCTCAAAGATAGAAATCAGATCTAGCTATCACCGGATTTGAGTACGAGATGAGGAAATCTCGAAGATGGATTTCAGATGTCTCTACGACCACTATGAGTACTTTGTGATGTTGTTTGGCATGATGAACGCCACAGTAGTGTTCATGGGACTTATGAACTGGATCTTCTATCCATACTTAGACTGGTTTTTAGTCGTATTCATTGATAAAATATTATTGTATTTAGTGTTTGAGGAAAAGCACGTGATACACATGAGTATGGTTCTGGACACACTCTAAGATCACCATCTTTACAGAAATCTCTCGAAGTGTGAGTTATGGATATGAAAGGTCCACTTCTTAGGACATGTAATCTTAGAGGCAAGAGTTGCGGTGGATCCAATGAATATCGAGTCAATGCTTTCTTGGGAACCACCCAAGACCATTAATGAGGTGCAGAGTTTCCTTGGGTTGGCTGGGTACTATTGGAGGTTTATACCTGACTTCTCCAGAGTGGTAGCACCCATGAAGACATTTATGAATAAGGGAAAACACTTTGTGTGGACATAAAGATACCAGCATATATTTTAGTAACTAAGGTAGATATTGATGAGTGCTATTATCTTGAGGCTACCAAAGGAGGGAACTGACTATGTGGTGTTCTATAATGCATCGGAAACTGGGATTGGTTGTGTCTTGATGTAGGGGAAATCAGTGATTTCTTATGGATCACGATAATTGAGACTGCATGAGTAGAACTATGAAACTCATGAAATTGAGTTGGCAATATTAGTCTTCACACTGAAGATGTAGCGACACTAACTTATGGGCGACTAATTCATCGTCTAATCTAACCACAAGAGTCTAAAGTATATCTTATCTCAAAAGGATTTTAATATGAGACAATGACATTGTCTAGAGTTCCTCTTGGATTATAACTTCAAGATAGTCTATACCCTTGGGAAGGGAAATGTGGTGGCAGATGCTCTCAGTAGAAGATTGATTTCACAGCTACTAAACAAGGCATCAGAGTAGTAGACCTCACTTCAGATATCCTCTGTGGATTGAGAGGAGACAAATTTTCTTCAGTCGATGGTATTTTCCCCTCCACTCTTACAATGAGTCAGGGAGGCACAACTTAGAGATTCTAGCTGCTAGACTACATGTGCCCAAATGTTCACAGGGCGTGCCCCTAATGGTTATTTGAAAGGTGGGGAGAACATCATCCTTTTCACAGGAAGCACCGTAGTACCAGTGGAATTGTAGGAGTAGGTGTTTAGGGAGTTCCATACACACCCTTTGGCAGTACATACAGGTGTGGAAAAGATGTACCAGGACCTATGATGTCAGTACTGGTGGCTAGGGATAAAGAATGTAGTGGTAAAGTTTGTCTCAACATGCCTCACTTGTCAGCAAGTGAAGGATGGGCAATGGGTTCCAGTAGGTTTGACACAACCCATTGAGGTATTGCAGTGGAAGTGGGATGGGATATCGATAGACTTTGTGATAGGATTACTACATAGGTCTAGGGGGTATGATACCATTTTGGAGATCGTATACCAACTCACCAAGTCGGTCCACTTCCTACCCATTCGAGAGTAGGGTTCAGTAGAGAGATTGGGATGCCTATATGTGTAAAAGATAGTTTTACTCCATGGAGTCCCATATACGATAGTCTCATATCACGATGCACAATTTACATATAGGTTGCGGAAAGGATCATATGAGGAGTTTGGGACTCAGATGCACCTTAGCACAGCCTTTCACCCACAGATGAATGGTCAGACAGAGCGAACCATATAGACCTTGGAGGACATGCGTTATTCTTACATTCTTGATTTTAGTCATAGTTGGGAGGACCAACTACCACTGGTGGAGTTTTCATACAAAAACATCTTCCAATCCACCATCAGTATGGTACCGTTCAATGCATTTTACGGATGACCATGCAGCTCACCATTATGTTGGACAGACCTAGGGGAGACAACACTCACTGGTCCAGAGATGGTACGGGCTACCACTAACAAGGTGCAGGTCATCCGAGAGAGGATGAGGACTACACAGAGCCAATATAAGTCTTATGATGATAGGCAACAAAGACCCTTGGAGTTTTTGGAGGGGGACCACGTATTCCTATGGGTATCTCCTCAATGAGGGATATGAAGATTTTGTGGGGGAAGAAAGTTGTCTCTGAGATTCATCATCCCTTTCCAGATTCTGAGCAAATTTGGTGAGGTGGCATAACACTTGGATCTACTGCTGTAGTTAGAGAGGGTTCATGAAATATTCCACATATCTCAATTGAGGAGATATGTGCATGACCATTCTCACATCATCGACCACGGTGAGCTAGAGATTGATGACGGGGTGACTTTCACAGAGTACCCAATAGAGATAGAGGATCGATAGGAGAGGATCCTTTATGGATGATTGATTCCTCTGGTGGATGTTTTTTGGTAGAATGGGAATATCTAGGAGAGAATGTGGGAGTGAGAGGCTCAAATTTGTGCTCAGTACCCCCATTTATTTGATTAGACCTTATTTTGGCTTACGAGGATGTAAATCTATAAAGGTGGGGGTAATGTAATGTCATGGAATTCCATGTATTTTTTTAAAAATTATATTGGATTATTTCAAGACCAGGCTCTAAGATGACACATGATTCCAAGGCCTGGAGTTGTTGGAATGTATTTTTAAACTATTTTTAAAGTTCATTAAATAATTGTGCAAGTGGGGTTTTTCTTACTTTTAAAATAGTGTCCGGATCAAAAATATGAGGGCACTGTTGAACTCAGAGCATCAGGATTCACCTAGGAAAGGCCTAACATCAACCAGCATGGGTTGACCAAAAAAGATAGTTTTTGGGACTTTGAGAAGAAAAATAAAAATAACTTAAAAAAGTTATTTTATTATTTTATCTTTATTGTTACACATAAAATCATCAAAACTATTATACAGTGAGGAGGAAATGATGAATCCATTAATGAAACTCATTAATGAATCAGTGTGGTGATGTTTCAATGCACAACGCGTCTTCATTATTTAATTAATTAGGTATTCAGGGTTGACGAACAACCCTGTAATTCCTCTGACGAACGACGAAGGAAACCACTCCAATGATGAACACCAGTGAATAAGAAAGCAACAAAGACACCCTTTTAAGGTGGATTTGGGACCATAGATCGATAGACGATGACATAATATCATCCTTGACCAATCTCCTTTTTCACAGGTAGGGGTTTGTTTAATTCTAAGTGAATCCTTTCCTTTCCCTGTTCTTTGTTTTGTGTGACGAATGTGGGCCAACCCACAAACATGTTGACCCATGGATCAGTCTCATATGAGGGATGTGATTTTGGAATGTGAGGATTAAAAAATGGGGACATAATTTTTGATCATTTGATATCTCCCATTTTTCTAATGTGAAGAATGAAGACCAAACGAACAAGGCCAACATTCGTCACTTTGGTTGTTTCTTTTGATATCCTCTCCCCCATTAATTCTTCACCGATGGACCCCCGTGGTCATGTAATATTATTTCCACAAGGTTACGAACATGTCAAGACCCCCAGATCGATGGCGATATGACTTAGGATATGTGGAAGTGACGGTGATGCCCCAAGAAGCTCGAAAGCACAAACGGATCGGGAAACAGACCACCAGAGAAAGTTCGGTGGTCCTCGGTGGTGGCTTGTGGATGGGAGGCGGCGCACCCCAGTGGCGTGCTGAGGCAGTGGAGGTTATAGCCAGTAGGGGCCGCAGCGGTGCATGGTGGCGATGCCAGTCGGGCACCGTGTTGGTTCGAGTGGCCCGCAGGGTGGGCCACGACATGCAGTGAAACTCGGTCCATGCTAGACTGCATGCGTAGGGGAGGTAGGTGACCTCAGCTGGCCATGTGGCTATGTGAATTGGATGCTAGCGAGGTGTCTGGGATAGACCCAATCCGGCTCGCCAATACGGGTCCGACCGATGGAGTGAACTGGGCAGCTGGTTAGCTCGGGCTAGAGGAGAACTGGCCCACCATGTAGTCCGGTCCAGGTAGGAAATCAAGACGCTGTGCGGACCGGCTATAAAGAAACTAGTACGACTAATTTAGATCAGGTTGGAGAATGAAGACCGGGTCGCTAGGCGACCTAGAAGGATAGACCCATGGCTGAACCGAGATGGGTCTATTAAGGCCCAATGGGATTGGCCACTGGACCAGAAGTCGCTCCAGACCCAACCGGGTCAGGTCAGGTTGGCCGAACTAGGTCAGGTCATCTAGGACCCCCTGACCGGTTTGGTTTGGGACGTTCCAACCAAGTCGGCCCGAGCCCAGATGCAACCAACCCCTATTTACTAAAACATCAATATCTTTTAGACTAGGAGTCCAATTGATGTGCCGTCTATGATGTTGGGACCCTTGCAATGAGATGGTCCTTTGTGTATACTCTAAGTGAGTTTTCATGGTATTTGAGATACAATTTATGTCTTGAGGAGCAGATTCTCTTGGAATCAGGCACACTGGATAGCGGGAATCCTACGGCTGGGCGTGACATGAAGTATATGACGAGCGGGTCCTCGGTGACCCAATAGAATAGTGGACCTTAGGGGTCTAGTAGCCGAACAAACCTCAGTGGTCTAGTATTTGAGTGGACCTCAGTGGTCCAGTAGCTCAGTGGACCTTAGTGGTCTAGTAGCTGAGGAGACCTCAGTGGTATAGTAGCCGAGCGGATCTCAACGATCCAATAGCTCAGTGGACCTTAGTGGTCTAGTAGCTGAGTGAACCTCAGTGGTTCAGTAGATGAGAAGACCTCAGTGGTCCAGTAACTGAGCAGACCTCCATGGTCCAGTAGCCGAGCGAACCTCAATGACTCATCAGGGATGAGTCCCTCAACAGTACAAGATGATTCAACTTTACAACTGATAATCTTACTTTTTATAGTTTTAGTTATACCTGGTGTGAGCTGTCTTTTCTTTATGATTTTGATTCGTGGTTTTCTTTGTTGATGGATTTTTGTTCTTTCCTTTGTGGGTTGGGGTTATTACTGAGTATTATGTTACTCACCCCTACAAGGGCTTCACCCGCATGTGTCATATCTCGTGCAGGTGATCGACGCTTCAACAGAGACCTTGCTGGTATGATATCAGGTGTTGCTCAGTGAGATGGGATAGACAAATGTACTTCTACAGCTACAGACAACTACCCTTCACCTACCCTTCAGGTAGGGTCTCGAGCGGATGTACCATGGCAGTTGTACTTTTCTTTGTGGTTTTGGGATTTTATTCTGGCCCCTTTGTACTTTCAGTTTGTACTGTACTCTCAGTATTTATCTTAGTGAATGTTTTGGTTTACTTTGTTTACTTTTTGTAGTTTGAGATTTGAGCGTGTGTACAGGTTTAAAGAAAATGCCTTCCCTTTTTTTGGGATATTCTTACTCGGTGCTAGTCGCCATCCCCTGGCCTATGGAAGGAGGGTTTGGGGTAGTCATGGCATGAGCCCTAGGGGATGGGTCATGACATCATATGGCTATATAACATATATTTAAGAATACTATCATGAAACTTCACGGTTCTCATCATAGCAAGAAACTACTACACCCTTTTAGTGCGAAAGGTACTCTTAGGACATTATCAAATACTATGTTACATAGAAGAATAATCATGATGTGATAAAGAGTTTATTGATATTCAAAACTATGAATACATATTATCATAAAGTACATATAATTAGGTTCTAGGGTACCAACTACAATAGACTTCTACATGCACTAGATCCAATTGCTAACAACCTTCAGTCTGCTAGATCTCACATGATAATCATGCTTCTACTGAGATATGACTTTTATCAAGGGTTCAACCATGTTTTCTTCAATGGGAACTCTAATTACTACAAATTCACCCCTCTAATAAAAATCCCTCATGATGTGATACTTTCAGAGTATGTGCTTTGTTTGTTGGTGTGAGATTGAATCTTTTGTAAGATCCACCACTATAGTATTATCACAATACAATGTGATAGGTTATTTACTTCTAGGTACCACATAAAGATCCTAGAAAAAGTTCCACATCCAAAAAAATTCCTTGGATACATCAAAATTCACTATATACTCAGAATCCACTATAGAATCAGCAACAACTAGATACTTTCAAGTCTTCCAGCTCACATATCCTCTATTAATATAGAATACATATCCTGAATGTGAATTCAAATCATTCTGAATTGTTTGAAAACTAACATCAGTATAACCCTTGATGACTAGCTCCTCATCTCGTCCATACACTAGGAACATATCCTTAGTTATTCTTAGATAATTTAGGATAGTCTTAATAACAATCTAATGTGGTTATCCTAGATATTCTTGATATTTACCTACTATGCTTAATGAATATGAAACATAAAGTCTAATACATAACATGGCATACATGATTGATCCTATCACCGAAGCGTATGCGATCTTACTCATTCTCTCTTTCTCCAATTGTTTTTGAGGAAACATTTTCTTAGAAATATATATACCATATGATGTTGGAAACAATCCACCCTTATATTGTTCCATACTAAATCTATTTAGTATGTGGTCAATATATATAATTTCTCTTAGTCCAAGCAACCTCTTGGATCTATCACGAATGATCTTGATCCCTAGAATATAGACTGCATCACCTAAGTCCATCATGGATAAACACTTGTTTAACTAGTCCTTAGAATATTGTAAGACTGGAATGTCATTTCTAATAAGTAATATTTAATCAACATATACTACTAGGATAATGAACACATTACCACTAAACCACTAGTAAACACATGGATCAAATTCATTATTAATGAAAACACATTATTTTATAGATTCATTGAATTGAATGTTCCATGACCAGGATGCTTTCTTCAATCCATAAATGGATCTCTACAACTTTAAAATCTTTCTGGAATAAACTGGAGTCACAAACCCTTCTAGTTATTTCATATAGATATCTTCCTAAAGTTTTCCATTAAGGAAAGTAGTTTTTATGTCCATATTATAAATTTCATAGTCATGGTAAGCTGATATAACAAGTAGTATTATAATGGATTTAAACATAGAAACTGGTGAAAATGTTTCATTATATCAAATTAATTAATGATGTTTAAACCCTTTAACTACTATCCTTTCTTTATAGGTATTTACTTTACCTTCCATGTCTAGTTTTCTCTTGAATATCCATTTGCACCATACAAGCTTTACATCAATTGGCACATCAAACAGAACCCAAGATTTATTCTGATACATGGAATCTAGTTCAAAATTCATGGCTTCTTTCTGTATTGTAGCTTATGAGATTTCTACTTCCTCTTTATATGATATATTTAATATTTCAGAATTCCATGATTTTTTTAAAATTAAATGGTATTATTTTGAGACCAGGTACTGAGACAGCGTGCAAGTCTGAGGTCCAGAGTTTCCTGAATGATTTGTCAAAAAATGTTAATCTTTAAATAGAATGCATGAGCGGTTTTCCTAAAAAATGGGAATAACTCATAAATGGTTTCTCGGATCAGAAATATGAGGGCACTGTTACGTTTAGGATGGCAGGTTTACCCTAGGAGTGACTTAAGTTTAGTTGGCACAAGCCTCCAATGAGAAAACCCAAAAATGGCATAACTGTAAATAAAATAATTAAATAAAATTATTTTATTTTTTGAATCCTTATAACTCACGGATGGTGACTTGGATTTAAAATACGATACCACCGTTGAGCTCATGAGGGTATTCTTTCCTTAGGTAGATCCTAACATTGGCCGACACGACTCAACAGTGAAAGTAGTTTTTGGCCATAAATAAAATAATTGAATAAAGTTATTTTATTTTAAAATCTTTATAACTTATAAATGGTAACTCGGATTGGAAATCTAAGTGTACCATTGAGCTTGTGAGGTCATGTTTCCCTTAGGTGGTGCTTAACCTTGACCATCACAGGTCGAGGGTGAAAGATATCTTTTGAGCTTTTTTTAGGTGAATTAAAATGGTGAGTGTGAACGGTTTTGACAACTTCTAAATGGGTGCTCGGATTGAAAATATGAGGAAACCATTGTGTTTGAAATGGCGAAATTACCTAAGAATGGATCTAACCTCGAATGGTGTAGGTCGAGGGACAAGTCAATTTTTACCCGTTTTAATAAAAATAAAATAAACTTAAAAAGTTTATTTTATTCGAAAATTGTTTCGCTGCAATACAACAATGAGCGGACTATTTCATTACATAAATGAAACAATGTAAAGACTCATTAATTGAATCATAACAGATACACTGTTTCATGAATGAAATAGCATAATGATGCGATGATGCAGCCTAACAAAAACACTGCGGCACATTTCTCTTTTAATGAGATAACGGGTTGGAGAATCCGAGCGAGAATTTCACTGATGGGTAGCGAGAAAATTCTCTCCAACGAAGAACCCTGGGGAATATATAGTGACAATGATGCCCTCAAAGAATGGGTCCAGGGCCAAAGTGTGATGAACGCCAACCCCCACAGACGGATCGCCATCAGCACCGATCTTCCTTCTGATCTAACCTTCTCCAAGCAGGGGTTTACTTTTTTGATGTTTAAATTCCCTGTTCTTATTTCTAAAACAATAAACATGGATCAACCCACAAATAGGTTTATCTGTGGGTATCTTGTTCTTGTGGGAGGGTATTATTATATCTTGGGGATTTCATCAGGATTAGACTATTGTTTGAATCACAAACCTCCCCTCCCATTTTTTAAAAACCTCTAACACATAGGGTTTGGGCCAACATGAACAAGGCCCGGGCCCCTCTGCATTTGTGAATTCTTGTATGTTCTTCGTGTCTGCACATTAGAAATGGCATCAAGGAGGTTTCAAGGCCTTAGTAAGGAAGGTGGCATCCCATGGAAGTCAGAGGCGCATACGACATGAGTAACGGACCACCAGAGCAGACCCAATGGTCCGCAGAAGGATCCACCGGCGATCGATGGCAGTAGCCCGTGGCGGAGACTGGTGGTGGTGGCCCGTGATGACATCTTTGGGTGGGTGGAGGTGCACTGAGGTGGAAGATTTGGCTGTTTCGGGATACGATGGTGCGATAGGAGCCATCGAATGTGGGCCATCGACTAGTGGACAGGGACGCGACCACCCGACCACATCGGAGGGGTGGCCTGCACCGTGCGGGCCACAAAAACCTACTGGAATGAAATCTAGTGGGACCACATGTGGGGAACAATAATGACCATTTTATTCAGCCGGGTCATGCAAGAAACGGACTCCCCGCTTGGTGTTCGTGCAGGAGGGGACCGACCTGCCGGGTGGGTTGGGCCGGCAGGGCACGAACTGGGCCGCTGAGCGGCCTGGGATGGATTAAGTCAGCCCGCTATTATAGACTTGGATAGCGGGATAACACTGGGCTTCTAGGTGGCCCAGGTTGGTAACAAACCTGTCTGCCAGTTGCGGGCTGAGTTGGATGGAACCGAGTCGCTGGGCGACCTGACAGGCTGGACCTCGGTTGAACCGGGCCAGGTCCCGCAAGGCCCAATGGGATTGGCCCAGCATCCAGGATGGACTGGGATGGCCCATACCCATTCTGGGTCAGGTCAGATCAGTTGAACTGGGCTGGGTCAAGTGGTCCCTCGGGCTGGGTTGGTCGGGTCGGTTCGACCGGGTCTGACCGGGCCCAGACACGACCGACCCCCTATAACTAAAACGCCAATATCTTTCAGACCATACATCCAATTGAAGATCTGTTTGAGGTGTTGGAACCCTTGTGATGAAGAAGTTATTTTGGAATAATCTAAGTATGTTTTCATGGAAGTTGAAATGTGACTAATGGCTTGAGGAGCAGTTTCTCCTGGAATCAAGTGCACGACGTGCGATAATTCTGCAGCTGATTGAGACCCAAAGAATTCTGACAAGCGACCCTGTGTGGATCAGTTACAAGTGGCACTATGTGGATAAGCTATGATGGCCCAGTGTAAAGTGGCTCTATGTGACCCGACATGCCCACGGTGGGGAGCGACTTTGTGTTTTCGAGAGACCCATGATACTCATCAAGGATGGGTACCTCAGTACAATGGCCAAGGTGGGAAGAGGCACTTTGTGACCCAACATGCCCACGGTGGGGAGCGACTATATGTGACCCAACATACCCACGGTACTGATCAAGGATGATCACCATAGCAGTCCAAGGTGTTTAGTGTTGTGACTGAAGGTCTTTCTTTCTATACTTTAGATTATACTTTTGTGAGATGTCTTGTTTCGTGATCATGCTTCGTGGTTTGATTTGTGGATTGATTTGTGGTATTTCCTTTATGGTTTGGGGTCCCTAATAAGTATTGTGTTACTCACCTCTACATGGGCTTCGCCCACACGTGTTGTGTCTCGTGCAGGTGATCGATGCTTCAATGCAGACCTTGGTAGTCTGGGACTAGGTGGTGCTCAGTGAGACGGGATGGAAAAACACTTCGACAAAGAACTTGGTTGTCTAGGACTAAGAGGTGCTCATTGAGATGGGAAGGAAGAGCGTAATTCTATGGCTACAAACATCTACCCTTCACCTACCCTTTAGGTGGGGTCTCGAGCAGATGGACCTTGGCAGATGTACTTTTCTTGTGGTTTTGGGATTGTATTATGGGCCCTTGTACATTTCAGTTGTACTATACTTTCATTAGTTGTCTTATGATAGTTGTGGGTTAATTACTGTTTACCTTTCCATATTTTGTGCTGTGTGCGTGTGTATAGGTTTAAAGGAAAATGCCTTCCCTTTTTTTGAATATGCCTTTTCGGTGTTAGTCGCCAGCCCCTGGCCTATGGAAGGTGGGCTTAGGGTAGTCACGACATAGGCCCTGTGGGATGGGCTGCGACAAAGTGGGATCAGAGGCGGTAGGTTCTAACAAAAGAATGAAGAGTCTGTAAATTTTTATGTGGTAATAGTTTTAAGTGTTTTGAGTTAGGCATTTAGGCTAGAGAGTCCAGTGTTGGTGCGGTGGCTGACGTATCCATACACAAGGGCCCTACATTATACTTTTCGACTCGGTACATGAAAACACTAATTTCATGCATATTAAAGTGTTTTCTCAAGATCTTTTTGAGTCAGAGTCATCTCACCAGGTATAATCTATTAATCGTGATTAATATTGATCTATTTCAAGATGCCTCCACGCGGACAGCCATCCAAGATTCCAGTGCGTGACCATGAGGGTGGTCCACAGAGTGATGAGCTTCAGTACAGGCACCATTTCTTGAGATGGAACCTTCGGGCAGTGTCCCATATTTTACAATTCATGTTGGTGAGTAGTTACTATCAGCGCTACTGGTAGGGGACACATGCAGGCTCAGTGCCTTACATGAGTTTCAGGGACAGAGACCCCTCAGGTTCTGAGGCAAGCCCAAATCACAGGCGTCTAAGGTCTGGATTGAGGTGGTGACTGAGTTTTCCATCTAGTCGGGACTAGTGCAGAAAACGTTATTTATGTCACCATTTTTTACATCGGTTATATATAATCGATGTGAGAATTTGTGAAACGTGGTTTTTTACGTCAGTTATTTTATAACCAACGTAACAAATGCGGTGAGTAGCTTTTTAACATCGGTTATTTTAATAACCGACGTTACAAATCGCTCGTGTTCGGTTTTTACGTCGGTTATAAATTAACCGACGTAAAAAACAAAAGTGCGGGTTTTTTTACGTCGTTTATTTGATAACTGACGGAAAAACGAGATATATACGAGTTTTTTACGTCGGTTATAAAATAACCAACGTAACAAACCAAAGCGCGGGGGTTTTTTACATCGGTTATTTTATAACCAACGTAAAAAACGCGGCTTTTGAGTCCTTTTTGACGTAGGTTATTTTATAACCGACGTAACAAAACAACCCACAGAAAGTTTTTTACGTCGATTATACAATAACCGACGTAAAAAACTGTGATTTTTTATGTCTTTTTTAAGTCGGTTATTTTATAACCGACGTAAAAAAAGCTGTATCTGATGCATTTATAACATCGGTTATTATAATAACCGATGTTATAAATGTAAAAAAACATTTTATAACACTGGTTATTAAATAACCGACGTTATAAAACATTTAAAAAATTAACAAGCCCCGTGGATTGTCATTTACGTTTTTTCAATCGACAGTCCGACGGTTCATCTCTCTCGCACGGTAAACCCTAATCAACTCATCGATCTCACTATGTTAAACTCGTTTTTCCTTCATCGTTTATCGTATTTACTCTCCTTGGATCTATCATCTCAACTCGCATCACTCAAGTAAGCCTTCCACGAATTTATTTCGTTCATTTTTTTCCTGGATAGTCTATATTTATGTTTTGCAATTTTTGTGTTTAAACTAGGTAAGATTCTTCGATTTCGAACCCTCTTACCTCTTTTTTCCATAATCATCTTATTTATCATCCCTAGATCTATTAGATCGACTCGCAATATTCATGTAAGCCTCAACTACTTTTATTTAGTTTGTTTTTGTTTCGTGAATGCCCGACATTGATGGTAATTTTTGTTGTCATTGAAAACTAATGATCTCATTCACCTATATTACTGCATAGAATGGTTATTGATTAAATGTACGAATTTGGAAATGATATTTCATGTTTTGTTGTTTCTTATGTTTATCCTCTTTTATATGAGAATCTATTAGACATATAATGTAATGGCTGTTGACCTCTATGGCCCTTCGATGCATCGCTATGTCTCATGATTCCAAATAAAAATGGGTTCTGCTGAGGGCTTACCCTAGTATTTTTTGAGGCCTTGGCCAAGGCCTCGACAATATGTTTAAGATTTCTAGAATTATCCGTTACCTCATTATGATATTAGTTATCGAGAAAACTTGTGATCATTTGACTAGTTGAATATCAATGGTTATTTTTAATTATCATATGATCATTTAAGTAGCCATATTTAATAATATTTAATTCCATCTATTTCATGCTGAATTATATATTAAATTCATGTGTTTTTAGTTGTTCACCATGCCTAGTTTTTATATGTAAACCATTGTTTGGGGGGTTGTCCGGGGTGGGGGGCTGTCCAGAGGGTTGGGGGGTGTCCAGGGGGGTGTCCAAGGGGGTGGGTGGGTTTGGGGGCTGTCCAAGGGGGTGGAGGCCTGTCCAAAGAGGGTTGGGGGTTGTCCGGGGGGTGAGGGGCTGTCCAGAGGTTGGGGGTGTCTAGGGGGGTGTCCAAGGGGGTCGGGGGTGGGGGTGGTGTCCAGGAGGGGTGGGGTGCTGTCCAGGGGGTGGGGGGGGGGGCTGTCCAAAGGGTTGGGGGGTGTCCAGCGGGGTGTCCAAGGGGGTAGGGGGTGGGGGTGATGTCCAGGAGGGGTGGGGGTGTTGTCTAGAGGGATGGGGGGCTGTCCAGGGGGTTGGGGGGCTGTCCAGAGGGTTGGGGGGTGTCCAAGGGGGTGGGTGGGTGTGGGGGGCTGTCCAAGGGGGTGGGGGACTATCCAGAGGGTTTTGGGCGTTGGACGGGGGGTGGGGGGTTGTCTAGAGGGTTGGGGGGGGGGTGTCCAGGGTGTGTCCAAGGGGGTGGGTGTGGGGGGGGGGGGGGGGCTATCCAAGGGGGTGGGGGCCTGTCCAGAAGGTTTTGGAGGTTATCCGGGGGGTGGGGGGCTATCCAGAGGGTTGGGGGGTGTCCAGGGGGGGTGTCCAAGGGGGTAGGGGGTGGTGTCCAGGAGGGGTGATTTTATCCATCTGAATTTTTATTTTAAATATGATTTGATTCTCAGGTTTACTCCATTATCTCCAATTTTCTATCAACCATGTAGGCGCCATGGTTTTCTTTTATTCAATGGAATTTAAAACTGTTATATCTAACTATATTTTCTTTTAATAATAATATTCAAGCATATTTTTTTAAATACGCATAGATTTGTTTTATATTTCAAAATTGTTTTAAATTCAAATTATGATTTTTTTCATATAAACTTATATTTGTATTATCTTAAAAATATATATATTTTTGATATTTGTTATAGGTAATAATGAGTCGAAGTTGGATTACGACACATCGAATGAGCAATGAATATGAGGAAGGTGTTGATGCCTTTTTGGAATTTGCTAAATGAAATGTTCCAAGTAGTGACATTTTTTTCTGTCCATGTATGAAATGTTTGAATATGAAGAAGTTGAAAAGTAGAGAGATAAAAGATCATCTGATATGTCATGGTTTTAATCCGAGTTACATCCCTTGGATTTGGCATGGTGAAACTGGACAAAATGTCACTGATGGTGATGATTCACAAGATGGAAACTCCGATGGAATTGAAGAAATGATTCGCGATATTGTAGCAAAACAAATTGAGATAGAACCGACAGTTGCACGTCTATATGGTGATGCTGAACAACCATTATATCCTGGTTGTACAGATTTTACGGTTTTTTCGGCGGTGTTAAGATTGATTAACCAGAAGGCGAAACATGGATGGAGTGACAGAAGTTTTACAGAGCTACTACAATTGATGAAAGACATTCTTCCAAAAGATAACGATCTTCCAGATTCACATTACAAGGCCAAGAAAATATTATTCCTGATGGGATTGGGATACAAGAAAATACATGCCTGTCCAAATGACTGAATTATATATAGGAAGGAATATGAATTTCTGTCAGAGTGTCCTAAATGTGGGACATCACAGTATAAGGTGAAAGAGAAATCACAGGCTGATGTAGAGATTACAAAGCTCCCTTCAAAGGTATTTTGGTATCTTCCTATAATTCATCGTTTCAAACATTTATTTGCTAATTCACATGATGCAAAAAGGTTAAGATGGCATGCTGATGAGTGGTTATGTGATGGAAAAATACGTCATCCAGCTGATTGTCCACAAGATGCGCAATATTCTATATTTGGAAATGAAATAAGAAATCTCAGATTAGGGTTGTGCACAGATGGAATGAATCCATACCGAACCCTCAGTAGCACACATAGTTCATGGCCTGTTTTATTGGTAATTTACAACCTCTCTCTTGAAGTTTGTATGAAGCACAAATATGTCATGTTGAGTATAATGATCTCTGGTCCAAAGCAACCCAGCAATGATATTTATGTTTACTTGTCACCGTTGATTGATGATTTGAAATTGTTATGGGTTGATGGTATTAGGGTGTATGATTCTTATAAAATGGAATATTTTCAACTACATGCAGTGCTTCTGTTCACTATAAATGACTTCCCAGTGTATGGAAATTTGTTTGGATACAATGTTAAAGGGCATAAAGCATGTCCAATTTGCGAACAAAAAACGTCATTTTGTTAATTGCATCATGGGAGGAAAACAGTGTACATGGGTCATCGAAAGTTTTTTCCTATGGATCACCCTTATAGAAGACTAAAAAAGGCATTCAATGGCTCACAAGAATTTGATACTGCTCCAAAACCTTTATCCCCGGATCTATATTTTGAGAGGGTGAAAAATTTTGATGTGACATTGGGAAAGACACAGAAATATGGTAATGATAGACATATTTGGAAGAAAAGGTCAATATTTTTTGAGCTACCATATTGGAGGTATCATGAAGTTAAACATAATTTTGATGTTATGCACGTGGAGAAGAATATATGTGATTGTTTGATTGGAACATTGTTAGATATTAAAGGAAAGACTAAAGATGGGTTGAATTCAAGATTAGACTTACTATCAATGGGAATACGTTTGGAGTTATCTCCCACTCCTAAAGGAAGACGAACATTTCTTCCCCCGGATTGTCATACATTATCGAAGTGGGAGAAAATTAGCTTTTGTCAGTGTCTTCATGATATCAAAGTGACTCAAGGTTATTCTTCAAATGTAAATTTTTTTTTCTAATTGAAGGACTTGAAGTTGATAGGTATGAAATCACATGATTGTCACGTCATGATGCAACAAATTCTACCAGTTGCATTGCATGGAATATTGCACATTCGTGTCAGAAAGACTATGATGAAGTTGTGTTATTTTTTCAATTCAATTTGTAACAAGGCCATTGATGTGAATGATTTGAATATTTTGGAAAAGGATGCAATTTTTATACTTTTTCAATTGGAAATGTATTTTCCTCCAACTTTTTTTTGATATAATGGTGCATTTAATGATTCATCTGGTTCAAGAAATAAAGCTTTGTGGACCTGTATATCTTCGTTGGATGTATCCTTTTGAAAGGTATATGAAAATATTAAAGGGGTATGTTAAAAATCCATATCAACCTGAAGCCTCCATTATTGAAAAGTATAATTCTGAGGAGGTAGAAGAGTTTTGTACGAGCTACTTGGCTGTGGCGCAACACATAGGTTTGCCTCCATCTCGCCACGAACAAGTTAATAACAAGGGAAAGGGGATTCGTGGCTTGAAAGTAAAATAATTGTCAACTGAACAGATGAAGAAGTTAGAATCATACATCTTGAATAACATAGCTGATGCTCAACCGTATACCACATTTCATATTAATGAGTTGAAACAAAGTCATCCAAAGAAGAAAGAAATGTGGATTTTGAATGAGCACAAAAAAACTTTTTTGTCATGGATTAAAGACTTTTCTTGGTAGACCAGATGTATCAGAGACATTAAAATGGATAGTGGGTGGTCCATGTTTAAATGTGATAACATGGTCTAGTTATGACATTAATGGCTATACATTTCATACGAAAGCTCAGGAAAATAGAAGTGCAGTTCAGAATAGTGGTGTATTGGTGTTTGTATAAGCAATGCATTTTTCGAGTTCTAAGGACAAAAACCCAATTTTTTCATCAAGTGCATATTATGGAGTGATTGAAGACACATGGGAGGTTGATTACTTTAAAATTAAAGTTCCTGTTTTTAACTGTAAATGGTTTATCGGTAACAACAGTGTCAGACACAATGAATTTGGAATGAAACTTGTTAATCTGAATAGATTGGAAGACACAACTGATTCTTTTATAATGGAAACACATGCAAAACAAATTTTCTATATAGTAGATCAATCAGATATGCAGTGGGCTATTGTTTTACAAGGGAAAAAACAATATGTTGGTGAGGATGAAGTTGATGAAGATGCTGATTTATGTGAGATCCCTACTTCCATGGAAAGATTAACAGAACATAATTATGAGCATGTTGAAGACATGGTTTGTGACATAATGAACAATCATGATGAAGGAATTTGGGTAAACAATCCATTAATACATTCCTAAAATTACAGGTAACATATGTTTATTTCTTGTTTACATTTATTTTTTTCATAAATGTTAGATGTTGTAAGTTTTTTATTTATTAAAACATGTTTTAAAACAAAATAAGTATAATTTTTTTTGTTTTAAGTTTGTTTATTTTACTTTATCATGTTTAACATTACATGAATTATATATCTATTATTTTTGTTCAGTGACAATTACTTCACCATGTTTACCAAGTTTACAATGTTTACCATGTTTACCATCTTGACCATCTTGACCATCTTTACCATATTTACCATTGTTTAACATGCTTACCATATTACCAATGTTTACTATTACGTAACTTAGTACACTTTTCTATTTTCTGATTACAGTAGTATTAAAATATTTGAATTTGTATATTTTTGAACTAATGTTTGTTTTTTTGATTTGAAGTATAATGAAAGATCATTCAGTTGATCAACCACATGATTCTGGAGATGAGCATATTGGTCATACCTCTGGGGAGGAACATTCACATGCTCCTATTAGAAAAAAGAGTTCAAAGGTTGGTAAACGTGGGTGCACACGTTTACCAAAATTATCAGTTGCCTGTATGCAGGATCAGAGGATAGTCATTGAGTTTGATGATTATGATATTCCTAGAGGTCCAAATGCAAAAGATTTTAAGAGTTTTGTAGCAACTCAGGCTAAGAGCAAAGTAAGCATTCTGTATGATGACTGGAGAAGTGTGGATAAAGCGATAATCTCTCAGTTATGGGAGACGATTTTGGTAAGATCTTTTGCTATTGTTTGAATATTATTTAAATGTTTCTAGTTTATATAATATGTTTAACCTCTTCTTTATCAGATGACATTTGATATTCCTGACACTGGAGGAGTCAAGAAGAAATGCTTATCATTGGCTTCCAAGAGATGGAGGGATTTCAAATCAACCCTCTCATCTGATTTCATTTATGGTCATAAGAGTCATGACAATCCATGTCGTATATATCCTTTTATAGATGAAGACACATGGAGACAGTTTTTTGAAATTAGAAGAAAAGAGTCATTTTTGGTAAGGGCAGTGTAAACTTTTATAAGATTTCTTATATAAATGATCTTATTAATGTTTTGTTAATGATTTCTTATTCTTAATTTACAGAAAACAAGGAAAGCTCATCAGGATATCCAATCTAAAAATGTATACCCTCATAGTTTATCTCGGGTAGGGTATGCATTATTGGAAGAACAAATGATGGCGGAAAAATTTCAACAACTAAGAGCTGAGTATTTAAGATCTGGAAAGGTGGCCCCTCCATCCCCTCCATCTAGACATGAAAAATGGAAGAGATCTTGGAAGGGCAAAAAGGGCAATATCTTTCAGATGAATCGAGAATCATAGATGAGAGGATTGTAAGATATATATTTTATTTATTTAAGTTAACCATTTTATTCATATAATTTCAATCATTACAGAAATGTTCAATTAATTAGTATAAGACTCTCTTGAGGATCAGAGTTTATAGGGGACATTTACAGCTACTGGGAGGGAAGATATTTTATCTGTAGCATTGGGAAGGCCCGAACATCCTGGTCATGTAAGAGGATATCTGGCAGGTGTATCGGTAAGAAAAGTGTTGCCACGTTCTTCAACTTCAAATGTTGAGGGGGTTTATAGAAAAAAAATTGATTCCTTGGAGGCTGAAATTCATAATATTAATGCGACAATGGAGGACAAGATTATAGCGTCAGTGTAGTCTATGTTTACAGACATGCAAAGATAATTTTAGACTTCAGCTCCCACTCCTCCACCTCCCCCTACAGACCCCATTATTTATCCTCCACCTCTGCCAGTAGCTCCCACTCCCCCACCTCATCCTGCTGACCCCATTTTTTATCCTACTCCTCCTCCGTAGCTTCTTACTTATTACGAGTTGTATGTTGATGATTCTCAACAGCATATAGTAGCATATGGGTTGGTATATTGTATAGGAGATACAATTCATCATCAACAATTAGAGGTAGAGAATCAGAGGGTCACTGTACAGGATATTATAGATAGATCAGCTCGGGTACTATTACCTACATATGATGTGGCGACAGTTGGACATAGTATCAGACATTTTTTTAATTTGGCCATCCAGACTTCTTTGACTCATTACCATAGAGGTATGAATGTTATATATTTTATTGTATTTTTTTATTAAAGTTGTTTTATCATTTGAAAACTAATATATTTTTCAATTTTTTACAGGAATACTTCAAAGGTAAAGAAATATTGTATAGACAACAACAAAGACAAATAGCTATGACATCAGATACATAATCTAGTAGTCTTGATAGATTGTCAAGATATTCAAATTTGTTGGCGGATCATTATGAGTTTCCAATGTAAGCTCATGTTTGTGGACGTGAAATAAATGTGGGGATTATGAAAACTGATATCATGGAGCTTGTTACTGGAGATAAGTTGGGCATAAACATGGTGCAAATTTTTTCCATGTAAGTCTTAACACCTTTTACCTATGTTATATTTATTAAAAATGTATACTTATGTCTGTTTTTTATTTGGTATCTTTATAAAATTTGTGAGAGGAATGAGCTGACAGATGTATATGGATTCATGGACCCACAATTGATTTCCCCTGAAGCATGTTCATTGGATGAGGAACAAAGAATGCTTTATATTGCTGAAAGACTTGAAAAGAATATAGTCACACAATGTTGGATGATGCCTTTTTGTGAGAGGTATGAAACACATCTCTCTCAAAGAGTTAATTATATTTTAACATAAAAAACCACTAACGTTAAATTTCCTTTTATCTGTGATCATTGGATGTTAGGGGTTTTTTGCCCAAGGGAGAAAGCACTTTATTGGATATGCTCTATCCATGATGATGTGCGGGAAAGTTTTAAGAATATATTGGAAAAGTAAGTTTCAATTTCTCAATAGTTTTATATATTATAATGAATTTTAAATTTACCCCATTAGTATTATTTTCTAATAGGGCGTGGGTCTACTTTCGAAAAAACGCAATGAAAAGGAAAGCAAAGATCAAATATGTAAATAAGAAGGTAAATATCCATTTATAATTTGTACTTTTTGATTTATTACATTAAAATAATATATTGAATTTACACTCATTCAAACAAAATTGTCATTAACAACAAGGCGTCATCGAATGAGGATATTATATGTTAAGATTTATGTATGAAATAATAACAACTGGGATAGTTGTGAATTTTGACCTGGTAAGATTTCCTCTTAAACTTTTCCATAATATTTCAATTTGATTTACTCATTATACACATTAACTAATATCCTTTTCATTTGTAGCTTTTTGATGACCCTCAACCCTATAACGCTGAAGAAATCAAACACTTACAAGTGGAGTGGTCAAATTATTTTACAGGTTTGATTAAATTTTAGTTGTTTGTAATGTAAAATGTAATTTTGAATATTGTCATTGTAATTGTGTATTTGGTAGTCTTTTAGGTTCGATTTAGTTTTTTTTGAAGTTGACAGTGTAATTTTTGAATGTTATATATGTGAATGTTTAATTTTTCTCTACTTCTTGTTTTGGTCTACTTATGATGGTTTTTCTGGTATGGATTCTGGTCTGGGGGGGAGGGGTTTCAAGGGTGTGGGGGGTGTTCAGTGGGTTTGGGGGTGTCCAGGGGTCTGGGAGGGCTGTCTGGTGGGGTGGGGGGTATACATGAGGGTGGGGGGGTTGTCGAGGGGTGTTTGGGGCTGTCCAGGGGGTTGGGGGGGGGGCAGTCCAGGGGTGTGTTGGGGGCTCCAATGGGGTGGGGGAGGGCTCTCCAGGGTGTGGGGGGGGGGGTATACATGAGGGTGGGGGGGGGGGGGTTGTCCTGGGGTGTTTGGAGCTATCCAGGGGGTCGGGGGGCAGTCCAGGGGTGTGGTGGGGGCTGTCAAGTGGGGTGAGGGGGTGCTGTTCAGGAGGGTGGGGGGTTGTAGAGGGGTGTTTGGGGCTATCCAGGGGGTCGGGGGGCAGTCCAGGGGTGTGGTGGGGGCTCCAATGGGGTGGGGGCTGTCAAGTGGGGTGAGGGGGTGATGTTCAGGAGGGTGGGGGGGGGGGTAGTCCAGGGGTGTGGTGGGGGGCTCCAATGGGGTGGGGGAGGGCTGTCCATGGTATGGGGGGTATACATGAGGGTGGGGGGGTTTTCTCGGGGTGTTTGGAGCTGGCCAGGGGGTCGGGGGAAAGTCTAGGGGTGTGGTGGGGGCTGTCAAGTGGGGTGAGGGGGTGCTGTTCAGGAGGGTGGGGGGGTTATCGAGGGGTGTTTAGGGCTGTCCAGGGGGTCGGGGGGGGGGGGGCAGTCTAGGGGTGTGGTGGGGGCTGTCAAGTGGGGTGAGGGGGTGAGGGGGTGCTGTTCAGAAGGGTGGGGGGGGGGGGGGGGGTTGTCGAGGGGTGTTTGGGGCTGTCCAGGGGGTCGGGGGGCAGTCTAGGGCTGTGGTGGGAGCTCTAATGGGGTGGGGGAGGGCTGTACAGGGGGTATACATGAGGGTCGGGGCTATCAAATGGGTAAGTTTTATCTATTATTAATGTAAATGATTAAATTTGCTTTAGTTCATGTTTTAATCTTCTGTTTTTGTGGTACAAATTATTGATTTGGTTTCTGGTTGATTTTGGGGGAGAGCAGAGGACTGCAGTGGATTTTTAATTTTTTTTTTGTCTTTCACGTTGGTTATTTTATAACCGACGTGATAAAGAAATAGATAAGCATTTATAACGTCAGTTTTTTTCATAACCGACATGATAAACACTTGTGGTATGGTTTATCACGTCGGTTATGTAATAACCGACGTGATAAAGGACCTGGGAAATGCTTTATCACGTTAGTTATTGATTAACCGACATGATAAACCCCTCACGGGACTGGTTTAGCATGTCAGTTATTTAATAAACGACGTGATAAACCATAGCCCAGGAGTTTATCACGTCAGTTATTAAATAACAGACATGATAAACTCCCCCGCACGTGTTTATGACATCGGTTATTGTATAACCGACGTGATAAAGCCCCCCCGGTTTATCACGACGGTTATATAATAACCAACGTTATAAACCCCGCCCCTGGGTTTTTTCACGTCGGTTATTAATTAACCGATGTGATAAACACCACGATGTTATGTATGTTACGTCAGTTTTTAAATAACCGACGTAAAAAACTTTATTTATAACGTCTTCTGTATTAACGTCGGCTAAAACCCGACGTAAAAAATGAAAAATAACCGACGTAAATAACGTTTTCTACACTGGTGGGGGCACCATTAGATCTGATGGTAGTCCTGGTAATAAGACTTCTACAAGGCTCAACAGAGTGATGATGGTGTTTAGATCACCTGATCTTATGATGAGGTTACTTTTCCGTAGATAGAGCTTGAGAACCTCTCTCTGAGAAGGTGCTATTTCCATAAAAGCTAAGGTCTATGCATGCCCAAGAGATTTTCACCCTCGTCTAGATGACATGTTGGTAGTTGAGTATTCATAGAGGCATACCGACCCTTCCAGGTACTCGGTAAATACGATGTGACCAGTGATCAAGTCTCATACCTCTGAGTGAGATGTGTTTAGGTACATATGAGCCAACAATATTCCTCTATATATTCTTACTCATGATAGGGTTCTAGAGAGAACCATTGTGGTTGAAATTTATTTGGATGAATAGATACTGCCAATTTATGTTAGCAGTGGGAAAGCATGAAACCAATGTTAGTCTCAAAGACTTGAATGATTACGAGTACGTATTTCCCAAGGATGTTCCAAGACTACCTCCTTATAGAGAGGTAGATTTATGCATGGATCTATACCCCAATATGACACCTATATCTACAGCTTCATATTAGATGGATCCTGTAGAACTCTGGGAGATGAGGGTATAGTAGGAATACTTGTAGAGGAAGGGGTTCGTAAGGCCCATCATTTCACCATAGGGCATCCCTAGTGTTGTTTTCCCAGAAGGAAAACAGATGTTTGAGACTATGCATGAACTATCGGCGCCTAAACCAGGTGACCGTGAAGAAAAAGTATCCTTTACTGAGGATAAATGACCTCTTCAATCAGTTGAAGGGAGTGAGATGGTTCTTGAAGATAGACCTCAAATCAAGCTATCACCAGCTTCGAGTACGAGATGAGGACATCTCAAAGATGGATTTCAAATGTCTCTACAGCCACTACAAGTACTTAGTGGTGCCTTTTGGTGTGACGAACACCCCAGTAGTGTTTATGGGACTCATGAACAGGACCTTCCAGCCATACTTAGACCAATTTGTAGTGGTTTTCATTGATGACATCTTATTATATTCAACATCCGAGAAGGAGCACGTGATACACATGAGGATGGTTCTGGACACACTCTAAGAGAACCAGATTTACAGAAATCTCTGGAAGTGTAAGTTATGGATATAGAAAGTCCACTTTATGGGACATTTCATCTCATAGGTTGTAGTTGTGGTGGATCTAGTAAATATCAAGGTGGTGTTTTCTTGGGAGCCATACAAGAGAGTTATCGAGGTGCAAAGTTTTTTTTTGGGTTGGCCGGGTACTTTAAGAGGTTTGTACCTAACTTCTACAGAGTGGAAAAACCCATGAAAACATTGAAAAATAAGGTAAAACCCTTTGTGTGGATAAAAATATGATAAAAAAGCTTTTAGTAGCTGAGGTAGAGCTTGACGAGTGCTCATATCTTGAGGTGTCCAAAGGAGGGCACCAACTACGTGGTGTACTATGACACATCAGAAACCAAGATTGGTTGTGTCCTGATGTAGGGGAAAGAAATGATTGCTTGTGGCTCATGATAGTTGAGACTACATGAGTAGAACTATGCAACCCATGACCTGGAGATAGCATTAATGGTATTTTCTTTGAAGATGTGGTGGCACTACATGATGGGTGAGTGGTTTACAGTCTACTTTGACAAAAAAAGTATCAGGTATATCTTCTCCTAGAAATACTTGAACTTGAGGTAGCGACGATGGATAGACTTTTTCTAGGACTATGAATTCGAGATAGTCTATACTCATGTCAAGGGGAATGTGGTGGAAGACGCACTCAGCAGGAGGTCCGGTTTGTAGCTACTGAGTGAGGTGATAGAATATCTAGCTGTGATGTAGATATCCTTCATGGATGGTGATGACGGATCTTACCTTCAGTCGATGACTATCACTCCCCCACTATTACAGTGAGTTAGGGAGGTAAAGCTTGTGGATGTTGATTTCAAGATCCCACGTGCTCAATTATCCTCAGGACATGCTCCTAATGTGTTTTCGATTGGAGGAGAGCATGTCATCCTTTTCATAGACGGTGATGGAGGAGCTTACCTTCAGTCGATGACTATCACTCCCCCACTATTACAGTGAGTTAGGGAGGTAAATCTTGTGGATGTTGATTTCAAGACCCAACATGCTCAATTATCCTCAGGACATGCTCCTAATGTGTTTTAGATTGGAGGAGATCATGTCATCCTTTTCATAGGACATAGAGTAGTAATAGTGATGCTGCAAGAGGAGATTTTGTGGGAGTTCCATACCTCCCCTTTAGAGGTACATCTTAGAGTGAAAAAGATGTACCCGGATCTTCGACATCAGTAATGGTGGCCAGAGATGAAGAAAATGTTGGCCAAGTTCATTTCATGGTGCCTCACTTTTCAATAAGTGAAGGCTGATCATCAGGTTCTAACAGGCTTGGCCCAACCACTTGAGGTACCAGAGTGGAAGTGAGATGGTATCTCGATTTATTTCATGATGGACTTACCACATATGTCCAGGTGGCACAATACCATATGGGTGATCATAGAACAACCCACCAATTCATCCCCCTTTCTACCCATTCGAGATTAGGGTTCAGTAGAGAGCTTGGGACACCTCTATGTGAAGGAGATAGTTTGAATCCATGGAGTCCCATCTATGATAGTCTCAGATCGTGATACATGCATTATATCCCAATTGTGGAAGGAATTAAAAGAGGCATTTGGGACTCAAATGCACTTGTGCACAACATTTCAATTGAAGACAGATGGTCAGATAGAGCATACCATACAGACCTTTTAGGACACGCTTCATGCATGCGTCCTTGATTTTGGTCACAGTTGGGAGGACCACCTACCACTGGTGGAGTTTGTGTACAACAACAGATACCACTCCACCATCCATATGACACCATTTGAAGCACTTTACGGACAACCATACAGGTCACCGTTATGCTAGACAGACCCAGGGAAGTTAGTACTCATGGGTATAGAGATGGTACAGGCTACCACAGAGAAGGTGCAGGTCATCTGAGAGTGGATGAAGACTACACAGATCCGATATAATTCCTATGCTGATAAGAGACAGAGACCCTTGGAGTTCAAGGAGGGAGACCATGTTTTCCTTTGTGTCTCACCCCAATGGGAATTATAGAGATTTGTCCAGGGCGAAAAGTTATCTCTGTGGTTCATTGGCCCTTTCCAAATTCTGAGTAGAGTTGGCGAGGTGGTGAACCACATATCCCTTCCCCCATAGATGCACCGGGTGCAATATTTTTTCCATGTGTCGTAGCTAAGGAGGTACGTGCATAACCCATCGCACGTCATTGAACAGGGAGAGCTGGACATTGACAATGAGTCGACGTTTGCAGAGTTCGCAATGGAGATAGAGGATCGACAAGAGCGAGTCCTTCATGGGTGGTTGATTCCTCTAGTGCACGTTCGTTGGTATCACAAGAATCTCTAGGAGAGAACATGGGAGTGAGAGGCTCAAATTCATGCTCAGTACCCATTTCTATTTCATGAGCCCATGTTTTGGCTTATGAGGACGTAAATACCTAAAAGGGGGGAGTAATGTAATACCCCTTAATTCCATGTTTTTTTAAAAGTAAATGGGATTATTTTGAGACCAAGCACTAAGACGGAATGCAATTATGAGATCTAAAGTGCTCATAATGATCCATCAAAAAATGTTAAGCTTTAAATAGTGTGTGTGAGTGGTTTTCCTAAAAAAGTGGAATAAATTTTAAACATATTCCTAGATAAAAAATCCGAGGGCACCGTTGCATTCAGGATGGTTGTTTTACCCTAGGCGTGACTTAATTTTAGTCAGCACGAGACTCCAATGAGAAAACATGAAAATAGAATAACAATAAATAAAATAATTAAATAAAATTATTTTATATTTTGAATCCTTATAACTCATGAACGGTGACTCGTATTGAAAATACAAGACCACCATTGAGCTCATGGGGGTATGTTTTCTTTAGGTAGAACCTAACATTGGCCAGCATGGGTCAACATTGGAAAGTCGTTTTTAGCCGTAAATAAAATAATTGAATAAAGTTATTTTATTTTAAAATCATTATAACTCCTAAAAGGTAACTTGTATTGGACATCGAAGAGTACCGTTGAGCTCGTGAGGGTGTGTTTCCCTTAAGTGGAGCTTAACCTCAACCGACACGGGTTGAGGGTGAAAGATAGTTTTTGAGCTTTTTTTAGGAAAATTAAAATGGTGCGCATGCGCAGTTGTGGAAACTTCTAAACAGGTGTATGGATTAAAAATACAAGGACACCATTGCATCCGAAATGATGACATTACCTAATAATGGACCTAACCTCAACTGGAATAGGTTGAGGTAAAAATTTAATTTTTGACTATTTTAAGAAAAATAAAATAAACTTAAAAAGTTTATTTTATTCAAAAATTGTTTCGCTACAATGAGCTGACTATTTCATTCCATAAATGAAATAGTGTAAGGACTCATTAATTTAAGTATAATAGATATGTTGTTTCATGAATTAAATAGCGTAACGATGTGATGAAATAGCATAATAGAAACATTGCGACACGTTTCTCTTTGAATGAGATAATGGGTTGGAGAATCAGAGTGAGAATTTCTTGGATAGACGTAGAAGAAATTATCCCCAATGAAGAATGCCAGTGAATTGCTAGAGAAAACGATGCCCTCAAAGAATGAGTTCGAGACCAGAGAGCGATGAATGCCAACCACTATGAACGGATCACCATTGACAATGAGCTTCCCTTCGATCGAACCTTCTCCAAGTAGGGATTTACTTTTTGAAATTTAAATTCCCCGTTCTTCTTTCTAAAACAATGAACGTGGATCAACCCATGAAAAGGTTGATCCGCAGGTTTCTTGTTCTTGCGGGAGGGTATTATTCTATCTCGGGGATTGCATCGGGATTATATTGTTGTTTGAATCACAAACCTCCCATCCCATGTTTTCAAAACCTCTAACATAGAGGGTGCGAGATGACATGAACAAGACCAAGGCCCCTCCGCCTTTGTGCTTTCTTCATGGCTGCACCTTTGAAATGGTGGCAAGGAGGTTTTAAGGCCTTAGCAAGGAAGGTGGAATCCCATGAAAGCTTGAGGCATAGAAGACACAAGGAACAAACCAACAGAGAAGACCTGGTGGTCTGTGGAAGGTTCTGAAGGCGTGATGGAAGCCCGCAGTGGTGACCGGTGGTGGTAACCCGCGGCAGCGGCTGTAGGTGGGTGGCGGTGCACCACGACAGCATGCCAAGGTGGCAACCACAACCAGTTTGGGTCACGGTGGTGCGGTAGGAGTCTCTGGCAGTGGGCCAATGGTTGGAGGATAGGGACACGACCACCTGGCCACGATAACCCAATAGCACGCGGTCTAGTAGGACTGTGTGCGAGAAACAAAGGTGGCCATCTTAGATGACTACGATGTGCAAGAACTGAACGCCCCGCTGGGCATTTGGGCTAGAGGGGACTAGCCCGGTATGGCAAAAACAAGGCCACTAAGCAACCCGAGATGGATTAAGCTAGCCCGCTATTACCAGCTAAGCCGGTGGAATAACACCAGGTAACTGGGCGACCTGGGCTGGGAACAAATGGGGCCACCATTTACGGGCTGGGAAGGATGGAATAGGGTATTTGGGCGCCCTGGCGGGCTAGACCCCGACCAAACTGGGCCAGGTCCAGGAAGGCCCAATGGGCCTGGCCAAGAGGCCAGGGTGGACTAGGCTGGCCCAGACCCAGATTGGGTTGGGTCAGATTATTCTAACTAGACCGGGGCAAGTAGGGCCCCCATCCAGGTTGGTCGGGTCGGTCGGACCGGGTCAGACCGGGCCTAGACAATACCGACCCTCGATTACTAAAACACCAATATCTTTCAGACCAGGCGTCTGATTGATAATCCATTTATGGCGTTGGAACCCTTGCGATGAGGAAATTATTTTGGAATACTCTAAGGAGGTGTTCATGGAAGTTGAAATGTGACGAATGGATTGAGGATCCGTTTCTTCTGGAATCAAGTGCACAACATGTAGGAATCCTACGGGTGACTGATTCTTGAAGACTTCTGATAAGTGACGCTGTGTGGATCAACTACAAGTGACCCTGTGTGGATCAACTATGATGGGCCAATGGGAAGAGAATCTATGTGACCCGGTAGGCCCATGGTGGGGAGTGACACTGTGTGACTCGACAAACCCATGGTACTCATCAGGGATGAGTACCTCAATATGATGACCAAGGTGGGAAACTTCTCTGTATGACCCTAGATGCCCATGGTGGGGAGAAACTATGTGTGACCCAACATACCCACGATACTAATCAAGGATGAGAACCCCAATAGTATAGGGTGTTCGGTGTTGCGACTGATGGTATTACTTTCTATACTTTAGATTATACCTGTGTGAGCTGTCTTGTTTCATGATCACGATTCATGGTTTTCTTTTTTTATTACTTTGTGGTATTTCCTTTGTGGTTTGGGGTCCCTACTAAGTATTGTGTTACTCACCCCTACATGGGATTCTCGTGTACGTGTCGTGTCCCGTGCAGGTGATCAACATTTCAACAAAGACCTTAGTGGTTTGGGACCAGGTGGTGATCAGTGAGACAGCATGGACGAACACTTCGAAAGAGTCCTTGGTGGTCCAGGACCAGGTGGTTCTCAGTGAGATAGGATAGATGGGTGTACTTCTATAGCTGTTGACAACTACCCTTCACCCACCCTTCTGGTGGGGTCTCAAGCAGATGGACCTTGGAAGCTGTACTTTTCTTATGGTTTTGGGCTTGTATTATGGCCCCTCGAACCTTTCAGTTGTACTGTACTTTTAGTAGTTGTCTTTTGATACTTGTGGTTTACTTAGTGTTTACTTTTCCACACCTTTTTCTATGTGCGTGTGAACAAGTTTAAAGGCAAATTCCTTCCCTTTTTGAGATATTCCTTTTCAGTGCTAGTTTCCAACCCCTGGAATATGGAAGGCAGGCTTGGGGTTGTCACGACATAGGCCCTGGGGGACGGGTTATGAAAAATAGGTTTATCACTGTCAACCAATAATCAGTCACCATATCTGGTGACTAGAAAACCACATCTCTCTATTTCTCTTACCTCTCTTGTGCTCTATGTAGTATTTTTGTTTGAGGAACTACTTATTTCATGGGGACCTATAGAATCTATTTCTATACCAACTCTTGTGTATCTTGAGCATCAACTTCACCAAATTCAATCTTTATCCCACTATGCCTCTTGATTATGTGATCCCTATCAAGAAATATAGCTTGTCTAGGTATATCCACTTTCTTATCTGAGGGGTTGTATAATTAGTACCCCTTTCTTTCCTTGTGATACCCTATAAAGATATAATTTGTGCCCTGGGGTGCTAGTTTTTTGCCTGATAACACCTTAAAAAATTCCTCTGAACCCTATACATGTGTATACAATAAAACAAGTTTCTTTCAACTCCATAACTCAAAGGGAATTACATTTTATTCTTTAGTTTGTAATCAGTTTAATTTATATGATTTAGTTTGTAATGAATATCCCCAAAATGATAATAGAAGATCTGCATGACTCATCATCGACCTTACCATGTCTAATAAGGAACAATTCATCCTTTAATTAACACCATTCCACTATGGTGTGTAAGGTAGAGTGAGTTGAGATAGAATCCAAAAATCATGTAAAAGGTTGATAAAATCTTGCTTAATATATTCACCATATTGATCCTATCAAAGCTTTATTATCTTCTTTCTAAGTTGATTCCCTACTTCATTCTTTAATTCTTTGAATTTATCAAAGGTCTTAGACTTATACCTCATTAAGTAGATATATCCATATCTAATCAAGTCACGAGTAAAAGTTATGAAGTAAGAATATCCACCTCTAGCTTCTATTGAAAATGGTCCACACACCTTAGTGTGTACCAATCCTAGAATCTATATGGCCCTTTCAACCTGTCCACTGAATGAATGTTTTTTCATTTTTCTTTGTAAACAAGCATGACATATTTCAAGTGGTTTTAGCTCAGAAGAGTTTAAATAACCATCTTGATAGATCTTTGTCAAATTATTCTCGTTTATATGACCAAGATGGTGATGTTATAGATGAGTTTAATATGATTAATGTGAACATGATTCATTATCTATTTACAATACTTTTTTTTCATAATTTAATACATAAAGACCATTATTTTAATATTCAATACCATAAAATATGTTGTCTTTATAAAATAAACAACTTTTATTTCCAAAATTAAAAATAAAACCATCTTCATCCAGGCTTGATACAGAAATTATGTTCCTAGTAACCATTGGTACATAATGATAATCCTTTAAAACCAATATCACTACTATTGGAAATGAAATGTGGTTTTCACTAATGGCTAGAGTAGTCAGCCTCACACCATTAGTAGCTCAAAAATCCACCTATTTTCTAGAAATATTTTAGAATCTAATTGGTTCCTACTTTTGGATACAAATGTGAGAACTAAAAGCTATATCTAATACCCAATGTGTATATATCGAAATAATACACTCAATAATGAACACACCTTTAACTTACCCTTACTTATGGGTGTGGTTATTCTTCTAGTATCCTTACTTACCACATGAAAAATATGATACCTCCTTATCCTTTTCCTACCTCTAGATATTCCTCTTCTTAGAAGGATAGTGCTTGGGAGATTTAGACTTTTTATGAGTCTTGGGACCCTTATCCCTGTTCTTTATTTTATTATTCACCATAAGAACCATGAGTTTGTTACACCCCATGTCCTTATCCACTTAGAGAATATGATTAAGAAGTTTTGAAAGACACTTCTCATTATTTCTCATATTATAATTAACAATAAAACTAGAGAAGGTCTTGGGTAGTGAAGAAAGTATGAGATTTGTGTGCAACTCATCTGGGAATTAAATCCCTAAGATGTCTAAGCATTAAATGTATCCAATAATCTTGACTAAATGAGGCCCAGATGGTGATTAATCTCTAATATTAGTTTTAAATAGAGAATTTAAAATCTCATAAATCTCTTGTCTTTCATTCTCTTGATAGATATCCAAAAGGTGATACATCATGCTATACACATCTATATCCTCATGTTGCTTTAAAATCTCATTTTTCATGGATGATATCATAAAAAAATGAATATTTGTTTCATTTTTCAGATGTTTCTCATAGAGAGATAAATCTTCCTCACTGGACTCATTACCAGGCACATTAGGAATTGGTTCTTCCAGCACATATAATTTCCTTTCATGGCATAAGATAGCATGCAAGAGCCTTTTTTACTCTTGGAAATTTGTTCTGGTGAGAAGGTTATCCTTCTCAAGAATGGATTATAGTGATATTTTTGAAGTCATTTTTATTGCTGTTTCTATAAATAAGATGAGTATAATTTTAGCAATTTATCTGATAAAATTACACAAATAAATAAATATTATATTTATTAATCTCCCATTATTTTATCAAAACTCAATAGCCCTCACCATTGGATTTAGAATATCCTGTTTCTTGGACATTAAATTAGAAAGGATCAATATTCCCCTTATCATTACCCCAACTTTGGTTGGTTAAGAAACTTGAATGGTTTTAGTTATCCATTACAAATACTAACTTCATTAACTCAATGTTACTTGATCTATTGTGTGGAATATCTAATCCCAAAGTCCTTAAATTGGATTTCCTAAACCCTTGAATCTCACTTACACTAAGTCCTACTTTGGTAGTCAACCCTTGATGTGAACCAAGTTAAGTGAATCCAAAACTTCATGTTAGAATTCCTCGATAATTGAAAGCACCCCAACTTTGGCTGGTCAAGTATTTTGAACTATGGTTTGATTTTAACTGAAGTAGTGGAAGGCTATATCGATTTAATATATAATTGAGGGTTTTTTTTATCTTTTTTGCATAAATTTCTAATTATTATCTTCATTACATGATTTTTAATATTAAGTGTATTTAATTAAGTGATAAACCACATCTTAGATAAAATTTACACAGAATCTGATTTATTTTAGTTCTAACTTGCATGTTAATTAATTCATTAATTTTTGTGATCATGAAAAAACACCCATAATGAAATAACCATGAAAATTGATAGAAATAAAATAATAAAGTGGAATTATTATGATCTTTTACTAATGGTTAGTTTATCTTGTAGATGATAAACTAACCTTCGACCTAGGGGAAAACACTTTGAACCAATTAAGGTTCATGTTATAGCTTTCCACCTGTCCACCCTATGTATTCATCTTGGATTGGGTTTCCTAGACTCCAAACTTGAACCAACTCTATTAGCTTGGGAGATCTATCCATTACATATGATTTTACTCACATACAATTGAGGGAAAAAAGGGTTTACATAAAAGAAACCATGTGCATGCATTCCCTTACATAATAAGAGGATAGATGGAATGCATGACAACAATTTAATTTAATAATAAATTAAAATAAACCAATCACATACAAAGGTCTAGTATAATCATATGATCATCCACATGAAATGAATTAAACATTTAATAAAATTAGAATTCAATTTTAATCATTCTTATTTAAGATAAATCACACTCAAATGATTTAATTATCTTCTTTAATTAGTCAATTATTTTATATTAATTCTCATCCGAATTTCCTTGAGATTATCATCCTTAATAATTTTAAATAAATTGAATAAATTTATTTAAAATTAACTCTGTACATAAATTTACCTTGGAGGTAACACGGTGAATACATGTCTGAATCTAACTAAAATGTATTATAATTGTATACTGTTTACTCTTATATGGAATACATGAGTTATCACATAATTTCATGACATGTACTACCGACTTAATGATTACACGAATTACATGATTTTTCTATCATGTGTTATGATTTAGTGCACATAGAGTAATAATTATAACCTGAATTATACATGATATGAAGATATGAACATTATGCAAAAATTAATTTTATATATATATATATATATATATATATATTAAAACCCATCACATGGAATGTCCTATCAACTTAGTGACCACACAAAAGTACATGTTTATAAGGTTTACATATTATAATAAACCAATTTTAATTCTGTGCAATTTGATATAAGTACACTGTATGTACAAGCCAACTAAATGGTGTGTATATTTCTCACCGTATATCCGTGACACATGCCAAGGGACTCAGTGTGTAATTGTTCTATGGAAAAAAATTAGAGTACACAATGTTTACATGGGATACATATCATTTGGTCAATGAGTTACATGGTCACCAGTCAAGTAGGCCATATAAGAATACACACGACATGAATGTGACTAAAAGACTACATGCCATGCACGTGGGCTACACGATGTGTACTCTAGATGACTGTGCACTGGGATGTCCTGGTTAATATGTGGTGTAAAATTAAATGAACCACATGTATTAAATTCACATGGTTTGAATTAATTCTTGATTAATTAATTTTTCATTGAACACTAGTACACAATGTGTACCTCTGGGTTACATGACGTGTACTCTTGTGTTATCTATCTAGATTCCTTAGAACCTCTGGACGAGATATTTGATTTTATTTCATTCATAAAATAAATTGATTATATTATATTTATAAGAAATTAAAGAGGAATAATAAAATATCACAATTCATATTAAATAATGATTAAACCTGAATTGAAAATTAAATGACACATGTGTAAATAAATCAATGATCTTTAAATAGTTATAAATAATGATGTGACTGCTTTGATACCACTTATAGCTTTTGGGAACAACAGAAGTGTGTGATTGGTCATGCCCAAATTTTATTTTTATCATGACCGATGATCAATTCAAGATCTACTCGATGATAAATGTCGTGATCAATGGAATTGAATCAAATAAAATAGAAAATGGATAAAATTCCATAACCATAGAGAGGATCATCGCATATTATTTATAATTAATTTAATTTAATTAAAGAATTAACTTGAGAAATTTCTTTATTCATTGAAGGATATAACAAAAGATATACATTGTAACATCGTTTCATTGTAGGAATCATGAGAAAATTCTCTCTAGTAGTGATCCACACGTGTTTCAAAAATCTCTGAACATCACCATAAAAATATCTGGGTGCCAACACAACAGATCCTATTGCTTGCATCATTTGCCTTTTATCACCATAAGAATCACTTACAAAGAATTATACTTGATATATCTTGACTTGAGAGTGGTAGGTGGATTAATATCACTCTCTATTCTTGGGGACATTCTTGGAGAAGGGATCTTTATAGGGCTTCAAGATGATTCTACAGATTCTTTGTGCACAACAAAACGAAATTAATTGGATCCGATAAAAAATAATATAATTGGGATTATATATCTCTAGGATTAGAAATAAATAATTTCACCTGTTAGATTTATTATTTATTTAATCCCTTATGAATACCCATGTCTAAAATAATAATAATATTATTATTTCTCAACATGTACTTAACTTGAAAATTAAAATTAAACATTATTTATTCAAATAACATTCAATATATATTATTTTTCACTAGACCTAAAAAATCAGTTTTCCATTCATCTATAATATTTGTCTGGACTTGAATAATATATATTTATTTATTAAATAAATATCACTGCATTATTCTCTAATAAATAAATAAATATTATATTCACTAAATAGAAAATAAATATTTATTAAATATTCTTCCCACTTAATATTCTCTTGAATTACTGATGCCTGAATATATATGGTAAAAAAAATGAATAATTACTATACCATGTATAGGAATAATATTTATTTAACATGTTAAATAATAAATAATAATATATATTACTTAATAAAGATGTTGGATACACTTAGTGTGTGACCCTCTAGGCCTCTTTCTCAGCGGCATCAGGGAAAGCAGCCTAAAGTCCAAGGTTAGCATCTAATAACACACTAAGGCACCCATAGAGAAAGAAATTAATGCCAAAATGACATAATACCTCATACAGATGCTCACTGTGTAATATAATCCCTTTATCATAATATATTTAATCAAGTAGGTTTCACACTGGTGCCATCGACCTATGTGTTGGATGTCTCTTTTTTTGATATTTCGAAAATCAAACTTTCCTATTAAACACCATGGGCATGTATTTATTTAGGATATATCATTTACATCAAAGGGTCTAAGATATCAAATTCTATTAAAGAATAGAAGGGGAAAATAATTTCTCACATTATTCATTAATGCAATATTACTCGTGACGCACCCAATGTATCCTACCTCACCACAAACACATGTCATCATGGTTTTCGTCAATACATCAAAGTAAAAAATTTATAATATTAATTAATAATAATCTCAAAGTTTAAGGATCATTACATAAATCCAAATATAGGAATATCCAATGGCACATATAAATGTGGATTTCCTTCTGGTGGGTCTTGTTCTCATAATATTCTACACTGGATATTACCAATGGAATACACCATGAGAAGGTGCCTCAAAGTCTTATAATTCTACATCCATGATATAATATCTCATTTGTATCCCTCAAATGATATCATCCATCTATAGAAAATATATTTAAGAATACTATTGTGGCACATCTAGGTTCTCATTATAACATGGAACTGCTATACCCTTTTAGTGCGACAACCACTCTTAGGAAATTATCATATACTATGTTATGCATAAGTACAATCATGACATGACAAGGAGTTTATTAATATTCAAAACCATGAATACTATTTATCATAAAGTACACAATGGTTGTTTCTAGGGAACTGAATCCAACACATAACTAAGTCATCTCAAAAAAATCTAAGCAAGAAACACACATGACCAAGAACAAATCAAACCATACATGTCATTATAAACCATATTAATCAATTCATAAAATTAAAATTTACCCAGAAATTTACATTCTATAAATTCAGGTTCCCAATTAACATAATTATTGCAACCATTTTTGTTTCATTTATCAATTCATCCCAAATAACATTAACATGGAAAAAATAACCATATCTCATCATGTTAACATGATAAGATGATTACATGCCATTTGAACAAATTTTAGTTCATGTGATTTTATTTCAAGAAATCACCAAATTTCAAACATTATTCCAATTTATAATATAGAAAATTTTCAACTAAATTCCAATTCATCTTTGGGATCTAGGTTTAAGCTAACCATGTTACAATCAAGATTATAGTTTGGAACACCTCTCGAGTGGACAAAGTCTTAGTCTTAATTAAAATAGACCAAAAGGGAGTAATGAGAGGTCTAAAAATATAGAAATTCATCAAATCATGGGTTTTCCAATTTAATTAGGTCCCATGCATGATGTGTCAGTGTGATCACACTTAATACACATACTAAAAAATAAAAAAAAACTAAATGGACTTGTTCTAATCCACCCACCTAAAAAGATATGAATATTTGGTTAATTATCAACATCTAATATTGTTTTTGGTTCCTCCTTCCTTGAAACTCTTGGCTTAGAACACAAAGATCATATGGATCTTTCTTCTAGTTTTTATATGATGCTTAAAGGTCTCCATTGGAAGATTTTGTATCACCATGAATCAATCCTTAAAAGGTGGGTGGTTGTATTTGATCAAAATGGGTCTGAAAGGTCTTTGAAACTATCTTTAGGGTGCCTAGGGTTTAAGTGGGAAAGATGGAATAGAAAGAGGTTTGGAGGGGTTTAGGGTATTTACAAAAAACCTATAAAATAGAAGATCACAACATTGCCTCCTAGACCATAACACAAAATAGGTTGACATGGGTAGGACTATGATATAGTTCAAGGGAATATGATGCCAATTATCCAAAAAAACTAAGCACAAGGATCATGATGACTTCCACATCATAAATCCAATCTTCCTGGGTTGTCATGAACCAACCTGAGTCAACCCTGAACTGGTCACCCAAGCTGGCTGACAATAAGACCCAAGATGAGTTCATGATCCACCCGGTTTGGAATCTAGTTTCGAAAATCAGATAAAATTTAGTTGGGAATGATTTATCTTGCAAATAATAGATAAATAAATAATGAAAGATAAATAAAATGGTAGCTGGAATTAGAAAAGAATTAAACTAGATGTACTTCCATGTGAACTAAAAGGTTACTGTCAACCATTGGACCGATGTAAATATATGGAAACTGAGACCAATATTGAAGCTGTACCAGAAGCTAAAAAAAATATAAAGATATATGCATGAGTATTAAAACTCAGTAGGCATGCCCAAATAAAATAATCCACATGCCTTACCTTTAAAAAGAAAACCAATCCATGCTATCTTGAAAATAGGATATATATAAAATTAGAGTTTTCTTCTCTTTTAGGAAAATAAAGTAATAAGCTTTCATTTTAAGAAAAACACTTTTAAACGCATTTTAAAATAGTTTTCCAAATAATGATATATTTTATAATAAATTATTTTCAAGAGGGAAAAAACTAATAAAATAAGATTCATTGTAAGAAAAAAAATCAACAAGGGCCATAAAATGGAGGAAAGTAAAATGTTTTTTTATTATTTTAAAAATGAAAAATGTTATTTTTTTATGTTCTTTTCATTTGAAATAGTACCATAGGAAACATGAGTAAAAGAGAGAAAGTACGGTGGGAAATCCCAAAGAATCTAGGTCAACTAAGCCTTATGATCCTCATACTTTGGTGATCAAACCATATAATCCATTCTCATGAATGAGATTCTAGAGAGGTTAGAACCAAAGTTCTAGTGGTCCCCAAAGTATCATCATTATATTTAGTTAGTTTTGTAGCGTAATCCTACTAAGGATCCAAGTTTGGTTACCTAATGACTCAACTGATATACTAGTACTTAGAAACCTGTCTAGGTACCCAGGGTTTTCAAGTGCTCTATATTATTTCACAAGCCACCTAGCCCCATTTTTTCCCATGTTAACACATGTTAGAAAACCATTTCCAACCATTTTGAGAAGGGTTAGTAAATTTAATTTTTTTTTCAAACAAAAACATTCTCAAAAACCATAATTTACACACAAAACATAATTTAAAAACCACTTTTGGGCATTTAATACATTGAAAATTTTGAAACAAACTTGAGAAAATATTTATAACAATAATATACATGTCAAAACTTATAGGAAAGATGGAAAACATGGGAAAGTCTAATACCAAGAATTGGAACCATTTTTCATAGAATATACATAGTATTTAATATTAAAAAAAACACTTTTAAAACACTCAATCAGTTAATCAATTTAAATTAAATGCTTAGACACAAGGAACCTACCGCAAAACACACTTTTTTTGGTAATTACCACATCACACTTACACACATATACACTTCCACTTGTATATATGTACCCTTTGACCTAATGTATATATTCCTCTTTATATGAGGGAATATGTACAAGGAGTATATAGACACACACACACACACACACACACATGTTCTTACCTAAGCATACACATGCAAGTAGCATTTAAAGAGACACTAGATACTCTAAATAATAAAATAGAGACTAAAAATTATAAAATACCTAATTAAAATTGGTCCAAAGAATTAAAACTGGATAAAGTCTACCCGAAATAAATGGAGAACCCACTTCCTTTGACAATTTTGACTATAAACAGCCTTAATTAGACTTTAAAAACCCTAAAAACCAAGAAAAAACCTAAGAAACACCCATTTTGTGTTAGGGTTCATCAAAATCATGCTCAACACAAAGGGAGGAAGAAGAAACAAGGAAATAGAGGAAGAAAAAGTAAAAGGAGAAGAAGAGGGACTCATCGGGGAAGATCACACCAAAAATTAGGAGTGGATTCAGTCAAGAACCGAGGGAGGAGAGGAGGCGGTGGTGAGAGACGAAGACCCTTCAGGCATGGGTTGAGTGAACCAGGGGGGATGGGGGGGGGTCATGCATTTGAGAGTGTGGGGGGGTGGGGAAGAAGAAAACCAATTTTTTTTTTAAATTTTCATAATAATAATAATAAAACATTTATTTATTTATATTTATTATTTATATTTTTATTGATATTTTTTTGAATCCTGGAAATTGTGAATGGTTTGGCTACATGGTTGAACAAACTGTACACTAATCGTGCACCTCTACTTGAGGACCTAGACACCCCACATAGGCAGGCCACACAGTTAGGTAAATCATGCAATGACCACGTGGTTAGCTCTGCTAAAAACTACAGAAACCTTCACATGGTCTCTACATGGTTTTTACTAGCTATGTTTCAACCATGTGCTAATTCTGAAAAAAAAAAATTAAAAATTTAAAACTCGATCTAGCCGAAAACTCAAATAAAGGATAAATATAATTGAATAATTAAATATAATCAATAAGTTAAGGTTGAGGTTTGACATGGGTAGGGCCTATGAAATGGTCTAAAACACCATGCCATAGATCCTAGAAACCCTGAAATATAACTACACCATAGTTGAGATCTACACTATAGGAGTGTCAAATTTAGAAGAAGCATCCAAATTCTTCCCCAAGGACCTTGTGTCACAACCACCCTCTCCATGCTACATCAAAAAACTGGCCTATACCATAGCCTACCTCCATTCCATAGCTATTCCAAAAATGGAAGTTTCTCCAAAATACCTCCTCCCAGAACCCTAAGATGTATCCAGGAACTTCATTCCATATCCACCAACCATATGATGCAACCCATAGCTCCAAGACGCAGAATCCTCCTTAGATAATAAATTCAACTCAACTCCCTTCTTTCTTCTCAAAACACATCGGGACATCCCAGAAGAAACTGATCTAGACTAATTCTTAGGAACCAGTGTTCAAACTAAAAATAACTAGTTCAATGAGGTTTAAAAAAACATAAAGTGGGACATATATGTAAAAATATGGGATCTTACAGTAGTAGTATTTATAAGAATATTGAAATTTAAAATTATAATCATAGTGAAAACAAAATATTAATTAAGAGATTGATTTATATGAATAAAAAATTTATCCAAATTAAGGTATTAATATGATAAAAGATTAATTAATAACAGAATTAAATATATTAAAAAGTAAAATATACAGAGAGTAAATAAAATACAAGGCACACATTTTGGTAATGAAGTTTGAAAATAGCTCAAATGATCCCCTATATATCCCTCCTTAGTTTCTTTAGGGTTTATGAATTAATATACCTTGAATTTAGTGGTATCTAAGAAGCTTGAAAATAACACAAACCTTATATTGAAAGCCAAGAAATCTAGAAAAATACCTTGGTTTGAATGGTTTTACCATGAACCCAAAGAGAAAGACTGTAGTTTTAGTGGTTTACCAAGAACTCAAAATGTGAGAGAAAGATAAGATTTTATTAAACACAAACCCTTTGAATAAATTCTCTTAATTCTCTATAAATATAGAGAAGATGAAATTTATAAAATAATAGATAGAAATATGGGAGATCAAAGTATTAGAAGAAATAAATACAAAGAGTTATCAATTAGAGGAAGAATGATTTTTTTGGTAATTGATGCTTGTTTCTATTCACTATTGATCAATGATGTTCATTATAGTTGAATGTAGTTGATTTAAAATCCTTTTAAAGGTTGTATTTATATCCCATGGGGGTATAAGGGTTGATTTAGAGGTATAATGGGGTTAACATTTCCATCTAAAGACCATCACAAATATATCTTTTGGATGTTGTATTGATGCCACCGACTATACACCTGATGACATTGGCTAGATAGCGTGCTTACTGTAGGCTTCTATGATTATCCAGACTCTACTAGGTAGATTCCGGCTGCCATCAGGTAGTTGGTAAGCTACCTTAAGTTCTAGTGCTTCTATCCAGTGCCACCGGCTGGCCGATGACACTCAACTGGGTAGTCAGTGGACTTCTAGTAGTTATGGTGGTTCTATCTTATGTAATTTTCTAGAAAGTGACACTCCATTTGATATTAAATGATAAAAAACTATTTGAGATGTTAAACATGACCACCACTTTCCATTTTAAGCTTCCTCTTTTGCATAAAACTCTATAACTTAATGTATATTCTAAATAACTGAAATCCACTCAATAAAAAAGGTTAGAAACATAATTGGTGTTTGTGATCATTAGAAAAATATAAGAGAGTGAGATACAATATTTATATATATATCTGTGTGTGTGTGTGTATCTCTGTGTGTGTATAAAATATTTAAATAACCACACACACATATCTAATTATATATGCATTAAATATTTAAACACACACACACACACGCCTTTGTGTGTGTGTTTATTATTTATATTAATAGTAAGATATTAATAGGAATCATATGATATATATTTATACATTTTTTATTTTTTTATTTATATATTTAAACCATATTTAGGTTCATGTGTTGTTTATATCATTAATATAAATCATATTCAAGTGTTTGTTCATGTTAAAAACTTAAATATACAAATTATATAAATGGTAATATATTAACATAAATCATATCAATGTAAAAATAGATAAATATATAAATGAAAACCAATCATTGAAATTTATCTAGTGATGGAAGGGAATCCTAAATATCATCTAAGAAGATCCTTAATCCTAGTCAAAGTCATTTTAGTGTGTTAATGGTGTTCAAAAGAGGTAAATAAGGATACTAAAATTCAAATTACAATCTTTTTCAGAACTATATGGTTTCCTAAACCATGTGCTTAACCAATAATTTCTCTCTATCCATGATTTTTCAATATGAATAGTGATCATGTGTTGTTGGTCTAACTATACACTTAACAATGTTTTGTTATCCACCTTCAAAAACCTAATGAATGGAAGGATTTTATGGTTTGAAAAAATGTGCATCTAACAATGCATCATTTAAATGCAGGATTTGAGCATATTGAAAATGATCATAGTTGGGTGAAAAATTTAAAATTTAATTCAAATTTGGATTTATAAATCTAAATAATGGGATATAAATTCTCATTTTATGATTAAATATTAAATTAATCAATCACCTTAGGTAATTTTCATGTTATTAGATTTTCACTCGATGTCTTTGTCATATCTCTTCAATGAATTGAATTTAAATTACTATAGAAATATCCACATATGCTCTATGAATCTTGGGATTTTAATCTTGATTCTTTGGATTCTATCATGAATAACTAATATCACTCAAACATTTATGTGTTTTCCACCGATGAATTTCTTTGATTCTCTATGAATCTTGATAATTTGGGTGAGAGCTCTCAATCCATTTCAAGTGTGAAAGGAAGTTCTTAACAGATAAACCTAATTGATCTTTTTTAAATTATATAATATATCTAAGGTTTAGAATTAGGAAAAATCAAGTCTTTCCCTCATCATTTATCCATTCCAATCATAAACCCCATGTTATTAACAATTATTTAATTTATCATTAAATAATAATAAATATTTTTTAATAAATAAATAAATAACCCTAGTTTCAATTAATATTTATTTAATTTATCACTATTTAAATAAATAATTATCTAAGTGACATAATTAGATAAATCTCATTTAATTATTAATATAATTAAATAATTACTGATACTTGAACCATTTACTAGGCTTAATATATCCAATAATTAATAAATAAATATCCACTTTCCCTCACTAGGGTAACTTGAGAATATTATGAGATATACATATGAAACTCCTTTATTCCAAATTAATAATAATAATAATATGGTATTGGATTATGATTGAAATAACTTGAATAAACAATATTTTATATATTGAGATCACTTCTATTCCAATAAAAAACATTTGACTAAATCTGAGGAGTTTTTGGATACACTTAGTGTGAAATCCTCTAGATCGATTTTTTAATGATAGTGAGTCCAACCCATATACCATGAATGATACCTATAAACACATTATGAACCTTATATTGAAATAGAAAAGTTTTATTAATGAAAAACTTCTTATCATTTCCAAATAAAGGTTCTGGGTGTAACATAAATATCGGCCAGTCCCATGCCCAACACATAGTTCTTGTTATATTCAATGAATAATACACAAGAACATGAAATAAAAATCATCATGTCTAATGATTTCACATAAATAAACCAAATTAATAATCTCATAACCAAGAAGATAGAATCTTTCTCATTAAATTTATAATTAATTTAATAATAAGAAAATACCATAATCCTGAGATCTTTCTTCGATATAGATATTGATCAATCAAACCCTATTCAAGTTTTTCTATCATTAAACTGAAATAATCAAAAGAATAATCCCTCTATTAGTGATCAATATGTAATCCTAAATCTTAGTACATTGACAATGATACTCTGGGTGTTAGTGTGAAGGTGCCGATAATCTTACATCACTTGCCTTTTATAATAAAAAGTAATCATTTGGTCTTGAAGATTTATTCTATTATTATATCGGTATTGAATGGGAGGAAAATATTGATTTATTCTCTAATTATTGATAGAAAAACCCTAGATATATTCTTCTCCAGTTTTTGAGAGAAATCTCTAGAGAGGAAAATGTTGTGCTCAATCACCACACTAATCTTATATAATATGGGATTATATAGTTAGGGTTTAATATTGATATTTGTGAATAATCCCTTCATAAAATATCAAACCTAATAAAATTACATGGTAATAATAATAGTATTATTATCTTATGGAATGGGATAGCTTGTAAACATATAAATATTATTTTATGTAGATAAATAAATCCATATTTATTTAAATGATATTTAATGCTTATTTTATCTTCATACTTGGTCCATTAACTTAGATCATTCACCCTCCTTAGTATTTACCAAATCTTTAAATAATAAATATATATATAAATAAATATTATTTATTCAATAAATAAATAAATATCATAATCATGGTCTTACGAAAAAATATTTATTTTGATATTCACATAACTAAATAAATATTTATATATTAATTTATTAATCATCTTATAAATAAATAAATAAATATTTATTACCAGGTGAATAACAATAAGAGATAAATAAATATTCTATTTTACATGATTTTGAATAAATATTTATTTAATATTAAACTCACACATATATATTCTAACTTGAATATAACCGATGACTAAATATCCATGATCACAAAATCCAAAGTAAATATTATTCCTTAGTCTAGAGAATATTATTTATTCCAACTGTTAAATTCAAATGGAATTTAACTGAAATAATGAATAAATTTAGTGTGTGGCCTTCTAGGATTCTTTCTCAGTGGAATTAGACTTGCTTACCTAAAGTCCCAAGTTAATTCCTAGAAACATGTAAAGACACCAATAGAGAAATAAATAAATTCTATAATGATAACAACCATATATAAATGATCACTATGTAATATAATCCCTTTGTCTCAATATCTCTTAATCATACAAGTTTCATACTTGTGTCATCAACCTATATGCATGATTTCTCTTTATTTTACTTCCTGAAATGAACATTTTAATACACCATGGAAATGGATTTTAGTTTTATAGTTTCATTTCAATCAAAGGGCCTGAGATATCAACTTACTTAAATCCAAATATATAGTTTCTATATCGAATTTTTCATTAATGACATATCACTTATGACGCACCCAATGTATCTTACTTTTCTTTGAGTATAGGTCATCATAATTTTGGTCAATACATCAAAGAACATGAATCATGATATGTATTAAAAATAATATCAAGCTAAAATATCATTACACACATTCACATATAGAAATATCTTTTGACACAAAAATATATGGAATTCCTTCAGGTGAGTTTGTTCTCATAACCCTCTCTCTTAGATGTTTCCATGTGATACCTTCATGAGATGAAGTCACTTCTACTTATGAGAGTCAAGAACCTAGAAATAAAACATAATCTATGTTCTATCAGATAATTTTATCCAACTATTAAACAATTATTTATGAATATTGGCAAGACACATCAAGGATCTTATCACAATAAAGAACATCTAAGACCCTTTTTATGTGAAAATTACTCCTAGGACATTATCATGGTAATGACATAGAATTTTATCAATGAAATTTACCTTATTATAATTATATTATATAGTATAAAACAAATAAATCACATATATAACATAATAAAAACATTATTATCATGAAATAAGTCGTATTTATAGAAATTAAGGAACCCATACTGATGGAATAGTAACCAGACTATTAGAATAGTAATATGACCATTAAGAATACTAACCCAACCAATAGAATAGTAACCTCACATATTAAATTATAAATAAAATATAGGCATCTTATAAATGAAAATATGATATATTTTTATATGTAAATAAATGTTTTAAAAATGATAAATTAAGTGTAGGTATTTTTATGAAACATAAATGTTTTATAATTAATATAATGATTTAAAAGAAAATTTATTTTTATAAAAAGATTTATAAATTAATATTTTATTTTCTTATAATTATAATATAATTTTATGATACCTTAATTAAATTTTCAAAGTGTTATAAAATCAGTTATAATATTAAAATCGGTATTTTTTCGAATAAATGAATATTTTAATGAAAAATTAAATTTATAATATTTAAAAAATTATTTTTATAAAATTGGGTCCATTTTTGAAATCTATATGTTGAAAAATGGTTTAGTTGGATTTTTAGGATTTTTATAAATAGTTGATTTTTTTGTGAATAGTGAAATACGGTAATTTATCATATTTAACATTTTAAACCAAATACATGAATTTTTGAGTCATGACTGATATAAGAAATTATTATTTAGAAATCACGCACACTATTTAATATACTTAGTCAAAATAATCAACACTATTGATAATCTTGAGCCAAAATAATAAACAAGTGAATACAATAATCAAAAGCACTCCTCTCCTCTCACTATAAATACTACCCCTCACCACCTCTTCTACTCACACCTTCTAAAATTTTGAGATTTATTATATTATGACCAATTCATATCCCAAACCTATTCCCCACATCTTGGTCTTGTTGGTCTCACAAAAATACCAAACCCAAGTTACTTAAGGAGGTTCTCAAGGAGATGACATTCAAGAGGTAAAATCCTCCATGTTTCTCTTTTAAATTATTTATTTCTTCTACCTCATCATTTCCACAAATATAAAAAGTTACATGATAACTCTAGTATAATATATATACTGCAAAATTATTATGTTAATGGAATATCCATCATCAAGTCTCTTATCTTATTCTTTTATTTTAAAAATGAAAACATCATCCGTGATGTGTCGATTCACCGCCTTTATGGATGATGAATTTTCGTTTTCCATTACCACCTTCATGGCTAGTAATAAAACCATTATAATGGTTAAAAAATATTTTAAAATGTATATTATAACTTTTTTAATGTTCTGAAATTAATATATATTCATAATATTAAATAATAAAATAAAACTAGTTCGTGATGATTGAAAAACCGCCAAAACAAACTAAATGTTTATCATTAATGTTATATCTAATGAATCATACACATAATAAAAATAAAAAATTATAAATGGGACCATTTAAATTTTTTTATGTGCATCAATATCATATGATTCCACTTCTAGAGTTTTTCTTCCATGTTACAAGAACTCCCAGAATTAAACTCAAGGGAACCGATCATAAAATCATGAAACGAATACACCCAGAACAATGAAATTAAATATTATAACCCATCAAAATAGTCATAAATGAACTTAGTAAAATTATAATAAATAAAATAAATGTTTAATAGGTTCTAAATTAAATTATTAATGAATCTAATTTGACTATCCATGACATTAAGTTCAAGTACAGAACACTTTCAGGCATAAGGTAAGATATTCTTTCTGAACCTCTATCTTTCCTTCGAGTTATAATGTCTATCTCTTTGACTAAATGTAATTATTAATTATTATTATGTAATAATACTAAATTATGTGTCTATGTTAAAAAAATATGTACCTAGATCAATTATTCTTTCTTTTATTGGGAAATACATGTTTTATAAGATTCCCATTTCAATTCTTCCCAATAAGTATGCCCGATTAAAGTGAACTTTGTAATTTATTACCCATTCTCATGTACACTACATAATATTTTTAAGATACCATTATTTTTATAAAATCAATAATTTAATCATAAAAAATTATATTAGTTAAATTATTGTTTTATAAAAAAATGCCTTTTCCCTCTTTAAATTCTCTTTAATATTTTCCCTTAAACCACACTAAAGTGGATCATTTCTAAAGGTTATTAATCACTATTTTTACATGTTTTTACTTAATTTGGACATAATTTATCACTATATATACATATTTTCAATTATTAATGTCTATGTATGATTTAAATCCATTCTTTCATGGACACCTTTTTGATATTCTCATTTGTTATACCTTTTGAGATGATTACGATACCCATTTCTTTCCATGGGTGACCCATATGTTTATTACTTATGTTTGATTATTCATATGGAACACATATACATGAACATATTATGATGGTTTCACCCAAATATCATTCTAATGAATTAGATAATGTTTAGTCTCATGAGATGTCATGTTGGGACATGGATTAAATCTAATTCCTTTACGGGACTTTGTCCACTATGTGATATAGTCTTAGAATTTATCCTTGACTCATGTTTATGTTATGTTATATATTGTTTTAACATTCCTATATATAAATGATTACATGATACCATGTTCAATATGTTATGATTCCATATGTTTATACTTATGCCATGCCTTTTTATATCACCATGCTATTCCTTATAACTCATGTTCTATTATTTATTCCTTTGTTTATTCCCTTACAGGGATTTTAAGCTCATCCCTTTGTTAATGTATTCCCCTAGTTATCCTATGAATATGTAAGATCTCAAATGAAGTTCAGATCTCATTATGGAGATTAAATAAAAGATGTTTTTATTTTGGTTTCATGTTTTATAATTATGTACCTAGTTCTCCAAATACACTAGACTTTACGATCCTTGATTTTTATTTGATGGATAATTATTCTTAAAATCATGTAATAATATGTGTAAAAGGATAGGGTCACTATAGTTGGTATCAAATCACGGTCTAGTTATTTTTGGATATCAGGACTATAACACTTTATTAATAACCCTAGGGATAATTATATCACCATGGATAAGCTAGATTGAAACTCAGGAATCACATGTTAGGATATAATTTTCATTTATAAGTTTATCCTTACATGTTCAAAGTTTACTTTTTATATAATTATTATATAAGTATTTAAGACCCCATAATTATACATTATTTTTTAGTTAATATATGGAAATAGGATAACCTATTCCAACAATCAATACAATAGGAAATGTGATGATTACCCTAATGAAATTCCAAGTCTGATAGGAACAGGATGTCAGAACTTCATGATAGAACTTTCTCAACTGGATTAAATTATGAATAATAACATGAATCATATGGAACTCCCTCCTTCTCCTAAGAAATAGAATTTTTTTGTAGAATACTTTATGTGAAAAATTCCTTATATCATTATTGGATCCTCTAATACCCTAATTATAGAATAATATATTAACTCCATTGAAAAGATATTCTCTATCCTCCAATGCTCAGAAGAAGAGAAAGTCATGCTGGATATATGTCATTTTGATGGGGAAGCTGATTAGTGGTGGAAACTGATCAAAAACTCAATATCCAAGGGGTAAATTGATTCCATGGAATGAGAAACATTCAATAAAATATTTTTCAATAAATATTTTCTTCAACGATTCCATCTTAAGATGGAAAGGGAGTTCCTAATATTGAAGAAAACGGAAGATGATTCTATTAGGGAATACAAGGAAAAATTTATAGGGCTTGCATGATATGCCTCTGGTTTTGTCATGAACATTGAAATCAAGGTGGATTTATTGATTAGTGGACTAAAGTTGAGTCTAAAAAAACAATTAGTGATTTGAGACTTTGAAAGCTATGCATAGATTGTCTGTTATGCCCTTAATGTTGAAATAGAGATCAGAGGCGCTAAGTGGTCTTGTGGGCCCAAAGATAAAAATCTAAAAATGGTGTTTAATATGGGAGTATAAATAGATAAATACCATGATATAAAGAAAATGAAACATCCCACATGTCCAAATTATGGGAAGAAGCATCCCAAGAACTGTCTAAAGGGAACCAAGAGATACTTAAAATGTAGAAGATAGGGGAATCGAGATAATTATTGTGGAAGTGATATAAATAATCCCAAAAATGTAGAAGAATAAAGTAAGGTTTAGATAAACACTTAGCCTTTAGTGTAGTGTTTCAAATTCAAGGACCATGAGCATTATGCAAGATAATTCCCTAAGCCAATGGTTGTTAGAGTCAATCAATAATAACAACCCCTAAGAAAATAAGAAAGGGAATATTCTATCACTACTACTGAGGTGGAGCCTGAAAATGATATGGTGATAGGTACGATAGTTATTCATTCAAGAATATTGAACATACTATTTGATTTTGGTTCTATGCATTCATTCATATCTTGGAAGTTTAGTAGAACTATTCAAACACCACCTCAAAATATGGAGGTTGAGTTATCTGTGATAATAGAAAATGAGGAAATTATTTTATCAAAAGTATATAACTCATACCTAATTAATTTTTGTGAACTGAACCTCCAAAAAAATATTTCCATACTTCCTTTGGTGGAGTTTGATGCTATATTGGTCATGTATTGTCTATGTTTATATAAAGTCAACATCAACTATTAGCAAAGGGAGATCACTCTTCACATACTGAGGAATCCTCCAATTATGTACAAGTGTAAGGAGGAGGATGAATCTCCTTTAGAATCATCATATCAATTGTGGGTATTATTTCATTATGATAAATAATATATATCTCAAATTATTAAGATAAAGGAAAGAATCATTATTGAAGACATGCTTATCGTGAGGGACTACACTGATGTATTCCCTAAAGAATTTACTAGTCTTCCTCCGAACCGAGAGGTTGAGTTATCAATTGATCTTATTCTTAGATATATACCTATATCAAATAATCTTTATAGAGTGGTCATCATTGAGTTAGAATAACTAAATAAGTAGTTACATGAGAATCTGGACAAGGGTTTCACATGCCCGAGTGCTTCATCATGGGGTGTGCTGGTCCTCTTCACCAAGAAGAAAGATGGATCAATGTGCCTCTGCATTGATTATTGTGAGCTTAAAAAAATCATGATAAAGAAAAAGTATCCCCTACCAAAAATAAATGACTTGTTTAATCAACTATAAGGGGACAAGTATTTCTCTAAGGCGGTATTTCAGTCTGGATATCACCAATTAAAGGTGAGGAAGGAAATGAAAACTATGAGTTCATAGTAATGCCCTTCAGACTCACTAATGCTCCAAAAATTTTCATAGATTTAATTAATAGAGTATTTATAGAATACCTCAATAAATTTTTGGTAGCCTTTATTAATGATATTCTTATATACTCCAAGATCAAGGAGGAACATGAGGAACATTTGAATACTATGATAAAGACTTTTCAAAGGGAGAAAATATATGAAACGTATAGTAAATATGAGTTTTTTTATAGAGGAAGTATCATTCTTGGGGAATTTTATCACTATAAAAGGGATATATGTAGACCCTTCTAAAACAAAGGCAATTGATGAGTGTCCCAGACCAATATATATAATGGATATCTATAGTTTTCTTGTCTCAGATGGGTAATACTGATGTTTTTTGAGTAATTTCTCAGGATTTTCTAACTCACAAACTAATTTAACACAAAAAGGGTAAAGTATGTCTGGATAGAAGAATATGAGGAAATATTTAAGGAGATAAATATGAGACTAATCAATGCACCTATACTCACACAACCAAAAAGTGGATAAGGCTTTGTGATATATAGTGATGCTTCAAAAAAAGTATTGGGCTGCTTACTCATGCAAAATGATAAAGTGATAGTCTACGCCTCACAATAGTTGAAGATCCATGAGAATAACTACCCAACACATGATATGGAGCTATTGGATGTGATTTTTTCCTTGAAAATATAGTGGTACTACCTCTATGGTGATAAGTGTGATATATTTACTGATCACAAGAGACTAAAGTGTGTTTTCACACAGACGTAACTCAACATGAATCAAAGAATATAGTTAGATCTAATCAAGGATTATGATTTATTTATTCACTACCATTAGGGAAAGGAAAGAAAGTTAGATGATTTTCTTAGTAGAAAATAACTTTCTACCATATCCATGATGTAGATTGAGAAAGACCCCATCTTCATGGACATGATAATGATGGATTTTGAAATCACAATAGCAGAGAATACATCCTATCTTTTCCAAATAATTTACTAACTATCTATCTAAAAGAAGATCAAGGAATCACAAAGGGATTATCTGGAGCTACAAAATAAGGTAAAAGTGATGAATGAAGGTAAGATACAAGAGTTCCATATCTATTATGATGGAATTATTTGGTTTGGAACAAGGATTTATGTGCCTTCATCACCTAAGATAAAGAAGGATATATTGGATAATACACATAGATTATCTTTCTCCATCTATCCTAGAAGTACCAATATGTTCCATGATCCTCAAGATCAATTCTTGTGGGAGAATATGAAGAAGGATATTTAGGATTATATATCAATGTGTTTGGTATGTCAAAAATTTAAAGTAGAGAGATAGAATTCCAAAGGGATGATGAAACATTGCTTATACCCACATGGAAATGGGAGAATAACACTATGCACCTTGTTACTGGTCTCCTGAAAACATCTAAAAGAAACAATGTGATATGGTTTGTGGTGGATTAACTCACCAAGACTTCCCACTTCATTTCTATTTATAAATATTTCTCACTTAAATAACTTGAAAATTTATATGTGGAGGAAGTGGTGAGGTTATATGGGGTACCAATTTCGACTGTCTCTGATAATGATCAAAGGTTTACATCAAAATTTTGGAGAAGTATTCAACATTATTTGAGGAATAAATTGAATTTTAGGATGACCTATCACCCCTAAACTGATGACCAATCTGAAAGGACTATTCAGACACTTGAGGACATACTGAGAGCCTACACAATGTAATTCCAAGGAGGATGGAATTAACATCTCCTATTGGTTTATTTCTCATAAAAAAATAGCATGCAATCATGTATTTAGATGGATCCATATAAATATCTATATGGGAAGTGATGTATAACTCCAACTTATTGGGATAAAGTTGGTGAAAAAAATCTACTTGGACCTGATCTTGTGCAAGAGATGCTAGAGAAGGTTCAGGATATCCAAAAACATATCAAAGATACTCAAAGTTATAAAAAGAGATATGATGATATCCATAAAATGGAATTGGAGTTTGATGTTGGAGATAATTTATTCCTTCAAATATAACAATGAAAGAGAGTCACACAGTTAGCAAATAAAGGGAAGCTTAGCCCAAGGTAAATTAGCCCCTTTGATATTCTTGATTGTATAGAAGAAGTGGACTATCGACTTAAACTTACACCAAATATAGATCAAGTTCATGATGTGTTCCATGTATATCTCCTGTAATGTCCCAGATTTTTTCATGTATTATTTTAATATTGTATGGGAATTAATTCGAGACCAGGCTCTGAGACGGCGTGCAGTTCCGAGGCCTGGTGATCCCGGAACAAATGTTTGAATTTAATTAAATAATTAAATAACGCGTGCATGTGGTTTTCCTAAAAAAGTAGAATAACTCCTAAATAGGTGCTCATATCAGAAATATTAGGGCACCGTTTCATTCAAGACAACAATTTTACCTTAGGCGAGGCCTAACATCAGTCGACACAAGTCGGTGGTGAAATCCAGTTTTTGTGATGTAAGAGTAATAAAATATTTAAATAAAAATATTTTATTCTGCAGTGAAATATTTTAAATCTACTGCAATAGATATCTCTTATCTTTTTTTTAAATAAAGGCCTGCGTAGGGGTCCAGGGTTACAAACCTCATAACCTTGAAACCCTTGGTGGCTTTGGAGGCTCTGGAGAAGACCTCCCGACGCGGTGATGACGTTCTTGACGATTTTCACCGATGAAAATGATGCGGCGACCGAATCTTCACCAACGAATGCCGCGGGTCCAGGTAGGATGTTGTTTGATGATTTCTTTTCCCCGTTCTTGATTCCTATGATTAACGTGGACTAATCCACGAACAAATTAGCACGCGGATCGGTCATTTTGCGGGATGGTCTATTTACGGGAATCGTGGGGATTTGATTCTTGAAATTAATTTGGTTTTCATTCAACCTTATAATGGTGACGAACCAAGATCGACACGAACATCGATTGAGGTTCTTCCCTCTCAATTTTTGTGTTTTTCTCTCCCGGTTCCTACACGTTCTTCGTACGTATTCTATGCGTTCTTGTAAAAAATTGATCGTTGTGCATTCGTTTGTTGGCACAATGATATGAAATCAAAGATCCAACATCAAGACGACCTAGAGAAGGTGCGATGACGACGGTAGCAGACAAATAGATGTGGTTCGAAAATTTCCCGTTCTTCGAGCGTTTTTGTGCGGGCAAATCGGGACGCGCTATCAAGGCCGATCGGAAGCCCAAAACTGACAGAATCTGTTTCGTAGGGTCGGGGAATCCCCAAATCCGGAGTTTCATAATGATCAGATGGTTGGATCAAGAACCAGAGGTTTGGCCGAGGCACGCGGAGGAAGACAGTGATTCTGGAAAAATCCCGACTACACGGTGTGTACTATGGGCTGCATGGCATGTGTTCGTCGGTGGAACACCTGGCGTGTACTCCGAGAGTACACGGACACAGGTTGGGTACACAGCCAATGACAGGGTGTGTATACCCCTCCCCGGCTAGACCCGTCCAGATACACGGGATACCCCGTGTACTGGTACACGAGCAGGCGACACGGACACGGACAGAGACCGTGTACAGGCACAAAGCCAGCGTACACGGAGCGAGCCCCAGGTGCTCGGACATGGTGTGTGATTCTTCTACATGTCGTGTAGTTACCTTCTACCCAACAAGCTGAATAACACGGGCCGTTTACATGGGCAGTACCCGGAGTCAAGGAACACGATGTGTGATCCTTCTATACTCCGTGTAGTTGTGTTTTACACAGCTTGGCCAAATGACAAGATCCGTTTACACGGGTAGTATCCAGAGTCAAGGAACACGATGTGTGATCCTTCTACACACCGTGTAGTCTAGTTTTACATAGACTGGACAGATGACACGGGCCGTTACACGGGCAGTACCCGGGGTCAAGGAACATGACGTGAAACCATACTACACGTCATGTAACCAATCTTACATGGCTTGAGCCAGTTGCCTTCTGTGACTTGGTCTAGTTTCCTTAGGGTTCGTCCCCTTGGTATTTCTCCTGAAGGTTCCTAGTATCATTTCCCACATATAGCAGTATGATCCCTTCAGCAGGACTTCCTGAATAGAGTTTTTGGAATCCCCTATGTGAGAATTAGAGCCAAATCCTCTATTCATTCCTGGAACCCTAGGTAGAGTTCTTGGTATCAATGTGACAAACTTTACCAGGGTGCCGATCCTCTGCTTAGCAGACTAGCTCAGAATGAGTTGTTGGAATCACCCCATGACTTGGTTGTGATCCTCATCTGAGCATCATGTTCTCAAAGTACTTGTGGAGTGTGTTCTCCTGGAGCGAGTACATCATATCTCTCTCTTTAGACCTAGGAGTGTGTTCTCCCGGTTGCATGCTTAGTGGAATCTTCGAGCTGGATCCTAGTGGTGGTTTTGCGATGGTCGTTTGTGTATGAGTATATCTGGATATTCTTGTTATGTGTTCCGTAAACATATACTGTGTAGAGATGACTGTACCTTTCTTTTGTGGTATTTCCATTGTTGTGTTTCCTTTGTGGGTTTGGGGTGTCCTACTGGGTATTGTTATACTCACCCCTGCACGGGCTTTGCCCGCACATGTCATGTCTTGTGCAGACGAGCGAGCCTTTGACAAGATTCTAGGCGGACCAGGACCGAACGGTACTCAGTGAGATCAGACAGGCCGAGGTGCGTTCCTACGACTACAGACTATAGTCCCAGCACCTATCTTTACAGGTTGTACTTTGTTACAGACTCTCTTTTTGGTGGGCTTGTACTTTTGGCCCAGGGTTTTACTTTCTTGTACTTTACTTTCCTGTCATACTCTGTGGTTGGGTTTTAGTGTATGCATGCATATTTTCCTTTTAGTTGTTTTTACTTTTCAGCTTTGTGGGCTTGGAGATGTGTGTGCGTGTGTACAAGTTTATAGGCAATGCCTCCCATGTTAGTAGCATGCCTACTCGATGCTAGTCACTAGCCCCTGGCCTATTGGAGGCGGGATTGGGGAGTTGCGGCTTGGGCCCCACTGGGACGGGTCGCAATAGAGTGGAATCAGAGGCATTCAGTTCTACCGTAGGACCGAGAGTCTGTGAGTTGTTTTGGGGCAACACTGTTAAGTGTTTCGAGTTCTGCTTTCAGGCCAGGGACCCCAGTGTTGGTGCGAGCAGCCGACGTATCCATACACCAGGACTCTGATAACTTTATTTTCGACTCGGAACATGAGAACACTAGTTTCAGGGGAAAATAATGGTACATGCATCATATAGTAATGAGTTGTGATTTCCATGTCCTTCTTGAGTCAGCTCTCTAGATATACTCACTGACCAAGATACATCTTGTTTCTTTAATAGGATGCCTCCGCAACACGCACCCACTAGGATCCAGTAGCTCGATCACAAGGATGACCCCCTTAGTGATGAATCCTCGATACAGGGACCGGATCCCCCGATTTTACCATTGGGTGGTGTGCTAGTTATCCTGCCACCTGTGAAGCAGTGTTTAGTGCCTGATGTACCATTGGAGGAGGAGCGCAGGATGAGCGCACTCTACATGTTTTAGAGACAGAGACCCCTCAGGTTTCGTGGTGAGCCTGACCCTCAGGCAGTAGAGGACTGGCTTAAGGCAGTGACCAGAGTCTTCCATTTGGTCAGGACACCAGCAGACCAGATGGTGATCCTGGCAGCGAGCCTTTTGCAGGGCTCGGTAGGACGATGGTGGAGTTTGGTTATCCAGACCCACGACGAGGCGACTCTTGCATGGTCGGAATTTGAGCGTCTCTTCAGAGAGGAGTTTTCACCGGTTACCCTGAGAGCAGTACGTATACATGAGCTTCTTCAGCTCCAGTAGGGAACCATGACAGCAGATGACTATTCATCAAGGTTTACTGACCTCTCGTGGTACTCGATGGATATGGTCAGAGATTAGTACTTCAGAGCTTGTACTTTTGAGCAGGGCTTGTGCAGAGATATCCGAGATAGCATCATCCCTATGAGAATTCCTACTTATACTGGGGTGCTCGAGTGGGATTTGGTGGTCGAGATCTTCTTGGAAGAGTAGCGAAAACCTGTAGTTGTCAGTAGTGGGTGAGATGGAGCAGAGACCTCAGTAGTAGGGAGCCGACATCAGGGACCCAGGCATGGGAGACGTTTTCAAAGGAGATCCTAGGACAGTGGATCTACCGTACAGGGTTCGCGGGGTGCATCTAGCCAGCCTCGAGAGAGGTGATGCTACTCATGTGATGGCAGAATAAATCTCACTCGAGATTGTACAACCCGCCATACTACTGACACGGGAGCAGTGGATGGACCATCGAGGAAGAGGCAACGTGTGGAGCAGACAGATCCGTGGGGTGGTGGATGTGGTAGAGGAGCTGAGAGAGCAGCTGGAGGTGGTCGGAATTTTTACCTTCTACCACCACCACCCCCAGGAGGTCCACCCCAGGTTCAGGGAGCCGGTGGAAAGAGGTAGGGACAGCTGCAGGCGGCAGAGGATTATGATCCAGGTACTCCCAGAATGATTAGAGGTACAATCTGTGTCTTTTCGACTTTGGCCGCTGTACTGATAGACACAAGTGCTATTCATTCCTTTCTGGCTTCTTATCTTTTTCGAGACCTTGAGATTCCAGTTGATCCATTGACTCGACCCTTATGCTTAGAAACACCGACTGGAGAAGATTCAAAGATCACACACCTCTGTAGACAGTGTGACCTGAACCTTGGAGGTGAGAGTTTCAGTTGGAACCTCTTGGTGGTAGCTTCAAGGCCTTACGATGTCATTATTGGTATGGATTGGCTATCCATAGTTCATGCCTAGATTGACTGTTTTAGGTGAAGGGTGTGGTGTGTCCGCAGTAATGGAACGAGTTTCTCTTTTTTCGGTGGAAGAGAGACACAGACAGCACAGGATAAACTCGTGCATAGGAGGGAACAACCAATTTCACATCAGTTGGCTAGCCTAGCCCTTAGCGTAGTAGATGTTATGAGTTTCCAGTTTCCAATAGTAGTGGCTGAGTATGAGGACGTCTTTCCAGAGGATGTCCCCGGACTACCTCCCTACCGGGAGATAGTTTTCTGCATTGAGTTGTAACTCGGGACAACACCGATATCAGCATCAGCATATCAGATGGCTCCCACCGAGCTTCATGAGCTGAGGGTGCAGCTGGACGACTTGCAGAAGAAGGGCTTTGTGAGACCCAGCGTTTCACCCTGGGCGACCCCAGTGCTGTTTTCCAAGAAGGCAGACGAGAGATTGAGGCTATGTGTGGATTACCGGCGCTTGAATCAGGTGACCGTGAAGAACTGGTATCCACTACCGAGGATTGATGACCTCTTCGACCAGTTGAGATGGGAACGATGGTTCTCGAAGGTTGATCTACAATCAGTCTATCACCAGTTGCGAGTAAAAGATGAGGATGTACCGAAGATGGCTTTCAGATGTCGCTACAGTCACTATGAGTACTTGGTGATTCCCTTTGGCGCAACGAATGCCCCGACAGTGTTCATGGGACTCATGAACCAGATCTTTCAGCCCTATCTAGATCGGTTCGTAGTGGTCTTCATCGACGATATACTTGTGTACTCTGCGTCCGAGGAGGAGCACGCGGGACACCTAAGGATGTTTCTGGACCCACTTCGAGAGCACCGATTGTATGTGAAACTCTCGAAGTGCCAGTTCTGGATACAGGAGGTCCACTTTCTAGGACACGTTATCTCAGCAGATGGTGTAGTAATGGACCCATCCAAGGTAGAGGCAGTACTAGCATGGGAGCCACCCCGGAGTGTGATAGAGGTGCGGAGTTTCCTTGGGTTGGAAAGCTACCATCAGAGATTCATTCTTGATTTCTCTAGGATTTCAGCACCCATGACAACTTTGAACCGAAAGGGGCAGCCTTTCGTGTGGACCTAGAGATGCCAACAGGCTTTCCAGTAGTTGAGACAGAGTCTGATGAGCGCCCCGATCTAGAGATTACCGAAGGAGGGTGTTGAGTACGTAATGTTTTGCGACGCATCAAGAACCGGGCTTGGTTGTGTCCTAATGTAAAGGAAAGTGGTGATTGCCTATGGCTCGTGCCAGTTGAGGCCCCATGAGAAGAACTACGTGACCCATGATCTTGAGTTGGCAGTGGTAGCCTTCACATTGAATATTTGGTGGCACTACCTGATGGGTGAGCAGTTTACTGTATACTCTAATCACAAGAGTCTCAAATATATCTTTTCTTAGAAGGATCTGAATTTGAGACAAATACAATGGCTTGAGTTCCTCCAGGGTTATGACTTTGAGATCGTTTATACTCCTGGGAAGGGGAATGTTATGGTAGATAATCTCAGCAGGAGATCTAGTTCGCAGTTTCTAGACGAGGAGACAAGGAAGTTGGCCTCTTTACAGTTATCCTTCATGGATAGAGATGAGGGAGCTTACCTTCAGTCGATGGTTGTTACCCCTCCACTCTTACAATGAGTTAGGGAAGCACAACTCGAGGATGCTAGCTGTGAGACTCTACATGCCCAGATATCCACAGGTGATGTTGCTGATGGATATTCAGAAGGTGGGGAGCATATTGTTATTTTCAGAGGACGTACAATAGTACCAGTGACGTTTCGGGAGGAGGTTCTGAGATATTTCCATACATCTCCTTTGGCGGTGTATCCAGGAGTGTCAAAGATGTACCAGGACCTCCGACGTTAGTTTTGGTGTCCAGGAATGAAGAAGAGTGTGGCAGATTTTGTTTCTCGGTGCCTTACACTTCAGCAAGTAAAGGATGAGCACCAGGTACCAGTGGGTTTGACTCAGCCCCTTGAGGTTCCAGAGTGGAAGTGGGACGGGATATCCATGGACTTCATGAAGGGTCTACCACGTACGTCTAGGGGACACGATGCCATCTAGGTGATCATTGATTGACTCACCAAGTCGGCCCACTTCCTATCCATATGGGAGAAGAGTTTAGTAGAGAGCTCGTGACGCCTCTACATGAAGGAGATAGTTCGATTTCATAGAGTTCCATCCATGATCGCCTCAGATCGTGATGCTCATTTCACATCCCGATTGTGGAGGGGATTGTAGGAAGCTTTTGGGACTCAGTTACGCTTGAGAACAGTGTTTCATCCCCAGACTGATGGTCAAATAGAGCGGACCATCCAGGTCCTAGAGGATATGCTACGAGCTTGCATACTTGACTTCGGTCATAGTTGGGAGGATTACCTACCATTGGTGGAATTTTCTTATAACAATAGTTATCATTCCACTATTGGTATGGAACCGTTCGAGGCTCTGTACGGGAGACCTTGCAGGTCACCACTTTTCTGGACTGATCCAGGAGAGTCAGCACTCATGGGCCCAGAGATGGTGAGAGATACTATAGAGAAGGTGTAGGTCATCCAGGAGTGGATAAAGACTGCACAGATTTGGTAAAAGTCATATGCCGATAGGAGTTGGAGGCCCTTAGAGTTCGAGGAGGGAGACCATGTGTTCCTTCGGGTCTCACCTCGACGGGTATTGAAGAGATTTGGCCGAGGCGAAAAGCTATCTCTGAGGTTCATTGGCCCTTTTTAGATTCTTAGTAGAGTTGGTGAGGTGGCGTATCACTTGGCTCTACCTCCTCAGATGGACCGGGTACACAATGTCTTCCATGTGTCACAGCTACGGAGGTACGTGCATGATCCATCACACGTCATCGACTGGGGAGAGCTGGACATCGATGATAGAGAGACCTGTGACGAGTACCCAGTGGAGATCGAGGATCAGCAGGAGAAGATGCTTCATGGGCAAGCTATTCCCTTAGTGCGTGTCTGGTGGCAGTACGAGAATCTACAGGAGAGCACGTTGGAGCGGGAGGCTCAGATTCACGTGCATTACCCAAATATTTTTGAGTAGCCCTTGTTTTGGATTTTCAAAGACGTAAAATACCTAAGGTGGGTGTGATGTAATGTCCCATATTTTTCCATGTATTATTTTAATATTGTATGGGAATTAATTCGAGACTAGGCTCTGAGACGACGTGCAGTTCCGAGGCCTGGTGAGCCCGGAACAAATGTTTGAATTTAATTAAATAATTAAATAACGCGCGCATGTGGTTTTCCTAAAAAAGTGGAATAACTGCTAAACAGGTGATCGGATCAGAAATATGAGGGCACTGTTACGTTCAGGACATCGATTTTACCTTAGGCGAGGCCTAACATCGGCTGGCATAGGTCGGTGGTGAAATCCAGTTTTTGGGACGTAAGAGTAATAAAATATTAAAATAAAAATATTTTATTCTGCAGCGAAATATTTTAAATCTGCTACAACAGATATCTCTTATATATTTTTTAAAATAAAGTCCTGCACAGGGGTCTAGGGTTACAAACTTCATAACCCTGAAACCCTTGGCGGCTCTGGAGGATTTGGAGAAGACCTCCCGACGCGGCGACGACGTTCTTGACGATTTTCACTGGCGATAATGACGCGGTGACCATATCTTCACCAACAAATGCCGCGGGTCTAGGTAGGATGTTTTTTGATGATTTATTTTCTCTGTTCTTGATTCCTATGATGAACGCGGACTAATCCACGAACAGATTAGCCCGCAGATTGGTCATTTTGCGGGATGGGCTATTTGCAGGAATCGTGGGGATTTGATTCTTGAAATTAATTTGGTTTTAATTCAACCTTCTAACGGTGATGAACCAAGATCGACATGAACATTGATAGAGGTTCGTCCCTCTCGATTGTTGTGTTTTTCTCCCCCGGTTCCTACGCGTTCTTTGTACAAGTTCTTGGAGAAAATTGATCGTTGCACATTCATTTGTTGGCGCAACGATCTGAAATCAAATATCCAACATCGAGATGACCTAGCAGAGGTGCGATGGCGACGACGGCAGACAAATCGATGTGGTTTGGAAATTTCTCATTCTTCGAGCATTTTTATGCGGGCGGATTGGGACACGCTATCAAGGCCGATCGAAATCCCGAAACCGAAAGAATCAGTTTCATAGGGGCGGGGCGACCCCAAATCCAGAGTTTCATGATGATCAGATGGTTGGATCAAGAACCATAGGTTTGGCCGAGGCACGTAGTGGAAGACATCGATTCTGGAAAAATCCCGACTATACGGCGTGTAGTATGGGCTACACGGCGTGTGTTCATCGGCGGAACACCTGGCGTGTAATCTGGGAGTACACAGACACAAGTTGGGTACACGGACAAGGACACAACATGTATACCCCTCCCCGGCTAGATACACGGGATACCCCGTGTACTGGTACACGGGCAGTCGACACAGACATGGATAGTATAAGAACCCGGATCTTCAGTTTTAGGTACGAATCTCTTTTATGGGATTTTTAAGGAAAAATGAAGTTTCTGGAAATTTTTGAAGTACACGCCATGTACTTTCTGAGTACACGCCGTGTACTCTTTTCCCGCTCGAAGCCATGTACTGGCCATGTCTGGGCCACACACATGGTGTGTAGGGGTGACGTAGAGGCCGATTTTGGCAGAGTACGGAAAAACCCACCACACGCCGTGGACTTTAAAAGTACACGCCGTGTAATTCTCTTTTTATTTCATTAATCGGACCAGGGTCGTACCTAATGCTCGTAAACATCTTCTTCTCCGCTTAATTCCGTCCAGAGCATCCGAGGAGGCTGATTCTTCTCCGAGCCACCGATCCGTCACCGGTTTTCCGAATCGAACTCCGTCGATTGCAGAAGAATCGTAGCGGTGAGTTCTTGGTTCTACTTTGGCCTTGTTTTCTGATTCTTTCTCTTGTGTGAGTTATCTAAGGTTGAATGTTTTAGATGTTTTTGTAGATCTACTCCGTTCTAGGCCGTTTCATGGGTCGAGGTTCAAGTATATCGATCTTCGAGGATCGAGGTAGGTGGTTTGTTACACTACGTTGATGTTCTTTGAGTTTTGGTTGCAAAAGTGTCGGATACCCATGTATCGGGTATCCCGGGTTTAGGATTTTGATCCTATTGTTTATTTTCCCTATATTTCATGTTAGATTATGATTAATTGTTGCTAATATATGCTTGGTTGCATGTTTTAGGATCACCCCATGGGTGTTTTCTCCCTATTTGGCTGTTTATCTCCATTCGGCACGGTTTTCCTATGGGGAAAACCCTATTGCATTGCTAGTTTACTTGTTATAACTGTTTTCATGTGTTGCCTACTATTTAAATTCTTTTTATGCATGGTAGCTATTAGCTAAGTAGTTGTTGAACTTACTTAGGGCTGCTGACAGTCGATTACGCACGACTGGACTGCTCAGGGCTGTGAAAACCTGGTGCGGGAGATCAAAGGGGGAATAGACGATTAAGTGCTTCCCTAGTGGGTATTTTGGTTTTAGTTTCATACGGAGGACCTACGGGAATTGGACTTTGTGCTTCCCAAGAGTGTTCTTAGTTTACACACGCATCAAGACCACAGGAGGAATTAGACGTAAGTGCTTCCTCAGAGAGTCTATATCTATCGCTGCAAGACCATAGTGGAATTGACGTAAGAGCTTCCCAGAGTGTCTATGCCTTGTTTGATTACTGGACTATAGGGGTCTGATAGTTTGAGCCACCGAGAGAGTTAGTGTAAATTTTTGATGGTTGGTTGTGACGAGTCCACCAAGACAAAGAACAAGCTTGGGTTTTGTACTACTTGTGTTTAGGTAGTCTTTTGAGATACCTGCTGTGCTACTTTCTTACCTTAGAATAGAATGTTTTTCTAGTTTTCTTTGGTTGTTTAATTTAAATGAATGTGAATGGAAATTGGTAGGATTATTTACTGGTGTACCCTAGTTCATTACTGTATTTATTTTCCTTTACTTTTGCTATAATATTCACTAACATTAGGGCACAAATATTATGGTGGTTCCCTATTGGGATTAGTCTCACACCCTATTTGGGTCCTGTTTTTCAGCCCAAACAGATTATATGGTTGCAGGTGTAGGTAGGGATTTTGGACCTTCTACCTTAGGTACTTGATTGCTGGTTGGAGCTGGAGAGCATGGGACCAGGCTTTAGCTCGCGATGCTGTTGGAGTTGCTGTTTACATTTAGAACTTTGGTTTCAGCTATATTTCAGCACGTGGTTTTGTTTACTACTTTCCATAGATACATGTACCATTCTGCATCATTATTATATCATACATTGCTTCTACTTTTAGTTCAGTTGTTGTATGCTGTTTACTGCTTTCGCTATTGATTATGTTTATTATTTCACTGCATACTTTACCAAATGAGGGCATAGTTTCCTCACTGACTCACCAAGGCCCTCGCTGCTAGTCGGAAGCCTCTGGCATTTGGGGAAACGCGCTTGAGGTCATGTGGCGAACCGGGTACAAGGCACCAGTTATGTAGCTCTGAATTCAGGTCGTTACAAAGTGGTATCAGAGGAGTTTTCTTCTTTTCCATTGCCTTACTATTTTGCGACAATAGACAGGGATAAGAAGAAATGGGTAGTTAGTACTTAACTGTGCCTGGGAGTAATTAACCCGTGTACAGGGAAAATCTATATTACCTCATAATTGCAATTTTCAGATTTTGCAAGTGTTACAGTTGATTATATTTCACTGTTGGGTGATGCACATGTTTTGTGTTGTTACAGTTTATATAATTATGGTTCTATTTTGTTGAAACCCGATGAGATGAGGGTGTGACATCTCATGCATCATATAGGCACTAGGTAGGAAATCACATGTCATGTATTTTACCATGCCATCCAGGGTGCATTAAAATTTCATGCTGTTGTGATAGATGCCGTGATAAAATATGCATGTTTTTGTGATAGTTGCTGTGACAGACATGCTTGCTATGTTTTTTTACTTGATATATGCATTTTTATGATGCCAATATTTGATTCATGGGGACTATGGGCCTCCACAGATCAGAATTTGGCACATATATGTTTGTTTTTCAGTGTTTCTGGCGTTCGGGCAGTTTCTGAGCTATTGCCCAGAAAAACCCAGAATACACGGCATGTACTTTATTAATACACGCCGTGTAGTCTTTAAACTATCTTAATGACAGTGTGAACAAAAACACGGGGTTTCAGAGAGTCTTCGGGGACACGCCGTGTACCTTAAGTACACGCCGTGTGGTAGTCAACCGTGTACCTGGCCGTGTCACTAACAACACGGGTCGGGGAAACTCGTGTAGTACACACCGTGTGTTATAAGAACACGCCATATAGTTTTCACCTAGGTACCCAGCCATGTCATGAACAACATGGGTCGGTGTGATCTATCCTTATACACGCCGTGTTTGTTCGAAACACGCCATGTAGGAGTCAGCCGTGTAGTCGGCCATGTAACCGCTACACGGGCTGCCGAAACCTGTCTAGTACACACCGTGTCTTTCGTGAACACACCGTGTAGTTTAGGATTTGGAGGACCGTGTAGGTTATCCATGTAAAGAGACTCGGGCAGGGGAGTAGAATCCAAGTACACGCCGTGTTTTGGGACAACATGCCATGTAGTCTGGGATGTTACACGACCAGTGGTGGCGGAAGTACACACCCATGTAGATGGATTTAATAAACACGCCATGTAGTTTAAATACACGCCGTGTAGTCGTGTTTTGAAAACTTTAGTGTTTCTCTCTCCTGTTCCCGTTTTGTACTCTTGTGTTTTCTGTCCTTATTAATCCTAAATCTGAGTGTGCTTTTGTTTTCTCAGATCTATAGCACCAAAACGTCCTCCCGTTGCATGTCAGGAACCAGGCAGTGACCGTATGCCTAATACGACAAACCAGGGACTACCTGTAGTTCTGCCGATCGTTCCAGACATGGCACCTGTAGTGATTCCAGACACTGGTGCTGATGCTCAGTTCAGAGAGGGTTTCATGAGGTTCATGCAGACCTTCCAGGGAGCTCAACATCCTGCCCCATCTATGGCAGAGTTGATGCGAGTCTTCCAACAGCAGCATCCTCCAACTTTCACAGGGGATGGAGGACCTCAGGCTACAGAGTCATGGCTAGAAACCATGCTTTCCATCTTCGAGCATCTAGAGACACCCCCAGACAGGATGGTGAAGCTCTCAACTTACATGCTGTGAGATTCTTCCAAGAGATGGTGGGATGTAGTCTCGTAGGCAGGGCACCAGCGGACTATGGCTTGGGACGATTTCTAGTGTACGTTCTACGACTACTTCTATCCAGTGACGCTGAGGGCCGATAGGGCCGGGGAGTTCATGAACTTGCAGCAGGGTACTCTTTCGGTTATGGATTATTCCTCCCGTTTCACTGAGTTACAACGTTTCGCTCCCATTCTGGGAAATGATGAGCTGCTTTTGGCAAGGATGTTTGAGGAAGGCCTCAAACCAGAGATCAGATTGCAGGTGAACATCTTCCAGTTGAATTCTATTACCCTAATAGTCAACCAGGCTCTGATCACCAAAACAAATTTGAGGGAGACTGGAGCTGTTGACCAGGGCGGTTCAACATCCAAGACAATCATGGTAGATGGGATCTTCCTTCTGGAAACCTGGTGGTGTGATATCAGTGTAGAAAGAGTGGGCATAAAAAGCCTCAGTGCCCGAGAGATCCAGTGGAGTGCCGAGCCTGTGACAATATGGGTCATCTGTAGCATTTTTGTAGGGTTCTTCTTATAGTAGCTAGTGAAGGAGGATCAGTTTCTACTCCTCGTATAGGAGTAGGATTACCAGTTCCACAGCAGACTGGGGGATGGGGTTCTTCAGGGCGTTCAGGCCAGGGTAGAGGTCATGAACGTGGTGGTTAGGCTCAAGGAGGATCAGCTCAGGGATATCAGGCTGCTACACAGGGCCACGGTACTGGCCAAACGTTTTCAGTAGAGCAGATTCATAGGGAGCAGGATCCCGGACCTTCCACAGTTCGAGGTGCGATCCTAGTAGCCTTAGTTTTATCTACACTTTTCTATACCAGAGCTTCTCATAGCTTTATTTCTGTGCACACTGTGGAGAGCGTTCGACTTACTATCTTTACTTCTGAGGATACGTTGGCACTAGACACTCCTTTGGGACATAAAACTACTAGTGTGCGTCAATGCAAGGAGTTCCCCCTTGAGGTTGGTGCGTGTCACTTCTCATGGGATCTTTATTTCCTTGAGATGATGAGTTATGATGTCATTCTCAGAATGGACTGGCTAGTTCCTTTTTAGGCCTTTTTCGATTGTTATCGCCGTAGGGTGAGTTTTATGTCACCTGAGGGCGGATCTTTTCTTCACAAGGGCGAATGGGATGTCTAGGAAAGTAGAGCTGGGACAAAGCATCATGGGTTGGGCAGTGTTATAGCCCAGATTGCAAGTTTATATATGGATGATTAGGGGACCTCTCAGATGGAATTTCCTCCGGTAGTTGACCATTTTCCGGATGTCTTTCCAGAAGACTTTTCAGGGTTGCCTCTGGAGCATGAGGTAGACTTCTCTATTGATCTTACTCCAGGAGAAGCACCGGTATCCATACCTATTTATAGGATGGCTACGCCTGAGTTGCAAGTGTTCAAGAAGCAGTTGGAGGAGTTGTAGGCGAAGGGATTTATCTAACCTAGTACTTCCCCTTGGGGATCGCCTGTGTTGTTTGCGAAGAAGGTGGATGGTACCTTACGGATTTGTGTGGACTATCGAAAGCTGAACCAATTGACGGTCAAGAAACGATATCCTTTGTCGAGGATTGATGATCTTTTTGACCAGCTTCGAGGAGCCATGGTATTCTCGAATATCAACTTGAGATCTGGCTATCATCAGTTGCGGGTCAGACCATCTGATATACCTCTCACAGATTTCTGAAGCAGGTATGGTCTGTATGAGTATCTGGTTATGCCGTTCGGTCTCATGAATGTGTCGGCAGTTTTCATGGCGCTGATGAACAAAGTTTTCCATCCTTACTTGGACTCTTTCGTCGTTGTCTTTGTGGAAGATATATTGGTGTACTCTCACACTCGACACGACCATGCTACCCATATTGAGATCATATTGAGTACACCGAGAGAGCATCGGTTATATGCTAAGCTATCAAAGTTCCACTTCCGGATGGTCGGGATTCACTTCCTAGACCATGTCATCTCAGAGACAGGAGTATCTGTAGACCCAGAAAAGGTGAGAGCAGTAGTTACCTGGGAGCATCCGAAGAATGTCTTCGAGGTATGAAGTTTCTTGGGACTGGCTGGTTACTACATGCGGTTTATACAAGACTTCTCATGCTTAGAAGCACCATTTACGGGCTTGACTAAGAAGGGTGTGAAGTACTTTTGGTCAGAAGATTGTGATTCAGCCTTCCAGGAGTTGAATGGGAGATTGACTTTAGTACTGATTCTAGTTCTGCCAGAGCCGGGAAGGAGTTATACAGTTTTCTGTGATGCATCTGGCATCGGGCTTGGAGTAGTGCTTATGCAGGAAGATCATGTTGTTGCGTACGGATCTCGGCAATTGAGGCCACATGAGAAGAACTATCCTACGCATGACCTGGTGTTGGCTGCTGTTGTTCATGCTTTGCGTTGTTGGAGGCACTATCTCATGGGAGAGCATTTTGTGGTATATACACTAGTGTAGAAAACGTTATTTACGTCACCATTTTTTATATCGGTTATATATAACCGACGTGATAATCTGTGAAATGTGGTTTTTTACGTCAGTTATAAAATAACCGACGTAGCAAATGCGGTGAGTAGATTTTTAACGTCGGTTATTTTAATAACCAACGTTACAAATCGCTCGTGTTCGGTTTTTACGTCGGTTATGTTATAACCAATGTAAAAAATCAAAGCGTGGGGGTTTTTTATGTCGGTTATTTGATAACTGACGTAAAAAACCAAAGCGCGTGGGGTTTTTTACGTCGGTTATTTGATAACTGACGTAAAAAGCCACAACGCGTGGGGTTTTGTACGTCGGTTATGTGATAACCGACGTAAAAAACGAGATATCTACGCGTTTTTGACGTCGGTTATAAAATAACCGACGTAAAAAACCACAACGCGTGGGGTTTTTTACGTCGGTTATTTGATAAATGACGTAAAAAACGAGATATCTACGAGTTTTTTACATCAGTTATGTTATAACCGACGTAAAAAACCACAGTGCGTGGGTTTTTTTAAGCCGGTTATAAAATAACCGACGTAAAAAACTGTGATTTTTAGGGCTTTTTTACGTCGGTTATTGTATAACTGACGTAAAAAAGACGTATCTGATACATTTATAACGTCGGTTATTATAATAACCGACGTTATAAATATAAAAAACAGTTTATAACGTCGGTTATTAAATAACCAACGTTATAAAAACATTTAAAAAATTAACAATCCCCGAGGATTGTCATTTACGAATTTTCGTTCGACAATCCGGTGGCTCGTCTCTCTCGCACGATAAACCCTAATCGGCTCATCGATCTCGCTGTAAAACTCATTTTTCCTACAACGTTTATCATCTTTACTCTCCTCGGATCTATCATCTCAACTCGCAACACTCAAGTAAGCCTTCAACGAATTTATTTCGTTCGTTTTTTTCCCGGATAGTCTATATTTATGTTTTGTGATTTTTGTGTGCTTTTTTTCGTTCGTTTTGTGTGCTTTCAACTCGTTCGATTTTTGTGTGATTTTTTCCCAGATCTATCATCTCAACTCGTTTTGTGTGCTTTCAACTTGCAACACAAAAGGCATTCCAAAACCCCCATTTCATGTAAGCCTTCAACTCGCAACACTATATTTTTGTATGATTTTTTTCATTCGTTTTGCCTACATCATATATTTTTTGTGGTCTCAAATTTTTTTTGATGGATTTGGATATGTATTTAATTTTATATATTCATTTTATCTTGAAATTGGGTGCTTTTAATGTGTGACTCTTAGGTTAATATTTGGGTGTATTTTATAACCTATGAAAGTGATTCATTAATTTTGAAAGGGGAATCCAATTATGGTTTTTTAATTTTTTGTTGTCATGTGGGCCTCAAATGGGGGGTTTTGAATGGGTGTTATGTGTAAAACCTTGTCACACTTCTTGAAGGTGTTTTATGAAAAAGTTTGTTTTTCATGTGTATTGTTTGTGACTTTATTTGAGGTAAATTATTAAAATATGGGGGTGGTTTAATAAATGTGTATTGAGCTGAAATTTATATTTTGGATTTGTATTGGTATGATTTTTTTCTTGAATGGGGGTTTGGAATGTCTTTTGTGTGAAAAACATGGTTGTTCCTCTTGGGATTGTTTTATGAAAATTGAAAATGATTTAGTGAGTTAAAAAAAGTGATAAAATGGTGTAAATGCAATATTTTGGCGATGTTATTCACCTAATAATGGTTTTTGAAAGGTAAAGAGGTGATTTAAGATGCCAAACATTTTCAGAATGTTTTATAAATTGAGGAATTGTTTTATTAAATTGTGATGTTGGTGCGAAACATGTTTGTGGACTATTTTGTGTGACTTTTTTGATAAAATAAATTATGATATTAGTTATCGAGAAACTTGTGATCATTTGACTAGTTGAATATCAATGATTATTTTTAATTATCATACGATCATTTAAGTAGCCATATTTAATAATATTTAATTCCATATATTTTATGCTGAAGTATATATTAAATTCATGTGTTTTTCATTGTTCACCATCCCTAGTTTTATATGTAAACCATTGCTTGGGGGGTTGTCCGGGGGGTGGGGGCTGTCCAGAGGGTTGGGGGGTGTCCAGGGGGGTGTCCAAGGGGGTGGGTGGGTGTGGGGTGCTGTTCAGAGGGTTTTGGGGGTTGTCCGGGGGGTGGGGGGCTGTCCAGTGGGTTGGGGGGTGTCCAAGTGGGTCGGGGGTGGGGGTGGTGTCCAGGAGGGGTGGGGGGAGCTGTCTGGAGGGGTGGGGTGCTGTCCAGGGGGTGGGGTGCTGTCCAGGGGGTGGGGGGGGGGGGGTGGGGGGCTGTCCAAAGGGTTGGGGGGTGTCCAGCGGGGCGTCCAAGGGGGTAGGGGGTGGTGGTGGTGTCCAGGAGGGGTGGGGGTGTTGTCTAGAGGGGTGGGGGGGTGTCCAGGGGGTCAGGGGGTTGTCCAGAGGGTTGGGGGGGGGGGGGTGTCCAGGGGGGTGGGTGGGAGGGCTTTCCAAGGGGGTAGAGGCATATCCAGAGGGTTTTGGGGGTTTTCCGGGGGGTGGGGGTTGTCCAGAGGGTTGGGGGGTGTCCAGGGGTGTTTGGATTTACATTGTGATTTTCTCCATCTGAATTTTTATTTTAAATATGATTTGATTCTCCGGTTTACTCCATTCTCTCCAATTTTCTATCAACCATGTAGGCGCCACGATTTTCTTTTATTCAATGGAATTTAAAACTGTATATTTAACTATATTTTGTTTTAATAATAATATTCAAGCATATTTTTTAAATACGAATAGATTTTTTTTATATTTCAAAATTGTTTTACATTCAAATTATGATTTTTTTCATATAAACTTATATTTGTCTTATCTTAAAAATATATATATTTTTGATATTTGTTATAGGTAATAATGAGTTGAAGTTGGATTACGGCACATCGATTGAGTAATGAATATGAGAAAGGTGTTGATGCAATTTTGGAATTTTCTAAACAAAATGTTCCAAGTAGTGACATTTTTTTCTATCCATGCCTGAAATGTTTGAATATGAAGAAGTTGAAAAGTAGAGAGATAAAAGATCATCTGATATGTCATGGTTTTAATCCGAGTTACAGCCCTTGGATTTGGCATGGTGAAACTGGATGAAATGTCACTGATGATGATGATGCACAAGATGGTAACTCCGATGGAATTGAAGAAATGATTCGCGATATTGTAGCAGAACAAATTGAGATAGAACCGATAGTTGTGCGTCTATATGGTGATGCTGAAAAACCATTATATCCTGGTTGTACAGATTTTATGGTTTTTTCGGTGGTGTTAAGATTGATTAACCTGAAAGCGAAACATGGATGGAGTGACATAAGTTTTACAGAGCTGCTACAATTGATGAAAGTCATTCTTCCAAAAGATAACGATCTTCCAGATTCTCATTACAAGGACAAGAAAATATTATGCCCAATGGGATTGGGATACAAGAAAATACATGCCTGTCCGAATGACTGCATTATATATAGGAAGGAATATGAATTTCTGTCAAAGTGTCCTAAATGTGGGACATCACGGTATAAGGTGAAAGAAAAATTATAGGCTGATGTAGAGATTAAAAATCTCCCTTAAAAGGTATTTTGGTATCTTCCTATATTTCATCATTTCAAACGTTTATTTGATAATTCACATGATGCAAAAAGGTTAAGATGGCATGCTGATGAGCGGGTATGTGTTGGAAAAATACGTCATCTAGATAATTGTCCATAATGGAAGAAAATTGATGCATAATATTCTACATTTGGAAATGAAATTAGAAATCTTAGACTAGGGTTGTGCACAGATGGAATGAATCCATACCGAACCCTCAGTAGCACACATAGTTCATGGCCTGTTTTATTGGTAATTTACAACCTCTCTCCGGAAGTTTGTATGAAGTGCAAATATGTCATGTTGAGTATAATGATCTCTGGTCCAAAGAAACCCGGAAATGATATCGATGTTTACTTGTCACCGTTGATTGATGATTTGAAACTGTTATGGGCTGATGGTATTAGGGTGTATGATTCTTATAAAATGGAATATTTTCAACTGCATGCAGTGCTTCTGTTCACTATAAATGACTTCCCAGCATATGTAAATTTGTCTGGATACAGTGTTAAAGGGCATAAAGCATGCCCAATTTGCGAACAATAGACGTCATATTTTCAATTGCATCATGGGAGGAAAATAGTGTACATGGGTCATCGGAAGTTTTTGCCTATGGATCACCCTTATAGAAGACTAAAAAAGGCATTCAATGGCTCACAAGAATTTGATACTGCTCCAAAACCTTTATCCCCTGATCTGTATTTTGAGAGGGTGAAAAACCTTGATGTGAAATTGGGAAAGACACAAAAATCTGGTAATGATAGACATATTTGGAAGAAAAGGTCAATATTTTGTGAGCTACCATATTGGAGGTATCATGAAGTTAAACATAATATTGATGTCATGCACATGGAGAAGAATATATATGATTGTTTGATTGGAACATTGTTAGATATTAAAGGAAAGACAAAAATGGGTTGAATGCAAGATTAGACTTACTATCAATGGGAATACGTTTGGAGTTATCTCCCACTCCTAAAGGAAGACGAACATATCTTCCCCCGGCTTGTCATACATTATCGAAGAGGGAGAAAATTAGCTTCTATCAATGTCTTCATGATATCAAAGTGCCTCAAGGTTATTCTTCTAATGTAAAAAATTTTGTCTCATTGGAGGACTTGAAGTTGATAGGTATGAAATCACATGATTGTCACGTCATGATGCAACAAATTCTACCAGTTGCATTGCGTGGAATATTGCCCATTCGTGTCAGAAAGACTATAATGAAGTTGTGTTATTTTTTCAATTCAATTTGTAACAAGGCGATTGATGTGAATGATTTGAACATTTTGGAAAAGGATGAAATTTTTATACTTTGTCAATTGGAAATGTATTTTACTCCAACTTTTTTTGATATAATAGTGCATTTAATGATTCATCTGGTTCGAGAAATAAAGCTTTGTGGACCTGTATATCTTCGTTGGATGTATCCTTTTGAAAGGTATATGAAAATATTAAAGGGGTATGTTAAAAATCCATATCGACCTAAAGCCTCCATTATTGAAAAGTATATTTCTGAGGAGGTAGCAGAGTTTTGTACGAGCTACTTGGCTGTGGCGCAACACATAGGTTTGCCTCCATCTCGCCATGAATGAGTTAATAATGAGGGAAAGGGGATTCGTGGCTTGAAAGTCAAATCATTGTCAGCTGAACAGATGAAGAAGTTAGAATCATATATCTTGAATAACATAGGTGATGCTCAACCGTATATCACATTGCATATTAATGAGTTGAAACAATGTCATCCAAAGAAGAAAGAAATGTGGATTTTGAATGAGCACAACAAAACTTTTTTGTCATGGATTAAAAAAACTTTGCTTGGTAGATCAGATGTATCAGAGAAATTAAAATGGATATTGGGTGGTCCATGTTTAAATGTGATAACATGGTCTGGTTATGAAATTAATGGTTATACATTTCATACGAAAGCTCAGGACAACAGAAGTGTAGTTCAGAATAGTTGTGTATTGGTGTTTGCAGAAGCGATGCATTTTTCGAGTGCTAAGGACAAAAACCCAATTTCTGCATCAAGTGCATATTATGGAGTGATTGAAGACATATGGGAAGTTGATTACTTTAAAAATAAAGTTCATGTTTTTAACTGTAAATGGTTTATCGGTAATAACAGTGTCAGACACGATGAATTTGGAATGACACTTGTTAATCTGAATAGATTGGAAGACACAACTGATTCTTTTATAATGGAAACACATGCAAAACAAATTTTCTCTATAGTAGATCAATCAGATATGCATTGGGATGTTGTTTTACAAGGGAAAAAACAATTTGTTGGTGAGGATGAACTTGATGAAGATGCTGATTTATGTGAGATCCCTACTTCCATGGAAAGATCAACAGAACATAATGATGAGCATGTTGAAGACATTGTTTGTGCCATAAGGAACGGTCACGATGAAGGAATTTGGGAAAAGAATCCATTTGTACATTCCTAAAATTATAGGTAACATATGTTTATTTCCTGTTTACATTTATTTTTTTCATAAATGTTAGATATTGTAAGTTCTTTATTTATTAAAACATGTTTTAAAACAAAATAAGTATAAGTTTTTGTTTGTTTTAAGTTTGTTTAGTTTACTTTATCATGTTTATAACCATTACATGAATTATATATCTATTATTTTTGTTCAGTGACAATTACCTTACCATGTTTACCATGTTTAATAGGTTTACCATGTTTACCATCTTGACCATCTTGACCATCTTGACCATCTTTACCATTGTTTAACATGCTTACCATATTACCAATGTTTACTATTACGTAACTTAGTACACTTTTCTATTTTCGGATTACAGTGGTATTAAAATATTTGAATTTTTATATTTGTAAGTTCTTTATTTATTAAAACATGTTTTAAAACAAAATAAGTATAAGTTTTTGTTTGTTTTAAGTTTGTTTAGTTTACTTTATCATGTTTATAACCATTACATGAATTATATATCTATTATTTTTGTTCAGTGACAATTACTTTACCATGTTTACCATGTTTACCAGGTTTACCATGTTTACCATCTTGACCATCTTGACCATCTTGACCATATTTACCATTGTTTAACATGCTTACCATATTACCAATGTTTACTATTACGTAACTTAGTACACTTATTTTCTTATTACAGTAGTATTAAAATATTTGAATTTGTATATTTGTGAACTGATGTTTGTTTTTTTGATTTGAAGGATAATGACAGATCATTCAGTTGATCAACCACATGATTCTGGAGATGAGAATATTGCTGGTCATACCTCTGGGGATGAACATTCACATTATCCTATTAAGATGAAGAGTTCAAAGGTTGGTAAACATGGGTGCACACGTTTACCAAAATTATCACTTGTCCGTACGCAGGATTAGAGGATAGTCGTTGAGTTTGATGATGATGATATTCCTAGAGGTCTGAATGCAAAATATTTTAAGAGTTTTGTAGCAACTCAGGCTAAGAGCAAAGTAAGCATTCTGTATGATGATTAGAGAAGTGTGGATAAAGCGATAATCTCTCAGTTGTGGGAGACGATTTTGGTAAGATCTTTTGTCATTGTTTGACTGTTCTTTTAATGTTTCTAGTATATATAATATGTTTAACCTCTTTTTTATCAGATGACATTTGATATTCCTGACACTGGAGGAGTCAGGAAGAAATGCTTATCGTTGGCTGCCAGGAGATGGAGGGATTTCAAATCAACCCTCTAATCTGATTTCATTTATGGTCATAGGAGTCATGACAATCCATGTCGTATATATCCTTTTATAGATGAAGACACATGGAGACAGTTTTTTGAAAGTAGAAGAAAAGAGTTATTTCTGGTAAGGGAATTGCAAAATTTTATAAAATTTCTTATATAAATGATTTTATTAATGTTTTGTTAATGATTTCTTATCCTTAAATTACAGCAAACAAGGAAATCTCATCAGGAGATCCAATCGAAAAATGTATACCCTTATAGTTTATCTCGGGGAAGGTATGCATTATTGGAAGAAAAAATGATGGCGGAAAAATTTCAACAACTAAGAGCTGAGTCTTCAAGATCTGGAGAGGTGGCCCCTCCATCCCCTCCATCTAGACATGAAAAATGGAAGAGATCTCAGAAGCGAAAAAAGGGCAATATCTTTTAGAAGAATCGAGAATCATAGCTGAGAGGATTGTAAGATATCTATTTTATTTTTTTAAGTTAACTATTTTCTTCATATAATTTAAATCATTACAGAAATGTTCAATTAACTAATACAAGACTCTCTTGAGGATCAGAGTTCACAGGGGACATTTACAGCTACTGGGAGGGAAGATATTTTATCTGCAGCATTGGGAAGGCCTGAACATCCTGGTCGTGTAAGAGGATATCCGGAAGGTGTATCGGTAAGAAACGTGTTGCCACTTTCTTCAACTTCTAACATTGAGGGGGTTTATAAAAAAAAATAGAATCCTTGGAGGCGGAAGTTCAAAATATTAATGCGACGATGGAGGACAAGATTAGAGCGTCAGTGCAGTCTATGTTTGCAGAAATGCAAAGACAATTTCAGACTGCAGCTCCCACTCCTCCACCTCCCCCTAAAGACCCCATTATTTATCCTCCACCTCCGCCAGTAGCTTCCACTCCCCCACCTCAGCCTGTGGACCACATTTTTATCCTACTCCTCCGCCGCAGATTCCTACTTATTGCGAGTTGTATGTTGATGATTATCAACATCATATAGTAGCATATGGGTTGGTATATTGTATAGGAGATACAGTTCATCATCAACAATTAGAGGTAGAGAATTAGAGGGTCACTGTACAAGATATTATAGATAGATCAGCTAGGGTACCAATACCTACAGATGAGGGTGGCGACAGTTGGACAGAGTATTGGCCATTTTTTAATTTGGCCATCCATACTTCTTCGACTCATTACCATATAGGTATGAATGTTATATCTTTTATTTTGTTTTTTTATTAAAGTTGTTTTATCATTTTAAAACTAATATATTTTTCAATTTATTTTTACAGGAATACTTTAAAGGTAAAGAAATACTGTATATACAACAACAAAGAAAAATGGCTATAACATCAGATACAAATTCTAGTAGTCTTGACAGATTGTCAAGATATTCAAATTTGTTGGCGGGTTATTATGAGTTTCCAATGGAAGCTCATGTTTGTGGACGTGAAATAAGTATGGGGATTACGAACACTGATATCTTGGAGCTTGTTACTGGAGATAAGTTGGGCATCAACGTGGTGCAAATTTTTTGCATGTAAGTCTTAACACCTTTTCCCTGTGTTATATTTGTTAAAAATGTATACTTATGTATGTTTTATATTAGGTATCTTTATAAAATTTGTGAGAGGAATGAGCTGACAGATGTATATGGATTCATGGACCCGCAATTGATTTCCCCTGAATCATGTGCATTGAATGAGGAACAAAGAATGGTTTATATTTCTGAAAGACTTGAAAAGAATATAGTCACACAATGTTGGATGATTCCTTTTTGTGAGAGGTATGAAACACATTTCTCTCATAGAATTAATTATCTTTTAACATAAAAAACCACTAACGTTTAATTTCCTTTTATCAGTGATCATTGGATGTTAGGGGTTTTTTGCCCAAGGGAGAAAGCACTTTATTGGATATACTCTTTCCATGGTGATGTGCGGGAAAGTTTTAAGAATATATTAGAAAAGTAAGTTTCAATTTCTCAATAGTTTTATATATTATAATGAATTTAAATTTACCCCATTCGTATTATTTTCTAACAGTGCATGGGCCTACTTTCGAAAAAAACACAAAGAAAAGGAATGCAAAGATCAAATATGTAAATGTGAAGGTAAATATCCATTTATAATTTGTACTTTTTGATTTATTACATAAAAATAATATATTGAATTTACACTCATTCAAATAGAATTGTCATGAACAACAAGGCGTCATCGAATGCAGATATTATATGTTAAGATTTATGTATGAAATAATAAAAACTGGAATAGTTGTGAATTTTAATCTGGTACGATTTCCTCTTAAACTTTGACATAATATTTCAATTTGATCTATTCATTATACACGTTAACTACTTTCCTTTTCATTTGTATCTTTTTGATGACCCTCAACCATATACCGCTGAAGACATCAAACACTTACAAGTGGAGTGGTCAAATCATTTTACAGGTTTGATTGAATTTTAGTTGTTTGTAATGTAAAATGTAATTTGAATATTGTCGTTGTAATTGAGTATTCGGTAGTTGTTTAGGTTGGATTTAGTTTTTTTTAAGTTGACAGTGTAAGTTTTGAATGTTATATATGTGAATGTTTAATTTTGCTCTACTTTTTTTTGGTCTACTTATGATGGTTTTTCTGGTATGGATTTTGGTATGTATGGGAGGGGTTCCAAGGGTATGGGGGTGTGTTCAGTGGGGTTGGGGGTGTCCAGGGGTCTGGGAGGGCTGTCTGGTGGGGTGGGGGGGCAGTCCAGGGGGGTGGGAGGGCTGTCGAGGGGTGTGGGAGGGCGGTCCAAGGGTGTGGGAGTGCTGTCCAGGGGGTGGGGGTGGGGGGGAGTATACATGAGGGTGGGGGGGGGGGGGGGTTGTCCAGGGGTGTTTGGGGCTGTCCAGGGGTGTGGCGGGGGCTGTCAAGTGGGGTGAGGGGGGGGGGGGTTGTCCAGGGGTGTTTGGGGCTGTCCAGGGGTGTGGCGGGGGCTGTCAAGTGGGGTGAGGGGGGTGCTGTTCAGGAGGGTGGGGGGTTGTTGAGGGGTGTTTGGGGATGTCTAGGGGGTCGGGGGCAGTCCAGGGGTGTGGTGGGGGCTCCAATGGGGTGGGGGGAGGGCTATCCAGGGGGTATACATGAGGGTGGGGGAGGGCTGTCTAGGGGGTATACATGGGGGTGGGGGCTCCAATGGGATGGGGGAGGGCTGTCCATGGGGTATACATGAGGGTGGGGGCTCCAATGGGGTGGGGGAGGGCTATCCATGGGGTATAGATGAGGGTGGGGGCTGTCTAGTGGGGAAAGTTTTATATGTTATCAATGTAAATGCTTAAATTTGATCTCCTTCTGTTTTTGTGGTACGATTTCTTGATTTGTTTTCTGGTTGATTCTGAGGGAGAGCAGATGACTGCATTCAATTTTTTTTATAAAAAAAATTGGCTTCCACGTCGGTTATTTTATAACCGACGTGATAAAGAAAACAGGAAGGGTTTATCACGTCGGTTATTTCATAACCAACGTGATAAAAAGCCTGGGAAATGGTTTATCACGTCGGTTATTTAATAACCGACGTGATAATGAAAATGGGAAGGGTTTATAACGTCATGTATTTAATAACCGACGTGATAGAAGGCCTGGGAAAGGGTTTATAACGTCGGTTATTTAATGACCGACGTGATACAAGGCCTGTGAAATGGTTTATCACGTCGGTTATTAAATAACCGATGTGAAACACGGGGGGCTGGGTTTATAACATCGGTTATTATATAACCGATGTGATAAAACCCCCTCCCCCCGGTTTATCACGGCGGTTATAGAATAACTGACGTGAGAAACCCCCCCGGACCGGTTTATCACGCCGGTTATTCAATAACCGACGTGAAATACGGGGGGGGGGGGGGGTGGGTTTATAACGTCGGTTATATAATAACCGATGTGATAAACCCCCCGCCCCCAGGTTTATCATGACGGTTATAGAATAACCGACGTGATAAACTAGTCCGGGGGGGGGGGTTATCACGTCGGTTAATAAATAACCGACGTGATAAACGATTTCGCAGGCCTTTTATCATGTCAGTTATTTAATAACCGACGTGATAAACCATTTCCCATGACTTTTATCACGTCAGTTATTAAATAACCGATGTGATAAACGATTTCCCAGTCCTTTTATCACGCCGGTTATTAAAATAACCGATGTGATAAACATCCCGATTTTTGTTTTTGACGTCGGTTTTTAAATAACCGACGTAAAAAATGTTATTTATAACGTCGCCCGTATTAACGTCGGCTAGAAACCGACGTAAAAAATTAAAAATAACCGACGTAAAAAACTTTTTCCGCACTAGTGATACTGACCACAAGAGCCTCAGGTACATATTCACGCAGTGTGACCTGAATCTGAGACAACAGAGGTGGGTCGAGTACCTACAATCTTTTGACATTGAGCTTACTTATACTCCTGGAAAAGGAAATGTTGTGGCAGACGCACTGAGTAGGAGGACTCAGTTGCAGGCAGTTCAGGAGGCCAGCAATGAGTGGCAGCTAATGGATATGTTCTCTGAGATGCATTTGAAGGTGCACGACAGACAGTTCTTTCTTCTGTAGCTGTTACCTCTACTCTTTTAGATCGAGTTTGAATGAGGCAGCTATCGGACCCAGAAGGCCTAGTCCTATGGGAGGGTGTTTCAGATGGAGACCTACTTCGGGGTGGACAATGGGTGATGATGAGGTGCTATGTTTTCATGGCCGCATATGGGTTTCAGCGGACATACGTGAGGAGTTGATGTGGGAGTTTCATGCTTCAGCTTGGGCAGTTCATCCTGGCGTCACCAAGATGTACTGAGACTTGTACCATCAGTATTGGTGGCCAGGTATGAAGAAGGATGTGGCTGGTTTTGTTATGCGGTGTTCCACCTGTCAGCAGGTGAAGGCAGAGCATCAGCGACCAGCAGAGCTTTTATAGAAGTTACCCATTCCTGAGTAGAAATTGAATGATGTCACAATGGACTTCGTGACAGGGTTACTGAGATCGCCTCGAGGAAATGATGCGGTTTGGGTTGTAGTGGACAGACTCACAAAGATTGCACACTTCTTGCCAATCAAGTATACCTTCAGCGTTGATGAGCTGGGACGGTTGTACATCTGAGAGATTGTACTTCTGCATGGAGTTCCACATTCCATTGTTTCAGACAGGGATGCGCATTTTACTTCGCACTTCTGGAAGGGGCTACAGAGGGCTTTGGGTACACAGGTACTTTTGAGTACAGCATACCACCCCCAGACTGATGGCTAGTCCGAGCGTACAATCCAGGTGCTTGAGGATATGCTCCGAGCTTGCATTATAGAATTTGGTGGTACTTGGGAGAAACATATACCTCTGGTGGAGTTCTCCTACAACAACAGTTTTCAGGCAACTATTCAGATGGTACCTTACGAGGCTTTGTACGGTAGGCCATGCCGATCACCTTTATGTTGGCTAGAGGCAAGAGAGGTAGCTTTGCTGGGACCTCATCTTGTTCAAGAGACCTCAGAGCAGATAGAGTTGATTCGGAATAGAATGGCTACTGCACAGTCTTGGCAGAAGTCTTATGCTGATCAGCAGAGACGACCTTTGGAGTTCAAGGTCGGAGATCAGGTTTTCCTACGCGTTACTCTGAGGTTGGGACATAAGAGGATTAGGAGGCAGGGGAAGCTTTTACCGAGATACTTCGGGCCATTTGAGGTTCTGGAGAGATTCGGGCTGGTTGCTTACAGACTGTAGTTACCTCAGAGGTACCAGGCTATGCACGACGTCTTCCATGTTTCTCAGCTTTGATGGTATTTCTCAGACCCGTCTCATGTTTTTCAACCAGAGGAGGTTGATCTGGAGCAAGATGCATATTTCGAGAAGCATCCTATCAAGATCTTTGATTTTAGTACAAAAGTTCTCCATGGCCGATCTGTTCCTCTAGTACGGGTGCTATGGCAGCACGGGTGAGTACAGGACGAGACTTGGGAGAGGGAGGCTGATATGCGATCGTAGTGGCCAGAGCTATTCGGGGTTTCTTCTCTTATGCCTTGTTAGGGAAATTCGAGGACAAATTTCTTTAAGGGGGGAAGTTTGTAAGAACTTGGATCTTCAGTTTCAGGTACGGATCTCTTTTATGGGCTTTTTAAGAAAAAATGAAGTTTCTGGAAATTTTTGAAGTACACGCCATGTACTTTCTGAGTACATGCCATGTACTCTTTTCCCGCTCAAAGACGTGTACTGGACATGTCCGGGCCACACACATGGTGTGTAGGGGTGACGTGGAGGCTGATTTTGGTGGAGTACAGAAAAACCCACTACACGCCGTGTACTTTAAAAGTACACCCCATGTACTTTATTTTTATTTCATTAATTAGACCGGGGTCGTGCCTAATGCTCATAAACATATTCTTCTTCACCTAATTCCGTCCAAAGCATCCGAGGAGGCTGATTCTTCTCCGAGCCACCGATCCGTCACTAGTTGTCCGAATCAAACTCCGTCGATTGCAGAAGAATTGCAGCGGTGAGTTCTTGGTTCTACTTTGGCCTTGTTTTTTGATTCTTTCTCTCGTGTGTGTTATCTGAGGTTGAAAATTTTAGATGTTTTTGTAGATCTACTCCATTCTAGGCCATTTCACGGGCCGAGGTTCAAGTATATCGATCTTCGAGGATCGAGGTAGGTGGTTTATTTCCCTACATTGAAGTTCTTTGAGTTTTGGTTGCAAAAGTGTCGGATACCCATGTATCGGGTATCCCTGGTTTAGGATTTTGATCCTATTGTTTATTTTCCCTAGATTTCATGTTAGTTTATGATTAATTGTTTCTAATATATTCTTGGTTGCATGTTTGAGGATCACCCCATGGGTGTTTTCTTTCTGTTTGGCTGTTTATCGCCGTTCGGCACGGTTTGCCTGTAGGGAAAACCCTATTGCATTGCTAGTTTACTTGTTATAACTATTTTAATGTGTTTCCTACTGTTTAAATTCTTTTGATGCATGGTAGATATTAGCTAAGTAGTTGTTGAACTTACTTAGGGCTGCTGACAGTCGATTACGCACGACTGGACTGCTCAGGGCTGTGAGAACCTGGTGCGGGAGATCAAAGGGGGAATAGACGATTAAGTGCTTCCCTAGAGGGTCTTTTGGTTTTAGTTTCGTATGAAGGACCTATGGGAATTGGACTTTTTGCTTCCCAAGAGTGTTCTTAGTTTACACACGCATCAAGACCACAAGAGGAATTAGACATAAGTGCTTCCTCAAAGAGTCTGTAGCTATCGCTGTAAGACCATAGGGGAATTGATGTAAGAGCTTCCCAGAGTGTCTGTGCCTTGTTTGATTACTGGACTATAGGGGTCTACTAGTTTGAGCCACCCAGAGAGTCAGTGTAAATTTTTTATGGTTGGTTGTGACGAGTCCACCAAGCCAAAGAACAAGATTGGGTTTTGTACTACTTGTGTTTAGGTAGTCTTTTGAGATACCTACTGTGCTACTTGCTTACCTTGGAATAGAATGTTTTGCTAGTTTTCCTTGGTTATTTACTTTAAATTAATGTGAATGGTAATTGGTAGTATTATTTACTGGTGTAACCTAGTTCATTACTGTATTTATTTTCCTTTACTTTTTCTATATTACTCACTGATAGTAGGGCACAAATCTTGTGGTGGTTGCCTACTGGGATTAGTCTCACACCCTATTTGGGTCCTATTTTTTGGCCCAAACAGATTATATGGTTGCAGGTGTAGGTAGGGATTGTGGCCCTTCTACCTCAGGTACTTGATTGCTGGTTGGAGCTGGAGAGCATGGGACCGGGGTTTGGCTCACGATGCTGCTGGAGTTGCTGTTTACATTTAGAACTTTGGTTTCAGTTGTATTTCAGCACGTGGTTTTTTTACTGCTTTCCATAGATACATGTACCATTCTGTATCATTATTATATCATACATTTCTTTTACTTTTAGTTTAGTTGTTGTATACTATTTACTGCTTCCGCTATTGATTATGTTTATTCTTCCGCTGCATACTTTACTAAATGAGGGCATAGTTTCCCCACTGACTTACCAAGTCCCTAACTGCTAGTCGGCAGCCTATGGAATTTGGGGAAACACGCTTGAGGTCATGTGGAGAACCGGGTAAGGGGCACCAGTTATGTGGCTCCGGATTCAGGTCATTACAACAAATACCGTGTACGAGCACATGGCCAGCGTACACGGAGCAAGCTCCAGGTGCTAAGACACGGCGTGTGAGTCTTCTACACGCCGTTTAGTTACCTTCTATCTGAAAATCCGAATGACACGGGACGTTTACATGGGAAATACCCAGAGTCAAGGAACATGACATGTGATCCTTCTACACGCCGTGTAGTTGAGTTTTACACAGCTTGGCCGAATGACATGGGCCGTTTACATGGGAAGAACCTGGAGTCAAGGAACACAGCGTGTGATCCTTCTACATACCCTGTATTCTAGTTTTACATAGACTGGACAGATGACACAGGCCTTTACACGGGCAGTACTCGGGGTCAAGGAACACGGCGTGTAACCATACTACACGCGGTGTAACCAATCTTACATGGCTTGAGCCATTTGCCTTCTGTGACTTGGGCGAGTTACCTTAGTGTTCGTCCCCTTGGTGTTTCTCCTGAAGGTTCTCGGTATCATTTCCTACATATAGGACTATGATCCCTTCATCTAGACTTCCTGAATAGAGTTGTTGGAATCCCCTCTGTGAGTCTTAGAGCCGGATCCTCTATTCATTCCTGGAAACCTAGGTAGAGTTCTTGGTATCGAAGTGACCAACTTTACCTGGGTGCCGATCCTCTGCTTATCAGACTAGCTCAGACTGAGTTGTCGGAATCACCCCATGACTTGGTTGTGATCCTCATCTAAGCATCATGTTCTCAAAGTAATTGTGGAGTGTGTTCTTTCAGAGCGAGTACTTCATATCTCTCTCTTTAGACCTATGAGTGTGTTCTCCCGATTGCATGCTTAGTAGAATCTTCGAGCTGGATCCTAGTGGTGGTTTTGCGATGGTCATTTGTGTATGAGTATATCTGGATATTCTTGTTATGTGTTCTGTAAACATATACTGTGTAGAGCTGACTGTACCTTTCTTTTGTGGTATTTCCCTTGTTGTGTTTCCTTTGTGGTTTCAGGGTGTCCTACTGGGTATTGTTATACTCACCCATGCACGGGCTTTGCCCACACGTGTTGTGTCTTGTGCAGATGAGCGAGACTTTGACAGGATTCTAGGTGGACCAGGACCGGATGGTACTTAGTGAGATCAGACAGGCCGATGTGTGTTCCTCTGACTATAGACTACAATCGTAACACCTATCTTTATAGGTTGGACTTTGTTACGGACTCTCTTTTTGGTGGGCTTGTACTTTTGGCCCAGGGTTTTACTTTCTTTTACTTTACTTTCCTGTCGTACTCTATGTTTGGGTTTTAGTGTATGCGTGCATCTTTTCCTTTTAGTAGTTTTTACTTTTCAGCATTGTGGGCTTGGAGATGTGTGTGCGTGTGTACAGGTTTATAGGCAATGCCTCCCATGTTAGTAGCATGCCTTCTCGGTGCTAGTCACCAGCCCCTGGCCTATTGGACGTGGTCTTGGGGAGTTGTGGCTCGGGCCCCACTGGGATGGGTTGTGACATCTCCTATGTAAGTACATACCTGACCCCTCACATGTACTGAATCTGGATTTAGTACAACTAGAGAACGACCTCTCGTATAAAGAGTAGGCAATAGAGATCTTGAACTATAGAGACAAAGTGCTATGAAAGAATATGAATCATATTGTAAAAGTGTCAAGGTGGAATCATAATTATAAATAGGAGACATGATAATTGGAAGAAGATATGAAAGATAAATACCCTCACCTGTTTTTACCTTAGTATGTAATGTGAAATTTTAAGGGTGAAATTTCATAAGGGGGAAGAATTTAATAACCCAAAATTTTTTCAATGAAATTTTCCTTCTTATAATTATGTTATATAGTATAAAACACATACATCACATAGAGTTTATAATAAAACCATTATTCTCATGAAATAAGTGGTATTTATAGAAATTAAGGAACCTATCCTGATGGAATAGTAACCTGACCATTGGAATAGTAATATGAATATTAAGAATAGTAACCCAACCAATATAATATTAATCTAACCTATGAAATTATAAATAAAATATAGGAATATTATAAATTAAAATATGATATATTGTCATAAGTAAATAAATGTTCTAAAAATGATAAATTAGGTGTTGGTATTTTTGTGAAACAGAAATGTTTATTTACAATTTTATAATTAATATAATGATTTAAAAGAAAATTTCTTTTCAAAAAAAGATTCATAAATTAATATTTTTTTTCTTATGATTATAAGATAATTTTATGATACCTTAATTAATTTTTCAAAGTGTCATAAAATCGGTTATAATATTAAAATCAGTATTTTTTTGAATAAATGATGATTTTAATTAAAAATAAATTGAACATATTTATAAAATTATTTTCATAAAATGGAGTCCATTTTTGAAATCTAAAAATAAAAAAATGGTTCAGTTGAATTTTTGGGATTTTTCTAAAATAGCTGAATTTTTTGTGAATAGTGAAATACCATAATTTATGATATTTAACATTTTAATCCAAATATATGAGTTTTTGAGTCATGGATGATGTAATAAGACATTATTTAGAATTCACATACAATATTTATTGTACTTAGTCAAAATAATCAACACTATTGATAGTCTTGACCCAAAATAATAAACAAATGAATAAAATAATCAAAAAACCCCTCTCCTCCCACTATAAATACCACCCCTCACCGCCTATTCTTCTCACGCCTTCTAAGATTTTTAGATTTTTTAAATTATTCCCAATTTATCTCCTAAAAATCTTACCCACATCCTGGTCTTGATGGTATCATCAAAATACCAAATCCAAATTCTTTAAGGAGGTTCTCAAGGAGACGACATTCAAGATGTAAAATCCTCCACCTTTTCTTTTAAATTATTTCTTTATTATACCTCATCATTTCCTCCACTATCCAAAGTTACATGATAAATACAGTATCATATATATACTATAATATTATTATTTTAATATTAAATCCATCATTAAGTCTCTTATCTTCTCCTTTTATTCTAAAAATGAAAACATCATCCGTGATGTGTCGATTCACCGTCTTCATGAATGAAGAGTTTTTTTTCCATTACCACAATCATGTCTAGTTATAAAACCATTATAATGGTTAAAAAAGTTTTTAAAATGTATTTTATAACTTTTTTCATGTTCTGAAACTAATATATATGCATAATATTAAATAATAAAACAAAACTAGTTCGTGGTGATCAGAAAACTACCAAAACAAACTAAAAGTTTATCATTAACCTTCTATCTAATGAATCAACCTCATAATAGAAATAAAAATTATATATGGGACCATTTAAAATTTTTGAGTTGCGTCAATATCATATAATTTATTTCAAGAGTTTTTCTTCCATTTGAAAAGAACTCCCATAATTAAAGTCAAGAGAACCGATCATAAAATCATGAAATGAACACACCCAAAACAACAAAATCAAACATTATAACACATAAAAAATGGTCATAAATGAACTTAATAAAATTATAATAAATAAAATATATGTTTAATAAGTTCTAAATTAAATTATCAATGAATATAATTTGATTATCTAGGACATTAAATGCAAGTGTGGAACACTTTTGGACATAAGGTAAGGGATTCTTTTTTATTTCCTTCAGGTTATGATTTATCTCTATTTACCCAAATGTAATTCTTAATTATTATTATAAACCACTCCTAAATTATTTTTTTATGTTAAAAAAATATATACCTATCTCAATTATTCTTTATTTTATTGGGAAATACATGTTTTATAAGATTCCCTTTTCAATTCCTCCCAGTAAGAAAGCCCAATTAAAGGGAACTTCCCAATTTATTACCCATTCTCGTGTACACTGCATAATATTTTTAAGCCACCATTATTATTCTAAAATCAATCATTTCATAATAAAAAACTATCTTAATTAATTTATAGTTTTATAAAAAATTATTCCTTTGTACTCTTTAAAGTCTCTTTAATATTCTCCCTTAAACCGCAAAGTGGCTTATTTCCAAAGTTTCTTAAACACTATATTTACATGTTTTCATTTCAGTTGGACATAATTTATCATAATCTATGTCTATTTTTCCTTATTAATGTCCATGTATGATTTAAATACATTATTTCATGGACACCTTTATGATATTCCCATTTTTATGCCTTATGACATGATTATGATACCCATTTGTTTCTACTAGTGACACTTATGTTTATTCCTTATGTTTGATTCTTCATGTGGCATAGATATGCATGAACATGTTATAATGGGTACACCCAGATAGATATCCAATTCAATGGTTAATGTCTAGTATCATGATATGTCATGTTGAGATAGGGAGTAAACCTAATTCCTTTATGGGACTTTCTCAAATACTGTAGGACATATTTAACTACATGTCTGTGAAGTTATTCTAGTTATATTTGATATTTACCTAGTATTCACCATGCATAGGTAATGTCAAACTTCATTATATTTCATGTTATATGAGTTATATTCCCAACACTTAAGAATATGTAATTATATTTATAATAACAATCACCTTCTATATTCACACAAGTTATCCTAGAGAGATTTTATACCATGTGACTTTAGAAATAATTTAGTCCTAAATTATTATTATTATTTTTATTTTCAATACATGTTCAACACATGTACTAGGAAAAAATTTAACAACCCGTAGATCTATGTATATAGATCTTATTACTTATAACTCTGGTTGATATTTTAATTCATTCTTAGATAAATTAATTCCAAAGTCTTCATAAGCTTCTAAGACCAAATATCAATTTTCTATATGTTATCAACATATTTGTCTTGAAAAATAACAGTGATTCCACTAAACTCTTGTAGAAACATGACACTCCTTCATTCCAAAATATTATTCTATGATCACTATGATTGCTTATATTAATAAATAGATATGTGTAATTTTTATATATTATTAGAATTTATTGGTATCAACAACCCTTCTGGTTGTGTCATATAGACATGTTTCATAGCGAATCTATTAAGTAAATTGGCCTTGAAATCCAACCACCAAATATAATGACCATAGAATTTTTATATGATAATTAGAATTCTAATTTATTTTAATGTAATGATTGGTATAAAGGTTTTATCATATACTATTCTTTATGATCAATTGAACCTTTCAATAATCAGGATTTATTAGTACCAACTTATACTATCCATGTATAATTTCTCTAGAACAACCATCAGTAGTATGAAGTATAAAAACATCTAGAATACATAAACCTTGAATTTTGTTACATGAAATCCATTATTTATTTCATACATTATTATCAATATTAACAAGTTTCTATTTTTAGTTTTCTTTTAGGAATCATTACTCTTAATTAATAATATATCACCCATCTTAGTGAATATAAAATGATTTATTTGGTTTTAACTTCCCATATAGTATGTGTTTCTGTAATAATTTCACCCACTAAACCTCATGTAGTATGTGTTTTTATACCAACTTATGTTATCTAGAGCTTGGAATTCATTGAAATATAGCCACTTCCCACTATCTTAAAAGATAAAAGTTTCCCTATTTAACGAAATATAGTCAATCTTGACTAACATCTTATTATCTTATGGTTAATATCTTGAGTAGATTTAAGATAATTATCATAGATTCACATAGTGTTTAATTGATGTTCATTTTGTAACTAAATATATCTTTTAACATATGGTTCTCATCAAACACTAGAAGATGTACCTAATGGATTCCTAATCATATTACAACAAATATAATATCCATTAGTCAATATAGTTGGTACATGGTTAATTATTATATTGGTATTTTCAAAAACAAATTGTGTAAAAAATTATGAAATATTTGTAATACATATAAGACATTTCATCGATCCCATTTTACTACCATTAGAAAATTGATGTATAATGTAATGTTAGTTTGATATTACCTTTACTCCACATATTAATGATCAATGAATACATAGTTATAATACCCTCTGATAATCCCCCTCATAGGATCTTGTATCCTTTACAAAGTGTATTTATTTCTTCAATGAGAATTCCTAAAATATCTTAAAGGAATCTCATGAAGTATATGAACTCACCACTTAACTTTGCATTTAGAATAGTTCATGTAGTCTTAGTGAACTAACTCAAGTAGCTTTATGGTATATGTTTATTTTACAATTTTTTTGTCTAAAACTTGATGGTGATTTTTTTGGTATACCCAATGTCTTAAAATAATAGAGATTAAAACACCCTTCTGGGTATAAAATTTTCAACTAATATCATTTTTTATTGATAAAGAATTATCTTGAAATAATTAGGTACTCTAAGTATTATTTTTATATTCATTATTAATTGGTGATTTTTGATATCCTTGATTCAAGAATTATGAAACTACTGGTTAAGTATGAAATATCATAACAACATTCATTCCAAACAATAAATAATGTCTCATTGTATCTATTTATACATTTAGATTTTTTGTCTAATAATCAATACAAAACAATAGTTTAAATTGAATCCATCAAGAAATCCTGAATTCATGCACTTATCTATAATGATATGAGAATCACCCTTCTCTAGATCCTTAGAGAATTCGTGCTACTTCTTTTAATATTTTTATATTTTCTTGGTCATTGTATTTGAATACTAATGTGTAAAAAATATTTTATTTTAAAACCTACTAAGTCAAATAGAAGTATTAATTATAATGATTAATGTCACAAACCGAATGTGGTCACCATCAAAACCGGCACCAAACCTGGCTTGTGGAAAGACCCAAAGGGAATTCCCGATCCCCATGGGTTGGAACAAGTGACCGAGTATCATATAATGAAATTTTGGAATGATTTACCCAAGTTTAAAAACATAAAACATCAGACAAATCCAATATAAAAAATTTGGATTTTTCAAAACAAACCATCATATACAAAAATTCAGAATTGAATTACATAATTTAAAAAAATTATATGAGACTATAAAAAATTAAGAAACCCAAAATGGAAATCCCAATAACCTCCTCATGGAAAGAGGCACCGCCCTTAAGCCATCTCCACAACACTGCATCACGAAAGACCGCTAAAAACCCGAACCATTGGCACAAAAAGAAGTACCCAAACCTGCGAAAAAAATAACCAAGTCTACTTACACCCAAGGGTGTAAGTAGTGTGTGAGACAAATCCTAATAGGATTCCACCACTAAAACATTCCATGCGATAAACATTAAAATATGAAAATCTTGCAAGTTTTCATAAACACTAAATGCTCATAAGAATTTTAAAGAGATGAAACTTTAAATAAAAATAGTTTTCAAGTGGGCTGATTTAACGAATAAACTCTTTTAAAATAGAATTACAAGATACTAAATTTTCCATCCAAACATACTATATTAAGAAATTAATCAAAAAGTATATAATGAGCACAATCAATAAGAAATAACCCATAGGCACTAGCTTGCTGTGGGTCCTGGGTACCTCGTATCTCGGTGAAAGTAACCATATAAATATTCATTCTCGTGCACACGAACCACTAGTAGGGATAATACCCATAACCCATTGGCCCCAAAAAATCATCATAATAATCATAATAATAGTTTAGTTAGTGTTTTCATCGTCAAACTTTCTACTTGAAACTAGGGCCAAACCCCACGACATCGCTAGCATACTATTACATGTCTACCCACCTAGATACCCGAGTTCCCCCTCTTGTGCTAAAAAATGTTCCACAAGCCATGAAATACCATATTCACATTCAAATACCATTTTCACATCACACACACACACAACATCCCACACACATGTCACATAATTCCCTTTCTCATTCAAATTCATTTTGAAATCATACTAACACCAAAACAGCCGAAAACATGTTTCGTACCTCTTTCACAATTCGATAAATCCTTTAATCAATTTTATAAAACCTTTACAAGAAGGTAAAAATAACATAACAACACTTTCACAATAAATTGAACCATTTTAAAAACATACACCCACCAAAATAGTACATAAACTTCCTTTGCACACTTTGCGTAACTCAATAACTCATTTACAATTTTCATAAAACACTTTCAAGAAGTATAACAAGGTTTTGCACATAAAACCCATTCAAAACCCCCTTTTGAGGCCAAAATCACACTAAATCATTAACTAACCATAATTTTAATTCCCTTTAAACAACTAATAAATCACTTTCATATTTTATGAAACTACCACAAAAGTTATCACATGAGTTACATTTGAAAAATACATAACTTCAAGAAAAAATGTAACTTTAATACTAAATGCTTAACTAATTCTACCAAAAATGTTTTTTAAACCACACACAACATATTAGAAACATTATAAATTAATAAATCAAGCAAGATAAGTCATCAATAATTGATTACACATGGAATCATCTACCTTTTGTGTCAAAACCCCCAATTCGTTGTGCGAAACTTCAACCGCATCACCGGTGCACCACGAGGGAGTGAAATCAAGAACTAATACACAATATTTCACCAAAATGACACAAAATTAAACCCTTGGTATTAACCCTAGATTCTAGAAATTTTAGAACCTCAATAAAAGTGTAAGAAACCCTAAGTAAATGGGTGGAACATGAGAGGAAACTCAATTACTTGAGATATCTTGAATAAAAGCCCCAAATACAGTAGTATATGAACTTTAAAATATCCAAAAATTCAATTGAGGTTTGAATAAGGATGAAGATATAATGTTGGAACTATAATGGGGAAAAATAGTGAAAATTGAAGGAGTTATGAAAGAAAAATTTTACCTCTTCAAATATGGGAAATTTGAGAAATACTAAGAAAGATTTCCCTAATCCATGGGGGAGATGAACTCCAAAGAGGAAAAATCGATAATGGGGGTGTGTATTAGGTTTTTTTCTATGATTGGGATGTGGAATCACTGAAAAAAGTAAAAAATTAATGAGAAATTGAAAAATTAAAAAAATAATTTAAAGTAGGAAATGAGCTTACGGGCAGGCCCAATACCTTAATAAAAAACCCAAATCCATCATGATTATGGATTCATATGAGGTCCAAATGGATATGGTGATTTTAATATTCCTGGGGATTATAATTGGGAATTAAATTAGTGTAAAATGTTTAATAATTAAGGATTTATAAAAAAACAAAATTTGTTTTTTTAAACACGAAATGAGCTTATGGTTTGGCCCAAATCATGAAAACACACCCTTTCCTCCAAAACTACATGGGAAACCCCCACAAAAAAAAATAAAGAATTGTAATTAAATGAAAAATAACTTTAAAATAAGTTATGGATGTGACAATTATCCCCACTATAAAACTTTTTTCCCTCAGAAAGCCACAGAAAGGCCAAAAGAAAAAAACCTAACCCAACCGAAAGACCAAAATGGACTCCTTTTCCAAGTTTCGCCCGCCCCAAAAGGCCAAAACACCTCAAATTAATCAATCAAGGAAGGAATACTCTCACAAAAAAAACATACACCACTTTCATGAAATAATAAAGAAAATCCAGACTTCATCCCAAAAGAAAACTCCTCAAACACTATTCGAACAAGACTCAAGTAATTTACCCAAACAAGAAACACCATCGAACAAGTTTACCACTACCTTAATTTAATTAAATTGTTGGGTGCTCTCCAATACTAATGTTTACCCAAGAATGATGTCAGTAGTTATATAGCTCCGAATGAGACTACTTACTGCTAGGCCAAGACCAAGGAAAAATCTGAGTTACTAGTACGAGGAGACACAAATGGGATCCCCACCATAAGAGACAACTTAATTTTTTTTTCTGAGATAGAATCAAGACACTAACAGGGGGAGGCACTATGGAATCCCACCTTTTTAATACATAAAATTTCATTACATTTTACATACAGAGGATCTTTAAAGTCTAGTGTCTTGGAAATCAGGAACATAATACATGAAAACAACATAAAAAACTATTCTAAACAATTTTTAAGGCTTCATCATAGGTTCATCCTATGTACATTTACTGCATCTCATATCCTGGAGAAAAACATCAAAGGAAAGGGTGAGTAGAAGGCCCAGTATGGGTAAACAAGGGAATCAATGTACTTGTGATATCAATAAGAACTTGAATAAAAACATAAAGACATGAGTAATGGAAGAATAAGAATATCATAAAGAAAAGAACAAGGAACATAACTTGAATATGTGGATACAAAATTTCATTTAGACATTCATGAACATATCACTAAGGTCCATCCCCAAGTTGCTATAAAAATTACCACGGTTATTCACCAAGGTATCGTAAAACTTGTCATCTCTAGAGATTAATTCTTTACCCAATGCATTGGAGCGCTATCAGGGTGCACCCTTAATATGTCTTTACTTATATATGAGACACATATATCATATTCAAACATTTCATAAATAACCCATAGAGAATAAAAGAAATGGGTTTCATTTCAAAATCCTGACGTTTTAAAAGGTCTTAAAAATAAAATCATTATATTATTTATAACTCATGGAAAGGGAGTGAGGGTTATATGTATGTCCATTCCAGAATCAAATATATCATATTTATATATTTATGAACACCCATAGAAACGAAATAGGTCTGGGTATTCACATAAATAAACAAGGGAATTTCTTGAGAGAAAGAGATAGAAATTTTGAGGCGAAATTTCTGCAGCATAACAACTATATAACATGGTTTTAGAAAACATTGGAAAGAGAGGGTACAAGAGTAACCCACTCATAAATAACTTATAAAACAGTATAAATATAGAAAAATATGTAGATAAGAACATGGTATGGAAATTTTAATGACATACCACATGAAAAGGAAACATGAAAGAAAAGAGAAGACGCGATTCCTTTTAAGAGAAATTCGGCAGCCTAACAACATCACTTAAAAATTCAGAAAAAAAATTGATGAGAGAAGAAAGAGTATATCATAATTTGGAAATAAAATGGGAATTAATAATAACATATAAGAACATACCCTCAACATAAAGAGATGGAAAATATAAGACACAACATAAAGGAAGTCATGACTTAAAAGATGAGGGTGAAAAGATCCCTTACCTTGAAGAGTAACATCAAAAGCTTAAAGGTTGGGACCTTGGGAGGATTGAGGGAACCTTAGGAGGAATACTTGGGAGGTAAAGAGACCATAAATTCGTTGTGGAGGATTTGGAAATAAAATGAATGAGGGAATGACTTGGTATTTACAGGAGAAGTGAGGGGACAAGTCATTAATGGTCAAGGGACACCTCATCAGTGGTATTGGAAAAACCATGGTCTTGACCATGGTATTTGCCCATGGTATTGGCCACTTGGGAAACCTCATACCTTATCTTAATATTCATAAGTAGACTAGAATTATTGTATAATTATTACATCCTTAATGATGCCATTAAACACCCGAAACTCAAAAACTGTATTTTCACTATTCACTGAAAATTCAACTTTATTAGAAAAATCCCAAAATTTCACCTTAAAAAAATATCGATACTCTGATTTAAAAAATGAACTCCATTTTATGAAAAAAAATTTCTAAATATTTTTAATTTAATTTTTAAATAAAAACACTATTCACTGAAAATTCGACTGTTTCAGAAAAATCCCTAAAAATTCACCTTAACCAAATATCGATGCTCTGATTTCAAAAATTAACTCCATTTTATGAAAATAATTTTCTAAATATTTTTAATTTAATTTTTAAATAAAAAACACTATTCACTTGAAAAAACTAATACTTAACCAATAATTTCTGAAACAGTTATTTACCTATTTTATTGAATCACATTACTTAATCAAGGTGCCTAAATTATATTAATACTTTCTTAAGTGAAGTTACTTAATCCATTTGGTCACATTACTAATCATAAGCATAAAATCACTATTCATAATTTACTATTCATCAAAAATTAAGTTGATCTTATTAGACTCTAAGTTTCTCACTGAACATAACTGTAGAAGATCATTTTTTGAAAATCATTACAGATTATTAATTATTTAAGGTTCACATAAATATGTTCAAAACATCCTTTTTATAAAATTCATCAATAATATGCATACTATATTTATCCGGACATTTGAAAATTCACAAACTTCACCATAATAAGAAATCAAAATTTTTATTTAAATCAAAGGATTACACAAGACAGTTATGGTCTCGTTACATAGAACCTTATAAAACCAGCATAGGACCTAAGAGTAAGGTGTTCTAGGGTGATAGAATCTTGGGGTGGCTCGACCAACATTGCCCAAGTAGTGATTTCTACCAGCTTGAACTTCTCACGAAGCCGATTCCATTATAGCTTCACACGATGAAGTTCAGCTTGGGTTTGGTCCAGAGCAAATCCCAAAGGTGCTACCTTCTTCCTAAGTTCTGTCAGATGGGCTTCGATTAGCCCGAGACTACTGGATGAGGCCATCAAATCTTCTTTCTATATTAATTAATCAAGATCACTTTTATTTATAGACAATAATCACAAAATTTAGTTTCCAATGATCATATTGACCAATGGTCATATAACAGTCGAAACCCAATAGTATTATTTTAATTATACTCATTTTATTAAATGAAATAGTTTTGTTGAGTATAAAATAAAATAACACACAAAGTAAGGAAACAAAATTTATTCAAAATTTCAGGTCGTTACCGGCTCGAAAGGACTCCCTAGTATAAGGGGTAAAATTCCATTAGACCTTTCCAAAAGAACTTACATAAGACTCATAGTGGGTATTCCTATCATAAGAACCAACCATCTTAACCGACCAGCATGGGCCGACACAAAAAGACCCCAAAATTTGAAGAGTTGGGATGACCGCACAGTTAGTCCACACAATTTGGGAAACTATGCACTAACCATGAGAATCCTTCTATCTACATGGTTTTCTGAGGCATGGTTACTACTAACTATGCACTCAACCTGTCTATCCAAATTTCACACCTTTCTTGAAAAACTCAATGGAAACCAAAGGGGTAAGGAATGACATTGGGAAATAACATGGACACGAGGTCCTCCCACCTCTTTCCACTGAACATGAACAAAAAAATCAAGATAATGACACCAAAGGTTCAAACTATTCCCATATTTCATACTGAGGATAGAACTTTGTACAAGGTTTTGAACGACCCCGAGATTTCCCCTGACTATGCGCCAGCTTCACTCCGGGACCTATAGCTGGAGCTCAAATGATTGAAGCATCATTGACATCAATGTTAGGATTTGGAAACCCACCTAATAGAACTTCTCCTTTAGGTGCCATGAAAACTATACCCTGGTCTCAGATGGGTTCACCCAAACATAACACATTCCAAACTCACTTTAACCTAACCCAACATTTTACTAAAACAAGTGCTTAGAAGATGCACACATATCACCCCTTGTTTCTTTGAATGAAAAACGAAAGGAGGAAAGGAAATATGGAAACAACTTCCTCTAAACATAGGATGTTGAGATTTTACAAAGGGAGGAACACTTCCTAAAAAACAAAGACTCTTATATGATTGTATAACCTTCACATTTATAGTCAAACGAGCACACACCATCCCATGGCATCACCGAATATGACCATTGCGACCGATAGAAACAATACATGGAAGGGGACCTTATGCAAAGTCCCCAAACAGACACAATTCCTAAAAGTGGTCATAACAACTTCTCATGACCATATTTCCTATACTGGTGGTTTAACATGAACCCCTTCTTCGAAGATACTAAGAAGGACCAAAAGTCCCTCTTAGAAACCATCTACACTAACAACCCTAGACTAATTTCACCTTCGACGAGTCAGGTAACTTACGAAACTAAGGTCTCTTTCAACCTTCCACAAACACTCTCCCACTACAAGAGGATCCACAAAACCAATAAAGGAAGGGGGGGGGGGGTAGACTCTATCTCTAAAACTTGAGAAGAAATTTCTTATATTGATCAACTAGATGATCTTCCAATGGTGAAACAATCTGGGTTGCACTTCAGTTGTGCACTAACCCTTAATGGGGGCATGCCTTATCCAATGAGAGAACCCAAGGACCCAACTAAGATGGTCCATTGGTCAAGACATACCACAAACAAGAACCAACCACATGAGGGGAACCACTATAAATGATTCTCAAAACATTTCCCATAAGGAGACCACTAACCAACCCTTCCACCCAACTTTCTGACCAAACACAAACCCAAAACACCATTCAACAAGAGGGGTTCTTGGACTAAAACATCCCACAAAAACAAAATTTATAAAAACAAACAAGACACACCACCCCAAACCAGTTATAAAGACATCAAGTTTTCCATTAAAATCACATCTTTGAAAATAAATGCTTTTACGGTTAGCGTATCCACCAATGGTACCCCATGGGCCTCACACATGCTTGTTTCCATGCCACACCGGGTACCCTCCTCGTATCTATCCCGACACTCATCCATCCATTCCATTAACCATCCATCATCCCATATAACCCGATGCATGTGTTTTTTCACTAAAATACCAAAGGTTAAAACAAAAAATTCTTTCCACTTTTCAGAACTAAGACATTCAACCGACACTTCCTTTTTATAAAACCCACTAACAAAAAAATCAAACCCAATTTACAACTTACAAAACTTTTCAGAAAGGCACAATAATTCAAATGAAAACTCACTTTCAAGATATTCATATCAATTTGAAAATATCTCAACCCCTTTAAAAATACTTTCTATTTTATAACAAACACTATTTGATCAACACCCATTCATTAAAAAACTCATCTCTCCTTATTTAAAACAAGGTTCCAATGATTTGTAAAAATTTTCAAATTCTCACTAGTTACCAAATCAAAAATCCATTTCTATACTCCACACAAAAATTCAAAAACACTTTATTCTTTTCAAACCAATTTTTCAATAATTTAGAAAGTTCCATTTGACATATATTTTCAAACTCCACTTTGACATAATTTATATTTTCAAAAGAGTTTAAATACACCATTTAACATTTCAAAACAATTATAAAAATTTAGTTCCACCATTTCAAAAATAAAAAACATTCCATATTTATTAGAAAATTATTTCCGAAAAACTTTACACTTCTTAAAACCAAGTCATTTTTTCTTTAAAACAAAACTTCTAAGATTCCAAAACTAAAGAACACAAGATAATGAAAGTGGAAACTAGTTTTGGTGGGTGACTTGGACATATCGTTGGTGGCCATATTATAATCACTTCACCATCATGAAGAGTGTTCTAGGAAAATATCCCCAGCTCTACATGTATTTCCAGGCCCTGCGAGCTCATTGATACCATTAACCCAACTCTTTTTTCATTTCCCCTAATCATAATCAAACCATGAAAACCAAAGGACTAAAATAAATCCCAAATTCCCCTGGATACTTGAATCCTTCCATGAGGTGTGCTGGCTAGGTACACTACCCATAACCAGAATTTCAAGTCCCAACAATCCTAGATCCATATTATCCCGACTCTTCTCCAAATAATATGACCCAAAGAGTGAACCTAAACCTCCTCGGATACCATTTCGTCACGAACCGAATATAGTCTCCATCAAAACTGGCACCAAACCCACCCATGGAAAGACCCAAAGGGCATTAATGATCCCTGTGGGTAGTAACAAGTTCCTGAGTATCATAGAATAAAATTTGGGAATGATTTTTCTGAGTTTATAAACATAAAACCACAAACAAATCCAATATAACAAATCTGGATTTTTCAAAAAAAACCATCTTTTACAAAAATTCATAATTGAATTACATAATTTAAAACAATTCTCCAAGACTATTACAAATGAAGAAACCCAAAATATAAATCCCAATAACCTCCTCATGGAAATAGGTTCCTCCATCAAGCCATCTCCATAACACTACATTATGAAGGACCACTAAAAACCCAAACCATTGGCACAAAAATCCGTACCCAAACCCACGACAAAAATAACCAAGTCTAATTACACCCATGGGTGTAAGTAGGGTGTGATCCAAATCCCAGTAGGATTCCACCACTAAAAGAGTCCATGTGATAAACATTCAAAGACAAAAAGATTTCAAGTTTTCATAAACATGAAATGCTCATAAGAATTTTAAAGAGATGCAACTTTAAATAAAAAGAGTTTTCAAGTGGGCTACTTTAAAGAATCAACACTTTTAAAATAGAATACCAAGATACTGAATTTTCCAGCCAAAAATATCATATGATGATGGTAAGAAAAAAGTATCTAATGAGCACAAGCAATAAGAAATAACCCCTAGGCACTAGCTTATTGTGAGTCCTGGGAACCTCATATCTCAGTGAAAGTAACAATACAAATATCTGTTCTGGTGTACATGAGCCCCTAGTAGGGATCATACACATAACCTAGTGGCCCCCTAACATCATCATAATAATAATAATCATAGTTTAGTTAGTGTTGTCATCATCAAACATGCTACGTGAAACTAGGGCCAAACCCCATTGGATCACTAACATACTAGTACACATCCACCCACCTAGATACTCGGGTTTTCCCACTTATGATAAAAAAAGTTACACAAGACATGAAATACCATATTCACATTAAAATACCATTTCCACATCACAGATACACAAAACATACCACACACATGTCACATAATCCCCTTTCTCATTCAAATTAATTTTGAAATCATACTCACACCAAAACAGCCCACAACATGTTTCATACCTCTTTCACCATTCGATAAATCCTTTAAGAAATTTTATAAAATGTTTCCAAGATGGTAAACATCACATAACAACCCTTTCACAACAAAGTGGACCATTTTAAAAACATACACCCACCCAAATAGTACATAAACTTCCTTTTCACACTTTGTGTAACTCAATAACTCATTTACAAATTTCATAAAACACCTTCAAGAAGTACAATAAAGTTTTGAACATAAAACCCATTCAAAAACCCCCTTTTGAGGCCAAAATCACACTAAATCATTACCTAACCAGAATTGGCAGCCCCTTTCAACAACTAATAAATCACTTTCATATTTTATAAAACTACCACAAAAGATATCACATGAGTTATATTTGAAAAATACAAAACTTCAAGAAAAAAATGTAATTTTAATACTAAATTCTTAACGAATTCTACCAAAAATAGGGTTTTCACCACAAAAAACATATAAGGAACACTTTAAATTAATAAATCAAGCAAGATAACTCATCAATAATTTCTTACACATGGAATCACCTACCTTTTGTGTCAAAACCCCCAATTCATTGTGTGAAACTTCAACCGCACTACTGCCACACCAAGAGGGAGTGAAATCAAGTCCTAATAAATAACATTTCACCAAAATGACACAAAATCAAACCCTATGTTTGAAACCTATCTATTGGACATTTTATAACCTCAAGAAAATTGAAAGAAACCCTAAGAAAATGGGAGGAACATGAGAGGAAACCCACTTACTTGAGATATCTTGAATAAAACGCCCCAAATACACTAGTATCTAAATTTCCAAACACCCAAAAATACAAGTGAGGTTTGAATAAGGCTGAGGAGGTCATGTAGAAACTAGAATGGGGGAAAATATTGATAATTGAAGGAGTTATGAAAGAAACATTTTACCTATTCAAATCTGGGTGATGTGAGAAAGACCAAGAATGATTTCCCTAATACGTGGGGGGAGATGAGCTCCAAAGAAGAAAAATAGATAATGGGGGTTTGCCTTAGGATTTTGGATTTGAGTGGGAGGTGGAATCACAAAAAAAAGTAAAAAATGAATGAGACATTGAAAAATTAAAAAAATAATTTGAAGTAAGAAATGGGCTTACAGGAAGGCCCAATACCTTAATAAAAAACCCAAATCCATCATGATTATGGATTCTTATGAGATAAAAATGGATATGGTGGTTTTAATATACCAGGGGATGTGAACTGGGAAGTGTAATGGGTGTAAAATATTGAAAAATGAAGGATTTATAAAAAAACAATTTTTTTAAAACATGAAATGGGCTCACGGTTTGGCCCAAATCATTAAAACACACACTTTCCTCTAAAACTACATAGAAAACCCCCACAAAAAATCAATAATAGCAATTAAATGAAAAATAACTTTAAAATAAGTCATTTATGTGACAATTAATATACCTAAAGTATATGTAATTGTTTATTTCTTATTTAATTCATTGCAATTTCTTTTCCACTCTCTTTTCTTACCAGATGAGAAGAAAATAACCTTCTATTAATTACTCCACCTTTTAATAATTTTCCTCTTTGTAGGATGTTGTAAAGGTACCATTTTTTTGAACCATTATTGGTTTTTACAACCCGGTCCTTTACTCCCCTCATCATAAGGAATGGGGAATAATGTTATGAAAAATCCTTATCCATCTAAACAAGCTTAGTCAAAAGATATTTGAGTGGATTATTCACATTTTACATCCTATAATCTTTTTATAAATATAGATAACCTCTATGATATGGATGATCATATAATATTAATGGATAATTTCTTATATAAATAGAATCCCAAATTCACTAACTAATCAATGTACCTCAATATGTTGAAGACATGATCACCAACTAGGCTCCAATTTTCTAATTTATATAGATATAGTGTAGTGATAATCTCATTTATCTTAAGTAAATCCTTCTCATTTTCAAGATCAAGGAGATGAGTTTATATGAAGTAAGTATTCACATCCTTTTGTTGTACCATCATCTATTCAAACATAGTTTATATAATAACTAATAGATATAAGATTCATTTTATATAAATCTATTATAGAAATCCTTTTCACGTTTTATCTATTTGTGGTAAGGTTTATAATATATAGGGAATTACAACACATAGAACAAATTTTCATGTAGCAATGTCATGTATAAACAACTATACCACTTAATGGAAATTTTCTTCAATGAGGAAATTCACCAAATAAAGGAATGATCATAGTTCTCCCATGGCGGTTCTTGTCAATTTTTAATAATAGCTAAATAATATTCTTGGTACATTATATTGATCACCAAAATATGTGAGACAAGATAATTTTTGGATTTATTTCCTTAGAACCAACTACTTTGTATTATCAATATATTCAAAGAATTAAATATTAATAATATCTTATCGCATGATAATTTTTCTTTTATGTGACATAAATGTGATAATGTCCTTAGAGTATTTGTCACACTAAAAGGTTATAATAATTCCCCACTATAATGAGAACCTTGAAGTGCTATTATAGTGTTATTTAGTATATGTTCTATGTAAGGATGAAATCATCTGACATGACATAAATGATATAGGCTACCAAGGGTAGGGGGCTCATATTACATTGATATTTCTTCTCATGAAAGCCACACTTAGTGATATCCAAGAGAGGAGGTTATTAGACTAGACCTTCCAGTAGGAAATCCATATGTTTTATGTATATTTGGATATTACTATCTACAAACATGTATATTGGTATTTAAACTTGTGATTATTATTAAAGTATATCATGAGTCATGTACTTTGATTTATTTCTATAAATCATGATGAAATATGTTCATGATGAAGTTGGGTATGTTTGGTGCATTAGGAGTGATATTTCATTAATGAATAAATCAATAAAGTATTTATCCCTTCTAATTTATTAGAATTAGATATCTATATCCCTTTGATTTAAATTTAACTATATGATAAATCCATGTTCATGGTGTGATATTGATGTGTTCATTTCTGGAATGTGAAAGAATGATAAATCAGGTATATTGGTTGATGGAATGAAATACACAACATTATTGATGAGATATCGAGACAGAGGGATTATATTACACATTGAGCTTCTGTAGGAGTTTGTTTTTTATGATATTTATTTATTTATCTATAAGTGCTTTGACATATTTATAGACATTAATCTTGTACTTCAGGTAAGTTGAAAAAAATGAAAATAAAAAAGAAGCATAGAGGTTCACACATTAAGTGTATCTAGAACCTTGACTAAATTTTATTTGAATTTAATGGATTTAATTAATATTATTCTTAAAAATGATTTAATAAATATCTAGGTATGGTTAGTCACATTAATCCAATCATCAGTTATTCAAGAGAATAAATATGTAATTTAGATATTAAATAAATATTTACTCACAAGATAACTATTAATTAAATGAATATATAATATTTATTTTTATCTTTCTTCTCAAATTAATAAATAATTATTTATTTCATTATGTGACTATTAAATAAATAATTATTCATTATTTAGTGAATATGTTATATTTATTAATTTATTGAATAAATAATACAGTGATATTTATTTATTTAAATAAGCAGTCATTACTCAAGGCTTGGTAAATGCCAAAGAGGATTGACAGACTAAGTTAAGAGTCCATTTGAAATTATATACTAAATATCATTTAAATAAATATATATTTATTTATGAAATGATATTTATATTATCCATAAGACATGTGCATGTCAATAAAATAATAATGATAATAATATTGTTTGACTTGGTTTTCACTAAGAAATAAGATAATGGATAAGGACAATATGAAATTACTTACACTTAAATATAGCTATAAATACCCGATTATATCATTTTATTGGGTTAGTCACAAGAGACATTACTGTGATCAATGAATCCCCTATAGATAATTATCTCAACCCTAGAGAGAAAATATATAGAATGATCTCAATAATATATAGAAACAATACTCTTCCACCCTCTCAAGGATTGAGAGAATAAGAGAAAGAATTATATCATTATAATAATTTTTGTTACGATAAATAACGAATAATTAAATCATTAAATTCATTTTTATTTTCACCTAGACATTTCTATGGTGACATTTTGAGGTCTGTGGAACATGTGTGAATCATAGCTAGATGTATTATACCCTTTGATCCTTTATCGCAACAACAATACATCAAGAATAGGTTAACTAATTCAATAAAGAAGAAATAATTTCAAGTGAAGGTAATTCTTTATCTATATAAATTAATTATAAATTATATGTGAATGATTCTATCTTCGATTCTTCTGGGATGGATTTCATTTAGTTGCGAGGTTTAATACAAAGAAGTTGAAAAAAACCATTATTGAGAATAAGCCTGACTACTTCCACTATGTCCATAACCTTCAAGTGGTATCAAAATGGTTACATATTAATTTATAATTATTTATTAATCAATGATCAATTTAAATATTTTTGTTAGTTTTTCATTTATGGTTTATTCATTCTTTATTATGAAATTTGAGATATCAATTTTTTTTACATTAATATGAATTTATACAGGACAAGAACTAATAAATAACATCCTAAGAAAACATCCAAAGGTGATAAGGATTCTAGCTATGTAGAATGAAATTATACAGTGTGTAGCATGGAGATACACATTTTGTATCTGGGTTCTTTACACCAAAACAAGACTCAAATTAATTCTAACATTTTATGTGAATAAAATTTCATGAAACATTATTACACACAACATATTAATTGGTATAGATTGACACATGACTTTTCAAACTACATAGTGTGTGGATGGCGTACACACCTTGCAGTCTACATGGGTTCATAGTGAAATTCATTGAAACCATGTGGTTTAGGAATACGACATGTATTAATTACATTCCATGTAAGGGATTAAATAAAAAAACATTGTAAAAATATAAATATATGGTGTGTAGGTGGTGTTAATTCCTGTAACTTATGAATTTTCTTCTGGTATACATGTTGATCCATTGGTCTTGTATTGTGGATAACCACTAAAATTAATGAAAAACATGTATTTTTCTGTACACTCCTTGTAACACATACCCATTTATGTATAAGCACACAACGATCCAACCTGTATATCATGTAATTAATTTACACATAAATAAAATTGACCATGAAATTAAACCAAACTATATAATGTATAGATTTTGTACATGTCATGTTATAGGGTTATAATAATATTAAATTGTCAATTAATTTCCATCTTAAATTTCATAAATACATGTTATTTGGTCATTATACAGGTCATGTATGTTACATGCCACATAGGTTAAATGCATATCATGTGTTAATACATGATGAAGCGACTACTTGGATTGACATGTGGAATTACAAATCATGTAACTATATGAAACATCATATACACTACATGTTGTATGAATATACTATACACAACCATAGAAGGAACTATATAGTTTAGAAGGGAACATTCCATGTTTCCTCCAAGTAAATTCCATGTACTTAAATTATTTTAAATACAATTAATTTATTTAATTTGTTTAAAATTATTGGATAAGAATATAAAGGACTATTTGGATAGATAATTAAGATAAATAAATAAATAAATAAATAAATAAATAAATATAATTAATTCAAGTGATTTATCTTTATAAAGAATGTATTAAAATGAATTTTAGCTAGTTTATTAAATATTCATTCACTTTATTCATGGATGATTATTAGCTGACCGACCAATGTATGTGTTTCATTTCTATTTAATTTAATATTTATTAAAAGGGTTTATTATGTGATATAATTTTTATTAAATTAAATATGATGGATTGAGGTTCATCCCTATCATCTTTATTATGTATGGGCCTATGTGTTCATATTTTCTTTTATGTAACCCCATACCCCTAGTTATCCTCACCTATGTGCGAGTACATACATGTAAAGGATGGAGATACAAGGATAGGAAGAGGATCAAACCCCGAGTCTAGGTGAAACCAACCAAGGAGCTACACCATTAAAAATGGGATGCTGTAACTTGAACAAATATTGGTTCTAGGAGTTACATCCCTAGGGTTAAGGGTTAGTTTATTATCCACTCAATAAATCAACCAATAGTTAAATCTCATTATCATAGAATATAGAATTAAAATAAATTTGATTATGCATAAATATTTTATCCATGACATGATTAATTAATTACGTAAAATACACATAATATTAACAAGGCATGTACAAAGATAGAATAGAAAATTCACACATAATAAAAAAAACCCTCAAGAAAATATTAAGTCATAAAGCCTTACATTTCTTGATTAAAGATGAAACTATATAACTAAGTGTTGTTCTGACCCTCATCAGTAAACTTACTTTTATCAAGGAGTTTTTATGAAGGTTTTTGGTTGACTTAACCAATTAGGCATCGAGAGAAGTAACCCCAGATAGACTTGATGTTATTTGGAGGATAGTGTTGATGAAATATGAGTAAGGATTTTAGGACCAGAGAGTCCAATCAATGGATTAAATAAATTTGAATCAGTGATTCGAAAAACCACCTACCTAAATACATTCAAGTAAATGATGAGGCCTCACATGGGTTATGAAAAGGGAAATATGGATACTTTCTACAAGAATGTCCATGATACATGATATTCTGAATCCAATATAGAGGGCTATTGGGATTTGATAAAATAGTGAGAGGATAATAAATAAAATTTATTACATCACATATTTTGGTAATAAAGATAAAATACTAAAATTTTATTTTACTTAATGTAGAAAATGACAAACAAAATCATGAAAATATTGCAATCATTTATGGACCAAGACCATGTCCAAACAATAACATAATTTCAAGGGTGCTATAATAATTTATATTCTACACTAAAATAGAAATATTTATTTTATATGATGGTATTATTCATACATGTTAAACCACCCCACCAAATGAGCGATGGTAACAAAAGATGCCTACATGAGGTACATAGAGGATGATATTACTATCCATTTAATCTAGTTATTAGATATGTATAGAGATATAAAAATACAACATAATTATATGGATTCTTATATCATGATATAAAATCTCTCATCTATTAATAAGGAGAAATAACGTCTTAAGATAAATGAGATTTTCACTATACTATACCAGTGTAAACTGGAAGATGGGATCTAGTTAAGTGACTTTTTCTCCAAAATATTGAAGCAATTAATCCAATAGTAAAAGTGATCTTATATATGGATAAGAAATTATCAAAAAATTTCATATTATCATCCTTAACTTCTCAGCTCTCGATATCCATCAAGATTTATAGGATGAATAATATGAATTAACCACTCATGAATCTTTTGATTATTCTTCACTAAGTAGATAAGGGTTTGGAAGGAAATAGGTTCCTTGTCATTTTAGATAACAAAATTAAATACTAGGTTGAAAAGAACATTATTGGTTCAAAGTCAATGGTTCCTTTACAAAGTCTCTCAAAGAGAAAAAAGATTCAAAGTATGAAGAACATGAGGTTATTTTCTTCTCATGTGGCTAGAATGGTCATTTGGGGAAGGAACTACAATGAATTAAAGAATAAGAAACTAGTTGCATCCACTTTAGGTATATTCATAATAATATGGAATGTGTCATATTTTTATTATAATTTACAAAAAAAAGTAATTAAAATTATAATAAGTAAAGTGTGTTACCCATTGGTTGATAAAGAGTGACCCCCTTGTTAGTAGTGAGAAACACATGACTTCAAATTGTTAAGTGGATTGATTCTTTTTTAACTTTATTTATGTTGAGAGTTGCGAAAAATATTTATCTTAGTGTTCCAATGGACACAACGAGACATTATTTCTTTTTAAATGAATAATTATATGGAACTCCACACTTAATTAATATTTCATTAATACTTGAATCATGATATCCAATATCAAAAATAAATTATTAATATAATATATAATACCCACACCAAGTTGTAGAAATATTGTTCTTTGTTGAGTAGTTGTCAAGGATACAACCAAAAGAGTATTTAGTCTCATTAGAGATAAAACCCATGGGTACTATATAAATACTCACTTATTGAGTTTTAGATAAATAAAACTTTTATAAATGAAGGTAAGAAATAAATATTCTAAATTTATCTCAGCTATACGATATGAATTACTCTAAGGATATGCTATAGGTATATTCATATACATTATTAAATTCACTTAAGATATTTTAGGAATGATAAATTTAATTAATAAATTCTCTCAATGAAATATACAAGATATTATAAGTAATTTTTTTAGATAATATATTAATCAATTATTCATCAATCATTGAAATGTAGATTTTTGGTTTTCCTAAACTCATATTAACTTATTCACACTATAGAGATGATGATAATGAAAGGAATATCTATAAAGAGTTATATATATATATATATAGTATTACATTATCTCTTTCCATACATTTTTCATAAAATAATAGTGTAACAACTAATCATATACCAACAAAATTGAATAATGGATATCTTATAAGTTATGATATGATAAGAGACCACTATGTTAAAACCTTATGTGTTTGGTGGGAACCATTTGTTTAAATATGGTTATAGATACAAACATAACTCAAAGAAAACAAAAAGTGTATCTCAATAAATTATCCTACAACTATTGAGGACATTAACACCCAAATATAGAAAGGTATTAATCATACCAACTATATTTATATGAGGGAATCACATATCTTTTGAGATAGTGGGAGAAAGATAGGCTTCAGTGAAGTATAGGATCCAAATGCACATTGGTTGGAATGAGTGAACTAAACTCCACAAATATTAGTGAGAGGAATTATCCCAAATATATGCATAGAAAAGGTAAAAACAAAGAGGTGGTATTATATTCAACATGATGGGTGATATATATTATTATTATAAATAATAAATCCTATAGAGAGAAGTAAGTGGAAATATAATATGATTAGATAGTTTATATGAACTCAAAGGATGGATTCCATGTACCAAAATATAGTTCCTAATTTTTTTAGCTTGTCCAATTGATATAAATCCATTGTTTGGTATTCATAGGAAACCAGATATGGATGGTACAAGTCAATAAAAATAAATCTCAACTAATTATTAAACATTTAAACTATGTAGAGATATATTATATGATAAAACCTTATACCAGTCATGATGTTAAAATCTATTTGAATCTTTATTTTCACAAAAACATTATTTGATCATTATATTTGGCATTGGATGTCAAGGACACATCCCTTGGAGGAAACCTTATAGAATATGTGTATATGATGCAACCAGAAAGGGTACGCGTAATTAAAGAAGTCCTATAGAGAATGACAAGTTTTAAGGAGATATTTGTGGATAAAAACAACCATAATGATCCTATAATATTAATTTTAAATAGATATATTATTAGGTATCTAATTTAGGTTAGTGGGAGTACTATTGTTTTCAAAGAAAGATATGTTTGATAATATATAGAAAGCATATGGTTAGTCTATTTATTTAAGACTAAAGAAAATAATTTATACAAAGATTACTTAAATAGTAAAACAAGTTCTAGGGAACATGATCTACTATCATATATAAAAGGGGTTTATTAATCCAATTAATAGTACATAGATTTATATGGTTTTGAAAATACAATATGGAATAATTTACCCAAAACCTTACTAGTGTCACATTTCATTCTTTTAATGTATAGACTCTATATACCAAAGAGTAATTTAGAAATATATATCACATGCCATGATGTATATTTAGGTTTTATATTGATTATGTGTGAGTAATAGAGTGAAAATATCACATAAAACAAGGATAACTACAAGGATGGTAGCTAGAACTGTACAACAGTGCCTGAGAAAGCAAAATTAAATGAGTTCTTGGTAAGTGGAGAAATGAGGATACTAGTTATTATGGGATACATAACTAGTTTTTTAGATCATTTTGACCAAGCATCATATTAATTACAAGGTAACATGAAAAAACTCTTATTATAGCCAATGGTTTTCATATCTATATAGACCGAGTATGTTGTAGCTTATAATGTAGCTTAAGAAGTGATTTTAAAAATGATTTGTTCTAGATTTTGGATTTATATCAAAATAATAAAGTGTAAACATATTATGATAAACATTAGACTATTTTATTATCCATGATGTTAGATTAGACATAATATTAAATATATACTAATTAATATTATCTATTGAGTAATTTTCTTAGAGATAAGAGGTTGTGTGAAGTAGAACAACCACATGTAGCATGGTGGGCTCACCAAATATTTCCATACCTCAATAGAAGGATGTTTATCATATGAGGCTAACTATTTGTATAGTTAACAGTGGGATCTAGTGCAAGTTGGAGTATTTTGTAGTTGGTTACCTATAAAAAATTACTTTTTTTATTATAGATATATTTAGATACTTGAATATTAATTAAATATTATCAAATGATAATTGTTCTTCTATGTGAAATAAATACAATAAGGGAATTTTTCTCACTGAAAGGTCATAACAGTTACCCACTATGATGAGAACCTTAAAATTATATGATAGTATTCTTGAATATATGTTATATAGTTAGATGAAATTATCTGATGGGATACAAATGATACATGCTACCAATAATATGGGACTCATATGACATTGATACTTCTCATGAAGTTATTATTGGTAATCTCAAAGATATGTGGTTATAAGAATAGATTTCCCAGTAATAAATCCACATGTTATATGTTTCATTAGATATTTTTATCCATATATGTGTGTATTGGTCCTTAACCTTGAGATTATTATTAATGTATATTCATAGTGAATTTGGGAACATTGAGTGTTTCATAAGTGATATGAAATGAAGGAATAAGTTAATAAAGTATTTTTCCCTTTTGATTTATTATAAGTAGATATCTCCATCCCTTTTATTAATATATTACTATATGATAAATCTATATTCATGGTGTGATAATGACACGTTAATTTATACAAAGTCAAATAAAGATAAATTAATAATATAGGTTGACAACATGAAGTATGCAACCTATTCGATGAGATATCAAAACAAATGGATTATATTACATAGTGAGTATCCGTAGGATGTTGTTATCATTAAAACATTTACTTATTTATTTATGGGCTCCTTAATGTGTTTCTAGAAACCAATCACGAACTTTAGGAAATTTAGACCTAATAGCCATGAGAAATAATCCTATGGGGTCACACACTAAGTGTATCCAAAACATTAGTTAAATTCTATTTGAATTTAATAGTTTGAATATATATTATTCATGTACTTGGTTTAATAATTATTTATGTATGGTTGATTGAATTAATTTATCCACCATTTATTAAATAGAATAAATATTTTAGTTGAATATTAAATAAATATTTATCCACAAGGTAATTATTAATTAAATCGATATATAATATTTATTTATCTCTTATTTATTTTCAAGGTAACAAATAAGAATTAATTTGATTATGCGAATATTAAACAAATTGTATTCACTATTTAGTTAATAGATAATATTTATTTATTTATTAAATGAATAATATGATGATATTTATTTATTTAAATAAATATTTATTATTTCATGTTTTATAAATACCAAAGATAATTGATGGTATGAGTTAAGAGTCTGGTGGAAATGATATAATAAATATAATTTAAATAAATATTAATTTATTTAAGAAATGATATTTATATTATTTTTGAGGAATGAACCAATACAGGAAATAATAATAATATAATTATTCATTATAGGGTTTTCTAAGTAATAATATATTATCTAAGGTCCTATGTGAAATTAATAATACTTAAACCCAGTTTTAAATACCCAACTATACCATTTTCTAGGAAGAGACATTTTTGTGCACAAAGAATTATCTCAAGAGAATTATTTTAACATTATAGAGAGATTATATAGAAATTTATCAAGAATGTAGATCAAGGAGCCTTCTCCAACCTTTTAAGGATCAAGAGAATAAGAGAAAGAATTCTTATATTTTAATAATTCTTATTGTGATCAATAAAGAATGAAACAAGAATTAAAATCATAGGTGATAGCAACATAAGATTTCTAAAACAATTTTATTAGGTTTTTGGGACATGTTTGGATCATCAATAGAGGGATTACACCCTTGTATCATTCATTGCAATGACAATATGACTAGAATAGGTCAATTGATTCAATAATGAAGAAAGAATTTCAAGAAGTGGTAATTATTTATCTATATAAATTAATTATAAATTATATGTGAATGATCAGATCTTTAATTATTTCAAAGATATTTTTTTCTAGTTTTTGAGGATTAATTTGAAGAATTTGATGAGAAACCATTATTGGGAATGGGTCTGATCACTTATATTGTTCCCTAACACCTTTAATTTTTTCAATCATTTTATTAGTCTCAAACTATTTTATCAAATACCAATATCCCTAACTATTAAATTCAAAATTTCCTAACACATGAACATTATAGTGTCAAGGATCCATATAAATATTCTCATAGCATAGATAAGGTCTTGGTTAATTACTCAATTTTATTTCATTCAGTTGTATTCCCAACTATATTAACTTGTAGCTCCTTGATTTCGTTGAGTGGAATTTCCAATACTGAAATCCTAAATCAGATTTAATTGAAAATTGAATCCAATTTACACAAATTCTATCAAAGGATACTCCTCTTAAGTTTAACTTGGTCAATTCAACCGAAAACCAACAATATAACTCCCCAATAAAAGTAAGTTTCCTGACATGGGCCAGACTGAAAATTAGTTCTATGGTTTTATTCTAAATCAAGTAATGAAAGTATTTTTTGACATAATATTTACTTGAGGGATTTTTTTATTAATGTTTAAATTTATTTATTTTATTTTTATATGCTTTATTAACATTTAGTATATTTTATATAATTAATTAATCATGTATTTTATAAAATAATTATAACACCCTAATATTTTAAAATAGGAACATCATGTTTGATAGCATGTATGACACATAACACCAAAATTAGAAGAGAATGTAACACCATAAAAATTTATGATATATTTATTTTAAAATAACTTCTATCCCTTTGATAGGTTGTGATGCACAAAACATAGAGTTTGGAAAAAAATGATACTCTATTAAAATATTATTATTTAAACATGATATAGAGACCCAACCCTAGAAGCCTGGAGCTAGTGTCTTTTATCAATTACATTGGCATGATTATAAGGAATAAATCCCCGAAGGACCGAAGAGTTTAGTAGTCTTGGTAAACCAGATACATACATGAGTTTTTTATTATAAAAGAATACATTAATTACAACATAATTTTTTTCTTCTCCTTTTCATTTTTAGGATAAAAAATTTATCCCATCTATCATATCCTTATAAATCTTGATTATTACACTTCTTGGATTCTTGGAGAGAGGAAAAAAAATAAGTGTGAGCTCAAATTCTTAGTAAGGTTAAGTTAATTATAGAGGAATCTATAATGAATCAATGAGAATAAATTAATATGGAAAGGTAAATAACTTAACACACATTCCATGTAGTCAATAAACTAAAATGATAAATATTATAGAAGGATGATAAATGAAAATACATACTATTCAAATAACTAAAACAAGGAAAAGTAAATATGGTAACGTGAGAAACTGAAACACATTCCATTAATCAATAAACTAAGAATTAAATGCATCTATAAATACATCAATGAAAAATATAATTAATAATAATAATTGTGACTAAATGAGGGTAATGATTAATTATTGGACATCATGTCTCAGGCACATGAAACCCTATACCGTCAAGGCCTTTCATAAAATGGTTTAAATTAAATTTAGAAACCTAATAAATTTGAAAATATTATTTGTATCATGAGAACCTGTCGATGCATTTAGGGGATATATAAAGTCCCGACCCCACCCTTCATTTCCATTCCAATGCATTCCTCATATTGAATGATCAAAATAAATTATATTCTTTATCAAATAACTATATTGAATGAGAAATATAGATTTATCAATAATTCACCAGTTAATTAAATAAATTTCAAATTAAACACCGTATATAAAATGGTATATGGTTTAGGAAATATAAATATCTATGGTAAATGATATGGATAATTATGGAAAATTCAATGCTCAATTATTATATGAAATTAAATATTTCAAGGGGACTAACAAGGAAGTCAAGGTAGTGAATATAAATACTTTACATGGAAATATGAGTTGAAAACCATTCATATAAAGGATATGGATGGTATCAATACAAAATATCCCAAGTGGAGTAAAATAAAGGGTTGTTATCATTGATGAAATAAAAATAATAACTTTAAAAATATTCTTGAGGAAAATATCATTTTCTTTGAAAATCCTTTTGAAAATATTTTTCGTTGAAAATACCTTTTAAAAAAATATTTTTAAAAATAAAACTTTTAAAATTGAATATGAATCTTTAAATAAATGACAGTGGATAAATCCATACATGTCATACGAGGTAAAAAAGAAATATTCCTTTTGCAAAGTAAAAGGGTTAGAAAAATGCCTTGTTTAGAAAGCGATAAGAAGATTCTTTTGAAAACATCCATAAATGAAAAAAGGGTAAACATATATTTAACAAATAATTTTGTAAAGGTTAAAAATATATTTTTTGAAAACATTTTTAAAAGACATTATTTTTATAAGAAAATAGGTTCTACGTCTAAGTAGAGAAATTAAGTTGGGTTTTCATAAAATATTTTCTAAAACATATGAGTACCAAAGAGTGAAAAAATAATACTAATACTTGATAAAGTTCATGAATAACCATATGAGATTAAAATTAAAGGTTTTATTTAAAAATTATCCATTAATTACCTTTAATGTAAATTCAAGTAAAAACAATCTCAAATAAACTTGAGATTTCAAAATAAACCCTTGAAAAGGATATAACATTGAAGTGAGAATCAACCATTGAGTAGATTATGCATATAAAATGTAAATACATATAAGGGTAGTGTAAATACAACAATATATAGTAAAAATTTATTACACACATAATCTTATAATATTAACAACAATGAGTAATTAATATAACTCAATGAAAATAAATTGAGTTATATAATTCTATTCCACTTGGTAACTTTTAACTCAAATACATTTAAAAGAAATAATTCAAGTTGACACACAAAATAACATGAATATATAATTTTTCATGATATTACATATCAAAATGGGTAGTATACACACCATATAAAAGAAATTATGTGTACAAAAATTAAGTATGCCTCATGGAAAGAAAAAGAGACAATAATCCATTACTACTTGAGAGTAGATTTTGAATCATGGGATCCAAGAAAGATTAACATCAAATTAATTGTTTAATATCATGAAAAAAGTAAAATAATGATATAATATATCAAAATTTTAAGTAGCTACACCATAAAAAATAATTAAGTAGTGAATACGACCTTTATCTCACATATGTGAAAAGTGAGATGAAAATCCCTTATCATGTGTCTCCTTTTGGGTATAAATCCTTTAACCTCATGTATAATAGTTTTAAACATGTTAATAACTTATTAAAGGAGAATATTAATACTTATGATATCATATATTATCCTATTATAATAACATATTAACCACTTTTTAATAACCTTTCATTATTTTAACTATTTTTGGTGTTAATTACCTAGTTTCTCATGTATGTTTTAACTTTTTATTTGATTTTATTATTAAATATTACATGGTATCATCATATCAAGAATTTAAAACATGGTTTTAATATCATATATATACATTATATATGTTTATACAATAATCTATAATTTTTTGAGATAAGAAATGAAATGCACTGTTCAAGGGGACGGTAGTCCGTACATATGCATGAACGCTACCTTCATTTCATTGTCATATTTTAAACAAATAAAAACTAAATAATATTTATATACATGAATATTATACTTCAAGTATACTATTTATGTAATATATTTCATATATTTTTATTAAAATTACCCTTAATACATTCCATGTATAGTGTGAATGAATCACATCACTTCGATGGGGCGGTAGTTCACACTTCCTTAAACGATGTTATCATATTAAACAAATGGAAATTATTAAAGGTATGTGTTATAAAAGGATTAAATAAGATTAAATAAATAATAAATTATATATATATCATATATAAATATATTTTTCATCATAATGGAAACCATGAGAGGTGGTAATAGGAAAAATGAACAATCATCGTTTTATGAGGTGATAGTTTACCGTACACGTAAACAGTATGTCCATTACCCATTAGATGGAAGTGTGTGTGAGTATAGGTCAGAAAATTAATATAAAAAAATATAAGTATATTTATTGTATTGGTTTCAATATATGAACATGGAAGAAAAATATTTGAGGTGGTGGAAAAGTAAATGAAAGAAAAGTGATCGTTGGAACGTGCTACCTTAAAAATCGGGTAACTCCTTTTGGTTTATACCAAAGGGATTACTTGGAAGGATTTCTGTCGAAAGTGAGGATTTAAGGTAGAGTTTAGGGATATTGGGAAGTTAATTGGGAAGATATTTTCTGAACCTATGTGTTTTGAGAGGTGTGAATAATGGGGAGAAGTGGGGGCACTTTATAATGGAAGAGGAGTGACACTCTTGTAATATTTTGAAAAAGGAATTACTACCACATTTTTCATGTTTAAAGTGGATCCAATTATGGACAAAATTTGATAAAATAAATTATATGGTAGATATATGTCCATCCAATATCTCTTGGAAAATTTTATAGTTCATTTTTAGGTCTTAAGGTTAAGCTTTAGTCCCTTATTAATCTTAATTTAACCTTAATCATTATCCGTAATTTTAATCACTTTCACTAATATTTTTGGTAAAAAAAGTTATTATTATTATATATTAAAAATTATGATGATTATAAATCCATTTCTACATATTAAAATCATATAATTGGTAGAAATTGATTTAAATTTAATCCTGCAGGTGGGACGACAATGCAGGTTTTTAAAGTAAAAACGTCTGAAAGTTTGCTATGTTTTTATAATCAATTTCAAAGTGAAATTGATTCCAATGACATAAATTTTATTAATTTATAAAATTTTATCTAATTAGAATTTAAAACCAATTGAAATTATAATTTAACCTTATAAATAAATCAGATGAAAAAGCAGTTTTGAACTAAAATTCAGTATTTTTAACTATTCATTAAAAAATGATATGTTTCCGAAAAATATCAAAAATTAACCCTAACATAATTTTTATGTTTCTATTTAAAATATTAAGTTTATATTTAAAAATTAAATCAATTAAAGTGTAAAAATTCATATTTAAAATGGGTTCTCCATTAAAAGGTGGTAAAATTACATTTATAAAAATATATGTTTTTATGTATGAAATTGGGGTTGTTCTTATCTTATAACTATAAAAACTAATGGATGGATATAAAAAATATTTTATTGAATATATAAAATATATATTTCATTAAAATAATTCAATTATTGTAATTAATTTTTATTATTAAGATAAAACTCCTTTGGAATTATAAAAATAATAATATTTCTTTTTATATCCAACTGGTTCTTATTTTTCTTTTCTCATTAATTGGTAACTAATTAATTCATTTTATATTTATATAAACCATAAATTTTTATAAGTTAGTTAATAATATTCATAAACTCTAACATAATTACTAGGTTATATTATATTATATTAAATAATAATATTTTAATAATATATTGTTATTGGGTGAAACTCGGTCTAGTGTGTAATACAAGCTATCGAGGAAGGTCTCTCTTGCGAGTAACACAATATATCAAGGAAGGCCACACTTTCATACGATGTAGGATAAGTTAGTGATATATGAATTAAAATCTACAGAATATATTATATATATTTAATATTTTACTGAATCAGTTTAATATATTCTCCTTTTATACTTGGTATTGCATGTCATAAACACTATTGAATAAAAAGTTGTACTTTAAAATTTCAGGGTGTTACACATGACCATTATAACATATCTATTAAGTTGGTGAGTAGAAATGGTAATAACTAAATTATTTAAATTATTTTTTTTACACATTTATAAATTAAATTCAATGGATATTTATTTATTATAAATAAAATGATAATATTTTGAAAGAAAAAGAAATGTTTTCTAAAAAACTATATTTTTCTAAAATAATTTTTAGTCACACTTTGTGCACATAATTTAAAAATAATTTTTACCAATTTTAGAAAATTTATTTTACATAATAAAATGTATTTTATAATCTAAATTTATAAATTACCTTTGGGAGAATTTTTGATAATTTTTTGAAATTAATATTTTTTTTGATGAATAGGGGAAAATACTAATTTTTAATGACAATTTCCTTTTTTTTAAATTATTTAAAAAGTTAAATTATATTTTAAATTAATTATAAAGTAAAATTAGTTTAAGTATATTAAAATTTAAATAATTTAGTTCATTTTAATTTATTTCACATTGAATTATAATATAAAATCTTTTTAAACTTTTGAAGGGTTTCTTTGGAAAAAATGTTTCTTTGACGCAATTACGGGTTTAATTTTAAATTGAATTCCACCACTTCTATAAATTGAATTTGTAAAAATGGATTCCATATTTATAATAACCACAATTTAATTTATCTAATAATATTAACTTAAGTTTTTATCATAATGAATAATGAAAACAATAAAAATTAATTATCGCGGTTAAGGTACAAATGGGTTTACTGGGGATTAAACTAAAAATATAAGAGTTAAAAAATGACAAAAAACTTGTCAAAAACAAATTTTATGGATATATTTAGAACCTATAATCTATAAGGTTCTAGAATGACCTATTTTTTAGGCTTTTTTTCATGATAAAAATGTCGGTGTCACTTTATATTTTTAAAAATTCCATATGCGTCCTCTCCCCCACTTATAAAAGGCCACCCACTCTCCAATATTCACACTTATAAAAACCTTATGTTAGAACAAGACATGATAAATAACTTTCTTACTTATCTAAACACACCCAGATGCCTTATTTTGATTAGGAATCCCTTCTAATAAGGCTTTAGGTATAAAACTAAAGAGACTCTATAAAGAAGAGGTAAAATTATTAAACATGAATATTTGTTTTATTTATTCTTACACCTCCTTCAAACATTATTAAACTATTATATTATAACATAAAAATGATATCCTATATAATGATATGTTATTATGTTAATTTCATAACCCAGATTCATCTCAACTTTCATCAAATGGGAAATAAAACTATCGATCGTGTGTACGACTGTCATGACCCGTCCCCCAGGGCCCGTGCCGTGACTACCCCAAGCCCGCCTTCCATAGGCCAGGGGTTGGAGACTATCACCAAAGGTGTAAATCCCTAAACTGGGAAGGAATTGCCTTTAAAACTTGAAAACGCACACAACAGAGTACGGATTGGAAGCAAAACACTAAGAAAAACTGTATAAAAAGAGTGCTGAAAGTAGAGGGGATGGAATACAAGACCAATAGGAAAATACAAGTACAACTAAAAACAAGTACAACTGAAAAGGACAAAACAGATGAAAGGTGAAGAGAAGCTCCTGGATCATCCACCACAGATCCTACCTGAAGGGTAGGCACAGATTGACTCCTCAGTACTCCACGTCCGTCGGTATCCTCCGCGTACCGACACATCGTATGGTCCACCTCCGGGTACGATCCAGTCCTGGTACTCTCTGCCTCAGTCAGTGCTGTCCGTTATCTGCAACCAACACAATGAGGTGCTGGAAAAGCCCATGCAGGGGTGAGTATAACGATACTCAATAGGGACCCCAAGACCCTCAAGGTCTCACTAAATCTAACATGGATAAACCACAAAGTGTGAAATCAACAGATAACCCCACTTAGGTATATTCCCATACATATACCTAAGTTATCAAGTAATCCATCTCAATCATGAGGTAAATAAATAAAGTTACTAACTCAGCTCAACTAGGATTTTATTCAAGGGATAATATCAATATTAACCCTCGGATGCTGGAGAACTCCTCCTCTATCGAGTAGAGTGGGCCTACCGCATCACACAGAGACACTTCCCACTAACCTTGGACTACTGAGGTACTCCTCTTATCGAGTACTGTGGGTCTGCCGCGTCACATAGAGGCGCTCCCCACTGTGGGTCTACCGCATCACAAAGAGGCGCTCCCTCTTATATCCTGCTGAGGTACTCCTCCTGTCGAGTACCGTGGGTCTGCTACGTCTCCAAGGTGCTCCCCACTATGGGTCTGCCGTGACACCAAGTATATCCCCACTGGGCCAGTAGAGTCACTATGAGTCAAATGGTCAGCAGTCGTCAGGTCTCATCCAGCTACTAGGTTCCCGCAAAAATTCTCACTCGTCTCCGGAAGATCCGCTCCATAGGCTACTGGTCGATACTCCAACTACCACGAAGTCCCACGAAGAAGTATCTCAAAGGTCTGCCACATCATAGAGGTCTCAACGCAATAGACGACGCATCAATCGGACGTCTGGTATGTGAGTTATTAGCTTTTTAGTCTTGGGGGCCTTGTTGGATTCGTGTACGATCCAACCTGACCATATCTTAACTTTACCCCGAACTCCAGTGGGGTATACTCAAAGGAACCTTTTCACTGTAAGAAATCCAACGACTTTGACGGTTCGTCAAACGGTCATCCAATGCCAAAGATATGGCCAAAGAAAGTAAAGGGTTAGTAGTGGGCCCGGGTCCGGTCTGGCCCAGTCGGACCGACTCGGTCCAATCCAGTATGGGCCGACCCAGTCTGGGTCGACCCAGTCAGACCTGTTCGGTCTAGCCCGACTCATTGAGCGGGCCAGCCTGTTAGGTTCGGCCCAGCCCGCTGGGCCCAACCTAGCGGGTCGGGAGAGCAATTCAGCCCGGGCTTAGGGACGGTTTGGCCCGAAGCATTGCGAGGACGCGGCCCGGTGCGGCTTTACCTACAGGGTGTGGCCGGACTGGTTCAGTCAGGGCATCGCGGGGGGGGGGGGGGGAGGTGAGGACACCGGCTTGGTCGGGTGGCCGCGAGGGAGTTGGGATGCCGGCTTGGCTGGGAGTCCGCGAGGGAGCTGGGACGCCGGCTTGGCCGGGAGTCCACGAGGAGGCCAGGACACCGGCTCGGCTGGGTGGCTGCAAGGGAGCTGGCACATGGAGGCACGCAGAGGCCGGTGGGTGGGCCGGTTTGGGGAGGTGCACGGGGCGTGCGCGGAGGCCGGAAGGCGGGCCGACAATGTTTCCAAGCAGGGCGCAGCCAGGCAGGCCAACGACCGGAAGGTGGCCGAGCAGGCCGGTTCGGCGCGGCTCAGGTCGGCACGGGCCGACAGTGTTCGGACGAGAGAACCGAAGTGCTGCGGGGGTGACTTGGTTCGTGGATTCCACATGTAGCGCGACCTTTGTTGTCACCGCCTTCATCCCCATGCCGAAGTTCATCATAAAAAAGATCGGCGGAGGGACCGGGACATGTTGGTTTGGCTCGCACCCTCCGCGTTTAGGGTGGTATCAATTGGTTCATCAAAGAAGTATGATGAACAAAAATTATTTTACAATCTCCACATCGATTCCTTTCCAACAGAAGATGAGAAAGGAAAAGGGATAATACACAAATAAAACCCCCTACATCACAACCTAGGAGTATAGACTATCTTAAAGTCAACTTCTACTGCCACGAGGGTGAGGTTGGCCGACTCATGGGTGATTGGATACACCCTCCTATGCATGAGTTTATCTTATACTTCCTGGGTTTCCTTTTTCACAGACCAAGGAAAACCCCATCACAATGATGTAGATAAACCACAACCTCTTTGCCTAATACAATTAATTTGAGTGTGAACTATAGACGTCAAGTCCAAACCCAAACTAACGTCGTAAGGCCTCGATGCTGCCACCAAGAGATTCCAACCAAAACTCTCACCTCAAGGGTCATATCACACCGTCAGCCTAAGTGTGATTATCGAGTCTCCTCCCAAAGGTATCTCCAGATATGAGGGTCAAGTCAATGGTTTAACCAGAAAATCTATGTCATGGACAAGATTCATGGAAGGAAGGAATGATTGGTACCTATGTCTATTGAAACGGCAGCTAGTAGTAGACATAGACCATACCTCGAATCATTCCTAGAGCCCTTGGGTCGCATTCCTTGACTGCATGAAACAACTCTCTTCCCCTGTCCTCTAGCTCCCTGAGCTTGGAGGGGTCCACAAAAAGTACACCACCACATGCTGCTCTCCTAGCTCTGCTACCACGTCTACTGCCCTGCAGATTCATCTGTCCCTAACACATTTTACACTCCCAAGTCTCTAATATTGGCTTCAGTTCTCTGCTTTCCCACTGCTAACATTCACTGGCTGTATCTGTTCATCCAAAGAACATTAAACCACTAAGGTTCTCTCTATTACCCTAGAATAAGTAGGAATGAATATAGGAATAGTGTTGGCTTGGATGTCCTTTAAACACACCTCTCTCAGAAGTTCGAGCCTTGAAGCACTGATCATATCATATTCATCGAGTACCAGGAAAGATCGGTATGCCTTGATGAATACTCAGCTACCAACATGTCTTCATGCTGAAACTGTACAAGTTCTAGAAAACTCTCAGCCACCTCCTCGATCCAGTCCTTAGCCGCCTGTGAGTCGGGCTCGCCTCGAAACCTGAGGGGTATCTGATGCTGAAACACGTGTAAGGAACTAAGCCTACATGTGTCCTCTACTAGTACCACCGACTGTAACTACTGACCAATGGGTAGTGATATAGCTGACACACTACCCAAAGGTACTATCTCAGGAAATGGTCTACGTACCGAAGCCTCATCACTAAGAGGATTATCCTCATGGTCACTCACTAAAAAAGACTGGTATCTAGGGTCGCTTATCAGACTAATGACTATCCCCATAGACCAACACATGTTCTTTCAGTGTGTTTTTTCCTTACTCACACACACCATGGGAAACTTCCCAGAAGGTCACCCATCCTGATTACTACTCCAGGCCAATCATGCTTAACTGTGGAGTTCTAATCAGGTAGGCTTCTAAAAATAAAGGTGCACCTTGTTGACATGGGTAGTAACATTTAGCCTTTTAATTCTCACTTTTCCAGATGTGTTAAATTATCCACCCCTTTAAAGCACAACGCCCTCATTGTGGACCCCAAGCCTCAAACCCAGGCAGTGCCTAAGCACTTCCGGCTGGGTATTGGCTTTGATACCATTTGTCATGACCCACCTCCTCGGGCCATGAACCTTTTCATCTGACCCCATGGGTCTCCTGTAATACCTTGGTTTCCTTCCCAGCATACCATAGGCTATTACTCACTAGGGTCTCTTATCAGGCTAATGACTATCCCCACAGGCCAACACATGTTCTTTCAGTGTGTTTTGTCCTCAATCACACACACCCTGAGAAACTTCCTAGAAGGTCACCCATCCAGATTACTACTCCAGGCCAAACATGCTTAACTGTAAAGTTCTAATCAGGTAGGCTCCTAAAAAGAAAGGTGCACCTTGTTGACAAATGGTATCAAATCCAATACCCATTCGGAAGTGCTTAGGCACTGCCTGGGTTTGAGGCTTGGGCACTACAACGAGGGCGTTGTGCTTTAAAGGGGTGGATAATGTAACACCCTTGGAAAAGTGAGACTTAAAAGGCTAAATGTTACTACCCATGTCAACAAGGTGCACCTTTTTTTTGGGAGCCTTCCTGATTAGAACTCCACAGTTCAGCATGCTTGTCCTAGAGTAGTAATTAGGATGAGTGACCATCTGGGAAGCTTCCCAGGTGTGTGTGAGTGAGGACAAAACGCACTGAAAGAACATGTGTTGGCCTGTGGGGGAATTCATTAGTCTGATAAGAAACCCTAGTGAGTAATAGCCTATGGTATACTGGGAAGGCAACCAAGGTATTACAAGATACCCATGGGGTCATATGACAAGGTTCATGGCCCGGGGAGGTGGGTCGTGACAACGACCTACCACCTCCTCACAAACCGATGTAATTCATTTTCCATCACCACATTTCAAGAATAGATAAAATGACTTATTTAACATATTAATACAATATTTATGATATTATTATAATAATTTAATTATTTTATCATGTATAAATTCTTACTTTCCATTCCATGGGGGATACGATAATGTCTCTCATTTGTATGGAGGACTACCGCCTCGCGAAGTGATGTGATTATTTTTTCACTTAAGATTTACATGAAATGAGGTAAGGTTAAATTTAATGAATATATGTGATAATCATGATAAAAAATTACTTATGAAAATATAATATCACATATAAATTCTTAACTTCCAATCCATTGGAAAAAAATAACATCACTCATGTGTATGTGTGGACTACCACCTCCACATAGCGATGTGAAATGTTTTTCATTTTATTTCTACATGGATTGTAATAATGATGTATTTGATTAATATAAATTATATATATGAAATAATAATGATTCTATATAGTTTAATTAATATTTTTTTCCTTTCATTCCATCTTTCTAGAAAAATAGAAACAATGTTCATGCGTACGTACGACTTATCATCTCCATGAACGATGTAATCCATTTTCTATCTCTAACATTAATAGATTAATATAAATAAATATATAATGAATATGTATTATATTTATATCATTTTTAAATTTTTTTAGATGATTTAATAATGATTAAATTATAAGGAAAACAAATTTCGAACTAAAACATACATGAAAAACGAATCAATTATCACTTGAAATAGTGATTTTAACAAAGAGTTGTTAATAAATAGGTGATAAAAGTGTAAAAGTAAATCATATATTGAATTATTTATATGAATATGGTTCTTTAATATATTTATAATAAAATAATATTTATTATATATGAGGTTCATACACATAAAAAGGAATACAAACCTCGAGTAAGGGTTTCTCGTCCCACTTTTACTTTCGTGAGACATACACCATATTCACCACTTATTACTTTGTGAGGTGTATATAATTCTACTTTTTATATGTTATATCATGAATATATTTATATTTTTGGTATTTAAAGTTTCACTTAAAGTTATTTCATTCATGGGGATTCTGATTCAAAAGTTACCAAAGTGGTAAGTGTTTATTTCATATTCTCCCTTGGGGGAATTATTCTATATTTATATCATAAAAAAATACATTTACTTATCATTTGTTTATTAATTTAATTTTCAAGTAATAGTACCATTTATCCACTCATTGGTACTTAAAATGATTAAAAAAATGTTTTTAAGAAAACTCGACTTTATTTCTCTCTTCAGTTGAAAATCATTTAAAAAAAAATCATTTTTTCTAAAGATGTTTTAAAAAATGTTTTTAAATAATTTTTTACCAATTTTTGAAATTTTTAAAAAAATTTTGTAAGGAATATTCATGCTGGTTTCCACACAATTCCTATTTGGATTTTACTGAAAATGTGAAAGGAATCTTTATTTTAACGGGTATGGTATGAATATAATTTTATATCATCAAGATCACTCAATTTTTTAAAGATCATTTTAAAAGTTTTAAAAGGTTATTTTTAAATAATATTTTTTAAAAATAGTTTTTTAACATTTTATTTTAAAAATATTTTCTAAGTGAAAATTTTATTTTCCTAAAAAACGTTCTAATGACATTTTCATGATATTTATATTCATCAATTTTAATGACTTGAAATTTTTATCAATGGAAATTACCTTATTATAATTTTGTAATATAGTATAAATCACATTAAGAACGTAATAAAAACTTTATAAATGTATAAATAATGAAATAAGAGGTATTTATATAAGTTAAGAAACATATACTGAAGGAATAGTAACTTAACCTTTGGAATGAAAATATGACCCTTATAAATAGTAAACCGACCAATAGAATAGTAACCTCACCCATGATAGTATAAATAAAATTTATGCACCATATAAATGAAAGTATGATATAATCATATCATAGTATAAGTAAATAAAAGTTTTAAATTTTTTTAATTAAGTGTTGATATTTTTGTAATATAAATATTTAATTATAATTTTATTATTAATATAATGATTTAAAAGAAAGGTTATTTCCATAAAATTCAAAATTATTTAATATTTTTTATCTTATTATTATAATATAATTTTAGGAGACCTTATTTAATTTTTCAAAGTGTTACAAAATGAGTTATAATTTTAAAATTAGTATTTTCCAAGTAAATGATGATTTTAATTAAAAATTAAATTTATCATATTTATAAAATTATTTTCATAAAATGGAGTTAATTTTTAAATTCTACATGTCAAAAAATGGTCAGGGTGAATTTTTGGGATTTTTCTAAAATGCATGAATTTTTAGTGAATAGTAAAATATTGTAATTTATAGTATTTATACATTATATGTTAAATACACTATTTATTGAGTCATCTATGATGTAAGCACAATAATCTCAAAATTACCTTCACTATTTTAATTTATTTGGTGATAATGTTAAAACTATTCATAGTCTTGATCCAAAATAATAAACTAATGAATAAAACAATGAGAAAACACCCTTCTCCTTCACTATAAATACCACCCCTGAGCACCTCTTATCCTAAAAAATCTTAAGATTTTATAATTTTCCAAATTCTATTCAAATATCTTCCCAAAAATATCCCCCATGTCTAATATCTCTTGGTATCATTAAAAGACCAAAACCTTTTCCCAAAGGAGGTTCTCAAGGAGGAGAAATTTAAGAGGTAAATTCCTCTTTCCTTTTATTTTATTTTATCTTCAAGTTCTTTTCTTTTCTTATTCTCTTCTCACCTCCCCTAATCCAAATATATTTAAAACCATAGTACAATAAATATACTTGAATTTTATTATCCTAATGGAATAATTCATCATCAAACCCCTTATTGTCTCCCTTTTATTCATGAAATGAAAACGTCGTTCATGAGGTGTTAATTTATCCCCATTAAAGATGAAAAATTTTCATTTTCCATTAATGACTCCAAGGGTATTAATAAAACTATTTGTATGGTTAAAAAAATTATTATATATGTATTAAAAACTAAGTAATGTATTGGAATCATTATATACATATGATGTTAAATAATAAAACAAAACAAGCTCATTGTGAGCAAAAATAGCCCAAGGTGATCCAAATGATTATCACTATCATTTTATTTAATGATTCATCATAATACCATATAAAAAAATAATTTATAAGTTTATTTAACCTTATTGATATTCATTAGTAACTTATAACTTAAATTCTAGTTTTATATTTGCATTTTACAGGAACTTCTATACTCTTATATAAGAAAACTGATCATGAAAACTAATAAAACAAGAATTCTTGAACAATGAAATTGAACACTATAACTCATCAAAAAGGCCATAAATTAATTTAATAAAATTATAATATATCAATTACATGTTTAAAAGGTTCTTTAATTATTAATTAATGAATCTAATTTGATTATTCAGGACATTAAGAACAAGTGCAAAACCATTTTGTACATAAGGCAAGGGATTATACTTGAACCTCCATTTTTTTATTCAAGTTACTCTTTATCTATCTTTACCCCAATGTAATTATTCTTTACTTTTGTATTATTATTCTACATTCTGTGAATATGTTCCAAAATCTTGTATCCAGACCAGACCATCCCTCTTTAATGGGGGTAATACGTGTTTTATAAAGGTTCCCTTTTCAATTTTTCCTAATAAGAAAGCTCGATTCTAGGGAACTTCATGATTTATTACATGTTTCCAAGTTAACTCCACAATATATTTTAATCCACTATTATTTTTATAAAATAAATAATTTTATTATAAAAAACTATCTTGGTTCATGTAATATCACAGACCTGGATGCCACTAAACAATGCCTCGAGTCTGGTTGGCTATATGGCCTCAAGTGCATCTCCCAAAAAACCAGAGGATTCTAACTAGCTAAGAGGGATTAGGTGTGTTAGTGAGGATACTATTACCTCATTAATAGAGTATGTCACATAGTAATTCAATAACATACATATAGTGGAAGCAGTAAAACAAGTAGACAATAGATACAAAGTAGGAATAAATAACAATCTCAAAAGATGGATAATATACAATGATGAAGATGATACATGTACCTAGAAAATAGCCAAAACAAGTAAATGGTAGCACAATACAATAAAATTATCCAAAATTACAAAAGGACCAAAAAGTCCTAGTAGCATTGCAAGCCTCAGCTTGGTACCATTCTCCCCTTCTCCAAGGAAATGATCAACAACCCATGTTAGGGTGATTTACCTTATTATCACCTATAAACATATAATCTATTTGGGTCCCCAAAGAGGCCAAAGCAGGGTGTGAGATAAAATCCCACTAGGAAACCACCCATAAATCTATACAATTCTATGGTGTGAAATATAACAAGCTAAGCAGATAAACAATGAGCAGATAAGAAATACAAAAAGGGAAGTGGACAAGCCATCCATTGCTAAGCAAGTTAAACTATCTATCCCCTCAAGTCTCCCTACAAAACAAGTGTCAACTTCTATACAAGGTATCTACAAGAAAGATAAATAAACAACATGACCTCACCGTACTCCCATACGTATCATGTCACCACGACCTTACTATATACTCAGATTAAATTACATTCCCATAACCTTTCGGTATTAATTAAAGTATTAGACCACACAAGGGTTAGATCCAAGGTGTCAAGACCAAGGCATCCTCGTCGAGTCTCAGGAGCATCTTGATGGAAACTCAATATAGGAACTGTTTGGAGTCCTAGGAGCAAGTCATACCAGACAATTCCAATGCGATTCTAAGGAAGATATATCTAAGGGGTAACAAGGATCAAGGCATCCTACGGAGTCAAGACCCAAGGGGAATGATCAACCCAAGTATCTAGCACCACATTCATGATCCATGGAGAGCCGTCCATGGAATCCATATAAACATCCATCCATTCATACCATTTTCACATATTACACATGATTCTACCCACTCATGTAATCCATTCACATTCCATCATATAACATTGGTATACCCACCCATTTATCATAATTTACAATTAAACATTTAACATGGGTATACCCACCCATTTATTACCATTTACAAATAAACATTTAAGAAATTTAAAAAACTCAATGAGTTTACCCACTCATTTAATCAAATCACATGGGTATACCCACCCATTTATCATCAATATAAATTAGACATGTCACATGGGTATACCCACCCATTTATCACCATTCATAGTTTAACATATTCCATGGCTATACCCACCCATTCAATTGAATCAATCAAATCCATTTAAAAAATCACGTTTAACATAACTCATTTGATCAATTAAACAATTAACCAATTCAAGTTCAATATAATATATCAATAAAAGGAGGTAAACCATCTCCTAATCATCCTATTTGACCCATTCCACTTATAATTGGCTTCCTATGATAAGGAAAACCCAACACACCCCTTGGGTGGTCTAACATGGCATAAATGTGGAATTTTATTAAGGTTCACCCCATGGGTGACCTTGGTTCGGGAAATAGGTACTAATGCATCACAACGGATCCTATGGGTATCCCTAATAGGTCCAATTACATCTATTATAGGTAACCTATTCAAAATCGAGGCCACAATAGAAAGTATGGTGGGTGGCGTAACAACTAATATCTCTAAAAAGCACCAAACGCCAAAATAAAAGTATAGACCGCCTACCTTAGCTCGGTAGTGGAGTGCTCATCTAGTATTAAGTCCTAATTCAACTTGATTTTGGAGAAATATGAAGAATAGATAAATAATAGAAAACTAGGGAATATGATCCTAAATCCAAATAGTGTAATCAATAGCTAGAAGAATTGAGAATGGCTAAAAAAGAATTTAGATCTTACCGATGTGAGTCCGATGAGACAAACCACGCTCGAATCGGAGGTCAGATGAAGAATCTGGCTCAAATACTAGGTTAGTCTCCTTTGAGAGGTTCTCAGACCCTCCTTTACTATCCATTGAAACAAAACCAAATTTAGGTTTAATATAGAATTTTTAATTTCATTAAAAATTATAAAATTCTAAAAAATTGGGGCTGCACAGTTTAGGAGTATGGTTTGAAAAACCGTGTGCCAACCATGCATAGTTTCTGTAGGAAAAGGGTGACATGTATGGTTTCACTAATGATGTAGAAACCATGTTCTAAACATCTTTTAAATTCTTCAAAAGCTGTAGACATAGCCGCACGAACATTAAACCTATTCCGTATGGTTTGGCCTAACCGTGCGGCCTATACCACCCCTCTTTCTATCCTCGTACAGTTTAGTCAAACCTTGTGGCCAACCCCAAATGGGTTTCACTAACCATGCACTAGGCCATTTTCAGACCAAAACCTAGTTCCAGGATTCGAAAATTCCCCAAACACCTCCAAAACACCCATGATCAAGTTGGGAACTCATGTAAGGCCATATTTAAGAATTTAAACTGAAAAAGAAAGGATCCTCACCTTATACAAAAACTTGGGTTCTTACAGTTCATTTCTGGTTTAAAAAAATTCCTTTTCCACTTTGAATTATCTTTAATATTTTCCTTAAACCACACTAAAATGTTTCCTTTATAAAGTTTTTTAAACACTCCTTTTACATGTTTCCACTTCAATTGGACAATAATTATCACGATCCTTTCCTATTTTCCCTTATGAATGTCCATGTATGTTTTGAATCCATTCTTTCATGGAAACATTTATGATATGATCATTTTTTATTAATTGTTACATGATTATGATATCCATTTCTTTCCATGGGTACCCCTTATGTTTATTCTTCATGTGGAACACATATTCATGAACATGTTATGATGGGTGCTCCTAGATAGTGCTCTAATACATTGGGAAATGTTTAGTCTCATGAGATGCTATGTTGGGATAGGGAGTGAACTTGATTCCTTTATAGGAATTTTCCCACCATGTTATATAGTCATGGAAGATAGTCTTGACTCATGTTTATGTCATGTTATATGTTGTTTCCACATTCCTATGATGCCATATTTATATGTTCCCATGTTATAAATGTTATTCTTCCTTATTTTTTCTATGCCTTTTATTCCATCATGTTATGACTTATAACCCATGTTCTATGTTTTATTCCTATGCTTATTTTATTTTTTGGGATTTTTAGCTCATCCCTTCTGTTCATGTATTCCCCAGGTTATCTAATGTAGATATTGGAGCTCCATGAAAGTTAGGATCTCAAATATATAGTAAATAAAATATGTTTTCATGATGTTTAATTATTCACCTAATCTTCCAAAGACACTAGAACTTACAATCCTTGGCTTGTAATTTGATGGTTAATTATGCTTAAAATAAAGAAATGATATGTGTAAAAAACAGGGTCTCTATAGTTGGCATCAAAGGAAAAGTTTAGTTATTTTTGGTATTAGGACTAGAAAACTCTAGAGAAAGACTTAGGGATAATACTAAGTATAAGAAAACATACCTAATTTTTTAGTATAGAGTAAGTGGTTTATCCAGAAAATATATACCTATCTGGATACTACAGGTCGACATGGTTCTAGAATAGATGTACCTATTAGTAATAACTATGACATGGTGTTCCAGGCCTGATTTGGGGTAAACTGGTACATAATAATGGGCCTAACTGTGCACCTAATTTGACACTACCATGGGATATGCTTTGGTAAATTAACAAGCTCATTACTAACAATTATTAAGGGAAAAATTCCATTATAATATATATTAGGAAATAGATTATGGATAACCTAGATTTAAACCATGGGAATTACAAGTTAGGATATACTTTTAATTTACAATTTTATCCTTATATGTTCAATATTTTCTTTTTATATGATTATTAGATAAGTATTCAAACCCCATAATTTCAATTTATTTTTCTTAGTTAATGTATGGAAATAAAATAACCCATTCCAACTATCAATGTGATATGAAATGTGATTATTTCCCTAATGATATTCCAAATATGATGGGAATGGGTGCTCAAAACTTTATGAGAGTACTTTCTTTGCTGGCTCAAGTTATGAATAATAGCTTGAATCATATGAAACTACCTACTTCTCCAAAGAAAGTGCAAGTTGCTGTCTAATACTTCATGCGACAAAGGCCTCACATGTTTAGTGGATCTTATGACCCCCTCCTCACAAAATAATGGATTAACACCATTGAGAAGATATTCTTTGTTCTCTAGTTCTCAAAAGAAGAGAAATTTGTTCTAACAGTCTATCGTTTTGATGGGGAAGATGATTAGTGGTGGAAACTGATCAAGAAAACAAATTCATAAGAGGAAAATGATTCCATGGAATGAGAAGATTTCAAGAAAATATTTTCCTTGAACCCTCCATCTTATGATGGAAAGGGAATTCATTGTACTGAAGAAGAAGGAATATGATTCTATCAGGGTGTATAAAGATAACTTCATAAGGCTTGCAAGATACACCTCTGACTTTTTTATGAATATCTAAAGTAAGGAAAATCACTTATTTAGCAGACTAAAGTTAGGCCCTTGAAAAGCGTTGGTGATTCAAGACTTCGATAGTTATGAGGAGATTGTCTATTGTGCCCTCAAGGATGAAATGGAGACCATATACCCTCAATGGTATCATGGGACATGTGATTAAAATAGGAAAGTGGAGTTTAATATGGGTGATAAATCCCATGATGGAAAGAAGACCCTACATCCTATGTGTCAAAAGTGTGGGAAGAAGCATTCTAGAAACTACTTAAAGGGAACCAAGAGATTATTAAAATGTATAAGAGAAGGGAATATGGATAATAACTACTAAAGGGACATGAATAATCCCACTAATGAGGAAGAATAAAGGAAGGTTCAGATAAAAAATTTTCCTTTAGTGCAGTGTTTAAATTTCAAGGAACATGGGAATTATGCACACCATTGCCCTAAGCTAATGGTTGTTGGAGGAAATCAATAACAACAACTTACAAGGCAGTAAGAAAAGGCATATTCTATCCCTACTATTTATGTAGATCCTGATAATGATGTGGTGATAGGTATGATGATTATTCATTCAAGAATAGTAAACATACTATTTGATTGTAGTTATACACATTCTTTCATATCTTTCAAGTTTAGTAGAATTATTCAAAAAACAACCACAAAATTTGGAAGTTGAGTTATCTATGTGAACATAAAATGGGGAAATTACTACATCCAAAGTTTATAACTACTCCCCAGTTAATGTATGTAGACTGAACCTCCCAAAAAATATTTTCATACTCCCTTTGGTAGAGTTTGATGCTATTTTTGGGAATGGATTGACTATCTTTATACAATGACAACATTGACTGTCGGGAAAGGGAGATCACTCTTCACTTCCCGAAGCATCCTCCAATCCTGTAAAAACGTAAGGAGGAAGAAAAATATACTTCAAAATCATCATCTCAGTTTTGGATATTTTTGACTTATGAGCAAGCATATCTATATCAAATAATTGAGACAAAGGAGAGAATCATGCTTGAACTCATGGCTATAATGAGGGATTACACAGATGTATTCTCTAAATAGTTTCTTGTTCTTCCTCCCAATTGAGTGGTTGAGTTCTCAATTGAACCTATTCTTGGATCTCTGACTATATCAAAGACACCTTATAGAATGGCCATTATTGATCTGGATGAACTAAATAAGTAGTTACAAAAGAATCTGGACAAGGTTCTTATATGCCCAAGTGGTTCACCATGGGTTGAACTAGTACTATTTTTCAAGAATAAGGATAGATTAATGATCTTGTGCATTTATTTTCATGAGCTCAAAAAAATAATGATAAATAATAAGTATCCCCAACCATAGATAGATGACATGTTTGATAAGCTATATGATGCTAGTTATTTCTCTATGGTGGAACTTCGGTTAGGATATCACCAATTAAAGGCGAAGAAGGAAGATATTCCCAAGACTAACTTTAAAACAAGGTATGGAAACTATGAGTTCATAGTGACACCCTTAGGACTCACTAATGCTCCAGAAATTTTCATGGAATTAATGAATAGAGTCTTTAGATATTACCTCGACAAATTTTTGGTAGTCTTTATTAATGATATTCTGATATACTCCAAGATCAAGGAGGAACATGAGGAGCATTTGAATACTATCATGAAGAATTTACGAAGGGAGAAACTATATGAAATGTATAGTAAATGTGAGTTTTGGATGAAGTATCATTCTCGGGGAATGTAATCACCAATAAAGGGATATCTATAGACCCTTCCAAGATAGAGGAAATCGAAGAGTGTCCTAGGAAAACATCTGTAATGGAGATCCATATCTTCCTTGGTCTAGCTGGGTATTAATATTGATTTGTGAAAAACTTATCATGATTTTTAAACCCACTAAACAAGATAACTCAGAAAGGAGTAAAGTTTCTCTAGACCAGTGAATGTGAATATTTATTCAAAAATTTGAAGAAGACACTTATCACTACACCAATACTCACACTTCCAAAAAGTGGGAAACTCTTTGTGCTATACAATGATGATTCAAATAAGGGATTATGATTTTTCATGATTCAAAACGATAAAGTGATAGCATATGCCTCAAGGTAGTTGAAGAATTCATGAACAAAACTATCCCACAAATGATTTGGAGTTGGAAGATATGATTTTTTCATTGAAAATATACTGGCATTATCTTTATGGAGAGAAGTGTGAGATATATACTAATCAAAAGAGTCTTAAATATATATTCAGATTAAAGAAGCTTAATATGCACCAGTGAAGATGGTTAGATATTATCACAAATTATAAAAACTCAATCCACTACCATCCTAGTAAGGAAAATAAGGTAGCAGATTCTCTAAGTATAAAGAATCCTGCATCTTTATCAATGATTATAATTGAGAATGACCCAATATTCTTTGACCTAAAAAGGATAGACATGACAATTTTAATGGAAAGAACATCATCAATCCTTTATCAAATGATTTCTCAACCATACCTTATAGAGAAGATAAATGATTCTCAAATAAATGATGTGGAAATCCAAAAGAAGGTGGAAGCTATAAGAAAAGGTAAATCCTCATAGTTTAAAATTTATAAGGAAGGAGTTGTAAGATTTGGGACATGACTATAAGTACCTTCTGATCCATAGATAAATAAGGAGCTTCTAAATGATGCACATAGCTCAAAATTCTCTATTCATCCATGGAGCACAATGATGTATTGAGATCTATAAGAAAATTATTTATGGGAAAATATAACAAAAGAGACCATTGAGTATACATCCAAGTGATTGGTATGCTAGAAAGTGAAAGAAAAGAGGAAAAAGTCTAAGGGGATGATGCAAACACTACCCATACCAACATGGAAGTGGGAGACTATTACCATGGACTTTTTCACTGGACTTCCAAAGACATCCAAAGGAAACAATTATATATGGGTGGTTGTGGATATTCTTATAAATACAAATCACTTTATCATAATTTGAGAGTGTTTATCATTAGACCAAATTGCATGAATAAATATCAGAGAAGTGGTATTGAATCATGGAGTACCACTATCGATTGTATCCGATCTGGATCTGAACCTTGAAGTTCGGGAAAATCTTTAACATACTCTAAGAATTGAGCTGAACTTCAGTACGGCCTATCATCCTTAAATTTATGGCCAATATGATAGGACCATTAAAACACTGGAATAAATGATGAGAGCATGTTCTATAGACTTTAAAGGAGAATGGGACCAATATCTCCCTCTGGTCAAGTTATCTTAAAATAATAGTTTCCACTCAATCATCCAAATGGCTCCATATGAATCCCTTTATGGTAAAATATGTAAAACACCAACATACTAGGATGAAGTCAGTGAATGTAAGATGGTAGGACTATAAATGGTTAAAGAAATTGTGGGGAAGGTGAAAAACATTCAGAAAAACATCAAAGAATCCTAAAGTCAACAAAAGAGCTATGCGGAAAATCATTGGCGAGACCTTGAGTTTAAGGATAGAGACATGGAATTCCTCCATATACCTCCATGGAAGAGTATGTAATGACCTAGAAATTCTGTATTTTTTTTAATTATATGGAATTATTTCGAGACCGCAAAATCTAATGGTGCATGATTCTGAGGCCCAGAGTGCCCGGAATAGTCTATCGAAGTTTTGTTAAACTTTAAATAGCGCACGTAAGCAGTTTTACTAAAAAAGTGAAATAACTCTTAAATAGTTACTTAGATCATAAATCAGAGGGAACCGTTGTGTTCAGGATGGCGTGTTTACCCTAGACGTGACTTAAGTTTAGTCGGCGCGGGCCTCTTGTGAGAAAACCCAAAAATGAAATAACTGTAAATAAAATAATAAAATAAATTATTTTATTTTTTAGATGCTTATAACTCACAAACAGGATCTCGGATTGAAAATCCAAGACCACCGCTAAACTCGTGATGGCATGATTTATTTAAGTAGAAACTAACTTTGGCCGACGCGGGCCACTAGTGAAAGCTAGTTTTTGGCCGTAAATAAAATAATTAAGTGATAATTATTTTATTGTAAAATATATAACTTTTAAACGGTAACTCAGATTGGAAATATGAGAGTACCGTTGGGTTCTTTGAGGAGTGTTTCACTTGGGAAGAGCCTAACCTCGACCAGCACGGGTTGAGGGTGACTGCTAATAATTTTCCAAACTTTTTTTGTGTATGTTCAATAAACATGTGAGCAGGTTTTTCTAACTATTGAACCGGTGCTTGGAATTGAAATCTGAGGGAACCGTTGAACTCACAGTGCCAATATTCATTTAAGGAAACCTTCACCTCGACCGTAGTAAGTTGAGGGTGGAAGTTATCTTTTCACATATTCATGAAAGAAATAAAATAAAAATAAAATTTATGTATCTTTTATTTTTATTTTTATTTTTTCCATATGGAGGTTGAGAAGTGGGGACCACCAGACCTAAACCTCCCATGATAGGTTATGATGGTGGGGACCACCCAAACTAACCTCCCATGAGAGGTTATGGGGTAGGGAACACCCGATCCAAAAACCCCCAAGTTTTATTTAAGAGGTGGGGACCACCCAAACCTCTTAATGAGGGAGAAACCTCCCAACTCCCTCTTTAATGTGGAGGAGCCTCTTGAGCTTCATCCACATTAATTAAGCCAACACACCATACTTAATTATGCAAACCTATGTGATTAATTAACCCAATTTGAAATTGCTCCAACAATTAAATTCGGGGAAACGTATCATATTTTGGATACTTTACAAATTTGGTGGAATTAGGAGAGGAGAAATATTGGGAGAAAGATCTCCAATGAAGAACACGTTCTTCCACGAAGAACTCTCTCACCGACGAAGAATGCCTTCAACTAAAAAGAACTAACGAACGATCATGGGATCAGAAGCGTGTGGCAGGTGTGATGAATGTTGATATCTTCAACTTCCTCCAACGTGGGACGTCTTCATCTACGACGAATCAACACCCATACTTGCTTCTCATGCCAACATCAATGAACAACCTGAGGTAGGGGTTTATTTATGAGTGATTTTTTATTCCCATGTTCTTCTCTTCTAAAAGCAACAAACGTGGATCAAATCTCTATTTTAGATTGATCCTTGGATGTTTTTATTTTTCGGGATTGGGAATGTTTAATTATAGGAGCTTGAAGGGAGGGCGTTTGAATTATTACCCTTAACCGTTCTTAATATTATTGTGATTCAAGTATAATAGCTACTTGCTACCACTCTAATGCGGAGAGTGAGGGACAAAGTAACATGGCCCATATCTTCGTAATTATTATGTTTAATTGTGATGTTCTTCTCTATGGTGGATGATGGATACCAACCACGAAGGGCCACAAGAATGGCGGCTGACACCACTACTGGCTGCCACGAAGGTGCCGACGCAATGGCGCCGCTTCACGACCACCACCGCCGCGGCCTCACTGTGCCGCTGTGGCCTAACCCCCATTGCGACACCACCCCGACCATCCACCAATCCACCGCCACCATCCGCCGTTTTGCCGAGCCGCCACCGCCATCTTCCGATCTGTCGTCACCGTCCAATGAGCCACTACCGCCATCCACTGTTCGGCTGAGCCGCCACCGCCGTCTGCTGAGCCGCCGCCGCCGTCTACCGAGCCGCTGTCGCTGTCTGCCGTTCGGCCGAGCCACCATCACCGTCCGCCGAGCCACCAGAACCTTCTCGAGCTGAACCACCCTCGCCGCACCACCCCGAGCCGAGCCGCCGTCTTCGTGCCCCTCTGAGCCGGTCCGTGGCCGAGCCGCCCTGCGGCCTCGCGCCGTCCGCATCCGAACCCCCCGGCCCCTCGCGGTCTGATGGGCCGACCAGCACAAGCCGGGCCAAACCCAACGAGCCGGGCTGCACTACAGACTAGCCCGCACCCAACAGGCTGGCCCACTCTGTGGGCTGGGTCGATCCGACCGGGTCAGACTGGACCCGGGCCCACTACGACCCATTTACTTTACTTGGGCCATAACTTTGGCACCAGACGTCCATTTGATGACCCGTCAGCGGCGCTATAAATCTTAGAGAGAGATGGTACCTTTGAGTATACCCCACTGGATTTTTGGATTAATATGGGAAATGATTGGGTTGGATCGAGCACGAATTCAACCGCCCCCCCAGACTAAAAGGCTAATAACTCACAGATTGGGCGTCTGATTGAAGTGCCGTATGCTGCATTGAGACCCCTATGATGTGGCAGAAATTTGAGATACTTCTTCGTATGAATTTAGGAAATTTGGAGTATCAACCAATAGCTTATGGAGCAGATCCTCTCGAATACTAGTGAGCATAGTGCGAAGAACTAGTAGATGGATGAGACTTGACGACTGCTGACCGTTTCGATTCGGAGTGACTTGAATGGCCTAGTAGGGAGTTCCTCTTTGTGACGCAACATAAACATGGTGGGGAGTGCCTCTATGTGACACGGAAGACCCACAATACTCGACAGGAGGATTACCTTAGCAGGCTTTGAGGGGGAGCGCCTTTGTGTGATGCGACAGACCCACGGTACTCAACAGGAGGAGTACCTCAGTAGTCACGAGGGGGATCACCTCTGTGTGACATGGAAAACCCACGGTGGGGAGCGCCTCTGTGTGATGCAGCAGACCCACGATACTCGACAGGAGGAGTACCTCAGTAGTCCAAGGTTAGTGGGAAGCACCTCTGTGTGTTGCGGTAGGCCCACTGTTCTTGATAGAGGAGGGAATCCCCAGCAGCCGAGGTGTTCGACGATTTGAATAGGGATGTTACTTGTTACTACCCCTAGAATGAATCCTGGTGTGAGATGAATTCGTACCTGTGTGATACTTTACTTTATGGTAATACCTTGGTGGTATTCTTCTGTGTGGCGTACCTGTGTGGTACTTTCCTTCATGGTTATCCTTCCTTTGTGAAATAGTTTAGCTTTGGACTTTGAGTTTGACTCTGTGTTTTCCTCATGATTGAGATGGGTTAACTTGATAACTTAGGTATTTGTATGGGCATATACCTAAGTAGGTTTGACAATTTATTTCATACTTTGTGGTTTATCCTTGGTGGATTTTGTGAGACCTTGAGGGTCTCAGGGTCCCTACTGAGTATCGTTATACTCACCCCTGCATGGGCTATTCCTGCACCTTTTTGTGTTGGATGCAGATGACAGACAGTGCTGACTGAGGATGAGGATACCAGGACTGGACGGTGCTCGAAGGTGGACCATACGACGTGCTGGTTCGCAAAGGAGATGGGTGGACGTGGAGTGTTGAGGAGGTGATATGTACCTTCCATTCAGGTAGTAACCTTGGAGGATGATCCAGTAGGTGTCTTTCTCTTTCTTCAGTTGTATTTCATTTTAGTTGTACTTGTAATTTCCAGTTGGGATTGTATTATGGCCCCTTTTTTACTTACTGTACTCACTTGTTTACTATAAAGTTGACTTAAATTCATACCTTATTGTGTGTTTGGTTGCGTGTGTTTATAGGTTATAAAGGAAATGCCTTCTATGTTTTAGGAAATACACCTTTCAATGCTAGTTTCCATCCCCTGGACTATGGAAGGCGGGCTTGGGGTAGTCACGACACGAGCCCCGGGGGACGGGTCGTGAAAAATTGGTATCAGAGGAGTCAGTTCTACCATAGAACATTGGACTCTGATATTTTTAACAATAATAGTGTTAAGTGTAGTGAGTGTGGTTATCAGTTTAGGGAATCCAGTGTTGGTATGGTGGCCGACGTATCCATACACTAGAACCCTAACTTATGATTTTCTGACTTAGTGCAAGAAAACACTGACCGTGTGTGTGCTTTGAAAATTTTTCTTGTGTTTTCTTGAGTCAGATCACCAGGTATAACTTAATGACCGTGGAACACCTGTTCCTTATTAGGATGCTGCTGCGTAGACAACCATCTAGGATTTCTGAGAGAGTACACGATGACGGCCCATCGAGCGATGAGGCTCCAGTGCAGGGACCTCTTACTATGTTGGCACCTTCGGGTGGTGTACTGGCAGCACTACCACCTATTGGGCAGTAGATACCACCAGCCACACTGGAAGATGGTGCACACCGACTGACCGTGTTGCACGTGTTCCAGTAGTCGAGGCCTCCAAGGTTTCGAGGTGAGACAGTTTCCCATGCAGCTGACAGGTTGGCTGGAGGTGGTTTCTAGAGTTTTTTGCCTAGCTGAGACACCATTAGAGCAGATGGTGATCTTAGCTACTAGTCTTTTTAGTGAGTGACCATGAGGATGGTCCACATAGTGATGAGGCTTCGGTATATGGACCATTACCGGAGATAGTACCTTAGGGTAGTGTGTCATCTATATCACTACCCATTGGTCAATAGTTACAACCGGCGGTACCGGTAAAGGACACATATAGGCTTAGTGCCCTACACGAGTTTCAGCATTAGATACCCCTAAGGTTTTGAGGTGAGCCTGACTCATAGGTGGCTAAGAACTGGCTTGAGGAGGTGGTTGAGAGTTCTCTAGAGCTTCTACAACTTCAATAGGACGACATGTTGGTAGCAGAGTATTCATCGAGGCGTACCGGCCTTTCCTAGTACTCGATTAATACTATACGATCAGTGGTTCAGGGATCGGAATTCCGAGCAAGGTGTGTTTAAGGACATCTGAGCCAACACTATTCCTCTATGCATTCCTACTTATGTTAGGGTGCTAGAGAGAACCTTTGTGGTTGAATTTTCATTGGCTGAGCGGATACAACCAGTAAATGTTAGCAGTGGGAAAGTAGGAAACTGGTGTCGATCTCAGAGACTTGGGTGTGTAAGATGCTTCGAGAAGAGGATGTGACAGAGACAGATGAATCTGCAGGGCAGATGATGTAGAAGCAGAGCTAGGAGAGCAGCATGAGGTGGTTTACATTTCAACATGTCATAACCAACCCCTTTTTGTGGACCCCACCAGGCTTAGGGAGCTGGAGGACATGGGAAGAGAATAGCTGCATGCAGTCAAGGAGTGCGACCAAAGGACTCTAGGAATGATTCAAGGTACGATTTGTGTCTACTACTAGCTACCGTATCAATAGACATAGGTACCAATCATTAATTCCTTCCAAGAATCTTTTCCAAGACCTAGAGTTTCCGGTTAAACCGTTGACTTGATCCTCACTTCCGGAGATACCTTTGGGAGGAGACTCGATAATCACACTTATGCCGATGGTGTGATCTGACCCTTGAGGAGAGAGTTTCAGTTGGAACCTCTTGGTGGCAGTGTTGAGGCCTTATGACATTAGTTTGGGTATGGACTAGGCATCCACAGTTCATTCTCATATTGATTGTATTAGGAAAAAATGTTGTGGTTTATCTACAACGTTGGGATGAGGTTTTCCTTAGTTGGTGAAAAAGGAAACTCATGCAGCACAGGATAAACTCATCCATTGGAGGGTGCAACCGATCACTCTTGAGTCGGATAGCCTTACCCACGTGGCAGTATAAGTTTTGAGTCTTCAGTTCCCAATGAAGTGGCTAGAGTTCCTCCAGGATTATGATATTGAGATAATCAATACTACTGTGAAGGGGAAAGTGGTAGCAGATGCACTCAGTAGGATTTCTGGCCTACAGCTGCTAAGTGAGGTGACAAAGCAGCTAGATGCTTTGCGGATATCCTATGTGGATTGAGATGGAGCAACTTATCTTCGGTCTATGACAATCACTCCCCCACTCCTTCATCAAGTCAGGGAGGCACAATGTGGGGACACTAACTACGAGACTCAAAGTGCTCAGATATCCACATGACATGCACCTGATGGATTTTCTGAATGTGGGGAGCATGTCATTCTCTTCAGAGGATGTACCATGGTACCAGTGTCACTTCAGAAGGAAGTGTTGAGGGAGTTCCACACATCCCCTCTAGAGGTACATCCTGGCGTGGTGAAGATGTAACAGGACCTTCAACGTTAGTACTGGTGTCCAGGGATGAAGAAAGAAATGGTAGATTTTGTATCACAATGTCTCACTTGTTAACAAGTGAAGACAACACAGAGTTGGCAGAAGTCTTATGATGATAGGATACAAAGACCCTTGGAGTTTCAGGAGGGGGACCACAAATTCTTGTGAATCTCTCCTCAATGGGGACTATGGAGATTTGGCCGAGGTGGAAAGTTATCTCCGAGGGTCATCGGACCCTTCCAGGTCCTTAGCAGAGTTGATGAGGTGGCTTACCACCTATCTCTTATACAACAGTTGCACCGAGTGCACGATGTCTTCCACGTATCCCAACCGAGGAGATATATGCAAGACCCTTCTCACATCATCGACCATGGCGAGATGGGAATTGATGATGGGGTGACGTTTATGGAGGTTCTAGTAGAGATTGAGGATCAACAGGAGCAGTTCCTTCATGGGTGGTCGATACCTCTGTTGTGCGTTCACTGGTAGCACGGGAACCTCCAGGAGAGCACATGGGAGCAGGAGGATCAGATTCATTCTTAGTACCCTCTTTTGGTTGTTTTGCCTTTGTTTTGGATATAGAGGATGTAAATCCCTAAGGTGGGGATAATGTAATGACCTGGAAATTCTGTATAATTTTTTTAATTATATGGAATTATTTCGAGATCGCAAAATCTGACGGCGCATGATTCCGAGGCCCGGAGTGCCTGGAATGGTCCGTTGAAGTTTTGTTAAACTTTAAATAGCATGCATAAGAAGTTTTCCTGAAAAAGTAGAATAAATCTTAAACGATTACTCGGATCATAAATCGGAGGGCACCGTTGTGTTCGGGATGGTGTTTTTACCCTAGCCGTGACTTAAGTTTAGTCGGCATGGGCCTCCTGTGAGAAAACCCAAAAATGGCATAACTGTAAATAAAATAATTAAATAAATTATTTTATTTTTCAAATGCTTATAACTCACAAACGGTAGCTCGGATTGAAAATATGAGACCACCACTGAACTTTTGAGGGCATGATTTATTTTATTAGATAGTAACTTTGGCTAGAGTGGGCCACCAGTGAAATCTAGTTTTTGGCAGTAAATAAAATAATTAAGTGACAATTATTTTATTTTAAAATCCATAACTTTTAAATGGTAACTCAGATTGAAAATCCGAGAGACCATTGGGTTCTTTAGGGAGTGTTTCACTTGGGAAGAGCCTAACCTAGACTGGCACGGGATGAGGGTGACTACTAATAATTTTTGGAACTTTTTTTCGGGTACGTTCAGTAAACATGCGAGCGAGTTTTTCTAACTTTTGAACCAGTTCTCGGAATTGAAATCCAAGGGCACTATTGAACTCGTAGTGCTGGTATTTGTTTAAGGAGACCTTCACCTTGACTGCAGTATTTCAAGGGTGGAAGTTACCTCTCCACATATTCATGAAATAAATAAAATAAAAATAAAATTTGTGTAGCTTTTATTTTTATTTTTTTTCCATATGGAGGTTGAGAAGTGGGGACCACCAGACCTAAACCTCTCATGAGAGGTTATGATGGTGGGGACCAACCAAACTAACCTCCCATGAGAGTTTATGGGGTGGGGACCACCCGAGCTCAAAACCTCCCAAGTTTGATTTAAGAGGTGGGGACCACCCGAACCTCTTAATGAGGGAGAAACCTCCCAACTCTCTCTTTAATGTGGAGGAGCCTCTTGAGATTCCTCCACATTAATTAAGCCAACACACCATACTTAATTTTTCTAACCTATGTGATTAATTAACCCAATTTAAAATTGTGCCAAAAATTAAATTGGGGGAAACATTTCACATTTTGGATACTTTGCAAATTTTGTGGAATTGGGAGAGGAGAAATTTTTAGAGAAATATCTCCAATGAAGAATGCGTTCTTCCACGAAAAACACTCTCACCGACAAAGAATTCCTTAGACTACGAAGAACCAACAAACGAGCCTGGGATCAGAAGCATGTGGTGGGCACAACGAACACCGATATCTTCGACTTCCTCCGACGTGGGATGTCTTTATCTACGACGAATCGACATCCGTACTTCCTTCTCACGCCAAAATCAATGAAAAACCCGAGGTAGGGGTTTATTTATGAGTGATTTTATATTCACATGTTCTTTTATTATAAAAATAATGAATGCGGATCAACTCTCTATTTTAGATTGATCTGCGAATGTTTTTCTTTTGCGGGATTGGGAATGTTTAATTGTGGGAGCTTGAAGGGAGGGTGTTTGAATTATTCCCCTTACCTGTTCTTAAAATTATTGTAATTCAAGTATAATAGCCACTTGCTATTACTCTAATGCGGAGAGTGCGGGACAAACTAACATGGCCCATCCTCTCCATAATTCTTGTGTTGAATTGTGGTGATCTTCCCGATGGTGGTGGACGAAGACCAACCATGAAGGGGTAGGAGAATGGTGGTCGGCACCACCGCCGGCCGCGATGAATGCAACGATGCAACAACGCCACTCCGCAGTCACAACCATCGCGGCCTCGCTGCACTTCCCCAACCAAACCACCGCCGCGACCTCGCCACACTGCCCAGGCCGAACCTCTTCCGTGGCCTCACCGCTCCACCACGACCATCCACCGAGCTTCCACTGTCCGTTGAGCCACCGCCGCCGTCCATAGAGCCATCACCGCCGTCCGCCGTTCGGCCGAGCCGCCATCTCCGTCTTCCGAGCCGCTAGTGCCACCCCTGGCCAAACGGCCCTCGCCACACCACCCTAGGCTGAGCCGTCCTTGCCTCACCCCTTCGAGCTGGTTTGTGGCTGAGACACCCTACGGCCTCGCGCCATCTGCGGCCGAACCCCGCGGTCCCGCATGACCTGCCAGGCCGCCCAGCATGGGCCGGGCCGAACCCAACGGGCCGGGCCACACTGCCGTCCGGGCTGAACCTAATGGGCCGGGCTGTACTACGGACCGGGCCAGACCCAGTGGTTTGGGCTGGGTCGGTCCGACCAGGTCAGACTAGACCCAGACCCACTACGACCCATTTACTTTACTTGGGACAAAACTTTGGCACCAGACATCCATTTGACAAACCATTAGCGGTGTTGGAAATCTTGGAGAGAGACAGTCCCTTTGAGTATACCCCACTGGAGTTTTCGATTAAGATAGGAAATGGTCAGGTTGGATCGAGAACAAATCCAACTGGGCCCCTGAGACTAAAGGCTAATAACTCACAGACTGGACGTCCGATTGATGCGCCGTCTACTGCGTTGAGACCCCTATGACATGATAGACCTTTGAGATACATCTTAGTGGGAATTCATGATAGTTGGAGTGTCAATCAGTATCTTGTGGAGTGGATCCTCTCAGAGACGAGCGAGCATGGTGCAAAGACCTAGTAGCTTGCTGAGACTTGACGTCTGCTGATCGTTTCGACTCAGAGTGACTTGACATGCCCAGTGGGGAGCAACTCTATATGACATGGTAGAACCATGGTGGGGATTGCCTTTTTGTGACACAGCAGACCCATGGTACTCTATAGGAGGAGTACCTCAGTAGTCTTTGAGGGGGAGCACCTCTGTGTGACGTGACAGACCCACGGTACTCGATAGGAGGAGTATCTCAGTAGTCATGAGGGGGAGCACCTCTAGGTGACGTGAAAAATTCACAGTGGGGAGCACCACTGGGTGACATGGTAGACCCATGATACTCAACAGGAGGAGTACCTCAGCTATCTAAGGTTAGTGGGAAGCGCTTCTGTGTGATGCAGAAGGCCCACTATTCTCGATAGAGGAGGGGATCCCCAGCAGCCGAGGTGTTCGATGATGTTACTGGGGATGTTACTTATTACTACCTCAAGAATAAATCCTAGTGTGACACGAATTCGTACCTATATGGTACTTTCCTTTATGGTAATACCTTGGTGGTATTCTTCTGTGTGGCATACCTGTGTGGTACTTGCCTTCATGGTTATCCTTCCTTTGTGGAACAGTTGAGCTTTAGACTTTGAGTTGGAATCTGTTTTTTCCTCATGATTGATATGGGTTTACTTGATAACTTAGGTATATGTATGGGAATATACCTAAGGAGGGTAGAAAATTGATTTCATACTTTTTGGTTTATCCTTGGTGGATTTTGTGAGAACTTAAGGGTCTTGGGGTCCCTACTGAGTGTCATTATACTCACCCCTGCACGGGCTATGCCCGCACCTTGTTGTGTTGGATGAAGATGATAGACATCGCTGACTGAGGATGAGGGTACCTAGACTAGATGGTGCTCATAGGTAGACCATACGGCGTGCCGGTACGCAGAGGATACAGGTGGACATGGAGTGCTGAGGAGGCGATCTGTACCTTCCCTTCAGGTAGGAACCTCGGAGGATGATCCGATAGACATATTTCTCTTTCATCAGTTGTATTGCATTTCAGTTGTACTTGAACTTTCCAGTTGGGCTTGTATTCTAGTCCCTTTTTACTTACTATACTCACTTGTTTACTATATAGTTGACTTGCGTTCATATCTTGCTGGGTGTTTGGTTGCATGTGTTTACAAGTTATAAAGGAAATGCCTTCCCAGTTTTAGGGAATACGCCTTTCGGTGCTAGTCACTATACCCTAGCCTATGGAAGTCAGGCTTGGGGTAGTCACGACATGAGCCCCGAGGGACGGGTCATGGCAGAGGATCATGAGATTATTTAAGAGAGGAAAACTAAGTCCTAAGTACATCAAACCCTTTGAGATTCTTGATCGTGTTAGAGTTGTGACCTATTGACTAGCACTTCCTCCAACCATGTCTTAAGTACACAATGTATTCCACGTATCCCTCTTAAGAAAGTACATACTAGATCCTTCACATGTACTGAATTCAGAGGTGGTATAATTGAAAAATTATCTATCATGTGAGGAGCAACCAATGAAGATCTTGAATCATAGAGATAAGTTCTACGCAATAAGACTACTCACCTGGTCAAAGTACTAAGGAGGAACCATAATTTCAAATAGGCAATATGGGAACCTAAGGAAGTGGGGAAGGATAAGTGGCCACACCTGTTTTCAACATAGAATGTAAAATGAAATTTTGTGGGAAAAAATTCATAAGGGGGGAAGAATGTGATGACCTGAAATTTTTATCAAGGGAAATTCTCTTATTATAATTATTTCATATAGTATAAATCACATTAATAACACAATACAAACTTTATAAATGAAGAAATAATTAAATAAGAGATATTTCTAGAAGTCAAGAAATATATACTGAAGGAATAATAGAACTTTAGAATAGTAATATGACCCTTATAAATAGTAAACCAGCCAATAGAATGGTAACCTCACCCATGAAAGTATAAATAAAATTTTGGTATCCTATAAATGAAAGTACGATATAATTATGTTATAATATAAGTAAATAAATGTTTTAAAAATTATTTATTAAGTGTTAGTATTTTTGTATGTTATAAATATTCAATTACAATTTTACAATTAATATAATGATTTAAAAGAAAATTTATTTCCATAAAATTTATTCATAAATTAATATTTTGTTACCTTATGACTAAAAAATAATTTTATGAGACCTTATTTAATTTTTCAAAGTGTTACAAAATGAGCTATAATTTTAAAATTGGTATTTTCCAAGTAAATGACAATTTTAATTAAAAACTAAATTTATCATATTTGGAAAATTATTTTTATAAAATGGAGTTCATTTTTGAATTCTACATGTATAAAAAATATTAGGGTGAATTTTTTGGATTTTTTTAAAACACTTGATTTTTAGGTGAATGGTAAAATAGGGTAATTTACGGTATTTATGAATTATAAGTTAAATACACTATTCCTTGAGTCATCATCAATGTAAGAACCATAATCTTGAAGTTTCCTTCATTATTTTAATATATTTGGTGATAATTCTCAAAATATTCATTGTTTTGAGCCCAAAAAATAAACCAATGAATAAAATAATGAGAAAACACCCATCTCCTCCACTATAAATACCACCCTCACCACCTTTTCTCTTCACACCTCTAAGGATTTGATCCTTGTAAAAATTATTTGAAAATATCTTCCCAAACCTATCTTCCAAATTTTGGATATATCGGTCTCATTAAAACACTAAAACCTTTTCCCAAAGGAGGTTCTCAAGGAGGATAAATTCAAGAGTTAAATTCCTCATGCCTTTTCTTTTATTTTCTTTTCAAGTTATTTTCTTTTCTTATTATCTCCTCACCTCCCCTCATCCAAATGGAATGAAAACTATAGTACCTTAAATATACTAAATTTTATTATGATAATGGAATAATCCACCATCAAACCCATTCTGTACTCTCTTTTATTCTAGAAATTAAAACGTCATTCATGAGGTGTTAATTTATCACCTTCAAGGATGATTTTTTTTTCATTTTCCATTAACTACTTAAAATATGGTCATATAACCATTTTTATGGTTATGAAAACTTATTATATATTTATTAAATCCTATTTAATGTTCTATAATCATTATACATAGGATGTTAAATAATAAAACAAAATAAGTTCGTTGTGAGCAAAAATCGCCCAAGATAATTCAAATGATTATCACTAACATTTTATCTAATGATTCATCCTCATACAATATAAACGAATGATTTATAAGATAATTTAAAATTATTTATGTTCATTAATAACTTATAACCTCAATTCTGGATTTCTATTTCCCTTTTACATGAACTTCCATACTCTTATATAAGAGAACCGATCATGAAAACTAAGAAAATAAGCACTCCTAAACGACGAAATTGAACAATAAAACTCGTCAAAAAGGCCATAAATGAAATTAATAAAATTATAATAAATAAATTACATGTTAAAAAGGTTATTTAATTATTAATTAATAATATAATTTGATTATTCAAGACATTAAGATTAGGTGCAGAACCATTTCACCCATAAGGTATGGGATTCTACCCGAACCTCCATTTTTCATTCGGGATACTCTTTCTATCTTTTTACCCCAATTTAATTATTCTTTATTTTATTATTATTCTTATAAATTCTGTGAATATGTTCCAAAATCATGTATTCAGATCAGATCATCCCTCTTTGATGGGTTAATACTTGTTTTTGAAAAGTTGTCTTTTCAATTTTCCCTGATTAGCAAGCCCAATTCAAGGGAATTTCTCAATTTCTTACCCGCTTCCAAGTTCAATACATAATATATTTTAAGTCACAATTATTTTTATAAAATAACTCATTTTATCATAAAAAAATATCCTAGTTCATTTCTGGTTTTATGAAAACAAATATACCTATTCCTCTTTGAATCCTCTTTAATATTTTCCTTAAACCACACTAAAATGTTTCATTTATAAAGTTTCTTAAACACTCATTTTACATGTTTCCTATTTAGTTGGACATAAATTATCATGATCAATTCCTATTTTACCTTATGAATTTCCATGTATGTTTTTAATCCATTCTTTCCTGGAAACATTTATTATATTCTCATTTGTTATGCCTTGTCACATGATTATGATACCCATTTCTTTTCATGGTTAACCCTTATATTTATTCTTCATGTGAAACACATATTCCTGAAAATGTTATGATGGGTGTGACTAAATAGCACTCCGATGTATTGGATAATTTTTAGTCTCATGAGACACTTTTTTGGGATAGGGAGTGAACTTGATTCCTTTTTGGGACTTTGTCTTCCATGCTATATATTCTTAGCGGTTAGCCTTGAATCATGTTTATGTCATGTTATACGTTGTTTCCACATTCCTATGATTACTTGATTGTATGTTCCCATCTTATAAATTTTATTCTTCCTTATGGTTTTCATTCCTTTTATGCCATCATGTTATTCCTTCTAACCCATGTGCTATGTTTTATTCATATGCTTATTTCCTTACCGGAATTTTTAGCTCAACCATTTTGTTCATGTATTCCCCTGGTTATCCTATGTAGATATAGGAGCTCAATGGAAGTTATGAGATAAATATAGAGATTAAATAAACTATTTTTTCATGATGTTTAATTATGTACCCAATCTTCCAAAGTCACTAGACCTTACAATCCTTGTCTTGTAATTTTATGGTTAATTATGATTAAAATAATGTAATAATATGTGTTAAAGGGAAGGTTCTCTATATCAATGAAATAAAACCTTTATTTTACTTATAATACAATGGGGATATGTTGTATTGATATCATCCTTATTCTTTCTTTGGATGGTTTATGTTTAGTTTGACTGAGTATTTACAATTTTATTACCATCCACTATATTAATATGGATGGTTTATGATTATGTTTATTTGATTAGGGTAAGTATTAACATTTCATATGTTAGTTGTTAAATACAAATGTTTATGTTTATTATATTTTACCAATTTAATATGAGGAATGCATTGGACTTAGAAAATGATGGCTGGGGTATGATTATAGATAGCCCCTCGATGTATCAAAAGGTCTCATGAGACAAACTAGTGGGCCAAATTAGATGGGTTTCTACCAAGAGATTTAAACTGTATTTTGAAATGTCTTTAAAGTATTCTTTAGATGTCCTAAATTATGAATTCCCTCATTATGAGATTAGTTATTGATGTAAATTTTATTATTTTATTAGTTATAATATACATGGATAATTTTCAAGCTCATGTGATTATGTATATGACTATATTTGATCATCATTTATTCCTTCCATATTATTCTCAAGTTATTATTTAAATGGAATATGTTTTAGCTCTTTACCTTTATATATTTATTATTATTATTTATTAATGATAGCTTCTGCTATGCATACACCCTTACTAAGCATTTTATCTCACCCCTTTCTTATGTTTTATTTTCCATAGGATACTAGGAAGTGTTTTATGATTGATATACATGGATATGCTAAGGGAAATATGGTGTTCACAAAGATTTTTTGTGTGTATTTTATGTTTTCAATTTTAATGTGAATTTAAATTATATATCTAGTTTATCAACAATAATAAACTATTTAGTCTTTCATGATTCAATTCCTTGTATCTTATTCCAATGTAATAAAGCAACCAAAATCTCTAGACTTCTAGGGCTGGGTCTTTATAGTTGGTATCATAGGAAATTCAATAGAAACCTTGGGAACTAGATTTAAGAAATCATAAATTAGGGAACATAACCCTATGATAGATATTAAGGATAAGTATACAAGAACATCATAATGTTTTGGTAAAGTAGATATTATATGGTTTTTACTTGAAATACATCCTTGTATGGATACTATAAGTGGATGTGGATTTGGAATAGATGTACCTAGGGGTAATAAATATGAAAGAGTCACATTAGGATTGACATGAGAATTACCTAATACACGAAAATGGTGTAAGAACTTGGATCTTCGTTTTCAGTTATGTCTTTCATTTCCTGGAGTTTTTGAGAAAATAGGGGTTTCTGGAAAATTTCGAAGTACACGCCGTGTACTTTATGAGTACACGCCGTGTAATCCCTTGCCATGCCAGGCTATGTGCTGGCCATGTCCGAGCCACACACACGGTGTGTAGGGGTGAAGTGGAGGCCGCTTAAAGCAGAGTATGAAAAAATGGAGTACACACTGTGTACTCAAGAAGTACACGCCGTGTATTTTCTTTTTTTTCATTAAACACACCGGGGTCGCGCCTGACAGACAAAAAACCTTTTGTCTAGGTTTCGTTCGTCTGAGATAATCCGTACGGCCGTAGATCTTCTCTGAGCTCCCGTGCCTCTGTCTGTGCTCCGAATTGACCATCGTCGATAGCATTGGAACCACAGCGGTGAGTTCTTCCTTCTCCTAGAGACTTGTTTTCCAATTCCTCACCTTTCTTAAGATATCATGGGTTGAGTGTTTTTGACGTTTTCTCAGATCTTCAATGTTTTAAAGAGAATCAATCATCATGGTTCAATTATATCGATCTCCTAGCATCGAGGTAGGTGGTTTGTGCCTTTCTATATGAAGTCATTGAATATTATGTGCAATTTCCACCAATACCCTTGAACAGGGTATTGCATGTTTCCTATTTTACCCTTGCTGCCTGCAATGCTTGCATTCTTGAGTAGAGGTAATTGTTTGTGAATAGGGTAATTTGTACTGTACTCTGGATGTTTTTCCATGCTTGTTTTCTTGTTAGACGTTTTTCCAGTTGCCATGCCTAGTTGTAGGGTAGTGGAACTATTTTGCTGTTATGCTGTTGTGACTTATAATGATAGCCAAGTAGTTCTTGAGGTTTACTTGGGCCGATATGTGCGCTATGCATGTTTGTTTACACAGAGCTATGAGAACCTAGTATAGTGGACCATAGGGAGAATGGACGTAAGGGCTTCTCCAGAGTGACTTTAATTTACGATGCGAGACCATAGGGGGAATTGATGTTGAGTGCTTACTCATAGAGTATGTAGTTCATCGATGTGGGCCACATGGGGAATGATACATTGAGTGCTTCCCTAGAGAGCCTTTAGTACAATAAGAGACTATAGGGGGAATTGACGATGAGTGCTTCCTCAGAGAGTCTATCCTTTAGCTGAACCAGAGGGGCAAGACTATGTGTGCTTCCCAGAGGGTTGCTAGTACTTGTAGGTTGAACCATAAGGGTTAGGCTGTGAGAACTAACCAGGGGGTTACTTATTGTTCTTCTTGTTGATTGGATGTTACTTGTGTACTTTATATGCTAGACACTGTGGATTGTAGCTGCTGTGTGCTTTCCTGTTGACTGCTTCTTGTATTTTTACTGCCATGTATTCACTGACTGTTGGGCACAAATATTTTGGTGGTTTCCTACTGTGACCTTATCTCACACCCTATTTGGGACATGCTTTTGGACCCAAACAGATTATATTGTTGCAGGTATAGATAAGGGAAATCACCCTTCTACTTCAGGTACTTGACTTGCTATGGAGCTGGAGAGCACATGACCAAGCTATGGCTTGCGATGCTGAGGAGTTTAACTGTTTTATTTTTCACTTTGGTTTAGTATTGTATTCAACATTGTGACTTGTTTGGATTCTTTCCTAGACATATTTATCAAGAATCATTTTATATAAATGTGTGTGTGCTCCATATGTTTACTATTAGTCTTCTGCTGTTTATCGATTACACTTGTATGGATGGTTATAGTTTATGCTGTTATCTATTTGTTTTTCTTCCACTGTGTACTCTGCCAATGAGGGCATAGTTTCCCCTATATCACACCCAAGGACCTCGCTGCTATTCAGAAGCCTCTGGCATTTGGGGAAATGCGCTTGAGGCCATGTGACCAACTGGGTATGGGGCGCCTTTGGGTGGATTTCAGAACCGGGACATTACAAAGTGGTATCAGAGGAGTTCTTTTACCTGGATTTACTGTTTGGAGCCTTTATCTAGGGATAAGACGAATTTGGTACTTGGAAATAAGCTATGCCCGGGAGTAGCTAACCCATGTATAGGGAAAAGCCATACTACCTCATTTATTGCAGTTTTCTGGTTTTGAGATTTTACGGTTGATATGATTTCACCTAGAGTGATTCACATGATTTGTGTTGTTATTGTTGTTGCTATTCTGGTTTTATTTATGTCACAACCCGATGAGATGAGGGTATGCCATCTCATGCATCATATAGGCACTTGTTAGAAATCACACGCCATGCATTCTTTCCATGCCATCTATGGTGAATTAGCAATTGCATGTTGTTGTGATAGACCTTGTATAGATTATGCATGTTGTTGTGATAGATTCTTGATAGAATCTCTGCTGTTGATAGAGGATTGTTTGTATTGTACCTTTCTTATATGAACGCCAAGTTTTGGTTATTGAGGTGTTATGGACCCTCTTGAATCAGAAATTGGTGAATCATCGACTTGTTTTCCTTAAATATAACTGTATTGGATGCCAAGATTTGATTCGTGGGGAGTATGGGCCCTCACGAATTGGAATTTGGCACCTTCATGCTTATTTTTCAGTGTTTTCTAGGTTTCGGTGCAGTTTTAGAGCTACTGCTAGGAAAAACCCAGAATACACGGAATGTACTTTATATATACCTACTGTGTAGTTTTTAAACCGTTTCATTGACTGTGTGAGAAGAAACATGGGTTGTGAAAAATCTCTAGGAACACGCCGTGTACGGTAGGTACATGCCGTGTACGGTAGGTACACGCCGTGTAGTAGTAAGCTGTGTACCTGACCATGTCACTAACAAAATGGGTCAGGGAAGCTCGTGTCATACATGCCGTGTTGTGTATGAACACACCGTGTATCCTTGTTCTCAGCACCCGACCGTGTCGCTAACAACACGGGTCGGAAAAAATCTTCAAGTACACGCCGTGTTTGTTTGGAACACACTGTGTAGTCACAGCCGTGTTGCCGGCCATGTAACTAAAAACACAGGTCGTTGAAACCTTGTCTACTACACGCCGTTTCCACAGGGAACATGCCGTGTAGTCTCAGTTTAAGAAGACCGTGTGGGTTAGCCATGCAAGGAGACATGGACAGGGGAATAGAGTTAAGTACACGCCATGTAGGGTTTATACATGCCGTGTAGTCATGTTTTGTAAAACTTGAGTGTTTCCTTCTCCTATTTCTATTTATAATCCTTTGTTCTCTATCCTTGTTTTCCTAATCTAAGGTATTCTTTTTATCTTTCAGAGATATGCCTCCGAGACATCCTCCGGTTGTATGTTAGTTGCAGGATAGTGATTAGACGCTAGATATGGCTGATTAGGGAATTTCTGCCGATCCTCCAGTTGGGCCAGCCTTGGCATCAACTGTCTTACCGGTTGCAGGCACTAATGAAAAGTTTAGGGAAGAATTTATGAGAATGATATAGACCTTTCAGGGAGCACTGCCTCTTGCCATGACTATGGCAGAATTGACGCGGGTTTTCCAGTAGCAGCATCCTCCTACTTTCTCAGGGGAAGGAGGACCATAGGCTTCAGAGTCATGGTTGGAATCCATGCTGACTATCTTTGAGCATCTGGAAACACCTCCAGAGAGGCGGTTCAAGATCTCTACCTATATGCTACGAGACTCCTCCAAGAGGTGGTGGGATGTGATCTCACAGGAGGGTCATCAGCATGTTATGGCTTGGGAGGAGTTCCAGCGCGTGTTTTACGACTACTTCTACCCAGAGACCCTGAGGGCCGATCGAGCCTGGGAGTTCATGAGTCTAGAGCAGGGTACTCTTTCTGTCATGAAGTATTCATCTCGTTTCACCGAGTTGCAGCATTTCACACCCCTACAGGATGGAAATGGGGTGTTCTTAGTAAGGAAGTTTGAGGATGGTCTCAGGAGGGAGATCCAATTGTAGGTTAATATCTTCTAGTTGACTTCCATCAATTCCATTGTCAACCAGGCACTGATTGGGGAGTGCAATCTGAGAGACTCTGAAGCTAAGATCTAGGGTGGTTCTACTTCCAGATCTAGTGTTCCTCCAGTTGACAGTAGGAAGCGCCGTAGGGAGTCTACGCGCGGTGATCTGAGGAGGCGAGATACATCTTCAGGTAACAAGGTAGTATGCCAACAATGTGGAAGGGAAGGGTACACGAGGCCACTGTGCCAGAGAGACCCATTGAAGTGCCGATCTTGCGGCAAGATGGGTCACGTTCAACGTTTCTGCCAGGTTTTATCACCAGTAGCTGGTGACAAGGGTTCTTCCATGACTCCTTGTTCAGAAGCAGCACCACCAGTTTCTCACCAGTCAGGGAACTGGAGTTCTTTCGGTTGTTCAGGCCAAGGCAGAGGTCGAGGCCGTGGCAGTCAGTCACCAGTTTTTCAGCATCATTAGGGTAGATCAGCTCAGAGTGGTTAGGCAGGGTCACAGGGCCATGGGGCAGGCCAGACTTTTGCGATGGAGCAGACTTATTAAGAGAAAGATCCCATACCATCTACCATTCGAGGTACGATTTTAGTAGCCTCAGTTTTATCTTCATCTCTTTTCGATACTGGTGCTACGCATAGATTTATCTCTATTGCTATTGTGGAGAGCCTTGGGCCCTATATCCTTTATTCTGCTGACTTGTTGACACTAGACACACCTTTGGGGATGAGTACATCTAGTGTACGTCAGTGTAGAGAGTTCCCTCTCGAGGTTGTAGGGTATCGTTTCTTATGGGATCTCTATGTCCTAGAGATGACATGCTATGATGTCATTCTCGAGATGGACTGTTTGGTTCCCTTCCAGGCAGTCATCGACTGTTATCACCAAAGGTTGAGTTTCATTTCACCAAAGGGTGAATTGTTTCTTCATAGTGGCGAATGGGATGTTCAGGCAAGTCGAGCAGGACTCGAGCATCATGGGCTAGTAAGGGTGACAACTCAAATTTCTAGTCTTTATCTAGATGACTACGGGACTTCACAGTTAGACTTTTATTCTTTGGTGGATCGTTTCAGGGATGTCTTTCCAGAGGAATTTTCAGGTTTGCCTCCACAGCGTGAGGTGGAATTCTCTATTGAGCTCATTCCAGGAGTAACATCAGTGTCCATTCCTCCAAGGATGGATACACCTGAGTTGCAGGAGCTCAAGAAGCAGTTGGAGGAGTTGCAGACAAAGGAGTTTCATCTGACCCAGTACTTCTCCTTGGGGATCGCCTGTCCTGTTTGCGAAGAAGGCATACAGTACCCTTAGGCTCTGTGTGGATTATCGGAAGCTGAAATAGTTGACGGTCAAGAACCGATATCCCTTGCCTAGGATTGATAATATTTTCGATCAGCTTCGAGGAGCCCGGGTGTTCTCGAAGATCAATTTGAGGTCCGGTTATCACCAGTTGCGCGTTAGACCATCTGATATACCTCTGGTAGCCTTCAGGAGTAGTATGGTCTCTATGAGTGTATGGTTATGCCATTAGGTCTCACAAATGCGCCAACGGTTTTCATGGCACTGATGAACCGAGTGTTCCATCCTTACATGGATTCCTTCTTCGTGATCTTCGTGGACGATATCTTGCTGTACTCTCACACTCAACACGACCATGCTACCCATCTTTAGATCATTCTGAGTACACTGAGAGAGCATCGAATTTATGCTAAACTCTTGAAGTGCCACTTTTGGATGGATCAGATACACTTCTTGGGTCATGTCATCTCAGAGGAAAAAGTATCTGTGGACCCAGAGAAAGTGAGAGATGTAGTTTTCTAGGAGTAGACGAAGAACTTTTTTGAGGTACGGAGTTTCCTAGGGCTGGCTGGATACTACAGACACTTCATTCAGGACTTTTCACGCCCAACAGCACCTTTGACAGGTCTAACCAAGAAGGGGGAGAAGTTCTTATGGTCAGATTCTTGTGAGTCAACCTTTCAGGAGCTGAAGGGAAGGTTGACGTCAGCACCAATACTAGTCTTGCTAGAGCCAGGAAAGAGCTATACTATTTTTTATGATGCTTCAGGTATCGGGATGGGCACTGTGCTTATGCAGGGATATGGAGTCGTTGCGTACGGGTCTCTGCAGTCGAGGCCACATGAGAGGAACTACCTGACGCATGATCTGGAGTTGGAAGCTATTGTTCATGCCTTGCGCTGTTGGAGACATTACCTTCTGGGAGAGAACTTTGTGGTTTTCATCGACCATAAGAGTCTCAAGTACATTTTCACTCAATGTGATCTAAATTTGAGACAACGCAGGTGGGTTGAGTATCTTCAGTATTTTGATTTCAAGCTTTCCTATACGCCGGGAAAGGGCAACGCAGTGGCAGATGCGTTGAGCACGAGAAATCAGATTCAGGCAGTTTAGGAGGCCATCAACGAGTGACAGCTTATGGCTCTATTCTCTGAGATGCATCTGGAGGTGCACGAAAGATAGGGACAGACTTTCCTATCTTCTATAGCTGTTACCTCTACACTTCTCGATCGGGTGTGGATGAGGCAGCTGTCAGACTCTAAAGGCTTGGTCCTACGGGAGAGTATGTTAGGAGAGGACCCTCTTCCTGGATGGACAATGGGTGAGGATGAGATCTTTCATTTCCAGGGATGCATATGGGTACTAGCAGACATACACAAGAAGCTGATGCAGGATTTTCATTCCTCAGTTTGGGTAGTTCATCCTGGCATCACCAAGATGTATCGGGATCTTCATCACCAGTACTGGTGTCCAGGTATGAAGAGAGATGTTGCTGGTTTCGTCTTGAGGTGTTCTACTTGTCAGCAGGTGAAGGCAGTGCATCAACGAACAGAAGGCCTTTTACAGAAGTTACCCATTCTGGAGTGGAAGTGGAACGATGTTACGATGGACTTCGTGACCAGATTTCTGAGGTCGCCTCAAGGGAACGATGCTGTTTGGGTTGTCATCGACAGGCTCACAAAGGTTTCTCACTTATTACCAATCAAGGAGACCTTCAGTGTTGATGATCTAGGATGACTATACATCTGAGATATTTTACGTCTGCATGGAGTTCCACACTCCATTGTTTCAGAAAGGGATGTGCGCTTTACTTCTCAGTTCTGGCAGGGGCTTCAGAAGGCTTTGGGTACACAGGTACTTTTGAGTACAACATACCATCCCCAGAAAGATGGCCAGTCCGAGCGTACGATCCAGTTTCTTGGGGATATGCTCCAATTTTTCATTCTAGACTTTGGGGGTTCTTGGGAGAAGCATATCCCCCTAGTGGAGTTCGCCAACAACAATAGTTCTTAGGCGACCATTCAGATGGAACCTTACGAGGCTCTGTATGGTAGGCCATGTCGATCACCTTTATACTGGCTGGAGGCAGGAGAGACAGCTTTGTTGGGACCTCGTCTTGTTCAGGAGACCACAAAGCAGATATAGTTGATTCGAAAGAGGATGGCTACAGCACAGTCTCGACAAAAGTCTTATGCTGATCAGCGGAGACGACCTCTGGAGTTCGAGGTCGGGGATCAGGTTTTCCTGCGTGTTGCACTGAGATTGGGACATAAGAGGATTCAGAGACTGGTTAAGCTTTCACCGCGGTATGTCGGGCTATTTGAGGTATTGTATAGAGTTGGTCCGGTTTCCTATCAGTTGCGGTTACCTCAGAGGTACCGGGCCATGCATGACGTCTTTCACGTCTCTCAGCTCCAACGTTACTTTTCAGACCCATCTCATGTCTTTCAGCCTAAGGAGGTTGAGCTTGAAGCGGATGCATCATTTGAGGAGCATCCTATCCAGATTGTCGATCGCAGTACAAAGGTTCTCCATGGGGAGTCTGTTCCTCTAGTACAGGTGCTATGGAAGCACGGTCGAGTACAGGACGAGACCTAGGAAAGGGAGGCCGATGTACGATCGTATTGGCTGGAGCTGTTCGAGGTTTCTTCTTCTCCGCCTCATTAGGGAAATTCAGGGATGAATTTATTTAAGGGGAGAAGTTTTTAAGAACCTAGATCTTCGTTTTCATTTATGTCTTTTGTTTCTTGGAGTTTTTGAGAAAAGTGGGGTTTCTGGAAAATTTCAAAGTACACGCTGTGTACTTTATGATTACACTCCGTGTACTCCCTTGCCGCGCCAGGCCATGTGCTGGCCATGTTCGGGCCACACACATGGTGTGTAGGGGTGAAGTGGAGGCTGCTTAAAGTGGGGTATGAAAAAATGGAGTACACTCCATGTAATCAAGAAGTACACACCGTGTATTTTTTTTTCATTAAACGCACAAGGGTCGCGCCTGACGGATAGAACACCTTTCTTCTAGGTTCTATTCATCCGAGATAAGCCGTACGACCACAGATCTTCTTTGAGCTCCCATACCTCCGACCGTGCTCCGAATCGACCTCCGTCGATTGCGTTGGAACCGCAGCGGCGAGTTCTTCCTTCTCCTAGATCCATGGTTTCCAATTCTTACCCTTTCTAAAGATGTCGTGGGTTGATCATTTTTGACGTTTTCTCAGATCTTCGACATTCTAAGGAGAATCAATCATTGTGGTTCACTTATATCGATCTCCTAGAATCAAGGTAGGTAGTTTGTGCCTTTTTGTAGAAAGTCGTTGAATATTATGTGCAATTTCCACCAATACCCTTGAACGGGGTATTGCTTGTTTCCTATTTTTCCCTTGTTGTTTCCTGCTATGCTTGATTGCTTGAGTAGAGGTAATTGTTTGTGAATAGGGTAATTTGTACTATACTCTGGATGTTTTTCCATGCTTGTTTTCTTGTTTGGAATTTTTCTAGTTGTCATGCCTAGTTGTAGGATAGTGGAACTATTGTAATGTTATGCCGTTGTGCCTTAGAATGATAGCCAAGTAGTTCTTGAGGTTTACTTGGGCCGATATGCACTCTATGCATATTTGTTTACACAGGGCTGTGAGAACCTAGTGTAGTGGACCATAGGGAGAATGGATGTAAGGGCTTCTCCAGAGTGTCTTTAATTTACTATGCGATACCACAGGGGGAATTGGCGTTGAGTGCTTCCTCAGAGAGTCTGTAGTTCCTCAACTTGGGCCACAGGGGGAATGAGACATTGAGTGCTTCCCCAGAGAGCCTTTAGTACGATATGAGACTATAGGGGGAATTGATGGTGAGTGCATCCTCAAAGAGTCTATCCTTTAGCTGAACCAGAGGGGTGAGACTGTGTGTGATTCCCAGAGGGTTTATAGTACTTGTAGGTTGAACCATAAGGGTTAGGCTGTGAGAACTACCTAGGTGGTTACCTTTTGTTCTTCTTGTTGATTGGCTGTTACTTGGGTACTTTATATGCTAGACACTGTGGATTGTAGCTACTGTGTGCTTTCTTGTTTACTGCTTCCTGTATTTTTACTGCCATGTATTCACTGACTATTAGGCACAGATCTTTGGGTGGTTGCCTACTGGGACCTTGTATCACACCCTATTTGGTCCATGCTTTTGGGCCCACACAAATTATATTGTTGTAGGTATAGATAAGGGCAAGTGCCCTTCAACTTCAGGTACTTGACTTGCTTTGGATCTGGAGAGCACAGGACCAAGCTATGACTTGCGATGGTGAGGAGTTTACCTATTTTATTTTGCACTTTGGTTTAGTATTGTATTCAACATTGTGACTTGTTTGGATGCTTTCCTAGACATATGTATCATGCATCATTTTATATACATGAGTGTGTGCTCCAGATTTTTACTGTTAGTCTTCCATTATTTATCGTTTACTCTTGTATGGATGGTTATGGTTTCTGTTGTTATCTGTTTGTTTGTCTTCCACTGTGTACTCTTCCAATGTGGGCATAGTTTCCCCACTATCACACCCAAGGCCCTCGCTACTAGTCGGCAGCCTCTGGTGTTTGGGGAAATGCGCTTGAGGCCATGTGACCAACCGGGTACGGGGCGCCTCTGGGTGGCTTTCGGAACTGGGATGTTACAAATGGTACTTACTATACACCTAGTTTGACACTCCCAAGGGATATGATTAAGATAGTTCACATTTTATTTACAAAAAATTATGAAGGATTTGAAAATATTTTTATGATTTAAAAAATTTCCCAAAGAAACCCTATTTATGATCTAGAGATTATCCGTGCATAAATTTTTTAATTTATGATAAGTGTATCAATAGTTTTGGGATTAGACATTATGTTTCATAATGTTATGATCTAATATACTGTATCCAATTATTTAGAAATGGAACCAAGAAGAATGAATGAGAACTTTATAAATTCACATACCCCATGTAGGTATTTCCCTTATTGGAAAGATAATAAAGATGGAGATAGAGTTGTAGTTGGAACTAAATAAATTATAACCATATTGGGATAGCTAACTCCGGTTATGATTAATAAACTTTCCTATATGGATTAACCTTCTAATCCACCACATAATGTAACAATGTTAGACCAATTTATATGTCAAAAACCTCAACCATTCAAGGGCACTGAAAATCCATTTGTAACTGAGAAATGGATAAGTCCATTAGAGAATATATTTCTCACTTTGGGAAGTAATGAAAGGGAGAAGGTTTTCAAGGATATTTAACATTTATTAGGAGATATAGATAAATGGTGTTCATTGATTCAAAACACTAAGGATGAACAATAAATATAAAATATGGAATGGAATAATTTTAAAGTACCCTTCTTTGAAAAGTATTTTCTTCACAAGAAGTGAGAATATATGAAGAGAAAATTCATTAGTATAAGATAAAAGGAATATGAAAATGTAGCTAAGTACGAATCCAACTTTATAGTTTTATCAAGGAATTATATGGTCTTTTTATAGAATCCCAAGAGTAATATTGACCATTTCTTTGACGAGTTAAATCCAATCCTTCAAATTTCATTATTCTCCAAAACATTCCCATCATACGAGGACATAATATCATGTTCTATAAAGATAGAGATATAATTTTCTAAGTATTATGGCTTTTAAGGGAATAAATATAAAAATATGATGGTATAGAAAAATAAGAATAAAAGGAAGAAGGAAAAGAATGATTTTCCCCTATGTGATAATTGTGAAAAGAAACACTCTGGTACTTTCTTAAAGGGAATGAGAGTTTTCTACAAATGGAGAGATATGAAACTATTATCAATATTTTAAGGGAAATAAATAATCTTCCTATGTGAAATGATTCAATTGTAAGGATATATAGAATTGTGACAATGAATTCCCCAAGAATAAAGATAATATACATTAAAAGAAGCTAAGGGATCAAGGTCAAGCTTATGATATTACTTTAGAAAAAGTGTAATGATTAAAGTTCCTATGTATTTGGATTTGAGAATTATGTTATAGAAGTAGTTTATAAATGATATTTTGGTCATAATAATCATGAAATGTACAAGTATTTTACTGGATTACCTCTTTCTTTAAGTATTTTAGAGAATATGTTAAATGGTACTAGGGACCAAGAAAAGTGATTCAGTTGAAAATTGAAATTCTTGGAAAACACATGAATGAGAAATGATAACCATTAATATGTTCTATTTGTTGAGATAATAATGACAAATATATTTTATGGGATAATATTACTGACATTGAATTTGGTTATTTATTTTATGGTTTATGTTATCTTTGTTGGAGTTTACTGCATGTTTGTATTTATGGAATATATTCAGCAATCTAAGATTTTTTTAGAAGAATTCATGTTTTCATCAAGGTTTTATAGTGATAAAGGTATTCACACATTTGGAATGTGATATCAAGAGACACTTTATATTTTCTAGGGAATATAATTTTGACTTAACAAAATTCATTCTATATTTTTAGAATTTGAATTTGGTCAGACATATTTTGGATGAGTATTAAGATTAACCAATTATGAACTAGATTAAGTTAAATTTTGGAAATCACTATTGAGGTATTAGAGATTAATGAATTATATTGGATAAATTTTTCTAACCATTTTGGTCTTGGAAAATATCCAAAGATAGAAGAATTGAATTTTCATTATTTTATTGAGCTAATGATCCATTAAATGTTAATTTTAATGATTTAGGGAAAAAATTACTATTGGATATTCATTTCTTAGAGTATGATATGAGGTAGGAATAAAAAAACACAACTAAATGATGAAATTATAAGTATATTTTCTGGTATTTATATCATAATGGTAACAAAATCCTTCAACATTATAAAAAAGATTTAGAGACATGGATGTTATCCTGTTACTTTCATTTCTTTTGAATTAATGGTATTTTAACTCTTCAAAGATTTATAGTTCTGTGCATGTAAACATTATCATGACCATTTTCTATATCACTCTATATTAATCCTTGGGTGTTAGTACTCTTTTCTATGCCCATGTTTCCATTTCCACCAATATTCTCCTACTTGGAAACCTAGTAATGTATTATTCTGGATAAAATTCATACTTCCATTTATCTCTCATCAAGGTGAAGTTTTATTAACCCATTTTATGATGTGGGTTTCTAAAAAATGTATTTATAAAATTTAAACACTTGATTACTGAGAACAATATTAAATTGCAAGGGTGTAATTTATTTAAGGGGTAGAATGTAACACCCCAAAATTTTAAAGGAGGAACATAATGTTTGAAAGCATGTATGAAAAACAAAAAAAGCTTAAAAGAGAGTGTAACACCTCAATAATACATGAGATATTTATTTTTAAATAAATTCAATCTCTTTTAAATCATGTGATACATGTAACATCGGGTTTGAATGAAACCACGATACTCTATTAAAATATTATTCTTTTAACATGACCCTTATAACCTAGCCATTAAGTTGGCGGTTATGAATAATAATAAATAAATTATGAAAATTATATGGTTTAAAAATTTATAAAATAAATTCAATGTATATATATTTATTATAAATAAAATAATAATCATTTGAAAGGAAAAGAAATGTTTTCTGAAAAACAGTATTTTTCTTAAAGACGGTTTAGTAGTGCTTTGAACACATAATTTAAAATAATTTTTTACCACTTTTAGAAAATATATTTGAAATAATAAACTTAATTTATTATATTTACATATAAAATTATCTTTGGATTTTTTTTTATAATTATATGAAAATAATATTTTTTTGATGAATAGTGAAAAATACCGATTTTTAATGAAAATTGTCTTTTCATTTAAGTTATTTACAAAGTTAAATTATATTTTAAATTAGTTTTAAAGTAAAATTAATAAAATTATATTATATTTTTAATAATTTAGGTCATTTTAATCAATTTCATATTGAATTTTGATATAAATTTTTTTTAAACTTTTGAAGGGTTTCTTTGAAAAAACTATTTCTTCTACACATCCATGAGTTTAATTTTAAATTAAATTATACCAATTATATGAATTTAATTTTTAAAAATTGATTAAATATTTTCAATCATCATAGTTTATATTATATAATTTGTTTAACTTAATTTTTGACCATAATGAACAGTGAAAGCAATAAAAATTAATTACCGCAGTTAAGGTAAAAATGGTTTTACTGGGGGTTAAACTAAGAAGATAAGGGTTAAAAAATGGTATAAAACTTTTATAACACACATTTTAAGATTTTATTTAGATAATATTATCTCTAATGTTTTATAATGACCCATTTTTTATGATATTTCCATGAGAAAGTGGGTATCACTTTATCTTTTCAAAAATTCCATGTGTGTCCTCTCCCCCACTTATAAAAGACCACCCCCTCTCCTGAATTATTCACACTTCCAAAACCATTTGGTTAATCCAATAACTGGAAAATTAATTTCCTTAATTCTATACCCACATACTATATTACTTATTTTTATTATTAATCCCACCTAAGAAGGATTTAGGAATAAACTTAAAGTGGATCTCCAGAGATGAGGTAAAATTCTTAAATATGCATATTTGTTTTATTTCTTTTACTACCTCCTTAAAACCATATTAAACTATGATAATATAAAAAAACCAGAATATACTATATAATATTATTTTATTTTTTAATGGAATAACCCATACCCATCTCCACTTCCATTAAATGGGAAACACAACCGTCAATCATGTCTACAACAGACTATTTCCTTATGAACCGATGTAATTCGTTTTCTATCACCAACTTTCAAGAAAAAATATAAAGATGGATTTAAAATATTTATATGATATTTATAAAATTATTATACTTATATAATTTTAATATCATATATACCTTTTTACTTTCCATTTCATGGGGGATATGATAACGTCACTCGTGTGAATGGCGGACTACCACCTCGCAAAATGATGTGACTTATTTTTCACTTATGCTTTACATGAAAGGTAGTAAGGTTAATTTTAATGAATATATTTTATATTTATGACCTAAAAATACTTATTAAAATATAATATCACATATAACTTAATACCTTCTAATATTTTGGAAAAGAATAACATCACTCGTGCATACGTGTGGACTACATTCTCCATGTAGTGATGTGAAGTATTTTTCATTTTATTTTTACATGGATTTTAATAAGGATGTATTTGATTGATATAAATGATATATATTACATAATTATAATTTTTTAAAGTTTAATTAATATTTATTTTCCTTTTGTTCCATCTTTCAGTGTTCTTGCGTACGCACAACCTACCGCTTCCATGAACGGAGTAATCAATTTTTATTTCCAACATTAATTGATTACTATAAATACATATATTATGAATATATATTATATTTATATCATGGTTAAATTTTTTGTTATGATGTAACAATGATCAAATTAAAAGGTCCAAAATTACCAAAATAAAACATACATGAAAAAAGAAGCAATTATCATATAAAACAATGATTTTAAAGAGTTGTTAATAAATAGATGATAAAATAATATAAATAAATCATATATAGAATGAGATATATTATTATGGTTTTTTAATATATGTATAATAAATCTATATTTATTATATATTATTTTTAAACACATATGAAGGAAGTCAATCCTAAGGTAAGGGTTTTTTGTCTCACTTTTAATTTCATGAGACATACACCATATTCACAACTTATTCCTTTATGTGGTGTATATAATAATCCTTTTTATATTTTATATTATGAATCTATTTATCTTCATGGTATTTAATGTTATTTCTTTCAAAATTATTATTATTCAAAAGTTACCAAAGTGGTATGAATATATTTCACAATCTCATCATTATTTAGGATTATTTTTGTTTAAGTCTCCCATTTGGAGAATTATTTTGTATTTATATAATAAAACCAATATATTTACTTATAATTTGGTTATTAATGAACTTTTAAAGTTATTATACCATTTTGACTCATTGGTACTTAAAATGGTTGATAATTGTTTTTAAGAAAATCACACTTTATTTCTCTCTCCAGTCAAAAATCCTTTTTCATGAAAATCCATGTTTTATAAATTTTTTTTAAAAAATAATTTTATGATATTTTCCCAATTTTTCCCATTTTAATTTTTTAAATGAATTTTTATGTTGTTTTCCATAAAATTCCAATTTGTATTTTATTGAAAATGTGGAAGGAATATTTGTTTTAATGTGTACTTTATGAACTAAGTTTTCCTTCGTCATGATGGATCAATGTTACAAGGATTATTTTTCAAGTTTTAAATGGTTTTTTACAAAATAAAAGTATTTTAGAAATATTTTGTGAACTTTTTTATTTTAAATATATTTTCAAAGTGAAAATTTTATTTTCCTAAAAATTGTTTTAATGAAATTTTCATGGTGATTCTATTCATAAATGGCATCAAACCTTTATTATACATATTATTCACCAGGGTTATGTTGTATTGATGTCATCATTATTATTTAATTGGATATTTTATGATTAGTTTGAATGAGGATTTTCAATTTTATTACCATTCACTGTATTATTCTGGATGGTTTATGATTTTGTTTATTTGATTGGGGTATGCCTTAACATTTAATATATTAGTATTTTGATATGAATGTTTATATTGATTATGTTTCACCCATTTCATAGGAGGAATGAATTGGAATTAATAAGTGGTGGGTGGGAACTGGTTATAGATAACACCTTGATACATAAATAGGTCTTATGAGACAAATCATCTGGCCAAATTAGATGCTTTTCTACCCCACAAATTAAACTATCATGTGAAAGGTCTTGATAGTTTTTTTGAGGTTCTTGGAATTAGGCATTACATAATTATGACGTCCATGTGATTATTATATTAGTTATAATATCCATGGATAATTTTCAATCTCATGTGAAAATATATATTCATTTATTTGACCATCATTTATTCCTGACATATTATTCTTAAGTTATTGTTTAAATAACATGTGTTTCAGTTATTTACCTTGATATACTTATTAAGATTATTTATTCATGATATCTCCCACTATACTCATACCATTACTAAGAATCTAAGAACACCCTTTTCTTATGTTTTATTTTCCCCCAGATATCAGGAAGTGTTTTATAATTGATATGTAGGGATATGACAAGGGGAAATATGGTGTTATTAAAGAAAAACTTTTTGTATTTTATGTTTTCAATTTTAATGTGAATTTAAAGTATGTATCTAGTTTACCAAGACTACTAACTATTTATTCCTTCAGGATGTGATTCCTTGTATCTTATACCAATGTAATAAAGCAACCACTAACTCTAGGTTACTATGATCAGATTATTTACAATTGGTATCAGAGAAAGTTTATTATAAACCTAATGAACTATATTTAAGGAAACATAGATTTTGTAACATAACCCTATGATAGACATTTAGTATAAGTATAGAATAACATCAAAATTTTTTGGTATGGTAGAGATTAAATGGTTTTTTCTAGAAATACACCCCTATCTATATACTACAAGTGGACATGGTTCTGGAACAAATATACCTAGGGGTAATAACTCTAAAAAATATGCATTGGTATTGACTCAAGAATTACCTTTTATATGAAAATAGGCCTTACTATACACCTGATTTGACACTCCTAGCGGATATTCTTAAGATAAATCACATTTTATTTACAAACCATTATGAAGTATTTGAAAATATTTTTATGATTTGTAATATTTCCCAAGGAAACCATGTTTATGATCATGATATTATCCATACATAAAATTTTCAATTTATTCTAAGTGTATCACTAGTTTTAAGATTACTCATTATGTTTCATAATGTTATAATCTAGTCTAGTATATGCCATTATTTAGAAATGGAACATAGTGGAAGGAATGGAAACCATATCAATGCATGTACCCCATGTAGGGACTTAAATCCTAGGAAAAATAATGAAGATAGAGTTGGAGCTAAAACTTGAACTAAAGAAATTATAACCATATTATGGTATCTAACTTAGGTTTTGAGAAATAACCTTTCCTATATAGAGAAACCTGCTGATCCATAATAAAGTGTAATAAATTTTTACTGATTTTTTTCATTAAAAAACTCCATCATTCAATGGAAATACAAATTTATTTATAGATGACAAATGATTAAGTTCCTTGGAGAAGATATTTCTCATTTTGGAAAGTAATGAAAGGGAGAAGGTTATCATGTCTATTTATCGTCACTTAGGAGATGTGGATCAATAGTGGTAATTGATTCAAAACACTAAGGATTAAGAATATATAGAAAACATGGAATGGAATGATTTTAAGGTACTCTTATTGGTAAAGTATTTTTCTCATGAAAAATGAATGGATATGGAGATCCAATTCCTAAGTCTAAGACAAAAGGAAGATGAAAATGTTGATAAGTATAAAGACAAATTTAAAAGGTTATCAAGGAATGCTATGAACTATGTACATAATCCAAATAGTAAGATTGACCATTTATTTGATGGGTTGAAGACAATACTTAGAAGGGAATTATTCTCCCAAACATTCCCATCATACATGGACATAATATCATGTGCTTTCAAGATAGAGAAATAATTCTATAAGTCTTACTGATTTTAAGGGAAACAAGAGAATAAGAGGATAACATAGAAAATTTATCATCCCTCGATTTCAATGAAGTAACAATTTCTTTATGCTTTTTAAGTATACAAAGTATATGGGTGAAGTTTGGGAGAGTTTGGAGAACTTTTGGAGTGTTTTGGAGCTTTTCTATAGGTTCACAGTTTAGGAAAACCATTCAACACCTACAAGAAACCATGCACAATGAAATAGGAGATAAAGGGAAGGTGCACAAGCATCACACTATTTTCCAAAACCATGAGAAATACTAGGAGAAACCATGATATACTGAGCATATGTTGGATAATGATATTTAGAATGGTTGGTGCATAGTTTGATAACTATGTGATACAACCATGTGAGGTCTCCCTTAAGGCAGGGGTAGGAGCATGATTAGTGCATGTTTTTCCTAACCGTGCAACTAAACTATGTATGGGGTCAAAAGTTAGACCTTAAAATGTGGATATAATGTTTTTTCACCTTTAAATGCTTTGTTTTTCCCCAAAAATATCCCTAACTCAGTATTTTACCTCTCAAAGGTTGGAGAACCTCTCCTTATTGAATTTTATGTGATCCAGAGTCATTCCTTGGTGTGTTGAAGCTTGATTATCGTGGTAAGTCTTCATTATTGGTGAGTTTTGGTAGTTTTACTTAGATCTACTCCTCCCTCTCTCTCAGTTTTTTTTGAAACTACAGACTTTTTGGGTAGATCTAAGGCTGTGGATGCCAAATATGTTCATATTTGGTCTTATTATTGATAGGGAAGAGATTTAAGGAGGGTTCATAGAGTTTTAAACTAATTTCGTGGGATTTTAAGTGACGTTATTCATTTTCATCATAAATCCTGAGGTAGGTGGATTCACTCTCAACTACTATATTTAGAATATGAAGATTTTATTTCAAATTGATTATTTTTCATGACATTGATTATGAATTTTCTGTATGTTAATTTTTGGAAATCCACTTGAGTGACGGTTTGTGGAGACGTAAAAATTGGGTGTTTTTATAGAAAATGTTTTGGTTCTTGGTTTTAAAATGTTGATTTTAAAATGTGTATTTTCTAGAATTATGGAAAATAGATTAATAAAAATGTTTTCAATAAAATGGATGGTTTTATTGAAATTAATTGGAATGGTTGATTTGAAATGGTTTATTGGGAAGGTTTTCAATAAAAAATTTTCTTTATTGAAATGGTTTTGGCATGATGGTTTTGGAATGATTTGGCATAATGGGTTGGTGTGTGTTCATATTACATTATGAGGTCTGGTTGAAATTTAACCTTTTTCTCAGTTCCAAAGGTGAAATGGAATATGGGATTTAATTACCTTGTAATGACTTGATAGATCGATGAGAAACCACTCATGAGTATGGAACTATCATAACAATGCATGCATGTGTAGATGTGTGGACGTGTGGATTGGAATGGGGTATGCTAAAGTGGAATTAATGGAATGGTTTTGGAACATTGTTTGGTTTATTTCCTTGGAAATTGGTTTTTTTTGAGAAAGCTATTTTATATTGGCCCTTATTTATATTTTGATTTAAACTATTTTAGAAATTGTTCTATATAAATTGTTTATATAAATGTGATAACATGTTTTATCCTAGTGGCGTGAGTAGTGAAGTCATTGGGGGGAAAATCTACTAAGTTTCATTACTCACACCTACTTTGGAACTTTGGTTCTTTTGTAGATGATGTTTATCAATACATGGGAAAAGGTAAAGTATCACACATATTTAGAAATATTTCTTGAAACTTGGGATGTTGTGGAGTTGGATCATGGTGTCACGACCCGTCCTCGGGGCCCGTGCTGTGACTACCCCAAGCCCACCTTCCATAGGCCAGGGGCTGGCGACTAGCACCAAGGAGTAAATCCCAGTAAAAAGGGAAGGCATTGCCTTTGAAAAGTAAACAAACACCACATAGTAAGCAAGCAGAAAAGTAAACACTAAGTAAAAACAGAGTACAAATGAAAGTGTAGAAAAGTAAATGGGCCAGTATACAAACCCAAACTGAAAGTAAAGTAAAAATCGAAAGGGAAAACAACAACTGTAAAGTAAAAGCCGCTACACTGAGCTGTCCACTGGAAATCCCACCTGAAGGGTGGGTACAGATAGCTCCACTGCTCCACGGGTCCCACCGTCCGCTCAGTGTACGTCCCGCCCAGTGGTCCACCTCTAGGTACCGTCCTGCTCTGCAAGCCTCAACCACGATCAACGCTGTCCGTCGTCTGCAACCAACACAACGTAGTGCGGGCATAGCCCGTGCAGGGGTGAGTATAAGCTACTCAGTAGGGACCCCGAGACCCCTGAAGGTCTCCCAAAATCAACAAAGGATAAACCACAAAGGTGAGATACAAACACGAAGTAACAACTGACACTGCTTAGGTATATGCCCATACATATACCTAAGTCATCAATTCCAATACGCTCCAACCTCCGAGCCCAAGTACAACTCAGTCCACATAGGAAAGTATACATATTCCACACAGGAAAGAAAAACGAAATCCACACAGGATAGCACAACACAATCCACACAGGAAAGTAACAGGTTTCAGCTCACATAGGTATACTTCATCGAAAGACGATAAAGATGATCTCTGATCCATCTAAGTTGTCGGACCCATGAAGGATCGTTAGGTAACTAACCCCCACAATGACCCACACAGGATCGGGCCCACACAGGACCTTTAGACGCTGGTTCACACAGGACCGCTGAGCGCAATGACCCACACAGGATCGGACCCACACAGGATCGGGCCCACATAGGACCTGTAGCACTGATCCACGTAGGATCGCTGAGTGCTGTAGTTGTCGTCGAATCCACCAAGGATCTCTGTACTGTCGTCGTCACAATCACAGTAGTAGTAGCAGTAGCAGTAGCAGTCACAGTCGCAGCCAGCACTAGGGTTCCCGCACACAGCAAGCTCGTTCGGGAGGGTCCGCTCCACGAGCCGAGAGGCTGATACATCAACTATCACATAGCCCAGATTTGATGTATCCAAGAGTTCCGTATCGTCAACAGGAACTCAACGCAACAGACGGCGCGTCGATCGGACGCCCGGTCTGAGAGTTATTGGCTTTTTCGTCCCAGGGGCCCGGTTGGTTTTTAAGGCAAAACCAACCCGACCATACTCCACCTGCATCCAAACCTTGGGCATAGTATGCCAAAAGATCTCTCTCACTAAGAGGAACTCAACAAAACTGACGGCACGTCAATCGGACGTCCGTAGCTCAAGATATGAGCGTTTCCGCTCCGAGGGCCCGGTTGGTTTCGTGTACGAACCAACCCGGACGAACTCAAAGTATTCCGAAACTTTGAGTACGATATACCGAATCGACCGTCTCAATCCAAGGATCACATCGCCGCTGACGGTTCGTCAATCGGAGGTCCGTATCTCAAGTTATGGGCAAAAGACCGAAGTCGATTCGAAAACGGGGGGTCCGGGTCCGGGCCGATCCGGCCCGACCCCCCTGGGTCGGCCCGAACCGGGTTGACCCGTCCCGGCCGGCGGCGCGGCCTGGCACGGTCCGGCGCGGCGGCGTGGCCGGGGCGCCGCTCAGGTGCCACGCACGGGGGGCAAGGCCCCCGCCCTCCTCTGCTGGCGGCGCGGTTGAAAGCCGCGCCTTGGATCAAACGGCCCCCCCACGTGGGGGCCTGCTTTTGAGAAAAACGGGGGGGGGGGGGGGGGCGGGGGGGGGGGGGGGGGGGGGGGGCGCTGCCCCCCCTTTGTGAAACACCCCCCCATTATGGGGGGACAATTTAACCGCCCGGGGGAATTTAATTCCCCTGGTTTTGCACCGTCCCGGACGGCCCGACCTAGCCGGCCGGCTTCTTCTCAACAGGACCGGCATGGGCCGGTCCTCTTCCATTTTCCGGCACCGGCGGCCCGGCTGGCCGCCGGTCATCACGTCCCGCCGCGGCCCGGAACCGGCCGCGACCTTCGTCGTCCGGCACGGTGCGACGGCACCGTGCCCTTCCGCCGCGGCCCCGCTCCGGCCGCGGCGCCTTCAGTTTCCTTCGACGCGGCGCGACGGCGTCGCGTTCATGATGAATCTTTCCACGGTGCGGCGCGACGGCACCACGCAATAATTGTCGAATGATTCCCGCGTGGTGCGACGACACCACGCCATCTCGTTTCATCCGCAAGGAAAATAATAATCAAGAACAAAGGAGGGGGGATTCGACCGTGTTTGTGCGGTCCGGCCCCCCTCTCGTTAGATGATAACACTTAAACATTTATCCTCAAGATTGCCAAGCTAGAACCAAGAATGAGAATAAATAAATAATCAACAACAAACCCCTACATTGGTTTCAAGAACGATGTTCGTCAACGACCCGCGGAAGACGAGCATCGCGGTGGTCGGGGTCACGGGAAAAAGGACGTCAATGTCGTGAAGCAAGGGTTCGAAGATCTTTGACGGCGATTTCGTCGCGGGAAACCGTCGCGGAAGAGATGACGTGGAAGAAGTACGTCGTCGGTGTCGCTGGTATGGCGTCGCGGAAGACGGTTCCCGAGAACGTGGCGTTCTTCGTCGATGTTCGAAAGTTCTTCGCGTTCTTCGTCAAAGTTTGAAGAAGAAGAAGAAGAAGGCTTCAAATTCTCTCAAGATTGTCTAGAGAATTCTAACCCAAATAAAATAAGCTAAGGTCTTATTTTATTTACACAACCAAACCATTTTGAAATTCAAAGGTTTGAAATTAAACAACTCAACCCATTTAATAACCCAAGTTGTCAAGTTAATTAAAGAGGGGTTATTGGGAGTTTAAAAAGAGAAGGTGAAGAGTTATGCTTCGTGTGGGCCCCACCACACTTAATCCTCCCAAGGGAGGTTAAGTGGATGTGGGTCCCACCTCTAACTCCCTTTGGGAGAAGTTAACCAACAAGTTAAAATAAAAATTTGTATTCTTCAATTTTTATTTAACTTATTCTAAATTCCCAAAAACTAACTCTCAACCCGCAATAAACGCAACCTTGGAAAAGGTCTCCTTAAGAGAATATCGGCGCTGCAAGTTCATCGGTGCCCTCCGAATTTGATTCCAGGCACCGGTTCAAAATTTAGAAATTCTCACTCGTTCGTTCACTGAACGTACCCGAGCCAAACTTCGGAAATTTATTCCGGGAACACCGGGCCTCGGAATCAGGTGTCGTCAGAAACCGCGTTCTTGTAAAATTCCAGAGAAAATTAAGAAAAAATTTCTCTTGAATTTTACGGGTCTTTACATTACTCCCACCTCAGGGATTTACGTCCCCATAAAGATACATCAAAACTAGGGAAACAAAAGAGGGTACTGAGCATGCATCTGAGCATCCCACTCCCATGTTCTCTCCTGGAGGTTCCCGTGCTGCCATCTGATGCGCACAAGAGGAATTGATCGCCCACATAGGAACCTCTCCTGTCGATCCTCTATCTCCACCGAGACCTCCGTAAAAGTCGCCCCATCGTCAACGTCAAGCTCCCCATGGTCAATGATGTGCGTCGGGTCGTGCACGTATCTCCTCAGCTGAGATACGTGGAAGACGTCGTGCACCCGGTGCAACTGAGGTGGTAGAGCCAGGCGATAAGCCACCTTGCCAATCCTGCTGAGGACCTGGAAGGGTCCGATGAAGCGTGGAGATAACTTGCCGCCTTGGCCAAATCTCTGTATACCACGTCGAGGTGAGACCCGCAGGAAGACGTGGTCGCCATCCTCGAACTCTAGTGGCCTCCGCCTCCTGTCAGCGTATGACTTCTGTCGGCTCTGAGCTGTCCTCATCCGCTCCTGGATGACCTGGACCTTCTCTGTCGTGGCCTGGACCATCTCCGGTCCCACAAGTGCTGACTCCCCAGGGTCTATCCAGCACAAAGGAGATCTACAAGGTCGGCCGTACAATGCCTCGTACGGTGCCATCCCGATGGTGGAGTGGTAGCTGTTGTTGTACGCAAACTCCACCAAGGGTAGGTGGTCCTCCCAACTACGACCAAAGTCGAGGACACATGCGCGGAGCATTTCCTCGAGAGTCTGAATGGTCCTCTCCATCTGAGCATCCGTCTGAGGGTGAAAGGCTATGCTTAGACGTAGCTGCGTCCCGAACGCCTCCTGTAACCGCTTCCAAAGCCGGGAAGTAAAGCGAGCATCTCGATCGGAGATGATAGATGATGGCACACCGTGGAGTCGTACAATCTCCTAAACGCAGAGACGTCCCAGGCTCTCCACTGAGCCCTGCTCTCTGATGGGTAAGAAGTGTGCCGACTTGGTGAGTCGGTCAACAATCACCCAAATGGAGTCGTGACCTCTGGAGGTGCGTGGAAGTCCAGTCACGAAGTCCATAGATATGTCGTCCCACTTCCACTCCGGGAACTCCAAGGGCTGTACCAAGCCTGCTGGTACCTGATGCTCTGCCTTCACCTGCTGGCAGGTGAGGCATCGAGAAACAAACTCTCCTACAGCCTTCTTCATGCCTGGCCACCAGTGCTATCGTCTGAGATCCTGGTACATATTCATCACTCTTGGATGTACTGCCAAAGGAGAAGTGTGAAACTCTCTCAGAACCTCCTCTCGCAAAGCGACTGGTACCATGGTACGTCCTCTGAAAAGGATGTCGTGCTCTGCTCCAAGGGAGAAACCATCAGGTGCCTGTCCCAAGGATATCTGTGCACACCGTGTCTCACAGTCAGCGTCCTCACGCTGTGCCTCTCTGACCTGCTGTAGTAGTGGAGGGGTGACTGTGAGAGACTGAAGGAAGGCTGCTCCATCTCTATCCACGAAGGATATCTGCAAAGAGGCTAGCTGCTCCGTTGCCTCCTCAAGTAGCTGAATGTCCATCCTCCTACTGAGGGCATCGACTACTACGTTCCCCTTCCCAGAAGTATAGACTATCTCAAAGTCATAGTCCTAGAGGAACTTGAGCCATCACCACTGTCTCAGGTTCAGGTCCTTCTGCGAGAAGATATACCTGAGACTCTGATGATCAGAAAAGACTATAAAGCACTCGCCCATCAGGTAATGTCTCCATGTCTTCAGAGCGAAGACCACTGCTCCTAACTCCAGGTCATGGGTAGCGTAGTTCTGCTCATGCAGCCTCAACTGACGTGATCCATAGGCGATCACTGCCCACTCCTGCATCAGAACACATCCGAGCCCGATCCCTGATGCATCGCAGTAGACTACGTACCCTACTCCCTCCTCAGGCAACCTAAAGATAGGTGCGCTGGTCAAACTCTGTCTCAGCTCCTGGAAGCTCTGCTGACATCTGTCTGACTACACGAAGGGTTTCCCCTTCTTCGTCAAAGCTGTGAGTGGTGCCGCAACTCTAGAGAAGTCTGGAACGAATATCCGATAGTATCCAGCTAGTCCCAAGAAACTCCGAACCTCAGTCACACTCCTGGGTGGCTCCCATGCTAACACAGCCTCGATCTTCGCAGGATCCACTGCAACTCCCGCCTCAGAGATAACGTGTCCCAAGAAGTGAACCTCACATATCCAAAACTGGAACTTCGAGAGCTTACCATAAATTTGGTGCTCTCGGAGTGTGTCTAGTACAACTCGCAAGTGATAGGCGTGCTCCTCCTTAGTCGTAGAGTAAATCAGAATGTCGTCGATAAAGACCACGACAAACCGATCAAGGTATGGCTGAAAGATCCTATTCATGAGGGACATGAACACTGCTGGAGCATTGGTTACGCCGAAAGGCATAACCAAGAACTCATAGTGGCCATACCGAAATCTGAAGGCCGTCTTCTGCACGTCCTCGCCTCTGACTCTGAGCTGATGATAGCCTGACCTGAGCTCTATCTTCGAGAACCACCGTGCTCCCTTGAGCTGATCAAAGAGGTCATCAATCCTCGGTAGTGGATACTTTTTCCTCACTGTCACCTGGTTCAGGCGACGATAGTCAACACAAAGTCGCAAGCTCCCGTCCGCCTTCTTGGCGAACAATATCGGGGAAGCCCAGGGTGAAACACTGGGTCGGATGAACCCCTTGCCCTGCAAGTCCTCCAACTGTACCCGTAGCTCTTGAAGCTCGGCGGTGGCCATCCGATATGCTGGAGTGGATATCGGGGCTGTCCCGGGGTACATGTCAATACAAAAGTCTACCTCTCTACGAGGAGGTATCCCTGGAACGTCGTCGGGAAAAACGTCCGCAAACTGATCCACCACTGTAGGAAAACCAGGACTCCGCACGTCAACTGCTCCAAGGATGAGGCTAGCCAACTGATGAGTGATGGGCTGTCCTCTCCTCTGCGGAAGTCCATCCTGTGCTGCAAAGGCTCCCTTATCGCCGGTGAAGGTGAACCTGCTCCCATCAGTGCGTACACATCGCACATTGCGCCTAAAACAGTCAATCTGTGCATGGACCGTAGATAGCCAATCCATGCCCAAGATGACGTCGTAAGGCCTCGACGCTGCTACAAGAAGATCCCAGCCGAAGCTCTCGCCTCCTAGAGTAAGCTCGCACTGCCGGCACCAGTGCGTAATCGTCGAGTCTGCTCCCGTATGAGTCTCTAGCTGTAAGGATCGAGCCAACGGCTCTGTCGGAATCTCCGAGCTCCGAACAAGGTCAGCGGCTATGAAAGAGTGACTCACTCCTGTGTCTATAAGAACTGCAGCAAGGGTGGAATAGACACAGATAGTACCTCGAATCATCTCGGGTGCGCCGTGGTCGTAGGCCTCTACTGCCTGGAGCTGTGCCTGTCTCTGCCCGCCTGCTCCCTGTGGTCGGGGTGGACCTCCTGGTGGTGGTGGTGGCAGAGCCTCAAACCGTCGCCCACCACCTGCTGCTCGGCCAGCTCCTCTGCCTCGTCCGCCTCCTCCCTGCGGACTGCCATGGTCGACCCTCTGCCTCTGCCTCGGTGGTCCCTCAACCATCTGCTGCTCCTCGACACGGCGGGTCGGGCAGTCACGAGCCATGTGGCCCTGCCCGCCGCACGAGTAGCACTGCCTGCCTCTCGAAAGACTGGCTCCTCACTGTGTGCCCCGCACTGCTGAGCCAGTGTCCTGAGGTCGTCTGCCTGAAGGTCTGGTCTGCCTGGACCCCTGAGTCATCCGTCGACTGCCAGCTGCAGAAGACTCTACCACGTGCCGCCCTACGGTGGGTCTCGGCACTGGTGTAGACTCAGCAAGGAAGCTCTCGATCAAAAGGGCCCGCTCCAGTACTCCTGTCTGAGTCAGTATGCTGAGGGAGATCAGCGATGCCCTGATCTCGTGTCTCAAACCCTGCTCGAAGGTCCGAGCCCGGAAGAATGGGTCCCGTACCATGTCGGTCGAGTAGCGCGAGAGATCAGTAAATCTCGCCGAGTACTGAGCGACCGTCATGCTGCCCTGTCGCAGCTGAAGAATCTCCTGGATACGCACCGCACGAAGGGTGGCTGGGACGAACTCCGAGCGGAAGAGGCTCTCAAAGTCCGTCCAAAGTAGAGATGCCTCATCGTGCACCTGGAGCATCAAGCTCCACCATCGTCCTGCTGCTGCGTGTAGTAGGCTCGCAGCGAGGATCACCATGAGGTCTGAAGGTGTCCTCACTAGCCTAAAAACTCGTACCACTGCCTCCAGCCAGTCTTCTGCTGCCTGGGGATCCGTCTCCCCACAGAACCTAGGCGGTCGATGGCGCTGGAACTCATGCAGAGCTCCAAGGCGACGTGCATCGTCAGTAGCTGGTGCTGGAAGCATCGGTGGCTCGATGGGTAGAGCTACCGCCGGTGCCACTGCTGACAAAGGGCCCTGCACCGAGGCCTCGTCGCTCGGTGGCCTGTCGTCACGCTCGACTCTCGGAACCCTAGATGGCTGCCGTCGTGGGTCCATCCTAAAAAGGAAACAGGTGCGCCACGGTCAGAACAGTATACCTGGTGAGCTGATATAAAGTAATCACAAAGAGAACTTTGAAACACACACGCAATCAATGTTTCCGTGCATTAAGTCAGAAATTAGTAGTCAGGGTCTTGGTGTATGGATACGTCTCACATAGAAAAGATCAGAGTTCGCGGTAGAACCGAACTCCTCTGATACCAATTTGTCACGACCCGTCCTCGGGGCCCGTGCCATGACTACCCCAAGCCCGCCTTCCATAGGCCAGGGGCTGGCGACTAGCACCAAGGCGTAAATCACAGTAAAAAGGGAAGGCATTGCCTTTGAAAAGTAAACAAACACCACAAAGTAAGCAAGCGGAAAAGTAAACACTAAGTAAAAACAGAGTACAACTGAAAGTGCAGAAAAGTAAATGGGCCAGTATACAAACCCAAACTGAAAGTAAAGTACAACTCGAAAGGGAAAACATCAACTATAAAGTAAAATCCGCTACACCGAGCTGTCCACTGGAAATCCCACCTGAAGGGTGGGTACAGATAGCTCCACTGCTCCATGGGTCCCACCGTCCGCTCCGTGTACGTCCCGCCCAGTGGTCCACCTCCAGGTACCGTCCTGCTCTGCAAGCCTCAACCACGATCAACGCTGTCCATCGTCTGCAACCAACACAACGTAGTGCGGGCATAGCCCGTGCAGGGGTGAGTATAAGCTACTCAGTAGGGACCCCGAGACCCCTGAAGGTCTCCCAAAATCCACAAAGGATAAACCACAAAGGTGAGATACAAACACGAAGTAACAACTGACACTGCTTAGGTATATGCCCATACATATACCTAAGTCATCAATTCCAATACACTCCAACCTCCGAGCCGAAGTACAACTCAGTCCACACATGAAAGTATACGTATTCCACACAGCAAAGCAAAACAAAATCCACACAGGATAGCACAACACAATCCACACAGGAAAGTAACAGGTTTCAGCTCACACAGGTATACTTCATCGAAAGATAATAAAGATGATCTCTGATCCATCTAAGTCATCGGACCCATGAAGGATCATTAGGTAACTGACCCCCGCAATGACCCACACAGGATCGGGCCCACACAGGACCTGTAGGCGCTGGTTCACACAGGACCACTGAGCGCAATGACCCACACAGGATCGGGCCCACATAGGACCTGTAACACTGATCCACGTAGGATCGCTGAGTGCTGTAGTCATCGTCGAATCCACCAAGGATCTCTGTACTTTCGTCATCGCAGTCACAATAGTAGTAGCAGTAGCAGTAGCAGTCACAGTCGCAGCCAGCACTAGGGTTCCCGCACACAGCAAGCTCGTTCGGGAGGGTCCGCTCCACGAGCCGAGAGGCTGATACATCAACTGTCACATAGCCCAGAGTTGATGTATCCAAGAGTTCCGTATCGTCAACAGAAACTCAACGCAACAGACGGCGCGTCGATCGGACGCCTGGTCTGAGAGTTATTGGCTTTTTCGTCCTAGGGGCCCTGTTGGTTTTTAAGGCAAAACCAACCCGACCATACTCCACCTGCGTCTAAACCTCGGGCAGAGTATGACAAAAGATCCGTCTCACTAAGAGGAACTCAACAAAACTGACGGCACGTCAATCGGACGTCCGTAGCTCAAGATATGAGCGTTTCCGCTCCGAGGGCCTGGTTGGTTTCGTGTACGAACCAACCCGGCCGAACTCAAAGTATTCCGAAACTTTGAGTGCGATACACCGAATCGACCGTCTCGATCCAAGGATCGCATCTCCGCTGACGGTTCATCAATTGGAGGTCCGTAGCTCAAGTTATGGGCAAAAGACCGAAGTCGATTCGAAAACGGGGGGTCCGGGTCCGGGCCGACCCGGCCCGACCCCCCCTGGGTTGGCCCGAACCGGGTCGACCCAACCCGGGTCCGACCCGGCCCGGCTGGCGGCGCGGTCCGGCGCGGTGGCGCGGCCGGGGCGCCGCTCAAGTGCCATGCGCGGGGGGCAAGGCCCCCGCCCTCCTCTGCTGGCGGCGTGGCTGAAAGCCGCGCCTTGGATCAAACGACCCCACCACATGGGGGCCTGCTTTTGAGAAAAACGGGGGGGGGGGGGGGGGGGGCGCTGCCCCCCCTTTGTGAAGCCGCCCCCCCCCCCATTATGGGGGGCCAATTTAACCGCCCGGGGAAATTTAATTACCCCGGTTTCACACCGTCCCGGCCGGCCCGACCTGGCCGGCCAGCTTCTTCTCAACAGGACCGACATGGGCCGGTCCTCTTCCATTTTCCGGCACCGGCGGCCCGGCTGGCCGCCGGTCATCAAATCCTGCCGCGGCCCGGAACCGGCCGCGGCCTTCGTCGTCCGGCACGGTGCGACGGCACCGTGCCCTTCCGCCGCGACCCCGCTCCGGCCGCGACGCCTTTGGTTTCCTTCGACGCGGCGCGGCGGCGTCGCGTTCACGATGAATCTTTCCACGGTGCGGCATGACGGCGCCGCGCAATAATTGTCGAATGATTCCTGCGTGGTGCGACGACACCACGCCATCTCGTTTCATCCACAAGGAAAATAATAATCAAGAACAAAGGAGGGGGGATTCAGCCGTGTTTGTGCGGTCCGACCCCCCTCTCGTTAGATGATAACACTTAAACATTTATCCTCAAGATTGTCAAGCTAGAACCAAGAACGAGAATAAATAAATAATCAACAACAAACCCTGACCTCGGTTTCAAGAACGATGTTCGTCAACGACCCGCGGAAGACGAGCGTCGCGGTGGTCGGCGTCGTGGGAAAAAGGACGTCGATGTCATGAAGTGAGGGTTCGAAGCTCTTTGATGGCGATTTCGTTGCGGGAAACCGTCGTGGAAGAGATGACGTAGAAGAAGTACGTCATCGGTGTCGCGGGTATGGCGTCGCGGAAGATGGTTCCTGAGAACGTGGTGTTCTTCGTTGATGTCCGAAAGTTATTCGCGTTCTTCGTCAAAGTTTAAAGAAGAAGAAAAAGAAGGCTCCAAATTCTCTCAAGATTGTCTAGAGAATTCTAACCCAAATAAAATAAGCTAAGGTCTTATTTTATTTACACAACAAAACCATTTTGAAATTCAAAGGTTTGAAATTAAACAACTCAACCCATTTAATAACCTAAGTTGTCAAGTTAATTAAAGAGGGGTTATTGGGAGTTTAAAAAGAGAAGGTGAAGAGTTATGCTTCGTGTGGGCCCCACCACACTTAATCCTCCCAAGGGAGGTTAAGTGGATGTGGGTCCCACCTCTAACCCCCTTTGGGAGAAGTTAACCAACAAGTTAAAATAAAAATTTGTATTTCATAGTTTTTATTTAACTTATTATAAATTCCCAAAAACTAACTCTCAACCCGCAATAAACACAACCTCGGAAAAGGTCTCCTTAAGCGAATATCGGCGCTGCGAGTTCATCGGTGCCCTCGGAATTTGATTCCGGGCACCGGTTCAAAAGTTAGAAATTCCTGCTCGTTCGTTCACTGAACGTACCCGAGCCAAACTTCGGAAATTTATTCCGGGCACACCGGGCCTCAGAATCAGGTGCCGTCAGAAACCGCGTTCTTGTAAAATTCCAAAGAAAATTAATAAAAAATTTCCGTTGAATTTTACGGGTCTTTACACATGGAGCATTTTTGGAGCTTGGAGTTTTCATTAGAGTCTTTGAGTTTTGTCTTTCACTGTTTAGTTTAGTATTCTAGTCTTCCCCTATAGTACTTGGTTTTATTTTTTTTGATAAATTAAATTCTGAGTTTTTTTCATTGTTATCATGCATCATATGGTGGTTGTTTGGTTATGGCTTTTTTAGTTAGTTGTTTTATTCTTAAAGGGAAAACCACCCCCAAATGTATTGAAGCCCTTTATTATTTATTTCCAACCTTTGACATCTTGTGGATGTCACTTAAGGACAAATAACATTCCTCCTCCTTCTCAAGACAATGAAGATAAGGAGGGATGTTACAAGTGGTGTCAGATTGGTCCTTCCTTTGTGGAATAAGTGGTCTTATTATAGGTTGAACTTTGATTTGGTATTGGTTTTTGGTCTTGGAGTTGAATTTATTCTAGTATATTATTTGGTTTGGGATCATATAAAGGACTAGGATTATCATAACTTGAAATGTAGAGCATAAAAAGGCATAGATAACCTTTTTATGGTGAACTTAAAGTTATCGGGGATTTGGGTCCATAACTATTTCGGAGTCACTTATAGGATTTGGAATCTCATTTTCATGGGTTTAGCTAATGTGATGAGCATGACATACATTAGGGGAATTATTTCCCTCTAGGAGTTCATATTTCATTTTGAGTAATGATAAATGATTTGGTGCAATGTGATTTTTTTTAAAAATGATGACATTATTTTCAAATGAAAGATTTTGGAAGGAGCATGATTGTGGTATTTTGGAAACGATTTGATTTTCAAAAGAAAGTAAATATTTTTAAAAAATGGTCGATTTCAGAAAGCACTATTGTTATTATTGATGTGACAGAATTCGAAATTGTTAAGCCTTCAGTTAATAGAGAGTGATAATTTTGACATTACTATGTTTCTAGAAAATAGAACTCTTTAGGCATCCTAGAAACCTATGGGAAGAAGTTATGGAGATTGTGGTTTGACATGAGCCATAGGTGAACCAATAGCTGGTTTAGAGTATTTTCCAAGAATTTTAGGCTACGGAAAGCGGGAAAAGGAGGGATAAGCCAAGGAAAGTGAATCATTCTATCTAATTCAAAAAATAGAATCCACCCATCTTTTAGGGTGATTATGAAGCAGATAAGATAGAGGTGTGGTTTAATAGGATGAATCATATCTTCGATTTCATTGGCACACCAGTAGAGCTGAAAGTCAAGATAGAAACATATGTGCTGTAGGATCTTGCATTCCAATGGTGGGGTATATCTATGTAGGCTAAAGTGGATCAAGGCCTTGATTGGGAAGATTTTGAAGAATTGTTCAACAAAATTTTTTATCCTCACATGTTTAGAATTCAAAGAATGATGAAATTATTCAACTTGAAGTAGGAAAATATCTTAGTCACTGAGTATGAATCTAAATTCATGAATATAGTGTGATTTTCACCCAAAGTTGCTGCAAGTGAATCCTTTAAGGAATGCATATTTGAATCAAGGCTGAGGCAGGAGATTCACTTGAAGATTGCGATTCTTGGTACTATAGACTACACAAAGAGGGTCAATAGAGAGATGATGGATGAAAGTGATATCTCAGATTTTATGGGAGGAGGAATCATGTTGATACTCATGGGAAATGGTGGGAACTCTAATGCTGGGGGAAAGTGGAAGAGGGACACCTATTTCTAAGGGGGGATCATGAATCAAAATCAAATAACTAGATCAGTGAACCTTCCCCCATGACCCAAGATCCAAGATTTATGTTTTTAATGTGGTTCATTAAACCACATAAAGAGATAGTGTACAACACCACCAAAAAATTTCCATAATTACAACAAGATGGGGAATCTTCAGTACTATTATCGTAGTTCTCCAAGTTCAGGTTCTCAGGACACTTCTTAGGTATCACAAGATTTCTATGATTTGACATGGAAATGGTAGCAGAATCAATCCTAACAGTAGAATAGATCTATCCATGGTGATTCTAGGACTACCATGACTCCACTACAAGGGCACTCTCAATAGGGTAATGAGGAACAAAGTTTTGAAATAAAGAAATTATATGGAGTAGAGAAGGTTATTGTGGATAATCAGCCAGAACCATCTATAATGAGAGGTATGATTCTTTTGAATTCTACCCTTGTGCAAGTGTGGTTTTATACAGGTTCATCCCATTCCTTTATTGCTTCTCATTTTGTTGGTTTTATAATCTTAAAACTTGAGATGATGCCTTCTACAATCAAACATCAAACTCCTCTTGATCAAATAAAGTTTCAATCCTTTGTGTGTAGAGCATGTTCTATAACCATTCATGGATCCAAGATGAAATTATATTTCTCTGTACTCGAGATATATGTATTTGATATAGTCCTAGGTATGGATTGGTTGACAATGTTCAAGGCTCACATCAACTGTTATACCAAAAAGTTTAGCTTTACAACTGAACATGGCGTTGGTAATATCTTTCAGGGAGACCATAATGTAAAAGAAAGTGTGACATGTGTGTTGGAACCTGTAGTTGGAACAATCTCATACCAGTTGGTAGTGTTGTCTTTAGTATCAATGAAGGAGATTAAGAAGAACATTTTTCCAGTAGTGGTGGATTAGTATCCATATGTATTTCCTAATAAATTCTCAGGGTTTCCACTGATAAGAGAAGTGGATTTTATAATTGATCTCTTTATGGGGACTAGTCCATTTCCCTTCTGTCTTATTGAATAAAACTAGTTGAATTAAGGGAGTTGAAAGTGTGGTTAGAAGATCTGGAAAGAAAATCTTTCATTTGTCCTAGCATGCCTCTATGGGCTGCACTGGTCTTGTTTGTGAAAAGGAAGATGGAACTATAAGGATGTGTATGGATTATCATAAGATTAACCAAGTTACAATAAAGAATTAGTATTCACTTCCATTCATTGATGATCTATTCAATCAACTAAGGGGATCTCAATGGTTCTCTAAGATTAAATTGCGATCCAAATACCACTAATTATGGATTCAGAAGGAGGATATTCTAGAAACACCTTTTAGAAGAAGATATGGACATTATGAATATGCCTTTGGTCTTACGAATTCACCAAAATTATTTACAAAGTTAATAAATAGGATATTTCAACAATATCTAGATTCTTTTATGGTGGTGTTTGTAGATGAAATATTGGTGTATTCATAGACAGGGGATGATCATGAGAAACACTTGGAGACAATGTTGGGAATCTTGAGGGATCATCGTTTGTATTTTAAATTATCAAAGTGTGATTTTTTCATATAATAGGTATGATTTCTCAGCCATGTAATTTATAAAAAAGGTGTTTCTATGGATTCATAAAAGATCGAGGCTGTGATATCTTGGAAACCACCAAATAATGTCTTCTAGATATGCAGTTTTTCTGGATAGGCTGGTTATTATCGATGTCTGGTGCATGATTTTCACGACTAGTTTTTCTTATGAAAACTTTGATGAAAAATAATATTCCATTATAATGGTATTAGGAATTCCAAAAGTCTTTCCAAGAGTTGAAATTTCACCCCACATAAACACTAGTCTTGATTTTTTCATAATCAGGACAAGGGTACGTGCTGTATTGTGACGCTTCAGGATCAAGGTTGAGGTGTGTTCTCTTACAAGAAGACCATGTGGTTACATATGGATCAAGGTAGTTACGAGTGCATGAGAAGAACTACCCAACACATGATTTGGAGTTATATGTCATAGTACATGCCTTGAAGACTTATCATCATTATCTACTAGGTGATAAATTCATAGTGTTCACTGATCCTAAGAGTACGAATCATATATTCTCAAAAAGAGATTTAAATTTGAGTCAAAGGAGATGGATAGAGTATCTACAGATGTTTGATTTTGAATTAATATAATCACTAGGAAAAGGAAATTCAGTGGTGGATTCATTAAAGTATAAATTCATATGTTCAATTGGTAAAAGAGGATTCAGATCAGTGGTAGTTGAAGTCAGTGATAACATACATGAGCTTGGAATGTTAAGATCGAGGTGATGTTGTAATTTTCTTTCCAGTTTCTTTGGTTCTTAATCTGGTAAATATTATGAAAGAGGCACAAATTTTTGATATATAATGTGTGGTGATAAGATAAAAACTCAATTTTGGGGAGACCATTGAGGGCTAGAAACCAGATGGGGGTTCAGTGTTGTGGTTCAGATTCTGGATGCTTGTACCTATAACTTATCAGGAACAACTTAATCATTCTTACCATCATTCAAGATGGTCTTTTCATCCTAGAATAAAAAATATGTATAAATTATTTAAATCATAGTTTTGGTGGGTTAGTATGAAAAGAAAGGTAGTTGATTTTGTTTCAATATTATTAACTTGTCAGCAAGTTAAGGTAGAGCATCAAAGACTAGTAGGTATATTGCAGTCTTTATCTTTACCTATATGGAAATGGGAGAATATAACTATGAATTTTGTAGCAGGTCTCCAAAAAATGGTTCAGAAACACGATTCCATATTGGTGATTGTGGATCGGCTCACAAAATCGACCCATTTCATCCCTATTTGTGAAACTCATATAGTGGAGGATCTACAAAAAATGTATATTCGAGAAGTGGTAAAACATTATGGAACACAAATTTTGATCGTATTAGATAGAGATCCATGGTTTATGTATCATTTCTATAAATCCTTATAGAAATCCCTTGGGACTTAGTTGAAAATGAGTATAACATATCACCCTCAGATGGATGGAAAATCTGAAAGGATGATACAAACTTTGGAATACATGTTGCAGTCTTATGTAATGGATTTTAGTGGATCATGGGAAGATCACATACTGTTAGTGGAGTTATATCATAACAATATTTATTAGGTCTTGATACAAATAGATTTATTTAAAGCATTTTATGGGCATCCTTTTCATTCTGCATTGTGTTGGGTGGAAACAGGTGAGGCTTCACTAGTTGGGCCAAGTATTTTCCAATAGATAATGGAGAAGATTCAGTTGATTAGAAAATATATGGACAAAACAAAGAGTCATCAGAAATAATATAAATATCATCATCAACGACAGTTGTATTTTTTAGTGAGTAATCATGTATTCTTGAGGATCTCTCCCAGGCATGTAAATCATCATTTTGGGAAGCATGGAAAGTTATCTCCTAGCTAGATATTCCCTTTTGAGATACTGGAATGGGTTGGTGAGGTGTAATATTGGTTGGAATTACCACCATAGTTCAGTGTGGTGCATAATATGTTAAACGCATCTCATTTGAAAAAGTATAAGCCTGATTCTGAACATGTGATTCACTGGGATCATGTTGACCTAGATCTAGATGCTTCATTGGTACATATACCGATACAGATTATGGACATGCATGATAAAGTCTTGAATCATATAATATTTGGTCTAGTACATGTTTTTTGGAAACATGGTTAGATTTTAGAAGAGACTTGGAAACATGAGAAATAAATGAATGAGAAATGTCTAGAACTCTTTCAGGGAACTGATGGTTTTCTACTTCCCTAGGATGGAAAGACCAATGGTGGGGAGAATGTAGCATCCACAGTTTCAAGTAAGTAACCCTTTATTTATTATTTTTAAGTATGTAAAGTATATGGGTTATGTTTATGAGATATTTGAGAACTTTTAGAGTGTTTTTAAAGATTTTTTATTGGTGAATGGTTTGGAAAAACCATAAAACACCTACAAGAAACCACACACAATGAAACAAGGACTAAGGGGAAGGCACACAGGTGACACACAATTTTCCCAAACCTTGCGAAATTTTTAGAGAAACCATATTGTGTTGATCATATGTTAGATAGTGAGATTTGGCACGGTTGATGCACAATTTTGTAACCATACGATCCAATAGTGATATGTATCCCTTAAGATAGGGGTAGGAGCATGGTTTTCCTAATCGTGTGCCTAAACCATATGCGATTCCTAAGTTAGATACTTAAATTGGGGATCTAACACATTTTCACCTCTAAATGCTTCATTTTTCCAAAAAATGACCCCAACTCAATATTGGTCCCTCTCAAATGTTGTATATCCTCTCCCCATTGAATTGGAAGCAATCCGAATTTGTTCCTTTGTGTGTTGAATCTCGATTCTCATGGTAAGTCTTCATTCTCGGTGGGTTTCATAGTTTTCCTTAGATATACTCCTCACACTCTCCCAAGTTCTTATAAATACTACTGATATGGGTAGATATAACGTTTTAGATACCAAATATTTTCAGATTTGGTCATGTTGTTGATATGGGAAGAGATATAATGCAAGTTCATGGATTTTTAACCGAGTTTTGTGGGATTTTAAGTACCGTTCTTCATTTTCATTATAAAACACGAGGTAGGTGGATTCACTCTCAACTCCTCTATTTATAATTTGAAGGATTGATTTCAAATTGATTATTTTGTGTGAAATTGAATGTGAATTTTCTATGTATTGATTATTGGAAACCCTCTTGAGTGACGGTTTTTGGAAACATGAAAATTGGGTGTTTTTTTGTAGAAAGTGATTTGGTTATTGGTTTTAAAATATTGATTTCTAAATGTGGATTTTCTATAATTATGGAAAATGGGTTAATCAAAATGTTTTGAATAAAATGGATGATTTTGTTGAAATTAATTTGAATGTTTGATTTGAAATGGTTTGTTGGAAAGGTTTTCAATAAAAATTTTGTTTTATTGAAATGGTTTTGGCATGATTTAACATAATGGATTGGTGTGTGTTCATGTTGCATTAGAAGTTTTTCTTGAAATATGACCTTGTTCTTGGTGTGAAAGGTGTAATGAAACATGGGATTTAATTATCTTGTGACGACTTGGTATATCAAAGAGAAACTGCTAATGAGTACAAAACTTTTATAATGAAGCATGCATGTGTAGATGTGCAGATGTGTGGATTGGAATGATGTATGACAAAGTGGAATTAATGAAATGGTTTTGGAACATTTTTTAGTTGATTTCCTTGGAAATTGGTGTTATTTTAGAAAGAAATTTTACATTGTAACTTGTTTATATATTAATATAAACAATTTTTGAAATTGTTTTATATAAACTATTTATATAAATGGTCTTATATATTATGTCCTAGTGGCGTGAGTAGGGAATTCATTGGTGAAAATAAACTGAGTTTCATTAATCACCCATACTTTGGAACTTCAGTGATTTTTTGGATGTTGTTTATCGAGACATAGGAAAATGTAAAGTTTCAAACATCTTTAGCAGTACTTCTTGATACATGGGATGTTTTGGAGTTGGATTATGGAGCATGTTTAGAGCTTGGAGTTGTCATTAGAGTCGTTGTGTTTTTTCTTCCATTGTTTACATTGATATTGCAGTTTTCTACTATGGTACTTGGTTTTAATTTTTTTAAATTAAATTATAAGTTGTATTTAATTATTATTATGCATCATATAGTGGTTTTTTGGTTATGGGTTATTTAGTTAGTTATTTTATTCTTAAAGGGTAAACCACCCCACATGCATTGAATCCCTTCATCATATATTACCAGCCTTTAGTATCTTGGAGATTTATTTTAAGGCTATGTAAAATTCCTATACATACTTAATATAATGATGATAAGGAGGGAAGTTATAGAAAAATATGGATAAAAGGAAGAAGGAATATAATGATTTTTCACAATGTGATAATTCTGAAAAGAAACACTCTAGTACTCACTTGAAGGGAATGCGAGTTTTCTATATGTGTGGAGAGAAAGGCCACCATGATCAGTATTTCAAGGGAAATAAATAATCTCACAATGTAAAATGATTCAATTTTATAGATATTGGGCACTACACAAGTGGTTTCACTAGGCATAAAGGGAATATACCTCAAAAGAAGCTAAGAGATCAAGGACAAGATTATGCTATTACTACAGATAAAGTGGAATGATTAAAGTGACTATGTATTTGGATCCAATAATAATGTTGTATAAGTATTTTATCAATGGTATTATCATTATAAGAATCATTAAATGTTTAAGGATTGTACTAAGAAACCTTTTTTAAGGATTTGAGATCATATGCTGAATAATACCAATGACCAAGAAAATTGATTTAGTGGAAAGTTGAAAATCTTGGAAAACACATGATTGGGGGAAGATAACCATGAATATTTGATCTATTTTGAGTTAATAATTATAAAGATACTTTTATGGGATATTATTGGTGACATTGAAATTGGTTAGTGATTTTATGGTTTATGTTATCTTTTCTAGAGTTTACTGCATGTTTGGATTTTTGGAATATATTCAATAATATAAGATTTTATTTTTTGAAAGCATGTATATTTTCATTAATATTTTATGGTGATAAAGTTATTGAAACATTTGGAATGTGGCATTAAGATCCACTTTATATTTCATGGGGAATATAATCTTGATTTGATGAACTTCCTTCTAAATTTTTGGACTTTGAATTTAGTTACACATATTTTGTATGGGTATCACAGAAAACTAATTAAGAAATCAATTAAGTTGAATTTTGGGGGTTACTATTGAGTTACTAAATATTAATTTATTATATTGGATAACTTGTGCTAAGCATTTTGGTCTTTGAATTTTTTTAGAGATAATAATAATTACTTATTATTCATTTATTAAGCTAATGGTGTGTTAAATGTTAATTTTAGTTCTTCAGTCATAAAAATTCCTATTGCATATTCACTTATTAGAGTAAGATATAAAGTATGAATTGATCAAAGCACAACCACAAGATAAAATTTCAAGTATATTTTCTAGTATTCTCTATCATAATGGTAATGAATCCCTTAATTTTAGGAGAAATATATTGAGACAAGAATGTTTACCTATCAATTTCATTTCTTTTGAATCAATGATATTTTAAATCATTACATATTTATGATTTTGTGGTGCTAAAATTTTTCATGACTATGTTCTCTATAACTCTCTATTAATCCCTAGGTATTATTATTCTCTTCCATATCCATGTTTTAATTTCCTACTAATGTTATCCTACTTAGAAACCTAGTAATGTGTTATTCTGGATGGCCTTCATAATTCCCTTTCTCTATTTTCAAGAGGAATTTTTATTAAACCCTATTATTATGTGGGTTTCTAACAATGGAATTTTAAAATATCAAACCTTTTATTACTAAGATTAATGTTAAATTTTGAGGATTTAATTTATTTAAGGGGGTAGAATGTAACACCCTGATATTTTTAATGATGAATATCATGTTCGATAGAGTGTGTGACACAAAACACCATGATTATAAGATAATGTAACACTTTGAGAATTTATGATATATTTATTTTTAAATAAATTCATTCTCTTTTATATCTTGGGATGCACACAACATTGAGTTTTAAGGAAACCACAATACTCTATTAAAATATTATTAATTAAACATGACCACTATAAACTAGTCGTTAAGTTGGCGGGTAAGAATAATAATAAATAAATTATGAAAATTATTTGGTTTGAACATGTATAAAATAAATTAAATGGGTATATATTTATAATAAATAAAATAATAATCATTTGAAAGAAAAATAAATGTTTTCTGAAAAGTTGTATTTTTCGAAAAGACGGTTTAGTCGAGATTCAAACACATAATTTAAAATTATATTTTTACCAATTTTTGAAAATTTATTTGAAAAAATAAAATTTATTTTTTAAATATACATTTCAAAATTACATTTTTTTTAGAATTTTATGAAAATTTTTAGTTTTTTTGATGAATAGTGAAAAATACTGATTTTTAATGAAATCTGCATTTTCATTTAAATTATTTACAAAGTTAAACTGTATTTTAAATTGATTTTAAAGTAATATTAGTTCAATTATATTAAAATATAACTAATTTAACTTGTTGGAATCAATTTTACATTTAAATATAGTATAAAAACTTTCTAAAATTTTGAATGTTTTCTTTAGAAAAACTGTTTCTTCGATGCGTTTGAGGGTTTAATTTTAAATTGAATTCCACCATTTCTATTAATTGAATTTTGAAAAATTTATTAAATATTTTTAATAAGAATAATTTATATTATCTAATAATTTTAACTTAATTTTTGACCATAATTAATAGTGAAAACAATAAAAATTAATTACCATGGTTAAGAGAAAAATGGGTTTATTAGAGGTTAAACTAAGAAGATAAGGGTTAAAAAATAACCATTTTTTTTTCAAAAACTCATTTTATGGTCATATTTTGACCCTATATTTTTAATGTTTTAATAAAAACTCATTTGGAGACTTTATTCCTTTGAAAATGTGGTTATTCAATTTATCTTTTCAAAAATTTCATGTGTGTCCTCTCCCCTACTTGAAAAGGCCACACACTCTCATCCCCTATTCACTCTTACAAAAACTTTTTTTGGAACAAAAATTGACCAAATAACTTCTATAATTACCTAAAAACACCCTATATTCCTTATATTTATTATTAATCCCTCCTACTAATGATTTAGGTATAGAACTAAAGAGGCTCTCTAAAGAAGAGGTAAAATTCATAAACAAGCATATTTGTTTTATTTCTTCTTCCACATCATTATAAACTTATTAAACAATGATAATATAATAAAAAAATTATCTGATATATACTGATATGTTATTATGTTAATGTAATAACCCATATCAATATCCTCTTCAATCAAATGGGAAACGAAGTCATCGATTGTGTGTACGGCGGACTACCGCCTTGCGAACCAATGTAATTCATTTTCCATAACCACATTTTAAGGATAGATATACTGATGTATTTAACATATTTATATTATATTTATGAAATTATTATACTTATTTAATTATGATATCACATATAACTTCTTACTTTCCATTCCATACAGAATAAGCTAACGTCTCTTGTGAGTACAACGAACACCGCCTCAAAAAGAAATGCGATTCATTTTTCTCTTGTACTTTACATAAAAGGTAGTAAGGTTAAAGTTAATGAATATATATGATATTTATTATATAACCATACTTATATAAATATAATATCAAATATAAGTTCTTACCTTTGATTATTTAGAAAATAATAACAGCGCTCATGCGTATGTGTGGACTACCGCCTCCACGTAGTGGTGTGAAATGTTTTTCATTTTATGACTAAATGGATGGTAATAAATATGTATTTGTTTAATATAAATTACATATGTTAAATAATGATAATTATTTAAATTTTAATTAATATTTAGTTTCCTTTTATTCCATCAATCAAGAAAAATGGAAACAACGTTCTTGCATACGTACAACCTATTGTCTCCATGAACAATGAAATCCAATATATATATATATATATATATTTAATATATTAGTATAAATAATTATATAATGAATATATATTATATAAATATCATGGTTAGAATTATATTTATGATGTAACCATGATTAAATTAAAAGGACTAAAATTATCAAACTAAAACATACATGAAAAAAAATGAAATTATAACCTAGAATAGTGATTTTAATAGAGTTGTCAATAAAAATTTGATAAAATAATGTAAGTAAATAATATATGGAATGGAATATGAGTATGTCTCATTAATATATGTATAATAAACCTATATTTATTATATAATAGGTTCATACACATACAAAGGAAGTTGAACCTGAGGTAAGTGTTTCTCGTTTCACTTTTACTTCCATGAGACATGCACCATATTCCCCACTTATTCCTTTATGCAGTATATATAATACCCATTTTGATATGTTATATAATCAATATATTTATCTTCATGGTATTTAAAGTTTCATTTAAATTTATTTCTTTCATAGGGATTATGATTCAAAAGTTTCTGAAGTGGTAATACTTTATTTCACAATCTCATCATTATTCAAGATTATTTTTGTTTAAGAATAAATTGGGGGAATTATTTTGTATTTATATCATAAAACCAATATATTTCATTTTCCACTGGTTATTCATGATCTTTTAAAGTAATATTACCATTTTCACTATTTTTTACTTAAAATTATTGAGAAAATATTTTTAAAAAAATTAGAATTTATTCTCTCTTTGGTCAAAAATGCATTTCATCAAAATCAATTATTTCTAAAAATGTTTAAAAATATGTTTTTAAATAAAATTTTCCCATGTTTGACATTTTACAATTTTTTAAAGGAATATTCAAGTTTTTTCCATATAATGTTCATTTATATTTTACTAAAAATGTGAAACAAATGTTTTTTTAATATGTAAGACATGAAAAAAATTTCCATCGTCATGACCACTCAATTTTTTAAACATTATTTTACAAGTTTTCAAAGGTTATTTTCAAAGAAAATTATTTTCCAAGTGAAAAATGTTTTTTCCTCAAAAATTATTTAACGAAATTTTCATGGTATTTCTATTCATCAAGGAAATATATTCTTTATTGTATTTATGATTCACTGGGGATATGTTGTATTGATACCATCCTTATTTGGATGGTTTAGGATTAGTTTGAATGATTATTTTCAATTTTATTACCATTTACCATATTACTCTGGATGGTTTATGATTTTGTTTATTTAATTAGGATAAGTATTAACATTTTTATGTTATTTTTTCAGTATAAATATTTATGAGGATTATGTTTCATTCCTTTCATATGAGGAATGAATAAGAATTAATAAGTGATGCGTGAGGCCCAGTTATATATAGACCCACTATGCAACAAATGGTCTCATGAGACAAATATGTTGGCAAAATTAGACAGGTTTCTACCCACATGTTTAAACTATCTTATGAAAGGTATTGATAATATTTTTGCAATGTTTGTAATTATGAATTCACTTATTATGAGATCAGTCATTTATATCCATGTGATTATTAGATTAGTTAGAATATCCATGGATAAGTTTAAAGATAATGTGATTATATATATGACTTTATTTGATCATCATTTATTCCTTCCGTATTATGACCAAGTTATTATTTAAATAGAATGTGTTTTATTATTTTACCTTACCATATTTATTATTCATATTTATTCATGATATCTTATACTATATACATACCCTTACCAAGAATATGAGATAACCCATTTATTATGTTTTATTTTTCCTAGGATACTAAGAAGTGTATTATGATTGATATGCAGGGACATGATAAGGGGAAATATGGAATTCTCAGAGAAACAACTTTGTGTATTTTATGTTTGAATTATAATATTAATTTCAAGTATGTATCTAGTTTACTAAGACTATTAGACTATTATGTACTTTAGTATGTGATTCCTTGTATCTTATTCCAATGTAATAATGTAACCACTAAATACGGGCTACTAGGGTCGGGGTCTTTAAAATAATTTGTACAAAATCCATTTATTTTACTTTATCTTGTATACTTGTCATCTTATTCAATTTATGTGATATAGTTTAATCAACATATAAACATGCATCTACAAAAAAAAAATAACCATACACTTTAAAAAATAAAATAAATAAAGTGACTTGGTTATGTGCTTTAAAATGGTTGGTTTATCAAGTGAAGGATAAATCAACCTATGTTCCTTGAGGAAATAATCCTTGAGCTGGACTTGTCTCGAGTTGAAATATTCTTCCATAGACCTTTGTTTCTTCTTAGTAAGTTTTACCTCTAGCTTGGGTGCTAAACTGCCTCATCTCCTTATAACTCCACCCTTTACATATTTTCACTCACATATAGGTGAGAGGAACTGGGGATATGAGAGACATAATATAAACCATGGATTCACAGGTCTTACATAGTAAATATGAGAGGTATGACACAATACCATCATATTTAATTTAATAAAAATCTATCACATAAAAAAACACATGATATAATATTAAATTAAATATAAAAATGACACATACATAGGTTGTTCAAGCTCATGATATGTCACATACATATAATGAAATCATATTCATACATGCTAATATACTTTTCAAATCACTTTCTATATTAATATATATTTTTATTGAATTAATAATTAATGGTCTTATTAATTTTTTAATTCTTCATCTTAATTATTAATTCAAGTATTCTTGGAGATACGTAAGATTCTCATACATTGTAATTTTTAAATAAATTAAATAAATTAAATAAATTAATATAAATTAAATAAATTTAAAATTATTGAAGTACAAAATGTGTAATAGAGGAAACATGACGTGTCCCAATTTGATTCACTTAGATAGAGTATAACTCTAGTCATTTATCATATACTTACATTACATATCATCATACATGATGTGTCATGATATTACTCAATGTTTAGTTCTATGGGTTAAGTTTTATAGTTAACACAATATTTTTGAACATATGAAACACTATTAACATATATAACATGCACTACTAACTTTAACTATAAAGTACACAACATGTACAACTACTATACTGACATTAATTTTGCAAAGAAACTAAAAAATTAATTAATAATTTAATTTTTCCTCCCAAATTGGTGAGGAATACTTAAAATGTTCCTTGGGAGAATAAATAACCACCACATGATGTGTACATCTGCTACACATCATGTAGTTTGTATTTAATTCTTAATTAAAAGTGTTGAATCACATGACATGTAGGATTTGGTGTGTCTCTTTTATGAATTTTTTGGAGTTACACAACATTTACACAAGATACACAACATTTAATTCCTTAGGTGGATATCCTAAATACATTCCTAGGGACAAGACATGAAAACTGCATGAAAAATATAGTGTTACATGGAATGTAAAGCGAGATACATGCTATAGGGTTACCTCTGGACCATGTTTCTAGACTGGAAGTTAACATGTTATGTGTGTATTAATTAAATACCATATATGTTGAAAAAATTACCACTGTGTCATGTGGATTTACATGGTGTGTATGCCAATTACACATCATGTGACCCTGAAAACCATGTACCACCCTGGATGTCAATACACGGTGTAATTACACACCAGGTAATGAAACCCTATATGATCTGCTAAAATTGGTGCAACCACATACATGTGTGTTTGAACAAGTCTTCATTATGTGTAATTATGTCACACTCCATGTAATCAAGTTATTTAACAATGATCTTTGACACCTCTAGAAGAAATCTCTATGCATTCTTCACCTATTCTAACTAATATAATAGTGAATGAACACGTTATATTGAATTAATGAATTATTAATGAAAATTGAAACTAAAATCTAATAAAATAATAATGATATATATCAAAAAATTTAAATAATTATAAATTTTAACTTGATCGCTTAGATATCACTTGAAGGTTTTGGCCCAAGTGGAAGCATCAATCGAATTAATTACCAACATGGAGTTATTATCAGATTAAATGAATATTTTTAATGTACATGACCAAAAAATCCATCATTTCTAATGATTTTACCCAAATAATCCATAATAATAATCCCGAAAGCAATAAGAGATAATCTTTCACATTATATTTATAATAAATTTAATAATAATAAAATACCTCAGTCTTGAGATCTTTCTTCAATCTAGATATTGATCAATTGAACCTCATTTGAGTTATACCATTATTAAATATAAGTGATCCAATATAAAATCATTCTAATGGTGATCCATTCATGATCAAGAATCTTATAACAATATTGATGGAACTTTGGGTGCTAGCATAGAGCTACTGATCATCTTATATCACTCATCTTTGATAATAATAAGAAATCCTTTGGTCTTAATTATTTATTCTCTTGCTCTATTAGAATTTATATGGAGGAGGAGAAGGAGTTTTTATCTTTTTCTTGAGAGAAAAAACCTAGACAAATTATTCATTGGTCTCTAGAGAAATTTATAGAGGGGAAAAACATTGTGCACAATCAATTCTCTAAAACAATATAAAATTGGATTATATATTTGGGGTTTAATATTGATAATTTCACATAATAAATTCATTAAATATATAACCTAATATATTATACATGATAATAATAGTATAATTATTATCTTATTACACGTTCTAACTTGTGAACATATAAATATCATTTTATTTAAATTAATAAATCCAAATTTATTTAAATGATACTTAATGCTTATATTATTTCCACCACAGGGCCATTAACTCAGCCAATATATCCTCCCCAAGTATTTATTGAATAATTTAATAATAAATATTATATTCATAGTATTGTGAATTAAAATTTATCTTAATACTTACATAACTAATAAATATTTATATATTAATATATTCATCATCTTATGAATAAATAATTTCTTTAAAAAAACTTCTGAATAAATAAATAAATATTTATTATATTCTGTATAATAACAAGAGTTAAATAAATAATATATTCGATGGTCTTGTAGATAGATATTTTTTTAATATTCAACCCACCTATATATTTTTACTTTAATATAACTGATGACTAAATATTTGCGATAAGCAAATCCTGAATAAATATTATTTATCAGCCCCTTGAATATTATTTATTCCAACTATTAAATTAAAATGGAATTTAACTATGATAATGGATAAACATAATGTGTGATACTCTAGGAATATTTGTCAATATAATTATATAGGCTTACCAAATGTTAAATATTATCATCCAATAACACATTAAAGTTCCAAGAGATAAAGAAGTTAATGTTTGAGTGACAATAACCACATATGAATGATCACTGCATAATATTACCCCCTTTTATTAATATCTCTTAATAATATGGGTTAAATATTTATGTCATCAAGTTAGGTTTTTTATTTATCTTTATTTAAATTCCTAAAATGAACCTTTCAATACACCCTGACCATGAATTTTAGTTTTATAGTTTCATTTCAATTAAAGGGGTTGAGAAATTTATTTCATTAAATCAAAAGGGAAAAATAAAATATTTATTTATTCATTACTTAAATATCACTCATGACACACCCAATGAATCTTAATTCATCATGAGAATAGTTCATCACATTTTTTGTAAATACATCAAAGTAAATGACTCATTATATGCATTAATAATAATCTCATGTCAATGGATCATTACACACATTCATAGATAGGAATATCCAAGGACACATATGCATGTGGAATTAATATAGGAGGATATGTTCTAATAACCTCCTTTATTAGATGTTACTAAGTGATAAATTCATAAGATTAAGTCTCATCCACTTATGAGCATTAAGAACATGGAAATAAAACATACTCTGAGTCTATTATAGAATGTTATATGACTATAGAACACATATTTATGAATATTGTCATGGAACTTCAAGGATATCATCACAAAGTGTAACTGCTATGATATTTTCGATATGAAATATAATCCTAGGAAATCACCACATTAATGATACATGTAATAATAATCATTATGTGATAAGATATTAAATTAATATACCAGTATTAGTGTATTCTAGTAATCAATATATGAAAATAGTTGTTTATAAGCCAACAAATCCAACACTAACTGTGTAATTTAATCTCTTTGTCATATAATATATCACTTAAATGAATGAATACATATATCTAAAGTATTTAATAGGGATTAGTATTATCCAATCACAATAAAAGGTCAATATAAAAAACAAAAACCTTCAATATCTCTCCATATATATAGAATGAATATTAAGATGAATGAAAAATAAGATGAAAAAATGAATGATGTTACTTGTTATATATATATATTAGGATCATCCACATGAGTTTTATAATGATAAATATGAAATAGTTTAATGAATCCTTCCTCCTCGGGTGTTCATAAATTGAAAAACCCCCAATGCTCAAGAAGGATCTCTGTTAAAACATGTGTTGCTTAAACATTAAGTTTAAATGTTTGAGAGAAATGAGATCTTGATAATTTAGAATTTGAGGATTTATAACTATCATACACAAATAATCAAGGATCAATCCATTTTTATAGGCATCTAAGGAACTCAAAATATTTAATATATATTAAATGATTATTTTTATAAAATTCTCAAAAACTTCAAATCCTCAAAACATTTGGTTCATTATTCATAATGACCATTTAATTTTTAATGATCATATAAAAAATTAAAACTCCTCATAATCAATATCTTATGATGAAAAAATAAATATGATAACATTCTGAGTGGAGAATTTAAGGAATTAATATTTTATCACATAACGTGATGATAGAATGTAACATCCCAGGAAATGATAGAATAATTAATTTTTATATTTATTAATATCTATGAGTTATATATAAATTTTAAATTAAAATAGATTCTATGTATAATAGCATACCCAAAACTCAAAAATTATTTTCTTTGAAATCTTGCATTGCACGCAAGACAGAGTTATACTAAACAATAATATACTATTAATAATATTATTTTAAGTGGTAGTTATTTCCTTGCCATTTTATCGACATAAATAAATATAAAAAACTATTTTATTTTTACACATGATTATTAATTTTTTTTACATTCATCCAATAAATTATATAGGCTTAAAAATAAGAATAAATCCAATTTTAAGCATAAAAAGCTCTATATTTTTAAAAAGGTCATTTTACCACCTTTTAATGGAGAACCTATTTTTAATATACATTTTTATAGTTTTATAATTTTTATATAAAAAAATAAAATTCATTTATGAAGTGAAATATCAAAAATTACTTTGGTTATTTTTTGGTATTTTTCTAAGAACTTTCATATTTTAATGAATATTGAATAATACTGAATTTCAGTTTAAAAATAATTTTTAATATAATTTATTTCTATAGTTAAATTATATTTTTATTTGGTTTTAAATTATAATTAGATGAATTTGATACCATTTAAAACAATTTATTTCATTGTAAACACTTTTATATTGAATTTAGATATAAAAACTTAGGAAAATTTTGAACATTTTTACATAAAAAACCCGCTTTGTCATCCCATCTATGGGGTTAAATTTAAATTAATTTATGCAATATATGTGATTTAAAATTTGAAAAATGGATTCCATATTTGGAATCATAATAATTTATAATATCTAATAATTTCAACTTAGTTTTTGATAAAAAATATTAGTGAATGTAATTAAAATTAATTACAATGATTAAGAGGAAAATAACAAGGGACTAAACCATAAAGGTAAGATCCAAAATGACATAAAAAGTTGTCTAAAATAAATTTTATGTTCATATATAGACCCTATATTTCCTTTTATTTTATTTAGACCATTATTGGATCCACTGGACATGGTAAAACGTGGGTGGAATTCCCTTTTCAAAAATTTACAAGATTTCCACTCCTCCTGCACTATAAAAAGGAACTCACCCTTCCCATATATTCACTCCTCTCAATCCATTTTGATTGAAAAAAATCAAAAAAAATAATCTTCCAAAATCCCTCCCCTAAACCTATTTGTCTCACCTTGTTCATAAAGGCAACCAAGTAATCCATTTGGTGTAAACCAAAAGGAATTACCCGAAAAGGAGGTAAAATCCTTAAGATATTTTGTTTTATTTTCATTCTCCACCAAATAAATTATTATTATTAGATAATTATATGATATCCTAAATATCAAAAACATACTTATATGTTTTTATTCTATTGGTTCAACCTAAAATTATGCACACATCCATCTAATGGGTAATGAAATTACCGTTCGTGTACATAAAACTCTCACCTCACGTAATGATGGCATTCATTTTTATTTTACCACCTCTCATGGCTGGGAATTTTGATGAAAAAAATATTTTTATATGAAATATTTATGATTTTTTCATAGTTTTAGAACTTTTATATATACATACATTTATTCATTCCATTTTTTGTAAATATTATAACATTATTTTTTTAATGTGTGGACTACCGCCTCATCAAAGCGATGCGATACGTGCACACACTAAATGGAATATTTTAAGGATGGTTTTAATTAAATATATGTGTCATAATTAAAATATAAATGATATTCATGACATAATTACCTTTATGTAAATATAATATATCATTTTCTTTATTACCCATTCACACAATGAAAAAGTGATAACGTTGTTCGTAGATGTGTGGACTACTGCCTCCTCAATGCGATATGATTAATTTTACATCAAAAGATTTATATATATAAGAATATATGATTAAATAATATGGTATTTATGATATAATTGTCACTCTGGAATGATACATGTTACTTATCTTCTTTCCCTGATGATCATTGAAAAATGGGAATGTTACTCATACGTACGTACGACCTATCATCTCCATGATTGTAACGTTGGTTCATTTTACCAAACTATATATATAAGGGATTGCATCTCAATATCCTTTCATTGAAGAATTTCTTGATGATATACACCTTTATTATTTTATAAGATCTATATACAACACCTTTTACATTACATATCCATATTTTATCTATCCTCAAGTTATTTACTATTTTGTTAAATATTTTTCTTTAATGGGGATTATTCTTTAAACGTTCGAAGTGGTATGTGATGCTTTGAATGTTTAAAGATTTAATCCTTTCCTACATGTCAATATTATTGATATTATTTTACATATTTATTTATATAGTTATAAAAGTATTATAAAATAAATTTTATTTTTATTTTGAATTTCATTCAAAGGTTTTAAAAAGGAATATTTTTACATGTCTTAAAAGGAGTGTTTTGAAAAAATGACAAATGAAATGTCTTATTTTTAAAGTATGGTGATAATGAAATATCATGTCACTATGAATTTTATTTGATTTATAGATTCATTTGAAATATTATATGTTTTATTAAATGAAAAAAACTATTTAATTTTATTTGGTTATTTGGTATTAAAAATGGATTGATTATTCCAATATCTTGAAATGTTTTCTTGTAATTTCAAATGAAATTTTATGATTTAAATGCAGGAAGTTGAAAAATTGTATATATTATGATTATATAATGGTACTTATAAATTTTACAGCTGGTTCCATGATAAAAAAATAATGGATGGTTCCATGATAAACCAATAATGGGTGGGTACATGATATCCTTCTAATGCATTGGGTATAGAAGTTAGTTTTAGGGATATTCCATTTTTAAGAGTGATAAGTATGAAAGTCGACTACATGGTTATTATATTTATAAGAGTGATAAGTATAATGATTTTCAAAGATACCTTTATGTATTTTCTATGATTTATATGGGTTTTATGGTAGTATTTGGATTACAAAAAGGTATGAAATGATCTTATTTTCAAATGAATGTATTTACTACTTATTAAGAGTGGAAATTATTACTTTATGATAAAGTTTTCATGGGTTTAAATGTTTACCAATGTATTGATGGTTTCCTTCTTTTTTTATCCCTTACTAATCTTTTTATGATCATCCCAAATTTTTTAATGTTTTTCATAAGAATTAAGGATGAGCAAGGTATTGGAATAATTAATGTTGAATTTCATTAAGAGTATTATAAAAGATACCATTCTTTAATTTCTAAAATTTTTAGATTATATAAAAAATGGATACTATTTGGAATTTTACACTTTGTAATTATTTTTTTATGTATGATTTATGGCCTAATTCTCTAAAAATCAAAACCTAAAAAGATCCTCAATGTGATAGAAAGTAAAATTATTGACTTAGCTCAAGATTATGTTATGTTTAATGTTGGGGAATTATATATCATGGATGAAAAACATGAAATAATTACTTTCAATATACTCTAGATCACCTAATCATAGAACCTAACATAGTGAAATGCACTATGTCATGGTTAGTCTATTTAGTGAATATTTCCATAAATCCCTCACTTGTACTAAAATAATCTCATAATTTTTACACTTTCACCTTATGTCACATCATATATAATAATTTGTGAAACCATACCCAAAAATCAATTTTGATATCCTTCAAAAATACTTTTGGAAATGATATCATCTATTTCACCACATGTTACATTATATATAAAATTTTTAGGAAAATACATCCATAAATTAGTCTATATATATTTTAAAAAAACTTTTAAGGTGGATCTGAAAGTACCATAAAATTGATCATCATTCACACAAACACAAAGTGTAACCCCATAGGATTTTGTAGAAATGGAAATAATTATGAATTCTCAAAAATTGAAATGGAATAAAATGGAAAACTCTTAAAAATTATCAATTCTACTCAAGATAAAAAGTGATCTGGAATGATCTATATCAAACAAATGTATCTCAATACCTTTATAAACTAGCTGTATCATATATAAGTATTATTAATTATATAATCCCTTTTTCCAAGACATCAAGTGACCATGGAACATAAATTATATCAATCCCATATAGCCTACTCATAGGTTAACAATTATATAATTATAGGCTAACCCAGTCTATGAATAAATAATATGTCATTCATTTAAGTGGAAAAGTATATTTCATACTCCTCATTTATGTAGACAAGTGAATCATACATACCTTATCTAAGTATGGTCATACACTTCCTTGTTCTATCTTAATCTAGGACCCATATGTCATACTCCTCACAATAGGGGAAAAATCCAATTTTGGTTATGTATTAATAGATGACATGATCAACAATATATCCAACCACCCCTGGATTACCTAAGCCTCAATGATTGCGTAAAAAAGATACCAAAGTATGAATGTTCTAAAGATTTTGAGGCATAATAGAAGCATATGAGTAGCACCCAACAATGGTTTCTTACTGGTTTCAACAAATAAATATGAAGAACTTGATTAATGCAACCCAAAATATTCTAGATAGTATATTTCAAATTTCATTTATAATAAATTTAATACTAAAATTATCTTAACTTGTGGAATTAATTTATGATAACATTCTGATTTTTCTCTTATTTAATTGTTATTATGGATGAGAATCTAAGCGAGGAATACACTAGTTTTTTTCATTTGTTATCTACGAACCCCTGAACAAAATTCTTGAATCTCTAGGTACTAGTACGATAGATATAAGTGCTTAACATAATTCATCTTTGATTGCAAAAAATATTTCTCTTGTTCTCTCTATGTTCTTGATAATAAGGGAGGATTATTTTATCCCTAGGTATTGAATGAATTCTATAGTCTCACCATTGTGTGCAATGGATCATCTTCTCTAAAATGATATAATTTGGATTTTATACTCATGGATAAATAATTAATAATTTTCCATGGGCCCTTTATCAAATTATTTATTCTATATAATCCCCATTTCAAATAATTATAATAAAAATAATACTCTTATTATTATATCTCATAAAATGCAATAAACTCATAGATAAATATATCATCTCTTTTAGGCCCTTTAATTGGTTCATCAATCCTCCTCATAATTTATCAAACCTTGAATAATAAAATATATATTTTAATAAATAAATATTAATAAATAAATAAATAAATAAATATTATATTTACAATACTCATGAATAAATATTTAATCTAATATTCAAGAAAATAAATAAATAAATATTTATATTAATATAGTCACTAAACAAGTGAATAAATAAATATTTATTTATTATATTATGAATAATAAATAAGAGATAAAATTAGCCTCACATATTGTCAACTAGAATACCGGGTGATTGTTTTTATGCAATATACCAAAATTTAATAATTATTATTCCACAATATGAGAAAAAATACTCATTCTTAATATTAAACTCAATAGAATTTAATGAGATTATAGATACACTTATCATGTGACCCTCTATTCTTTTATTAATTGAATTATTTGAACTTAACTAAAATCTAAGATCTGTATCTAACAACAAGTCTGGACACCTATAGAGAAAGAAGTTAATGTTTTAATGACAACAACCTTATAAAAATTCTACCATGTAACATGATCCTTTTTTATTGATATCTCATCAATCAGGATTCATACTTGTGTAATCTCTTAGTATGATTAATTTATATCTCTTTGTCATTATGAAATGAACTCATCGATGAACTACAATAACCATGGATTTAATTAGATAGTTCCATTTCAATAAACGGACCAAATATATCTTTATCCATTAGCTATAAATGAAAAAAAATCCTTTATTGACTTATTCAATCAATGTTATATCACTTATGACACACCCTTCATATGATAACTCCCCATGGGATTATGTTGTCCCAATTTTCATCCATTCATCAAAGTACATGATTTATAATAAATATTAATAATAATATCAAATTTAAGGACCAATACACACATAAAAAAATAGAAATATTCATCTATGCATATAGTATACATAATTTCTATTGGAGGGTTTTCTCTCATAACCTCCTCTCTTGGAGATTTCCAAGTGTGAACTTCATGTGAATAAGGAATAATATCTTATAGCCCTGTAATACCTAATAGTAAAACATCATCTATATCCCATCATATTAATGTTATCTATACTATAAGACATGTATTTAAAAATATTTTCATAGAATATCTAGGTTCTAATTATTTTGGGGAACTTATATAACATTTTTATGTGGAAAATACTCTAAGAAAAATATCATAGTAATGTTATGTAGAAGAAAAATCATCATATGATAATTTATTTATTAATATTATGGTAATGAAAAGTACAAATTCAGTTGTTTCTAAGAACTGACTCCAATATACTCCTACTTTGACTTGATCCAACCACTAACTCACAACTTGTTATTTCTTACATGATAAATGTCACGAACCAACCTGGGAAACCCCTGGACCTATAACCCAAGTTTTCTTATGATAAGACCCGATGCATATTACCAATTTCCGTAGACCGATGACAAGCATGAAAGTATTCATAGAGCATATAATTGGAAATGATTGTGACCCTCAATATGAAAAAAACACATCCAATTAGAGTATACAATAAAAATAAAAAAAACATAATAAGTGTTTAATAATAAAGAATAAGAAAAACCTAAAAATTAAATAAATGAAGTAAGTAAGTTCATGGCTATCATGGTTGACACATAGGCATCCGAAATAAATAAAAAAGAAAAACCCAATCTAAACCACTACTTACCATCTCAAGGTTACCGTCAAGCACTCTCTACATCCCAAGACAACCATCACTGAATAACACAACCTGATAAATTCAAAGTATGAGCCCTGAAAATGAAATAAGAGTTTCATACACTGAATGGTTCATGTGGGGTGTGAGAAAAACTGATATTAGTAGGATTTCACTAAATGTTTTGAGTTATTCCTTCCAAATTAAATTTCATTTTGTATTAGTTTAAAATAAAATTAGAAAATAGTTTTTCATACGTAAATATATGCCAGAAGAAACAACCATCATATTCATGATTATTTTATAAAACTTTTACCAAATTTTCTATAAATGAAAACAATCCCTTTTAAAATATTTTCCTTGAATTAAGAATTATTTATTTAAAACATCCATCTTAAATCCATTTTCAACCCACTCTATAATTAAACTATTTCAAAAAAATTTGTAAACATTTTTAATAAAATAAACTAAATGAAGGAATGATTAAACAAGCACAAAGTCATCACGTCTCTAACGAAATAAATTAGTCAAATTGAAGACATGATTCCATTTATATCCATAGAGTTAGGGAACAAAAAAAATCCCCTCATAGAGTCATCTTGTATCATGGGAAACACACTAGGTAATAAGGTGATACTGTCATATACTTTACAAAACATGGAACAACTACTGACCTATGTTATGTACTAACATAATCCTCCCTAATATCCTATACCAGAACTTGAATCATGGGCACTCCCCACTAATCCTTACACATAACTAGGGGGACACTAGTATCATGTGACTATTTAGTGTAACATGAATCTAGTTCTCTCATTCAATGCCTACTAATCCCATTAAATAAAGAAATAAGAGGTGAGGAATCCAAAAAGAATTAATACATGTAGCAAGATAATAGATAATAAATCTCTCTCACCTAAAAATACTTTGCAATAAATAGAAATTCTCATATTTTTCTTGTTAAACATAAATTAAAGCATCCCCCTTGGGGCTAAAATCCATATAAAATACAATTAATCAGATATCAAGAGGATCTTACAGTCCAAGATTATTTGTAAACCATTTTAAAGTGCCAAATGATACTTCATTAAAATGAACTCATAATTACAAGTAATTCTAGTAATTTTAAATTCCATTTCAAATTAATCTTTAAAATCATCCCATTGAAAACCAATTCCAAAACATTTTCTAAAATAATTCACAAAGTTCTATTTTCAAAATGTACACCCCTTTTCATTTTAAAGCATCAATAAATCCAAACCACCCTTTTCTTATTCCATGACCCAAAAGGGGTGAAATGTTATTTAAATAACAAATCCATTTTAAAAAGTCATTGAAACACTTTTATAAACACTTTGAATACAAAAACCATTTTAGAAATCAAAAACCATTGAAAAATCATAGATAAACCCTTACGCTAAGTCGATACTCACTTCGAAAAACTTAATAAAATAAATATAAGTATTACCTATATCTATAATTTAATTAAAATATAATTTTATACTAGAAATAATATAATGTAATTATATTTAAATAAATATTACAAAAACACTTACCTCAGATCAACACTAATTAGGTTGAAAGTCATCTCCTATGATGATGGACACTCAAAAAATCCTAAAGGGACCTTTTACAAGACCTGACACCCTAAATCTTGAAATTAAAACCACCTTGAATCCAAAATCATCCATAAATCCCTCTTAGTATTCTTGGTAGAAGGATCAAACCATGAAAAAGGGGGAATGAGTAAGAGAGAGGATGAAAAAAAGAGGAGAAGGAGGTTTACCTTGAGAAATCACAGTAAATAAGGTTATAAGAGCATGTAAATCAAAGATAAAATAGGGGTAGATACCTATGATTGATCTATAATGCCATTAAATTGAGAGGGAGAGAAAGGGATGGGAATACACATTAAAATAGAATAAAGGAAAAATGAGGAAACCATATTTTTAATGATCTAGGTAGCTCGTATGGTTATGCGCCATGGTTAGGAGAAACTGTAAGCCAACTATGTAAGGATATAATAAGTAATATAAAAATTCACATAGGATAGTCACATGGTTTTCCTAACCATGTGCTAAAACCATGAGAAAATCAAAACCCATTCAAAATTCTAGATTATAAACCTAAAACTCAAGAACAAGGCCACACAACAATAAATAAACAAAATAAATATAATAATAAATGAAATTAAAGATATGGGTGTGATAATTTTCCCAACCATGACACATTCTTCCACCAAAAAGTCCAAAATAATAGTGAAATATAATAAATAAGATAAATCATCACCTAAAATATTACGGTGGGTGGGATAGAAACTTGTGATGTCTTGGGCCTAGTTTACAGAAAAGTGACCGGTTTGGTTTGCTATAAGGCCTCAAACATACCTCATCATATTCTAAAGGCTACTGACTAGAAGAAAATATATATGGTGGTACTATGGGGAAACTATACCCACTTTAATAGAGTGAAATATAGTGGTAATTGTAAAGTAGTAGAAATTGTAATGAATCATAAATAAACCATCCAGATAATAAAAAATATACATAAGCAATAAACAAAACTATATAAAGATGATGTTATAATGCTACAAAATATGAATAAGAAGATAAATGGTAGTGGTCATAAAAGTAGTACAGTGTAAACAAAAATGAATTTTAAAAAAATCTATACCCATATGAATCCATAGTATTAGATTTATTCTTTTCTCCTAAGCTACCATCCTAAAAGGAAATCAAACATCTATAGATGTTCACTTCCCTTTATCCTTTCCTACATCTATGAAATCTACCCAAGTACCAAAAAATGGATTGAACAGGGTGTGAGTAAAACTTAGTAGGTCACAAAAAATAGTGTCTAATGAAAATATAGTCTATGAATACAATATGTAACAATGTAAAAATATAATAAATATAAAGTATTAAAATAAATTAAAACCACGTTGGTCTCAGTTTCCTTAAGGGATACTCAATTGACCCTACCTCCTTCAGTTGAAGCTAGATTCCTCTCAACATATGACCTTTTAGTTTGGACAAGGACCCAAGAAACATAGAAAATGATTACATGAATAATAAAAATAAGGTATATACTGAATACTCATGGAATCCAAGTCTTTTTGGAAGTCAAGGCCACTTAAAGTAATCACCCGAGATGCTGGAATATTGGGTTTTGAGTGTAATACATGGGATAAACCCTTATAATTCCACTCTTAAGGATTTATAACCAAGATAAGGATAAAGTATAAGGTAATATCAGGATAAACATGATTTTAATACAAGGAGATGATCCAAGGTATTCAGTTTCTTAGGACATCAAGATGAATCCTGGGACCTGATCCCAAGAATTCTAATTTTTTAGAGTTTATAGGTGAATCATCAGTGTAGAGATGATAAATTCATGAATCTAAGGAATTTAAAAAATATAATTTGTGTGTACTAATTGACATTTACATTAATAAATCAGGTGACATTCTATGAGTTAGCCTAATATATTCCAGGTTGGGAATCCAAGGATTTCTCATGGCATGACACACCTATAATAGTGTGACCAAGGTCTATAATAGTTTCTAAACATAATAAAATTGTAATTTTTCATAAGGAAAACTAAAGTATCCATTACATTTAATATTTCAATTAGTTCAATTTGTTTATTCCATTTATATGTGACAAACCAAACACACCTAAGTGGTGTTTTGGTTATAAGTAAATAGTAGTTTTTAATGAATTTAATCAAACACACCCTAAGGGGTGGTTCATGTTGACGTTGTCAACCTCAAATGGGGCCAAGGGGTCTCATGGAACGTCTAGTTAAAGGTCTATACAGCTAAATAAAATATATTTACATTTTAGGAGAAACACAAGGAAATTCTAGTGTGCATCACATCGACACAAGTTATAAACATCAAGACTTTTATGGAAAATTAATAGACCACCTACCTAATACCTATAGAAGAATCATTCAGTATCAGACTCAAATTTGAGATTGAATAAGAGAAATCAATAAGATAGAAAAAATATCTAAAAATAGGGTATTTTATCTCACATGTACATAAAACCAAATATGAAAAAGAAAACCAAGGAAGGAAGGTAAAGGAGTGTTAGAATTACTGAGGGTGTTATAACATGACTGGAAACAAAGGAATCACATGATGGATTAAATAGATCCACCAAAGGCTAAGAATAGGGTAACGAGAGGGTCACAATGTTTTTTATTATGAAAATGTATAGAATAAAATGGGTTTTTTAGTTTTAAATTCACAAAGGTGAAATCAAAAATTTCCATCACTAATAATATTGTGCATAGTTTAGATGCAAGTCTTGATAAACCTAGAACTAATTGTGTATCCCTAATGCTTAGGAGCACTACACCTTGCGTGGTTTAGGTAAAAAGTTAGAGAAAACATTTCTAAATAGTATGATATAGACCTATAATAAAAAATAGACCTTATATGGTTTACATGCCCCATTTTCACAGTTGATAAAAACATGCCCCTCCCTTTTCGAGTCACATTGTTGAGGTACATAGTTATAAAAATTGTGCTCTAACCATGTGCCTCATCTCACTTCTTCAAAAACATTAACTATGGGCCACCAAACCCTTTTTAATGTTCTCAACACCTCAACTAATCCATTGATCACTGCCATTTTATAAAAAAATGAAGTTTTGGTAAAATTAAAAAGGATCCATACCTTGATAGAAAAAAAGGATCTTATAACCTCCCCTCATTATGAAAACTTGTCCCCGAGTTTACCTTTTAACTGTAGTTGAGAATAGGGAAAAAATTCATCCAGTAATCAATACATTGGACTCCCATTCCCATGTCTCCTCCTGTATACAACTATGATTCCATAACACCTATACCAGAGGAACTATCCTACCCTATTGATTATTCATGATATAATCTATAATAAAAAATGGATGATCCTTATAAGAAACATTAACCTCCAACTTAACTTCGTCAAGATCAAAGGCATGAGATGAGTTAGAGTAATAATGGAGAAACTAAGAAACATTGGAGAAATAATGCATTGAACCATACCATTTGGGATGATCTATCTGAAATGGAACCAACTTGAACATCTATAAGATATTAAAAGGCCCAATGAATCTAGGTGTAATATTAACATGACTTAGAATCTATTGATGATCCAATCATGGAGATACTCACAAGAAGACTTGACCCCCACCTCAAACTCTAGAGGTCATTGACAGGGATTAATATAAAACTTATATCTAGACTGATCTATTTCTATACATTTACTAATCATATTTACCTTCTCTAATGTATCATAATGAGATGTTTTCTGAGTATCATTGCCTCCCCCACCTCTAATCATCATAGAGGTGAACAACATGGCCTACTGTAGAGTAAATTTTAAGGATTCAAATGGATAGTTTATTAGAAACTATTATTATAGGAAAACATAGAAATATGTAAGTGATTTTTCAAAGTGACTCCTAAATCAAGTACACACACACATATCATGTCCAACAGTACCTGTATAGTGAGCTCAAACAGACCATCGGTCTATGGGTGGTATGTTGTACTTAGAAGTACATGCGAAACTAGATATTTCTAAAAATCCTTCCAAAACAAAGAAAAAAACAATTAATCCCTTTTAGAAAAAATGGTATATGGAATCCCATAAATGTGTATGATCTCTCAAACATAGAGCCTCCCAATATCATCCACTTAGAAGGTGTCCCAGATAGGAAGGTAGTGGGTGAATTTTATGAGCCTTTCCACAATCAGCTATACGACGTCACTGCCTGAAGGTTTTCTTGGATATCCTATCATGAAATTTATGGTGATGTTGTACCATTTCAATTATGGAATGGGTAGTAGCTATAATAGGCCATAAGTATACTGGTGTTTTAATTTCACCTATTGATATGTAGAACACTGTGTAATAAATCATGTGATGTAAAGACCCATAAAATTCAAGGGAAATTTTTTCTTAATTTTATTTGGAATTTTACAAGAACGCAGTTGCTGACGGCGACTGATTCCGAGGCCCGGTGTGCCCGGAATTAATTTCCAAAGCTAGGCTCGGGTACGTTCAGTGAACGAACGAGCGAGTTTTCTAACTTTTAAACCGGTACTCGGAATTGAAATCTGAGGGCACCGATGAACTCGCAACGCCGGTAATTTCTTAAGAAGATCTTTTCCAGAGTTTCATTTTGACGTATGTAGTAGTTAAAAATTTGGGGATTTAATAAGAATGAAATATAATTGTTGTGAAACAATTTTAATTAAGTGGAAGTTTTTCCATCTAAAAGGAAGTTGGAGGTGGGTCTCACACCTCACCTAACTTCCCATGGAAAAATATCTAAGGTTGGTGGAGCCCACACGATCCCCCAACTTTTCACATTTCATCAACACCTTGAAACCCCTCTTTAACTTTCCTTGTAATCAATTGTGGAAACTCTTCCTCTCTCTCTCTCTCACACTTAAATGTTTCCAATACATGTTAATCAATGAATTCTAACATTTAATTAATTAATTAAGTTGTTTGAATTTTGAATAACTTGGGTGAATAAAATAATGGCTTGGCCATTATTTTGTTTTGGCACTTGTTGTGTTGGGATTTTGGGGAAAGCTCTAGTGAAATCGAGAAGGGTGTTCATCTCTTAAAACTAAGAACACCGACCATCCAATGAGGAAAATCTTCTCCCGGTGAAGAATGCTTCACGCCTTCAACTCTTCTTCTTCCTCCGCATCAAGGGAGAAGGCACCATTAGTGAGGAGCATCGTCTACAACAACGAATCCTCCTTCGACAATGACGAAATCGACACCATTCTTCCGTGACACCCGACTACCGCGACGTTCGACTTCCATGACTCGACGATGTGCGACGTCAATTTCGAGGTAGGGGGATTATTTTGAGAATGGTATTATTCCCTTGATTGTTCCTTCTAAAACAAAGAACCCGGATAAACTCATCATTAACTTGATCTGTGAATGTTTTATTTTGCGGGTTGGAAATATTGGTATGATTCATTTTATTTAAGAGGTTGTAGGGGAATCTCTTTGGTATTCTCTTTATCTTTGAGGAAAGAATGACGAGTGCGGACCAACCATTTCCAGGTTGATCCGTGGATCATTTTTTCATGCGGGTTGATGTTGGGGTTAATTGTTTTCTTTGACGTATGTCGACTTCTTTTTGTTGGCCACTTGCTATCATTATAAAGGGAGGAGGTCGGACCACACAAACATGACCGAACCTCCTCCCCCTTGTTGTTGATTATGTTGCGGCTCGAACGAAGGTGGCGTGGTGAAACGACACCGCGCGGAAACATGGGGAAATACAACAAGGATGCGGGGCGCCGTCGCGCCGCGTCGTTGAGGCCGAACGAAACCGCTGCCGGAGTCGGGGCCGCAGAGGCGATTGAAGACTCCGCTGGTTGATCGTTGTGCACGGATTGGCGGGAGACGAAAAATGGGGCCGCAAGGTAAATTTGAAGCCTCCACAGTGAAGGTCGGGTCCCGGGAGGACCGTTGGTGAAGGCGGCGAGCAAAACGGACCACTGAAGCGCGTACGGTGGTCTGCGGAAAACACCGCTGGCGCACCGCCGCGGTGGCAGGCCACTGGTCCCGCGACCGTATGGGACCGAGGGAGGCGGGACGCGTCGCTTAGCCATGTCCGTTGGCAAGGGGCGGCCCCCACACGGGGCAGTGGTCTCATTCAAGGGGGGCGACGCTCCCCCTTTCCGCATCCGCTCGGCCGTTTTGGCCGTGCCACCTGGCCTGGCCAGCGCGCCAGTGCGTCGGGTCACACCAGCCGGGCCGGGCCGCACCCAAGCGGGCCGGACCCGGACCCGGGTAGGGTCGACCCGGTTCGGGCCGACCCAGGGGGTCTCGGGTCGGATCGGTTCGGGCCCGAAACCCCCACTTCCAAATCTTTTTCGGTCTTTCGCCCATATCTTGGGCTACGGACCTCCGATAGACGCACCGTCAGTTGCGTAGCGATCATTGGATTGAGGCAGTAGTTTTGGTATATTACACTCAAGGTTTTGAAGAACTTTGATTACGACCGGGTTGGTTCAGAAACGAAACCAACCGGGCCCTCGGAGCGGAAACACTTTTATCTTGAGCTCCAAATGTTTGATTAACGTGCCGTCGACTTTGTTGGATTCCTCTTGATGAGACAGAACTTTTGGCATACTTCTATTGAGTTTTGGTTGTAGTTGGATAGCGTCCGGGTTGGATTGTACCCAAAATCCATCCGGGCCCCTGGAACGGAAAAGCTGATAACTTTCAGAGTGGACGTCCATTTGATGAACCGTCAGCGGTGTTGGTGATCACGTGGAGAAACGGTCCCTATGAGTATATCCTATGAGAGTTCGTGGTACAGTTGAGATACGACCGGGTTGGTTCGCACACGAAACCAACCGAGCCCCGGGGACAAAAATGCTAATAACTCACAGACCAGGCGTTCGATTGACGCGCCGTCTGTTGCGTTGAGACCCCTATGACGAGGCGGTCCTTTGAGATACTTCTTCGTAGGACTTTGAGATACTTGGAGTATCGACCTGTAGCTCGTGAATCAGTCCCTCCCGGAGACGAGCGTTTGGAGTACGAAGTCCGTGTAGCTGGCTGAGACCTGACGGCTGCTTGACCAACTCGACTTGGAGTGAGTCGACTAGCCCAGTGGATGAAGCACTACTTTGTTTGGGTGAAGACCCATGGTGGACGGAGCACTACTGTGTGATAGTGCAGACCCATGGTACTCATCCGGAGAGTACCTCTGCAGGCTATTAAGGGGTGAGCACTACTGTGTTTGGGTGGCATACCCCGACGGGAAGCACTATTGTGTTTGGGTGGCTGGCCTGCGGTACTCGACAGGAGGAGTACCTCAGTAGTCTTAGTTTAGTGAGCAGTACCTCGGAGTCGTGACAGGACCAATGTACACTCTGGAGACGGGGCTCTTCAGCAGTTACGGTTTCGATAATGAAAATCCTGGTTGAGATGGGTTATTTGATAACTTAGGTATATGTATGGGTATATACCTAAGTAGAGGTTATCTGTTGAGATCTTCTTTGTGGTTATCCTTGTTGGATTTAGAGAGACCCTGAGGGTCTCGGGGTCCCTACTGAGTATCATTATACTCACCCCTGCACGACCTATGTCCGCACCTCGTTGTGTTGGTTGTAGACGATGGACAGTGCTGATGGAGGCCGAGTGTTCGAAGACTGGACGGTACCCGGAGGTGGACCTCACGAAGAGACAGTATCTGGAGTTGGACTTCACAGCGAGACGATACTCGGAGGAGGTTGACGAGAAAGAGCGTTGTGGAGGCTATCTGTACCTACCCTTCAGGTAGGATCCGTGGTGGACGATCCAGGAGCTGTGCTATTTTTACCTACCCTTCAGGTAGGATCCGTGGTGGATGATCCAGGAGCTGCGCTATCTGTACCTACCCTTCAGGTAGGATCCTTGGAGGACGACCCAGGAGCTGCTACCTTTCTTCCAGCTGTTGTCTTTTTCTGTTGTACTTTTGTTCAGTTGTAGCTGTACTTTCGATTGGGTTTGTATTCTGGCCCATTTAGTTTTCTTCACATCCTTTTGTACTTAGTGTTTTACTTCCGCTTGTACTCTGTGGTGTTTTTTTACTTTTTTAAAGGAAATCCCTTCCCAGTTATCGGGATTTACGCCTTTGGTGCTAGTCGCTAGCCCCTGGCCTATGGAAGGCGGGCTTGGGGTAGTCACGGCACGGGCCCCGAGGACGAGTCGTGACAAATTGATATCAGAGGCAGGTTCGGTTCTACTGCAGAACTCAATACTCTGATCTTTTTCTATGTGAAGCAATAGTGTTAAGGGTATCGAGTGTGGTCTTCAGTTCAGGGAGTCCAGTGTTGGTGCAATGGCCGATGTATCCGTACACCAGGACCCTGACTTCTGATTTCCGACTTTGTGCACGAAAACACTGATTGCGTGTGTGTTTCCAAAAGTTTTAAAGTCATCTCAAACTAGGTCAGCTCACCAGGTATAAATCGTTGACCGTGTCACATCTATTCAGACAGTTAGTTGTAGTTCCGAGAGAGTACTCGATGATGGCCCACCGAGCGGTGAGGCTCCAGGGCGGGGCCCTTTTTACTATGTTGGCACCCTCGGGTGGTGAACTAGCAGAAGCACCACCTGTTGGGCAGTAGATGCCACCAGCCTTACTAGAAAACTATGCATGCTGGCAGAGTGCGTTGCACGAGTTCCAGCAGCAGTGGCCTCCGAGGTTACGAGGCGAGGCAAATTCCCAGACAGCAGCGCACTGGCTGGAGGCGATTGCTAGAGTTTTCTGCCTACCTGAGACATCAGTGGAGTGGATGGTGGACTTGGATACTAGTGATTTCCAGTGAATGACCATGAGGATGTTCCACATAGTGATGAGTCTTCGGTATGTGGACCGATGTCTGAGATAGTTCCTTCAGGTAGTGTGTCAGCTATACATCACTACCTGTTGGTTAGCAGTTACAACTGGCGGTACCGGTAGGTGACACATGTAGCCTTACTGCCTTATACGTGTTCAACATCAGATACCCTCAAGTTCCGAGGTGATCCTGATGCACAGGCAGCTAAGAACTGGCTTGAGGAGGTGGCTGAGAGTTTTTCTAGAGCTTATACAGCTTCGGCAGGATGATGTCTCAGTAGCTGAGTAATCATCGAGGTGTACCGATCGTTCTTGGTACTTGATGAATACGATTCGATCGGTGCTATAGAGCTCTGACCTATGAGATAGGTGTGTTTAAAGGATATCTGAGTAATTACTCTTTCCTCTATGCATTCCTACTTATGTTAGGGTGCTAGAGAGAACCTTTGTGGTTGAATGTTCTTTGGATGATCAGTTTTAGCCAGTGAATGTTAACAGTGGGAAGATGCGAACTGGCGCCAGTCTCGGAGACTTGGGCGTGCGAATGTTTCAAAAAGAGGAAATGTTAAGGACATATGAATCTGCAGAGCAACAGACGTGGAGGAAGAGCTAGGAGATAATCATGAGGTGGTGTACATATCAACATGTTACAACCACCCGCCTTTGTTGTTCCCTCCAGGCCCAGGGAGCTGGAGGGCAGGGAAAGAGAGTAGCTGCATGCGGTTAAGGAGAGTGACCCAATGGATCTAAGAATGATTTGAGGGACAGTCTATGTCCACTACAAGCTTCCGTAGTAACAGACGTTGATACGAATCATTCCTTCCTTCCACGAATCTTGTCCCATACCTAGAGTTTCCGGTTAATCCATTGACATGACCCTCACGTCTGGAGATACCTTGGGAGGAGACTCGATAATCACACTTACGCCTACAGTGTGATCTGACCCACGAGGTGAGAGTTTCGGTTGGAATCTTTTGGTGGCAGCGTCGAGGCCTTAAGACGTTGGTCTGAGTATGGATTGGATCCACAGTTCATACACAGATTGACTGTATTAGGAAAAAAGGTTGTGGTTTATCGACAACATTGGGATGAGGTTTTTCTTGGTCGGCGAAAAGGAAAACCCAGGTAGCACAGGATGGAATCATGCATAAGAGGGTGCATTCGATCACTTAGGAGATGTCCAAACTTACTTTTGTGCCAAAATTCTCCAGAGTTACAGCACCACTTCCAGAAGAGCTTTCTGGAGATGGGTTGATCAGTGCGCCCAACTTGTGGGTGTTGGTTACATAGTTCACTGCGACACATTAGGGACCAGACTCGGGTGTGTCTTGATGTAAAAGTGGGCAGTGATCGCCTATGGATCACGATGGATGAGACTGAACAGAGGTGACATGAAGCCTCTAGAGTTCAAGGATGACGACCACGTCCTTATACGGGTCTCACCTTGACGAGGTTTACGGAGATGTGGCCAAGGTGGAAAGTAATCTCCAAGGTTCAGCGGACCTTTCCAGGTCCTCAGCTAGGTAGGCGAGGTGGTTTACCACTTGACCCATCCAGCTCAGTTTCACCGGGTGCACGACGACTTCCACGTATCTCAAATGAGGAGATACGTGCTTGATCCGACGCATGTCATCGACCATGGGGAACTGGACTTTGGTGATGGGGTGACTTTTTCAAGGTTCCAGTAGAGGTTGAGGATCGACAAGAGTATATACTACGAGGATGGTCGATTCCTTGGATGCGCTTTCACTAGCAGTACGGGAACCTCCAGGTGAGCACATGGGAGCGGAAGGCTCAGGTGCGTGCTTAGTGCCACTTTTGTTTCCCTAGTTTGTGTTAAAGCTTTACGAGGACGTAAAGCACTGAGGTGGGAGTAATGTAAAGACCTGTAAAATTCAAGGGAAATATTTTCTTAATTTTCTTTGGGATTTTAAAAGAACGCAGTTTCTGACGGCGCCTGATTCTGAGGCCCGGTGTGCCCGGAATTAATTTCCAAAGTTAGGCTCGGGTACGTTCAGTGAACGAACGACCGGGTTTTCTAACTTTTAAACCGGTACTCGGAATTGAAATATGAGGGCACCGATGAACTTGCAACACTGGTAATTTCTTAAGAAGACCTTTTCCAGAGTTGCGTTTTGACGTATGTGGTAGTTAAAAATGTGTGGATTCAATAAGAATTAAATATAATTGTTGTGAAACAATTTTATTTAAGTGGAAGTTTTTCCCTCTAAAAGGAAGTTGGAGGTGGGGCTCACACCCCACCTAACTTTCCATGGAAAAATATCTAAGGTTGGTGGAGCCCACACGAGCCCCCAACTTTTCACATTCCCTCAACACCTTTAAACCCCTCTTTAACTTTCCTTTTAATTAATTATGGAAACTCTTCCTCTCCCTCTCTCTCCCACTTAAATGTTTCCAACACATGTTAATCAATGAATTATAACATATAATTAATTAATTAAGTTGTTTGAATTTTGAATAACTTGGGTGAATAAAATAATGGCTTGGCCATTATTTTATTTTGGCACTTGTTGTGTTCGGATTTTGGGGAAATCTCTAGTGAAATTGTGAAGGGTGTTTGTCTCTTAAAACTAAGAACACCGACCATCCAATGAGGAATATCTTCTCCCGGCGAAGAATGCTTCACGCCTTCAACTCTTATTCTTCCTCCGCATCAAGGGAGAAGGCACCGTTAGTGAGGAGCATTGTCTACAACAACAAATCCTCCTTCGAAAACGACGGAATCAACACCATTCTTCCGCGACACCCGACTACAGCGACGTTCGACTTCCGCGACTCGACGACGTGCGACGTCAATTTCGAGGTAGGGGGATTATTTTGAGAATGGTATTATTCCGTTGATTGTTCTCTCTAAAACAAAGAACCCGGATCAACTCATCAATAAGTTGATCCACGAATGTTTTATTTTGCAGGTTGGAAATATTGGTATGATTCTTTTTATTTAAGAGGTTGTAGGGGAATCTCTTTGGTATTCTCTTTATCTTTGAGGAAAGAAGGACGAGCGCGGACCAAACATTTCCAAGTTGATCCGCAGATCGTTCGTTCATGAGGGTTGATGTTGGGGTTAATTGTTTTCTTTGCCATACGTCGACTTCTTTTTGTTGTCCGCTTGCTATCATTATAACGGGAGGAGGTCAGACCGTACAAACACGACCGACACTCCCCCCTGTTGTTGATTATGTTGCGTCGCGAACGAAGGCAGCGCAGTGCAATGACACTGTGCAAAAAAATGGGGAAATACGGCAAGGATGCACGGTGCCGTCGCACCGCGCCGTTGAGGCCGAATGAAACCGCGGCCAGAGTCGGGGCCGCGGAGGCGATTGAAGACTCCGCTGGTTGATCGTTGTGCGCGGATTGGCGGGCGACGACAAACGGGGCCGCAAGGTAAATTTGAAGCCTCCGTAGTGAAGGTCGGGTCCCGAGAGGACCGTTGGAAAAGGCGGTGAGAAAAACGGACCACCGGAGCGCGTCTGGTGGTTCGCGGAAAACACCGCCGGCGGCCAGCACCGACCGACCGCCAGGAGACGGCAACGCCCGCCGCGCCGCCGGGGAGGGCCGCTGGTCCCGTGACCGCGCGAGACCGAGGGAGGCAGGAATCGACACTCAACCGCGTCCGTTGGCAAGGGGCGACCCCCACACGGTGTCGCGGTCTCGTTCAAGGGGGGCGACGCCCCCCCTTTGTGCATCCGGTCCGCCGTTTTGGCCGAGCCACCTGGCCTGGCCAACGCGCCGGGCCGGACCGCCAGGCCGGGCCGCACCAGCCGGGCCGGGCCGTGCCCAAGCGGGCCAAACCCGGACCTGGGTCGGGTCGACCCAGTTTGGGCCGACCCAGGGGGTCTCGGGCCGGATCGGTCCGGACCCGAAACCCCCACATCCGGACCTTTTTCGGTATTTTTCCCATATCTTGGGCTACGGACCTCCAATTGATGCAACGTTAGTTGAGTAGCAATCCTTGGATCGAGTCGGTCGTTTCGGTGTATTACAATCAAGGTTTCAGAGAACTTTGTGTACGGCCGGGTTGGTTTAGAAACGAAACCAACCGGGCCCTCGGAGCGACAACACTTATATCTTGAGCTCCGGATGTTCGATTGAAGTGCCATCGACTTTGTTGGATTTATCTTGATAAGACGGAAATTTGGGAATACTTTTCCTGAGTTTTGGTTGCATTTGGATAGTGGACGAGTTGGATTGTACCCGAAATCTAACTGGGCCCCTGGAACGGAAAAGCTGATAACTTTCAAACTAGACGTCTGTTTGACGAACCGTCAACAGTGTTGGTGATCACATGGAGAAATGGCCCCTATGAGTATATCCTATGAGAGTTTGGGGTACAGTTGAGATACGGCTGGGTTGGTTCGCACACGAAACCAACCGGGGCCCGGGGACGAAAAGGCTAATAACTCACAGACCGGGCGTCCGATTGACCTGCCGTCTGTTGTGTTGAGACCCCTATGACGAGGCGATACTTTGAGATACTTCTTCATGGGAATTTGAGATACTTGGAGTATCGACCTGTAGCTTGTGGAGCGGACCCTCCCAGAGATGAGCGTTCAGAGTACAGAGACCATGTAGCCGACTGAGACCTGACGACTGCTTGACCGACTTGACTTGGAGTGAGTCGACTAGCCCAATAGACAGAGCACTACTTTGTTTGGGTGCAGACCCATGGAGGACGGAGCAATACTGTGTGACAGTGCAGACCCACATTACTCGTCCGGAGAGTACTTCTGCAGGTAATTAGGGGGTGTGCACTACTGTGTTTGGGTGGTATACCCCGGTGGGAAGCACTACTGTGTTTGGGTGGATGGCCCGCGGTAATCGATAAGAGGAGTACCTCAGCAGTCTTAGTTTAGTGAGAAGTACCTCGGAGTCATGACATGACCACTTTATACTGCAGAGACGGGGCTCTTCAGCAGTTACGGTTTTGATAATGAAAATCCTGGTTGAGCCGAGTCTATGATCTTTTTGTTTACCTCATGATTGAGATGGGTCACTTGATAACTTAGGTATATGTATGGGCATATACCTGGGTAGTGGTTATCTATTGATTTCATAATCTTTGTTTTTCCTCATGATTGAGATGGGTTATTTGATAACTTAGGTATATGTATGGGTATATACCTAAGTAGAGGTTATCTGTTGAGATCTTCTTTATGGTTATCCTTGTTGGATTTAGAGAGACCTTGAGGGTCTCTATGTCCCTACTGAGTATCGTTATACTCACCCCAGCACGGGCTATGCCCGCACCTCGTTGTGTTGGTTGCAGACGACGGGCAGTGCTGACGGAGGCCGAGTGTTCGAAGACTGGATGGTACCCGGAGGCGGAACTCACGACGAGACAGTATCCAGAGTTGGACTTCACGGCGAGACGATAATCGGAGGAGGTTGACGAGAAAGACCATTGTGGAGGCTATCTGTACCTACCCTTCTGGTAGGATCTGTGGTGGATGATCCAGGAGCTGCGCTATCTGTACCTACTCTTCAGGTAGGATCCATGGTGGACGATCCAGGAGCTGAACTATCTGTACCTACCCTTCAGGTAGGATCCATGGAGGACGACCCAGGAGCTGCTACCTTTCTTCCAGCTGTTGTCGTTTTCTATTGTACTTTTGTTCATTTGTAGCTGTACTTTTGATTGGTTTTGTATTCTGGCCCATTTAGTTTTCTCCACTTCCTTTTGTACTTAGTGTTTTACTTCCGCTTGTACTCTGTGGTGTTTGTTTAATTTTATAAAGGAAATTCCTTCCCAGTTATTGGGATTTATGCCTTTGGTGCTAGTCGCCAGCCCCTGGCCTATGGAAGGCGGGCTTGGGGTAGTCACGGCACGGGCCCCGAGGACGGGTCGTGACATGTTATCTTCTTTTTCATTCTGATCCAGCAGTACTAGTGGTGTAATTTATGATAAAATTTTGGTCTGTCTAGGATGTATGTTCCATTTGGAAACATTATATTCTCATATCAGTTCTTATCACATATATACAATAACCAAAACAAGCCCATGTATATACATGATATCATTATCATTAACAACCTAACCTATCAGTGGGTCCTCACTAGAAAAACTTTCCCTCAGGACCAATCCTTTGGGATTTAAAAGTTTCCTCCTCTTCACTCAATCAAAAAGTGATGAAGTCAATAATAAATCCATAATTTTAGTCTTAACATGATAGTTTTGGAATTTTAGATGCATTTTAGAAATAATATCCATCAACTATTATTCACTATTATCTTCCTGAATAGCTTGAGTCCGAGTCTTTAGGATCAAGGAATTATCAACTGTATTAACATTTCCTAGCATATAAGAAAGATAAAAGTTGAAATAATGAGGGTATTCAACCCATATCTGCTTCATGATGTTAAAGTTGTGCTGTGAGAATATGTATTTGAGTCTCTTATGGTTCATATACACCACAAACCATTCCCCTAGTAAGTAATATCACCAGTAATGCAAGACATAAATATCAACTGCTAAATCAAAGTCATGTGTCATGTAATTATTCTTTTCATTCAAAAAATTATTATATCCTTATGCCATGAATCATTCCCCTTACATAAAAATTTCTCACAGCATGATTCCTAATGTATAACAATAAACTGTGTTGCCTCTACCAAGATCAGGTAAAACCAAGATCGACATTGTAGTTAACCTTCCTTTCTACTCCTAAAAGGCTTCCTCTCAAGATTCAGACCATGCAAAATTTACACCCTTCTTGGTAAAGACTATGAATGGTTCTATAAGGAATTAAAATTTCTAGATGAAGTGACAATATTAACTAGGTATACCAAATAAGCTTTTAATGTTAATTTTTTTTGGGATGCTCCTAAGAAACAACGTCTCTCACCATCTATGGATCTATAGATACCCCTGATTCTGAGGTAATGTTACCCATGAAGAGAAATATTTCTATAAAAAAGTGTCATTTAGTGATATTAACATAGATCCTATATTCATTGAACATAGTATTATGATATGGTGTTTGGAATTATCATGTCTAGTATGAAAGTACACTAAGATATCATCCATAAAAATGACCAAAAAGAAATTTGGGTATAGGTGGAAAAACCAATTAATCAAATACATGAATAAAAAATGTGTGTTTGTTAGACCAATTGACATTAATAGATATTAATATAATCCATACATACTTTAGAAAGCTGTACATGGTATATATGCGGGCTTGACTCACACCTGATGATAGCTTGATCTCAAATCAATAATCAAGAAAACCCTAGTTCCTTGAAGATGGTCAAAGAGATATTCTATACAGGGAAGTGAGTACAAGTTCTTAACCATAATATAATTAAACCACAATTAATCTACAAATATCCTTATGGTAACACCCTCCTTCTTAGAGAAAAGTATAGGTGAAACCCAAGGAGAAGTGTTGGTCCATATAAACCCTTTGTCTTCTAGGTCCTCTAAATTTCTCTTTAGTTCCTAAAGCTATTTATGATCTATACTATATAGAGGAATGGATACTAGTTATACTCCTAGAACAAGATCTATGGTGATCTCAACCTCTCTCTTAGGAGGCATCCCAGAAAAGTCATTAAGAAGGACATATTTGAATCAATCCACCACTAGAATAAAGACAGTCTGTTGTATTATATGATCATCTAGATAACAGCTAGAAATCTAGGTTGACACTCTACCCATCCTATGATGATCGGGTCCATATCATGTTGTCCCAACATCCCATTATCCCTTATGAATGTAGCTATGACCCTCAGGTTATAATAATGACACCCTCTTGTGATAACAATATATCTAGGATCGAAAAGGTACTAACTCATCCATACTGAGAATTATGCCAAATCTTATTATCTCAAGGATTAAAATGTTATAGAATAAATGATAGATTCCTATCTCGATAGGTAAATCCTTTCATATGTGAACACTATTGATAGGATTCCCAACAGAGTGTTAAAAGACATCACCCCACATAAGCATTCAATCTTGAGATGAAGGCTTACCATTAAAGTCAAATAAATGAATGAGTATGAAGATACTAATTAAAAAAAAGTAAACAATAGAGTCAAAGACTCTAAAATCATACCTCATTCTATATATGGATGATCTTTAAGCTTCTATGGTATAGGTTGCACTACATATAACTAGTTGGGCCTACAACCCTGAGCTATAACCTAACCTCCCTGAGTAGGTCTACTCTATTGGTACTGTAAAACCAATATCTAGCTTCCTCGACCTCGACCAACTCCTTATACTGAATGGATAGTGATACTATAGCTTTCTACCTATCTTGGAGCCATAGATCCCACTTTGGAACTCTGAACTACTACATATCCTCTCTCATTGGGAATCAGTGGAAAGGTATTGCAAAATATCTAGAGATATCCCATTTTTATATAGTATTGAAAATTTAATGGGCCTCTACTATATTGGGGATTCATGTGACCCTAACTTCTACACTGATTTCATACCACATAGCCACCAGTGCGTACACTATGACTGCTACTTCCCTTATGAGAAAACTCAAGGAGATACTTCCTACTATAGGATGAACCAGTTCCCTAATCAGATTTTAAACCACAGTGCCTTATACCTTTAGCTTCTATTAGGTTATGCTTGGATATAAGGAACTATTTCATAATCCTAGGGATGGTATTAATCAAAAGACATTCACCTAACATCTGATGGAATACCTGATCCCATATTTAGATTATCTTTCCCTTGAGGGCTGACCATTGGCTAGAGTGAGAAAAAAGCACCAAAGCACTATGAAACGAGTTGAATAACCGATGAAGAATATATTAACATACTCGAAATATAATAATTCCCTAGATAGATCTTATCTCAATATATCTAGAATAAAATAGTCATATAAGGTAGTATGTAAATTTATCTAGACTATTCGTCGATGCTAATTTTCCTATGTAAGAACATCCCACCATCACTTGGAAAATCCATGAAGCATATATGCTATGAGATTCACCCTCTTTTCTAGAGGTGTATCTAAATGCTCAAGGATTATAAACATAGAATCTAGCTAAGACTCGATATCCCGAGGATCACCTTCCCTTAAGAAATTTGATGGGTGATGCTACTGGAACTCCCTGGTCAACTCTAACATAGTGGGAATAGGATGTGGAGCTCCCTCTATAGACTACACTATATATAGGAAACTATCTTGAAGATTAGTGTCTATTCCTAGTTTATAAAAAATGGGTGGTACTATGGGTGGTGTTGTAGGTGGCACTATCGGTGGTTTAGATCCCAGCACCTTAGGATCATGGTTGTCACCATCTTCCTGGTGTTCAACTCAAGGCCTTGTCGAGACATATATCTACAATGCTAAGAACACTCCTTATAAAAAGTTTCAAGAGAGAAGATATTACATATAAGAAAACATGGATAGGTACAAGGCCTCATAAAAAGAGATACATTAATCCCTATACCCATTCAAAAATTATTTTATAGGTTAATATTTCAAGTCTTAGTCATATAGGATTTCAAGACTTAATCATATGGGTTGAGTTATATAAGGTTTTAATTCCTAACAAAAAATTTTGTATAATTTTCAATAGGAATCCCCATTTTCCAATAATTTTTTTATCAAGAGTTGTAATTTAGTAAGTATGTATGTAATGGTCTAGTTATACAAGTTTCCCTTCTAAAGTTATCAAGACATAAACATTATAAGTTGTAATTGGCATCCCATTTAACTACAATCTGGTATTCAAGACTAAGAATTAGAATGTAACAAGTCTATATATGATGGTTTAGTTATATGTATTTTAGTCCCAATTTATATAGGCATAAAAATGTAAATTTCAATTTGATATTATTTAAATACAACTAGATAAAAGTTTCATCTTATATAACCAAGATCTATAGCTTTGACCATGTTAAAATTGTTTAGTTAAGGTTCCATTTTCAAGTTAAATGTGTTTTTTAGGTTGATGAATACACAATAAGTAACCTATTTTCTTCTTCTTTCCTACAAGAAAAATTATAAATTACATGTATATAAATAAATACAAAAACAATTAGAAACGAACATAACAGGAACAAAGATATGCATATCATGAAATATGCATGAAATATAAATACATACCAGACTATGATGATTCATGAGATACTGATCACTTTCTGTACCATCCCAAAGGTATAAATATTTAATACATAACATTGTAAAACATGTCTATCACCCAATTTTGAAAATAGTACAACTATAATAGGAAAAAATCAGAACAATTGTCTCACCCTAGGAAACTTGGATTTTCCATCATATGTGGGTTAGATACTCCTAGACATCAATTATTACCAAGTTACAAAACTTTATGAGTACCATTTATACCAAAAAAACATAGTAAGAAAAAGGAAAATAAAAAATCTTTGATACCACTTTTTGACATCCCGTACATGATTTATAGATAAGTGATCGGTTCAGTTGGTCACAAGGTCTCAAGCACACCTCTCCATATACGAGAGGTTTTTGACTAGTAGTGATGGTATATAGTGGTATGATAGGGGAATTATACCCTCTTTAGTAGAGTAAAGCACAACAATAATGGTAAAGTAGTGAAAATAATAAGGTATAAAAAATAACCCATCTAGATAAAAAACCATTAACATAAGTAATAAACAACACTATATAAAGATGATATCATGGAGCTATAAAATATAAAATATGAGATACAAGGTGGGAGGCATAAAGCTATTATAGTGTAAAAAAATGAAATAAAATTCCAAAAATACTATCCCCATAAGAATCCTAAGCACTAGATCAACCCTATACTCCCAAGATCCCATCCTAAAATGAAATTAAACATCCATTACTGGGCTATTCCCTTTATCCTTTCCCGCATCCATGAATCTGCTCGGGTACCAAATGACGACCTGAATAGGGTGTGAATAAAACTCAGTAGGCCACCACTAATTGTTTCTAATAAAAATATAGTCTTTTTATATAATTTGTAATAACATGAAGATATAATAAATATAAATTAGTAAAAATTATTAGAAACCATGTTGGAATCGAGTTCCTATAGGGATACATGATTGACCCTATCTACTTTAGCCTAATATGGATGTCTTGGATCATATGAACTTTTAGTTTATCAAGGTACATGGGGTACATATATAAGTTATATACACCTAACAACAATAAGGGATCCATATAAGACTCATGAAATCCAAGACTTGGAAGTCGATCCCACTCATTGTGATCAATTGATATACCAAGTTATTGGATTTTTGAGTGTAATACAAGGGATGAAACCTTAACATTACACTCCTAAGGATTTATAACCAAGACCAAGGTTCAAGTCCAGTGTAATCATATGATATAATTTATTATAATGTAAGGATATACTCCATGGAATTCTGTGTTTGAGGACATTAATATAAATCTTGGAATCTCATACTAGGCATTCTAATTTTCTGGATTTTGGTGGTGAATCATCAGTGTTATGATGAACAATTCACGAATTCAAGATATTGATCAAATCCAATTTGGGTGAACTAATTGGAATTCACATTAAGGAATATATTGGTGTCCTAAAAGTCTCCCAAGGTATTCTTGGTCGGGAATCCAAGGCTTTATCAAGGCATGCCGCATCTATAATAGTGTGATCAAGGTCCATAACAGTTACCAAGCATAAAAAAATTTGATCATAATTCCAAGTAAGTTATCAATGTCATTTAACATTTCAATTAATTAAATTTTGGAATTAAATTTATATGTGACAAACCAAACACCCCTAAAAGATTTTTGGGTTAATATTAAAGAATGGTTGTCAAGGGAATTTAATCAAACATACCCTAAGGTATGGTTTGTGCTAAATTCATCAACCTTGAATGGTTTCAAGGGTCCACATAGAATTTCTAGGTCAAAGTCTAGGTGACAAAATAAAAGAGCTAAACATTTTAGGATTATAGATTAGAAATCTTGGTGTTTCATAAAATGACACAAGTTAGAAACATCAAAAAATTTAGAAAGTAATAATAGACAACCTACTTAATCTCTATGGAAGACTCATAATATAGTATCATCCTCTGATTTGGGTTAGAATGTGAGAAATAAGGAAACCATAAAAAATCCCTGAAAATAGGGTATATCAGCATGCATGGAGATAACACCAAATATGGTGAATAAAATCAAGGAAAGAAGGTAAATGAGTGTTAGACTTACCAAGGGTGTTCCAACCTGACTGATGGTGAAGGAATTAGATTTAGGATAAAGTAGTTCCACCAAATTATAAGAGGAGGGTAAAGGGAGATAAATAACAGTTTCTACTATGAAAACGAGGAGAAGAAAAGTTTTTTTGGTTTTAACGGAATGGATGGGGAAAATGATAATTTACATAACTTTTAATAAGGAGAATGGTTGGACAAACCACACACCAACTATTATTCCTTACTATCTAGGAGAACCACACCTTGCACGGTTTAGGTGCATTATTAGAAAAACTATGCGTAAAACCTATGAGATATACCTATAATAAATTAAAGAACTTACATGGTTTATATGCCCCATTTTCATGGATAATCAAACCATGCTTCTCCCTTTTTAGGATACTTGGTTAAGGTGCATGGTTATCCAAACCATGAACTAACCACACACCATATCTTATTTCTTCAAAAAACTGAACTCCAGGCCCCTACCCTTCTAAACACTCCTAGAACCTCCACCAATTCCTTGGGTACTTTAATTTGATGAAAACAATGGGATTTTTGTATAATTAAAATGAATTTATACCTTGATGGAAAACTAGGATCTTATAAAAAAATCCTAGAGAAGAACCTAAATAAGAAACCCCCAAATAGAGGAAAAACTCTTCAAATACTAGATAAATTCATAAATTGCACTAAACATCCTTGAATGGAACTCATCCATCATCAAGATTCACATGATTTCAAGGAGGAGACCTATCTTGGGTCATTCCACCATTTAAAATTTCTCTAAATGATTAGATAAGGGAAAATACAATACTATTCATACATCAACCATGAGAACACACTTCCATAATTACCCAAGAAGAAATAAAATTCCACCAACCTTGAGTATCAATAAGTAACAAACTCTAACTCTCAAAACAAAAACAACCCAAGAAAAATCAAACTCCTAAAAAAACTATAACTGAGCTCAACCACACATCCAACCATTAAATCAACTAATTAAAATTCCCCAAAGACCCAAAATGGGTCGAGACCTAAGTAATCATTCTCTAATGGGAAAATTATAACCTCAAACTAGGATTACAACTTATGAAAAACCAAAATAAATTAAATGAACACTATCCTATGCTCAAAAATCTAATGGAAAAAATCGTTTTAGTTACCAAAGCACTAACCCAAGATCTCCCCTACTCTACCCTCATGAATATAATTAAAAAATATCAACTACAAGGCATACATCCTAAGAAAACGAAACCCAATATACGAGCCACACAAAAATATACAATTAATTATCATCGAATAAATAAAAATTAAAAGATCCTCAATGAAATATAGATAAAATACCAAAATATATAACCACTAAAAACTAAACTATAACCAATACTTCCCCTTCCAATAATTCAACAAAAAAAATTTATAAAGGTTACTTAGATGAACACACCAACAAAAATACCATGAATATTTCACATAAAAGGACTTAGAATGTCTAGGAACTCCATAATGGAAACAAAAAAGATGCTTCCTCTTCTTTCAATGGGACTGGTCCTTACCATCCTATTCATCAAGCATAAGATCTACTACCTTTTAAACCCCATTAAACAAAGAATCACCAATCTAATGAACTAAACCCTAATAATATCTCACTAAGGGAATCCTTTATTGGTCAACATCTATAAAAAAATTCCTTACAATAACTTCCTCATAACCATACCACTAAACACAATTTTCTTTGAATAATTCCTAAGAAACGCCTTCATACAGCTGAGATGAAACCATAACCTTCCATCAAACTCTTCCAGGCCCTTCAAATAGAGAAAAATCAGCTTTTACTATTTAATCTTCGAGATTTAATGGAAAATTAAAGACTCACTCAATCCTTTTCATCCACTCTATATTTGTATAAGAACCTTGATCACCATAAAATATAGGTATAAGATGATTCAAAAATACTTGGATGGGGTTTATGAACAAGGAATAACTTGACTCCACCACTCAATCCTGAGTTTGGGTAGAGTCAACTAGTGAAGAAGAAACTCCTACATCAAAAGAGGATCCATCCAGAATAATGGACCATTGAAAAAACATTCCACTTTTCTTTAAAGACCCATTGTGATGAATATTCTATATGAATAGAACATGGAACTCAATAATTTCTTATATTATATATCAAATCACACAACACCATTATTAACCAAAATGAAACCAGAACATAACTCACCCCACTAAAACAAAAAAAATTCCCCAAGGTACAAAACTAAATAATAGACCAAAAATAAAATTAACTCAAAAACATCAATCATTCAAATAAACATTTAAAAAATTTCCCTTTTAATCCAATTTCCTTGAAAACGTTTCATTCCATTTGAAATTTTTAGAAGAACCAATTTTATAAACTAAAACATCTAATATATTTCCACCATAAATCCAAAAATATTCATAAAAATTTTCACTCATGCCAAAAATCCCCCCAAATTTCTTTGAAAAATGTCCATTTTTATCCTAAAATATTTTTAAAATTCCTTTTGGAAATTTATTTCCTTTGAAGACACTCTAAGTAAAAAATTTAAAAACTTCCCATTTGAAAATTTTATCATTCAAAAATTATTTTTTTAACTAAAACACCTATTTCACATAGAATAAATCACATAAAACCATTTAATGAAAAACAATACTCAAATTATTCAGTATAATTTCAAATCATTTAATATAAACAAAATTTAAAACCAATTTCAAAAATATAAAATCGATCTTTAATGGATGAAATCAAATGTCCAAATATAAAAATAAAATTAAACCACATTCAATCACATAAATTAATTATAAAAACTCACTTATTCAACACCATTATAATAGTAAACACCATTAATATCATCTTATAAGGAAAGAGAGATGTAATGGAATTTTTAGACAAGAAATAACAATGCGTATGGTTTAGTAGTATGGGATGGTAAACCATTCAACAACCATGTAATATGATCTATAATAGTTGTTGTATCATTTTTCTTGTTTTTTATGGTTTACCAGACCATTTGGGCTAACCATGCAACCTTGGTTCATTCACCACTTCTTCCTCCAAAACTAAATTTGACCCCCAAATTCACTAATTTAATAATCAAGGATTAAAACACCATCATGAAAAATAAAAGATACATTATAGATACTAAAAAAAATTCCAAATCAAGAATCAAGTCACTAACACTCTTTGAAACTTTAGGATCTAAATAGGAATGAGCTATCTGGGATCTCCCAAGCACATACCTATTGAGTTATAACAACGTTCATAATCTACATACTACTAGAAAACATCCCCAAATAGCAAGAGGGTTCTATGATACTACTTTATAACCAATCTAATACACCCCTAGACTAGGAACCCAAGCCAGATCACAACAAGTATTGAGGTGTGTTCTTGATCACCCTCAGACAATGAAAAGCTCTGGGATATTGACAAAGAATAAAACTAGGAATAATTTCACCCTCATAATGAAAAAATAAAATGACATGGTAAAATTAAAGAAAACATCACAAGCACTGAAAAATAAGGAATAAGAATAACCTCAAAAGTAAATAAATAAACTAATCAAGGTATGTTCCATCAAGGATGATATATAGGCATCCTAAATAAATATAAAATAAAAAACCAATACGTACCACTACCTACCACCTCTAGGTGACCCTTCACCACTATCTATATCTCAATTCAACAATTATTGAACAACCCAATACAATGAAGGATTACTCATAACACTTGAAAAGGAACCATTAGAGATATATACACCAATTTGTGTATGTAGGGTGAGTGAAATTAAACTCAGTATGTTTTCACTAAAGTGTTTGTATTATTATTTTTAAATGGTGTTTTATTTTACACTAGCTTGAAATAAAATTATAAAATAGGTTTTTCATACACAAATATATATAAGAGGAAATAACCATCACATTAATGATTATTTTATTATTTTTTAACATAATTTTCCTTAAATCAAGAAAGTCATTTTTAAAACATTTAACTTATCCAAAGCCTCATTTATTTAAAACACTCATTTTAATACCATTTTTATCCCACTCTATAAATGAACCATTTTAATGAACTTTGGAAACATTTTTAATAAAAAAAACTAAATTAAAGAATGATAAATCAAGCACTAAGGAACTACATCACTTATGAAATAAATTAGGATTAAATAAGACATGGAACTATAAATACCTATCAATTTATAGAACACAAAAGAAATCCACCTATGGATATATCTAGTATCATGGGAAATACCCTAGGTTATATAGTAAGATAGTATTAGACTTTAACAAACATAAAAAAAACTATTGACTTATGTTGTGTCCTAACACATGCCTCTCGAATAGACTTCTCCCAACCTAGAATTGTTGGGCACACCACACTAGCCCTAACAAAAAACATGGTGAACACTATTTGCACATGACTATCCAGTGTAGTTTAAATCTATACATATTTGTATGTTCTTAATGATCCTATGAAAGAAATAAATAATTGGTGAGAAATCAGATAATAATCACTACATACAACATGGTCACTAATAATAAATATCTCTCACCTCTAACTCCCTTATAGAAAATATACCTGATTATATTATTCATTTCCAACATAAGATAAATAATCCCCATAGGGCCAAAATTCATGTCAATCATAATAAATAATGGATCGATATGGTCTCATAAGGTTATATCATTTTAAAACCATTTTAAAGACCCAAAAAATACTTCATTTAAATTGTCTTAGAATGATAGGTAATATTTGTCATTTTAAATTCCATTTCAAATAACTCTTTAAATCATCCCATTAAAAACCAATTCGTAAAATATTTCTCAAATAATTTACCTAGATCCATTTTCAAAATGAAAAATCCTTTTAATTTTAAAGCATTAATAAAACCAAACCACTCTTTTCTCATTTTTTGACCCAAACAAAGTAAAATTCCCTTAAAATTCCAATTCTATTTTAAACAAGTCATTAAAACCCTTTTATAAAAATTTTTAATAAAAAAAACCATTTTACAAATCAATTACCCTATAAAAAATATGGATCAATCATTATGAAAAGTTGATACTCACTTGAAACACTTAATAAAATCAATAAAATATTACATATAACTATAATTTAATAAAAAATTCATTTTAAACTACCATGTATATAATGAAATTCTATTTAATTAATGGGTATAAAACACATACCGCATGTGATGCCCCAGACCAGAATCACTCCTGAGTAGCTGATCCCAATTGGCCACATGGCCTCAAGCACTCCTCCTCAAATTCTAGAGGCTACTGACTAGTACTGAGGGCCTAGAGTGTGTCCATGGGGAGACTATTCCCTTAGGTCATAGTGGAGAACAATGGTGAAATAGATGAATAAATAGTTGAAGAAGTATAATAATGAATAAGGTAGCATAATCAAGTATAATATTCAAGGAAATAAGTAATCAAATCAAAATCTGAACATTATCATATATATAATGATTTAATGTTATGTAGCTACAAAATGGTAGAACATGCATACATGGTAGTAGGTAGACCATACAATACGTGATATAAAAAATAATCAAAAGGCCAAAAACTATCCAAGAATCATGAGCACTGACTTAGTTATCTGCTACCAAGATCCCATCCTAATGTAAGATTTAAGGTGTCCAAATTGAGATGTTTCCCATTGTCCAAACCTATGATCATATAATATTCAGGGGTACTAATAGCTGCCCAAATATGGTGTGAGATAAATCTCACTAGGTCACCACTAACAGTGTCTATAAAAATTCAATCTGTGAATATAAATTGAAATAGTGTACATGTTTATAAAAGTAAAGAAATGGTAATGTTAAAAACCCATACATGCTTCAACCTTAGCTAGAAATATCTCTGAACCTGTGACCACTTAGTTAATAATGATTTAGTTTATAAAAATAAGATCATTTGTAAAAGGTATAAACAGTACTAAAATAGATCATAATATTAAAAGAGGATCCAAGGTGAAACCAAGGCATCCTTGACCTCAAGGGTTGGGCCAACTCATAGTATCAACTCATGTAGTTTGGCTATAAGGGTATGCGTGTAATCCAAGATGTACACCCAAGTTATTCCACTATAAAAGAGTCTAATTGAGTCCATGGAGCTCTTCCATAGTAATCTTGGGATTTTCATGATTGGGCCCAATGAGGTGAATCCATGGAACCATGAGTCCGAAGACATCAAGATAAATCCAAGGAGTGTATCCAAGGCATTATAATATCAAGAAAAGTGTAAAGTGACTCATCAGTACCTCACCAAGGAATTCAAGTAATATGACCAGGACCTGATTCCATGGTGCGTATCTCCCATGAAAATTAGCTCAATGAATTATAATAGAATACTTTTAGTTCTCAAGGAATTACCTCAGGAATCCAAGGAGGGATCAAGTATGAACATTCCTATAAATATGAAAAAGGTCCAAATGAAATAGGGACCTTATAATCATTTCATTTATATACATATGTCATTATAGGCCATGAAATACTCATTCCAATTACATTTTCATTTGGTTCATTCCATTAGCTTTCATTATATGTGACAAGGTGAATTAAGGACATGCAACCATTTATCAAATTAATTATAAGGGACAAGGCCAAGTGATATCTATACATATACCTTCCATTTATAAATTTATAGTTTCATTTATTTGTGATGGAAAACTTACCTTAACAAAGTTCAAGTCAATCACATCTGAATGATGTCTCAGGTAATTTAAAAAATGGATAACAAAGGTATAGTAAAGAACACACCCTAATTGGGGTGGTTAACATTGAGGTCTCAACCTCCAATGGTGTCATAAGATTCTATTGGGGATTTAGATTACAAATTATATGATTAAATCTTTAGAATATGAATTTAAGGAGGAACTCATAGTGAAATTGGTGTGCGTACAAAAGGAAAAATTTATAGAAGGTGGTAATTTGAAAGAAAATTCATAGACCACATTCGTTATGCCTGTAGTAGATGGCTATTCTATTATCTACCCTTATTATTGTAGGGATTAGAAGAAAAAAGAATAATAAATGAATTACTTGAAAATAAGGCACATGATCTCATGCCAAAATAGCATCATCAATAGAAAGACAAATTATGAAAGGAACCTAAGGAGTATAGAGTTTACCAATGGCTATCCAACATGAAAAATGGATTTTTATTTGGAGTTCAGATAGAGAAATGACTTTAAATCCTAGGTTAGATATGAGCGAGAGATCAAGGGAGGTGGCTTTGGAAATTGGAAATGAGATAGAAAAAATGGCGAGAAAAGATATAAGTCTTTAAGGTAAAAATAATAATTTTACCTACTTTAAAAGGTATTGAAATTTGACCACATGGTTGGACAAACTGTGTGCCAATCGTGCTTCTAACTCTGTCCCAAGGAACCCCTTTCATGGGCTTGGTGCATAGTTAGACTAACCATGCACATCCTATGAAAAATGAATCTATAATAAGACTAAAAGTACATTCACGAGTGTGAGGCCTAGGATACATGGTTAGAACAAACTGTGCAGTCCTAGATAGACTACTAGACCGTCCTGCATGGTTTAACCAAACCATGTGACCTAGGCTTCAAAATTTATATTAATAGCGTAGCCCAACTATTTACTCAAAAACTTAGGGATATGAGATCCAAAAAATCCCTAAAACCCTTGTTTCCTATATATCCTTACTAGGCATTAATATAAGGATAAAACCATGGAATTGAAATGAATTTAAAAGATTCTATACCTTGAAGAAAAACTGGGTTCTTAAAGTCTTCCCCTATTAAATCTAATTGTCCCTAAGTGTCCATTATAAGGGTGATAAGATATTGTCTGAGAACAAATCTATGCACTAGGAATGTATTTTAGCCTCCTACTCCCAGGTCTCATCCTACACCTAGTCGTGCTACCATTTCACCCACACTAAAGAGACAAACTGACCTCATAGAGCCTTCATGCTACATTTAATGATGTGTATATGATTCTCTTAAAAAGAAGCACCAACATCCAATTCAACATCATCATGATCAAAAGTATGAGACAATTAAACACAATAATTTAAAATCCTTGAAACGTATAAGGTTTCGTTCATGGAATAATACCTATGAGGTAACAAAAATTGATTTGCTACCATAATGAATATATATAGGATCTCAAAAGGCCCAAAAAAATATGGTGAAAGCTTCCCTTACATCCATATCAGTCTGTGACCAAGCCTGGGTGATACTCATAAGAAAACCAAATCCCCAACCTTGAAATCCATAAGTCATATATGGTGATCAACATATGATTTATATCTAGAATAAGTAGTATACATACACTTCTAAATTAGTTAGATATTCTTTGAAGAATCTTTCACGAGATGAGGACCTAGTAGCACTACCTCCCCTAGCTCTAGTCAACACAAAGGTGAATGACATGACTGACCATATAAGCCCTCATAAGGATCCATCTAAATTTTCACTTGATAGATAATATTGTATAAAAACTCAAAGAGGAGAATATGTTTCTCCCAGAACCCCCTAAATTAATGACACATGATCAGAGAATTTACAGAACACCTGTATAGTTTTTTAATGGACATCGATCTGAGGGTGAAAAGTTGTGTACATAAGCACGTGTGTGCCCAACTATTTTTGAAAACATTTACATAACATTGTTTTGAAACAAGAATACCTATCTAAAACAATAATATGAGGGAACCAACCTAGGAATATAATATCATGAACATTTAGTCTTCAAAACTCATCAACTAAGAATGTCTCCTGGATATGAAGGAAGTGGGATACCTTCATTACTCGATCCAAAACTACCCAAAACATGCCACTACCTTAAGGAAACCTTAGAAAACCAGTCACAAAAACAATCATGATGTCATCCCATTTCCATTCTAGGACCAAAAATGGATATAACAAGATAGAAGTGTACTGGTGTTCTTTCTATACTTTTTGACAGGTGGAGCACCTATTGAGAAAACCCAAAATCTAACATTTCATCCCATGACACTAATACTAGAGACTAATATCATGATACATCTTGAAGATACCTGGGTGAACTTCCCACTAGGAAGCACAGAATTATCATATTATATCCTCTCAAATGTCTATAGAAACCCAAATATTCCCATGTATACAAATTATATCATCTCTATCAACAAACCAATCTGGAAGTAGGTACTCACCAGAAATAATTTCCCGTCGAACCAAACCTTTAGGATCTAAAAACTATCTTCTATTCACCCAATCCAAAAGTGAATATGTAACTATTAAGGTTGTAAGAAAATGATACTCATAACTCTATTGAAACTCTAAGTGCATATTATAAAATAGGGATATCAATTTCAATTCATTACTAGCTTTCTGAATGGCTTGTGCCTGAGTTTTCTGACTCAGTGTATTAGCTAAAATATTTCCCTTTCCAAGCATATAGGTAATATCTAAGTAAAAAATAAAGGTATTTGACCCATAGTCACTATATGATATTCAAGTTACTTTTCATAAAGATGTATTTTAAGATTTTATGTTCCATATACACCATAAAGAGAACTCCCATCAGATAATGCCTCTAAAAACACAAGGAATGAAAAAATGCTACAATCTTGAGATTGTGTGGTAGATAATTATGCTTGTGAGGTCTCAACTAGTGGGATATATATGAAACAATTCAATCCTATTGCATCAATATTGTACTCATCCCAATTCATAATGAATTATAGAACACTATAAGACTCTTCCATGCTTTGTAAGAATTAGTATTTGTTCTAAAGAAAGTCTTCCTTTCATCTCTTAAAATTCTTTCTCACATGCTTCATACCAAAAGAAATTCACACCTTTATTATTAAAACTAGTAAGAGGTTCCTCTAGGCCTGATAATTCCTATATGAAATTCCTATAATAACTTTCCATCACCAAGAAACATTGTATATCAAACATGTTGTTAGGATGCTCCAAGTAAACCATGACACTCACCTTCTCTATAATGACCTCGACCACAGTATCCCATATCTAGTACCTTTATTACATTTGGAATATAAACAAGGAAGACACATCCCACATGACTTAATAGTTTAGTATATTTGGAAAACAAGATACATACATAATTTAAACATTAAAATTTGAAATAAAATACATCATATAATCTTTTGGAAACACTCTTATTCTTATTGATTATCTTTGCATGTAATTTATAAAATTCATCTTGGAATCCTGGGGAAAATAAACATAATAAAGGGGTGATCCCTTGTAAGAACCCGGATCTTCGTTTCAGGTATGATTTCCCCTTTTCTGGAGTTTTTGGGAAAAATAATGTTTCTAAAAATTTCTGAAGTACACGCCGTGTACTTTCTGAGTACATACCGTGTACTCTTTTCCCGCTCGAAGTCGTGTGCTGGCCATGTCCGGGACACACACACGGTGTGTAGGGGTGACGTAGAGGCCGATTTGGGCGGAGTACGGAAAAGACCTAGTACACACCGTATAATCTAAAAGTACACGCCGTGTACTTTTCTTTTCATTAAACACACCGGGGTCACGCCTGACAGATAGAACACATCCCTTCTCCAGGTTCTTCATCTAAGAGCAACCCGTACGACCGCATTTCTTCTCCGAATCCCTGAGCCTTCGTCCGTTCTCCAATTCGAGTTCTATCGATTGCATTGGAATTGCAGCGGTGGGTTCTTTCTTCTTCTTGAGCCTTGTTTTCCAATTCTTTCCATTTCTCAAGTTATTGTAGGTTGACCATTTTTGACGTTTTCTTAGATCTATGATGCTCTAATGGGAACCAGTCGTCATGGTTCACATATATCGATCTACTAGGATCGAGGTAGGTGGTTTGTGCCTTTCTATAGAAAGTCTTTGAGTATTTTGTGAAAATTCCACCAATACCCTTGAATGGGGTATTGTATGTTCTTGTTTTTCCCTGTTGAATTGCCTGCTTTTCTTAATTTTTAGAGTAGATGTTTTTGCCTATGAATATGGTAGTTTTACTATACTCTGGATGTTTTCTATGCTTGTTCTACCTATTTGGCATTTTTCCAGTTGCCATGCCTAGATGTAGGATAGTAGAACTATTGCTTTGTTATGCTGTTGAGCCTTAGAATGGTATCCAAGTATTTCTTGAGGTTTACTTGGACAATACAAGCACGCTATGCATGTTTATTTTACACAGGGCTACGAGAAACTAGTGTAGTGGGCCATAGGGAGAATGGATTGAAGGGCTTCTCCAGAGTTTCCTTAATTATGATGCGAGACCACAGGGTGAATTGACGTTGAGTGCTTCCTCAGAGAGTATGTAGATCGTCGACGCGGGCCACAGGTGGAATTGACATTGAGTGCTTCCCCAGAGAGCCTTTAGCATGATACAAGACTATAGGGGGAATTGACGGTGAGTGCTTCCCCAGAGATTCTATTCTTTAGCTGAACCAGAGGGGTGAGACTGTGTGTGCTTCCCAGAGGGTAGCTAGTACATGTAGGTTGAACCTTAGGGGTTAGGCTATGAGAACTACCCAAATGTTACCTTTTGTTCTTCTTGCTTTAGTGGTTGTTCCTTGTGTACTTTATATGTAGAACTGTGGATTGTAGCTGCTTGTGTTTTCCTGTTTAATGCTTCCTATTTTATTACTGCCATGTATTTCCTGACTGTTAGGCACAGATCTTTGGGTGATTGCCTACTGGGACTTTGTCTGACACCTTGTTTGGGTCATGCTTTTTGGCCAAAACAGACTATGTTGTTGTAGGTATAGATAAGGGTAAGCGCCCTTCTACTTCAGGTACCTGACTTTCTGTGGAGCAGGAGACTAGGGGACCAAGCTACAGATTACGATGCTGAGGAGTTTACTTTGTTTTTCTTTTTTCACTCTGTTTTCAGTTGTATTTTAGCATGTTGGTTTTTTTACTGCTTTACATAGACTATGTACCATGTTGCATCATTATTATTTATAAATTGCTTCCTCTGTTTAGTTCAGTTGTTGTATGCTGTTTATTGTTTCCGCTATTGTGTTTGGTTGTTCTTCCACTATATACATTACATAATGATGGCATAGTTTCCCCACCGACTCACCAAGGCCCTCACTACTAGTCGGCAGCCTCTGGCGTTTGGGGAAACGTGCTTGAGGTCATGTGACCGACCAGGTACGGGGCGCCTCTTGGTGGATTTTGAAAGAGCCTTTAGCCAGGGATAGGATGGATTCAGTACTTGCTATTAAGCTATGCTCGGGATTAGCTAACCTGTGTACAGGGAAAAGCCATACTACCTCATTACTTATAGTTTCTGGTTTTGAGATTTTACGGTTGAGATAATTTCACCTAGAGTGATTCATATGCTTTGTGTTGTTATTGTCTTGACTATTGCAGTTCTATTTCTATCGTAACCCGATGAGATTAGGGTATCCTATCTCATGCATCATATAAGCCCTTGTAGAAATCACATGCCATGCATTTTTTCCATGCCATCTAGGATGAATTAGAGATTTCAAGCTGTTGTGATAGACTTTGTGTAGATTATGCATGATGTTGTGATAGATGCTTGATAGAATCTATGATTCCTTGTTAGGGGATTGTTTGTATTCCACTTTACTAAAATTAGAGCCAAATTTTGATTCTTGAGGTGTTATGGGCCCTCTAGAATCGGAAATTGATGGATCATGATCCTGTTTTCTCTTGTCTCTGACTGTAGGAGATGCCAACCTTTGATTCACGGGGAGTATGGGCCCTCACAGATCGGAATTTGACACCTCTTTTCCTTGTTTTTAGTGTTTCTAGGATTCCGTGTAGTTTTTGAGCTACTGCCCAGAAAAACCCAGAATACACGGTGTGTACTTATTGGATACACGTCGTGTAGTTTTCAGGCCGTGTCACTGACCGTGTGAGCAGAAACACAGTGTCGTGAAAGTAACTTTAGAAAGACGCCGTGTACGGAAGGTACACGCCGTGTAGTAGTGAGCCGTGTACCTGGCCGTGTCACTAACAACATGGGTCGGGGAAGCTCGTGTCATACACATCATGTATTGAATGAACATGCCGTGAATCCTAATCCTCAATACCCGGCCTTGTCACGAACAACATGGAATGATGTTCTCTCTTTTTATACACGTCGTGTTTGTTAGGAACACGCCGTGTAAGGGTTAGCCGTGTACTTGTTCGTGTTGCCAACAACACGGGTCGGTAAAAGTCTTCGAGTACACGTCGTGTTTGTTCGGAACACACCGTGTAGTCTCAGCCGTGTAGCTGGCTGTGTAACTAACAACACAGATCATTGACACCTTGTCTACTACACACCGTGTCCATAGGGAACACGCCGTGTTGTCTTAGTTTAAGAAGACTGTGTGGGTTAGCCGTGCAAGGAGACTCAGGTAGGGGAGTAGAGTTCAAGTACACGCCATGTGTGGGGACAACACGTCGTGTAGTCTGGGGTTTTACACAACTAGGGGTGGAAGAATCACACGCCCATGTCTATGGTTTAAGTGAACACGCCGTGTAGTTTTTATACACGCTATGTAGTCGTGTTTTGTAAAACTGAACCATTTTCCTCTTCTGTTTCCATTTTGTACCTTATGTTCTCTGCCTTGTTAATCCTGATCTAAGGCGTTCTTTTGAACTTTCAGAGTTATGCCTCTGAGACGTCTTCCGGTTGTACGTCTGTCATCGGGCAGTGATCCGATGCCAGATATGGCTGATCAGGGACTTCCTGCCGATCCTCCAGTCGGGCCAGCCTTGGCACCGACTATCATACTAGTTGCAGGTGATGATGTGCAGTTCATGGAAGGTTTTATGAGGATGATGCATACCTTTCAGGGAGCACCGCCTCCTGCCACAACTATGGCAGACTTGACATGGGTTTTCCAGCAGCAACATCATCCTACTTTTTCAGGGGAAGGCGGACCACAGGTTACAGAGTCATGGCTGGAAGCCATGATAACTATCTTTGAGCATCTAGAGACGCCTCCAGAGAGGTGGGTCAAGCTCGCTACCTACATGCTTCGATACTTTGCCAAAAGGTGGTGGGACGTGAACTCACAGGTGGGTCATCAGCAGGTTATGACTTGGGAGGAGTTCCAGCGGGTGTTTTATAACCACTTCTACCCAGAGACCCTAAGGGACGATTGATCCCGTGAGTTCATGAGACTAGAGCATGGTACTCTTTCAGTTATGGAATATTACTCTTGTTTCACAGAGCTGCAGGGTTTCAAACCCCTCCAGGATAGAAGTAGGGTGTTCTTAGCAAGGAAGTTTGAGGATGGTCTCAGGTGGTAGATCCGATCGCAGGTGAATCTCTACCAGTTAACTTCCATCTCTTCCATCATCAACCAAGCACTGATTGCGGAGCGCAATATGAGAGACTCCGGAGCTGCAAGGCATGGCAGTTCTGCTTCCAGAGCTAGTGTTCCTCCAGTTGACAGCAGGAAGCGCCGTAGGGAGCCTATGTGCAGTGATCCAAGGAGGCGAGACACATCTTCCGGTAGCCAGGTAGTATGCGACCAGTGTGGAAGGGTAGGTCACATGAGGCCGCAGTGCCAGAGAGACCCAGTGGAGTGCCGATATTGCGGCAAGATGGGTCACCTTCAGCGTTTCTTCTAGGTATTCTCACCAGTAGCTGGAGATGGGGGTTCTTCAATGACTCCTCATTTAGGAGTAGCACCACCAGTTTCTCACCAGTCGGGGAACTGGAGTTATTCCGGCCATTCAGGCCGAGGTGGAGGTCGAGGCCATGGAAGTCAGTCACCAGTCCTTCAGCGCCAGTAGGGAGGTTCATCTTAGAGTGGTTAGACAGGGTCACAGGGCCGCGGGACAAGCCAGGATTTTGCGGTGGAGCAGGCCTATCAGGAGTAGGATCCCGAACCTTCTACTATTCGAGGTACGATCTTAGTATCCTCAGTTTTATCTTTATCTCTTTTTGATACTGGTGCTATGCATATCTTTATCTCTATTACTATTGTAGAGAGCATGGGGCTCTGCATCTTTTCTTTTGCCGACTCATTGACACCAGACACACCTTTGGGGATGAGGACATTTACTGTACGCCGGTGTAGAGAGTGCCCTCTCGAGGTTACAGGGTATCGTTTCTCATGGGACCTCTACGTCCTAGAGATGATAGGCTATGATGTCATTCTTGGAATGGATTGGCTAGTTCCCTTCCAAGAAGTCGTCGAATGTTACTACCGCAGAGTCAGTTTCATCTCACCAGAGGGTGAATCCTTTCTTTATAGAGGCAAATGGGATGTTCGGGCGAGTCGAGTGGGACTCGAGCACCTTGGGCTAGGAGGGGTGACAGACCATATTGCTAGTCTTTATCTGGATGATCAGGGGACTCCACAATTTGACTTTCCTCTAGTGGTAGATCGCTTCAGGGATGTCTTTCCAGAGGACTTTTTAGGTTTGCCTCCAGATCGTGAGGTAGAATTCTCTATTGAACTCGTGCCAGGAGAAGCACCAGTGTCCATTCCTCCCTATAGGATGGCCACACCTTATTTGCAGGAGCTCAAGAAATAGTTGGAGGAGTTACAAGCGAAGGGTTTAATCCGACCCAGTACTTCTCCTTGGGGTTCGCCTATCATGTTTGTGAAGAAGGGAGATGGTACCCTTCGGCTTTGTGTGGATTATCGAAAGCTGAACCAGTTGACGGTCAAGAACCGATATCCCATGCCGAGGATCGATGGCCTCCTTGATTAGCTTTGAAGAGCCCAGGTGTTTTTAAAGATCGACTTGAGGTCCGGTTATCATCAGTTGTGAGTTAGACCATCAGATATACCACTGATATCCTCCAGGGGTAGGTATGGTCTATACGAGTATACAATCATGTCATTCGGTCTCACAAATGCGCCTACCATTTTCATGGCACTGATGAACCGATTGTTCCATCCTTACTTGGACTCCTTCTTCATGGTCTTCGTGGATGATATCTTGGTGTACTCTAACACTCGACACGACCATGCCACAAATCTTGAGATCGTTTTGAGTACACTGAGAGAGCATCAGCTTTATGCTAAACTATCGAAGTGCCACTTTTGGATGGATCAGATTCACTTCTTGGGAAACATCATCTTAAAGGAAGAACTATCAGTTGACCCAGAGAAAGTGAGAGATGTAGTTTCCTGGGAGAAGCCAAAGAACATCTTTGAGGTACGGAGCTTCCTTGGGCTAGCTGGATACTACAGATGCTTAATTCTGGTCTTTTCTCATCTAGCAGCACCCTTGAAAGGTCTGACCAAGAAGGGAGAAAAGTTATTATGGTCATATTCTTGTGAGTCAGCCTTTTAGGAGCTGAAAGGGAGGTTGACGTCAGAACCAATACTAGTCTTGCCAGAGCCAGGCAAGAGCTACACAGTCTATTGGGATGCTTCAGGTATCGGGCTTGGAGCTGTTCTTATGTAGGGAAATGGAGTCGTTGCGTACGGGTCTTGGTAGTTGAGGCCACATGAGAGGAACTACCCAACACACGATCTGGAGTTGGAAACTGTTGTTTATGCCTTACGCTGTTGGAGACACTATCTTCTGGGAGAGCACTTTGTGGTCTTCACGGACCACAAGAGTCTCAAGTATATCTTCACTCAGTGTGATCTGAATCTGAGGAAGCGCAGGTGGGTCAAGTATCTTTAGTATTTTGATTTTGAGCTTGCCTATACGTCGGGAAAGGGCAACACAGTGGAAGATGCATTGAGCAGAAGAACTCAGATTCATGCAGTTTAGGAGGCCAGCAGTGAGTGGCAGCTTATGGCTCTATTCTCTGAGATGCATCTGGAGGTGCACGACAGATAGGGATAGACTTTCCTGTCTTCTGTAGCTATTACCTCTACACTACTTGATCAGGTATGGATGAGGAATCTATCAGAATCAGAAGGCTTAGTCCTACGGGAGAGTGTGTCAGGAGATGACCCTCTTCCTGGATGGACAGTGGGTGAGGATGAGATCTTGCATTTCCAGGGACGAGTATGGGTGCCAGTAGACATACGTGGGGAGCTGATGCAGGATTTTCATTCCTCAGTTTGGGCAGTTCATCCTGGAATCACCAAGATGTATCGGGATCTTCATCGCCAGTACTGGTGGCCTGGTATGAAGAAAGATGTTGCTGGATTTGTCATGAGATGTTCTACTTCTCAGCAGGTGAAAGCAGAGCATCAGCAACCAACAGGACTTTTACAGCAGTTACCCATTCCGGAGGGGAAGTGTAATGATGTTGCGATGGACTTTGTGACCGGGTTTCCGAGGTCGCCTCGAGGGAATGATGCTGTTTGGGTTGTCGTCGACAGGCCCGTGAAGGTTTCTTACTTATTGCCGATCAAGTAGACCTTTAGTGTCGATGACCTTGGATGAATTTACATCAGATAGATTGTACGTCTACATGGAGTGCCACACTCCATTGTTTCAGACATGGATGTGTTCTTTACCTCTCGATTCTGGCAGGGACTTCAGAAGGCTTTGGGTACGCAGGTACTTTTGAGTACAACATACCATCCCCAGACTGATGGCCAGTCCGAGCGCACGATCCAGGTGCTAGAGGATATGCTTTGAGCTTGCATTCTAGACTTTGCTGGTTCTTCGGAGAAGCATATTGCTCTGGTGGAGTTCGCCTACAACAATAGTTTCTAGGTGACCATTCAGATGGCACCATACGAGGCTTTGTATGGTAGGACAAGCCGATCACCCTTATGCTGGCTGGAGGCAGGAGAGGTAGCTTTGCTGGGACCTCATCTTGTTCAGGAGACCTTAGAGCAGATAGAGCTGATTCGGAAGCGGATGGCTACAGCACAGTCTCGGCAGAAGTCTTATACTGATCAGCGGAGATGACCTCTGGAGTTCGAGGTCAAGGATCAGGTTTTCTTGCGTGTCGCACCGAGGTTGGTACACAAGAGGATTCAGAGACATGGAAAGCTTTCACCACGGTACGTCGGGCCGTTTGAGGTGTTGGGGAGAGTGGGGCCAGTTGCTTATCAGTTGCAGTTACCTCAGAGGTACCAAGCCATGCATGATGTCTTCCATGTCTCTCAGCTCCGACGTTACTTTTCAGACCCGTCTCATGTCTTTCATCCCAAGAGGTTGAACTTGAAGTGGACACGTCATTCGAGGAGCATCCTATCCGGATTGTCGATTGCAGTACGAAGGTTCTCCGCGGGCGGTCTATTCCTCTAGTACGGGTGATATGGCAGCATGAGCGAGTATAGGATGAGACCTGGGAGAGGGAGGACGATGTACGATCGCAGGGGCCATAGTTGTTCGGGGTTTCTTCTTCTACGCCTCTCTAGGAAAATTCGGGGATGAATTTCTTTAAGAGGGGAGGTTTGTAAGAACCGAGATCTTCATTTCAGGTATGTTTTCCCTTTTTTCTGGAGTTTTTGGGAAAAATAAAGTTTCTAGAAATTTTTGAAGTACACGCCGTGTAATTTCTGAGTACATTCCATGTACTCTTTTCCTGCTCGAAGCCATGTGCTGGCCGTGTCCGGGGCACACACATGGTGTGCAGGGGTGACGTGAAGGCCAATTTTGGTGGAGTACCGAAAAGACCCAGTACATGACATGTACTCTAAAAGTACACACCGTGTACTTTATTTCTTTTCATTAAACACACTGGGGTCGCTCCTGGCGCACATAAAACACCCCTTCTCCAGGTTCTTCATTCGAGAGCGACCCATATGACCGCATTTCTTCTCCGGATCCCCGAGCCTTCGTCCGTTCTCTGATTCGAGTTCTGTCGATTGCGTTGGAATCACATCGGTGATTTCTTCCTTCTGATTGGGCCATGTTTTCCAATTCTTTACCTTTCTCACATTATCGTAGGTTGAGAATTTTTGACATTTTCTCAGATCTACGACACTCTAAGGGGAACCAGTCATCGTGGTTCTCATATTTCGATCTCCTAGGATCGAGGTAGGTGGTTTGTGCCTTTCTGTAGAAAGTATTTGAGTATTTTGTGAAAATCCCACCAATTCCCTTGAACGGGGTATTGCGTGTTCCTGTTTTTCCCTGTTAAATTGCCCGATTTGCTTGATTTCTAGGTTAGATGTTTTTGCCTGTGAATATGGTAGTTTTACTGTACTCTGGATGTTTGCTATGCTTGTTCTGTCTGTTTGTAATTTTCCCAGTTTCCATGCCTAGATGTAGGCTAGTGGAATTGTTGCTTTATTATACTGTTGAGCCTTAGAATGATATCCAAGTAGTTCTTGAGGTTTACTTGGATGATACACGCGCGCTATGGATGTTTATTTTACACAGGGCTGCAAGAACCTAGTGTAGTGGGCCATAAGGAGAATGGACGGAAGGGCTTCTCCAGATTGTCCTTAATTATGATGCAAGACTATAGGGGGAATTGACATTTAGTGCTTCCTAAGATAGTTTGTAGATCCTCGACGTGGTCCACATGGGTAATTGATGTTGAGTGCTTCCCCAGAGAGCCTTTAGCAGGATACGAGACTATAGGGGGAATTGACGGTGAGTGCTTCCCCTGAGAGTCTATTATTTAGCTGAACCAGAGGGGCGAGACTGTGTGTGATTCTCAGAGGGTAGATAGTACTTGTAGGTTGAACCTTAGGGGGTAGGCTGTGAGAACTACCCAGAGGTTACCTTTTGTTCTACTTGCTTTAGTGACTGTTCCTTGTGTACTTTATATGTTGAAATGTGGATTGTAGCTGCTTGTGTTTTCCTGTTTTCTACTTCCTGTTTTATTACTGCCATGTATTCACTAACTGTTGGGCACAGATCTTTGGGTGATTTCTTACTGGGACTTTGTTTCACACCCTTTTTGGGTCATTCTTTTGGGACCAAATAGACTATGTTGTTTCAGGTATAGATAAGGGTAAGCACCCTTCTACTTTAGGTACCTGACTTGCTGTGGAGCTGGAGAGAAGGGGACCAAGCTATGGCTTGCGATACTGAGGTGTTTACTTTGTTTTTATTTTGCACTCTGTTTTCAGTTTATTTCATCACGTTGATTTGTTTACTACTTTCCATAAACATATGTACCATGTTTCATCATTATTATTTATACATTTCTTCCGCTGTTCAGTTCAGTTGTTGTATACTGTTTATTGTTTCCGCTATTGTGTTTGGTTGTTCTTCCGTTGTATACTTTACTGAATGAGGGCATAGTTTCCCCACCAACTCACCAAGGCCCTCGCTACTAGTCGACAGCCTCTAGCATTTGGGGAAACACGCTTGAGGTCATGTGACCGACCGGGTACAGGGCGCCTCTGGATGGCTTCCGGAACTGGGACGTTACATCCCTTATGCCAAGTAAGGGAAAGAATTCAGTAGAAGCTAAAAATAAACAATAAATCAAGGTGAGTAACTAAAAACACTTTCTACTAAAACAAAAACTTGAGCATAATATGGTAGGAATAAAAACTAAATAAATAATACCATATAAATAATCACATGGAAATATTACTTACCCATGGATACTCTAATAGTTGAATAATCACATGGAATATCAAATACTAATCTCATAATGAGGGAATAAAAAATGCGGGACATCATAAACATACCATTAAGGCTTCGTCCAAGACACCATACATAATCGGGTAAGATGTTAGCTAATACCCAAACTAGTTTGTCTCATGAGACCTACCAATGTTCCAAGGGGCTATAGCAGGCCCCACCCAACACTTACTAATTCTAATTAATTCCTTATATGAAATGGGTGAAACATAATCAACATACACATTCATATTAAAACTAACATATGAAATATAAATAACTTTCCCTATTCAGTAAACATAATCACTGACCATTCAGAGTAATATGGTGAATCATATCAAAATAGCACATCCATAGTATAAATAATCAAAAAAAACTTCAATAAAATATGGTATATGATATAATAGATTATTAATCCCATTTAAACATCAGAATCAATAAGGGTGTTGAAATAGATGAAAATAATTTTATAAAATCATTGAGGAATCTTTGAGAGAAATACTCTTTCTAGTTTGCAAAGAAGATTTATTTTAGGAAAATATTTATATAAAACTAGAAATGAACTAAAATAGTTTTTCATTACAAAATTAGTGATTTTAGAAAAAATATGGTTTCTTAAAACAAATTATATATGGAACTAGAAAATGGGTAAGAAATTGAGACATTCCATTTAATTGGGATTCCGCATTGGGAAGGATTGAGATGGGAACCTTTATAAAACATGTAATTATAATAAAAAAAGATTAAATGATATTAATACATGATTTTGGAATGTATAAACATAATTTATAATAATTATATAAAATAAATAAGAAACACATTGGTGTATAGAAGAAGAAATCATAACCCGAATGAAAATGAATGTTCGGGAAGAAAACCCTTACCTTATGTCCTAATGTATTCTGTAATTAACCTTAATATCCTCGATAATAAAATTTAATCCATTAATTAATTAATTAAAAACCTTATATAAATTTATTTTATTTATTATAATTTTATTAAATTAATTTATGGCCTTTTTTATGAGTTACAAGATACAATTTTATTGCCCGTGAGGGTTCGTTTCCTTGGTTTTCATAGTTGGTATACTTGTATATGAGTATGGAAATTCATGCGGAATGAGTATAATTTTGTAAAATTGAATTTATATGATATTATTGAACATACATAATTTTAAATGGTTATATAATTCATTTTTTTTATATTTTATTAGGATGATTAAATAGACAAAACATTATTGATAATCATTTAGATTATTTTGGATGTTTTCGATCATTATGAACAAGTTTTGTCGTATGAATTAATATTAAATATATATACTGGTGATATAACATTAAATAGGTTTTAATAAATATATTATATTTTGGTTTAACAATAAAAATGATTTAATTACCTTCCTTGAAGGAGAAATTGAAGAATGAAAATCCATTATCCATGACGGTGGTAAATCGGCACTTCACGGACGATGAATTCATTTTAAAAAAAAATAGAGAGAAAGGAGTTTGATAAATGATATTAAATTAATGTGATATAATTATAATATATAGATGATACTAGAGTTATCATCCTCATTTGGATAGAGGAGGTTAGGATAGAATAATAATAGAAAAGAACTTGAAAAGAAATTAAAATGAAAAGGAAGAGGATTTGGCCTCTTGAATACTTCTCCTTGAGAACCCCTTTAAGGGGATTAGTTTTGGTCTTTTGTTAATAAAAAGAGATCATAAATGTGTGGGAGAGGCTTATTAAGAGGTTTGGACATAAATTTTACAAGTATCAGATATTTCAAGGTGTTAGGAGAAGAGGTGGTGAGGGGTGATATTTATAGTAGAGGCGAGGAGTGATTTCTCATTATTTTATTTATTATTTTGTTATTTTTCTGAAGACAAGAAATAATGTTGATTATTGTGACTAAATAAAGTAATATGTTCATGCGAGTTAGAACCAAGGGTTATTAAATTATCTAAACATCATCTATGACTCAATAAATCATGTATTTATTATTTATCCTAAATTATCTTATTTTACTATTAACCAAAAATTCAAGTATTTTAGAAAAATACAAAAAATTGACCCTAAAGATTTTTCAATTAGTATAATTCAAAAATTAAATCCATTTTATGAAAATTATTTTCTAAATATGCAAAATTTAATTTTTAATTAAAATCATTATTTATTTGAAAAATACAATTTTTAAAATTATAACTGATTTTATATCACTCTAAAAAATTAACTAAGGTCTCATTAAATTATAATAAAATCATAAGAAAAAAAATATTGATTTATGAATGAATTTTATGAAAATTAATTTTATTTTAAATCATTTTATTAATTATAAGATTTTAATAAAATATTTATTACTTGAAAAAACCAACACTTAAATATGAATTTTTGAAATATTCACTTACTTATACTATGATATAATTATATCATACCTTTATTTATAAGATGCCTAAATTTTATTTATACATCCTTGTGTTAGGTTACTATTCATTAGGCCAATTTACTATTCATAAGGGTCATATTACTATTCCTACGATTAGGTTACTATTTCATCAAATAAGTTCCTTAACTTCTAGAAATACCTCTTATTTCATTCACTCTTCATTTATGATTATTGTATTATGTTATTTAAGTTATTTTATGTGATCTATACTATATGAAATAAAAATAAGAAGGAAAATTTCATTGATAGAGTTCTAGGTTGTTACATTCTCCCCTCTTACAAAAATTTCTTCCTTTAAATTTCTAGATTGTCACCCCACAAAAATATTTGGGTAGTTCTTCCTCCCAAGCTCCTTATGCTCCCACATAGCCTCTTAAATTTAATGGTTTTTCCAAAGTTACTTTACCACCCGATTCATCCGATTCCTCAGCACCTATTCCTTAGTGTCCATAATTTAGATTGGCTCTTCACATAAAGATAAGTAAGGTTCCAATTATATTCCTTTAGAAGTGAGTACATGTGTTGGGTTTGGCATGTACTTCCTTAAAAAGAATATGTAGAACACATTGTGTACCTTAGAAAGTATAGATATAATTTAAAAATAGAAATCCATATATAGATCCAATTCTCTCTATAATTTCAAAAGGACCAATGTACCTGATGATCAATTTCCCTTTCTTACCAAATCTTATAACACCCTTCCATGGAGATACTTTCAAGAAAATGTGATCTCCCTCTTGAAATTCCAAATCCTTACTTCTATTATTGGCATATATCTTTTTTCCTTCTTTGAGATACTTTAATATGGGTTTGAATAGTCTTTAAATTCACTATTATTTCCCGTACAAGCTATGATCCTACAAGCTTCCTTTCACCAAATTCATCCCAACATATTGCTGTAAGACATCTCTTTCTAAACAATTCATCATATGATTACATTTAAATACTAGAATGGAAACTATTTTTGTAGGAAAACTCTACCAAAGGTAAATACTGGTCCCGCATCTATGAAAGTTAAGTGAGCATGATCTCAATATATATTTTAAAGTTTGGATCATCCTTTCTGACTACCTTTTAATTTGAGGGTGATAATTAGTACTCAAATGTATCTTAATATCCAATTATTTTTGAAGGATATTCTAGAATTTTGATGTAAATTGAATATCATGATCAAAAAAATTGAGAGAGTTTATCCATGAAGTCTTATAACTTTATTAATATATAGCCGGGTAAGGAACTCCAGTGGAAAATCCTCCCTTATAGCAAGGAAATGTGTATATTTGCTAAGTCGATCAATAATCACCCATATTGAATCATTATTTCTGATGGTTTTTGGTAATATAATAACAGAATCCATAGTGATGTCATCCCATTTTCATATAAGAATAAGAATAGGTTAGCTAAATCCTTTAGGATGTTGTCATTCACCCTTCACTTGTTGTCAGACTAAACATCTTGATACATAATCATCAATTTCCTGCTTCATGTTATCCCACCATAAATGTTCCTTGAAATCTCTATACATATTAGTTCTACCAAGGTGTATAGATAAATTTTAACTATGGGAATCATCCAACAACTCCCATTTTGCTCGGGTATATAGGTAAAACATAGCCTCCTCCCAAATTTTAGAATTGCATCCTCACACACAATGTCTAAAAACTTCCCATCATTCACAACTTTAATTTTCTTTTGAATATTCTCATAATCACACTTAGAACTTTTAATTATTTCAAATAAATATGGTTTGAAAACCAATTGAAAAAGTAATGATATTTCTACTTCCTTGATAATTCCCATATCCATATTTTCTAGATCCATGTACAAAGAATCTTTGTCAATCCTTATTTTGTTTATAACTCCATGATCCTTAATACTCAAAGCATATTCTACTTTATTTTCATTACCTGGGTGGTTGTGTATTGAAAAATTATAATCCTTGAGTAGATCAAGACATCACCATTTCCTCTTGTTGATTTATTTCTATGAGAATATATATTTTAAACTGCTGTGATCCGTATATATCTCACACCATTCACAATAAAGATAATGTCTTCATATTTTTAGAGCAATTATTACAGCTTCTAACTGAAGATAAAGAGTTGGATAGTTCTATTCATGAGTTTTTAACTACATTAATGCATATGTAATAACTCTATCATTCTTCATAAGTACACAACCAAGTCCTTTCTTTGATGCATAACTATAAATCACAAATCCACCATTTCCCCGATGGTAGAGTCAAAATTGGAGAATTCACTAACCTCTTATTCAATTATTTAAAACATTATTAAAATTATTTTTTCCATAGGAAATTAACCTAATTATGAGTAATCTTGGTTAACGGGTTAGCTTACCGGGAAAAACTATGAACAAGATACCGATAGTAACCTGCTAAACCAATGAAACTACGTACCTCAGTTATGTTCGTTGGTGTAGGGAATTCTTGAACTACCTTTTTCTTTATAGGATCAACTAAGATTCTATCCTTAGAGATAATATGGCCAAGATAGGAAACTATTTAAAGTCAGAAATTACACTTGCTAAACTTCCCATATAACTCATTTTTTCTAAGAGCCTTCAGAACAATGCGCAAGTGATTCTCATGATCTTAGTATCTCTTGGAGTATACCAATATATCATCAATAAATACCACAAAAAGTCATCAAGATATTCCTTGAAAACACTATTCATTAGATCCATGAAACTAAATGGTGCATTAGTAAGTCCAAATGGCATTACTATAAAGTCATAATGTGCATACCTAGTTCAAAATGCTATCTTTGGAATTTATTCCTTCCCCAAACAAAACTAATGATATCCATATCAGAGGCCAATATTCAAAAAATATTGAGCTCTATGAATTTGATCAAATAAATCATCAATAAAAGGTATAAGATACTTTTTATTTATCTTAATAGCATTTATCTACCTATATTTAATGAAAAGACTCATAGATCCATCTTTCTTTTTAATGAAAAGAATAGGATCTCCCCATGGAGAAACACTAGGGAGATTAAACCCCTTACCACTCAACTCCACTATTTGTTTCTTCAGCTACACTAATTACACTGTGGCCATTCTATAATGATTCATTGGTATAATCCTTGCACCAAAAATTAAATCAATATAAAACTCAATTTCTGACTCTGTAGGATGCTTAGGTAAATCCTCTAGAAATACATTAATGTATTCTTGCACAATAGGTACATCCTCAATTTGAAAATTTCTTTCCTCACCCATAGATATTGAGTTCTCTTCCACCCCATGAAATAAATTCAGTAGATCTATTAAGGGTGGATTTAGATAAGAATTAGATGGTGAGTTTTCTACTCTAAAGATAACAGACACTACGTCATTCTGAAAAATTGTAACTTCCTTCTTATTACAAAACATTTTTTCATCATAAATTCAAATAAAATACCTAGAAAATCATGGGTATGATGATAAGGTAAAAAACTAAATCATGTTTATGTGTCATAAAGGGGACATATCAATAAATATTTGTTGCAATGATACTTAGGATTTTTGACTGAAAACTATTTTACTAAATCAAAATGGAAATGTATAATTTTATTTTTAAACTAGTAAGATATAAAAGAATGTGATGATAGATAATCAAATGAATCATTGGATATTTTTTAGGAAATAATTAATGTAATAGACACCACATCATTAGGAGCTTCAACTTCAGTAGTTATGACTACATAAGCTTGGCCTTTCTCCCTTGGCCTTTTTGGGGAAAGTTTCCTCGGTTCTTAGGACAATCATTTGAATAATGTCACATATCTTTGCAATATTAGCATTGAAAATTGGTAAATGCTTTCTTTTCCATGCAATCATGGTCTTGGTGACCTTTTTATCCACACTTGTAACAAACAACCATACCCTTTAGGAAATTATTGAGGTGTTTCTTCCCACAATTATCATATGATGGAAAATTAAATCTTCCCTTCTTCCCATTTTCGTTATTTAATTTTTTCAGAGTCTTTATTATCCATCTTCTTCTTCTCTTTCTTTACTTTTAAGTCATATGACATAAATAATTATTTTTTCTTTCTTGATATCACATGATACTATATCTTCATATGGTGAGAAATTTTTAGAGACTAGTGCCCTTCAGAGGAATCATTTTAAACCATAAAATAATCGATCAATCTCTTTCCTTGGATTAAATATGTATTCCAAAACATTTCTTTACCAACCTTGTGAAGTTAGCTTCATAATTTGAATATTTTCATCCTCCTTTTTCCTTAGACTCAAAAACTACCTTTCCATATCTGCTAACTATTCACGAGGAAATTATTTTTCAAAGAAAAGTGGTTTAAATTATCTCCAGCCCATGTTTTATATTTCTTCATCCCCCTTAGTGTTCTGAATCAATAACCACCATTGATCTGTGTCTCCCAAAAGATGATAAATTTCTATAACAACCTTCTCCATTTCATTACATCCCAAAGGAAGAAATATATTCTCTAAGGAACTTATCCACTGCTCCACTACAAATGGGTTTGTAATCCCATTAAATGATGGATGATGTTTTCTCATAAAGAGATATAACATTTCTCAGCCAGATTGTGGATTAGGATGCTCCATACTAGTAAGGTTATTTTTCACAACCTGTGTCATCTGTCCCAGTATAGTTATAAGTTTCTCATCACCAGTCGTAGCTCCAATTCCTCCATCATTATCTTGTGTAGAAGGGAAATCCCTAGATGGGATACATGGGTTGATACAGTTTCAATTCCTTCCAATAGGTTCCATTTATTAATAATGGAATACACTATATTAGGTTATGAATCATAATGTATAATCTCAATTATAGAAAAATAATTAACATAAATTGAAATAATATGCATAGTTATTCTCATAATCATAAACATAGTTCCTTTGGGGACATATTAAATTTTAAATAATTCATAATGGTTTGTAAAGAAATTTTAAATTATCTTAAGCATATCCCATGGGAGTGTCAAACGAGGTGCATAGTAAGGCCCATTGTCATGTACTAGGTTACCCTATATCAGACAGGAAACACCTTGTCTAAGTTGTTACTCCTAGGTACATCTGTTATAGAACTACATAAACTTATAGTATCCAAACATATATATATTTCAAGGAAGTTCCACATAATATCTACCTTACCAAAATTATGGGATATTATTGTATGCTTATCCTCAAAGTATATCTTATGGTTATGTTCTTTAATCAATTTTTTCTAAATTTAGTTTCCAAAGTTTCTACTAAACTCACTTTGATACCAACAGTGAAGACCTCGACGTCAGTAGCCTAGAGCCGATGATTTACTTTATTAAATTGGCATATAAACAAGGAAGGCTCACCCCTAAGGGCTGAATATTTTATCAGCTTTTGAAAACAAGATATATACATAAGTTCAACATTACAACTTAAAATAAAACACATAATAGATAATACTTTGGAAACACTCTAATTATTCTAGGTTATCTTTCCATGTCATTCATAAAATTCAGATTGGAATATTGGGGAAAATAAAAATAAGAAAGGGGTGAGCTATGATTATCATTAAGGGTAAGATTTCAATGGAAGATAAAAATAAACAATAAGGGGGATATTATTGGGATGAGTTTTGGATAAAAATTTGACAGTGTGCAAAGCTTATAAGGTGTGAGGAGAAGAGGCGGTTCGGGGTGGTATTTATAGTGGAGGAGAGGGGTGATTTCTCATTATTCTATTCATCATTTTATTATTTTTCTCAAGAAAAACAATATTTCTGATTATTATGAATAAATACAGTAATAGTTGCATGTGATTTATAAACAAGGGTGATTACATCATTCAAACATCACCTAAGACTCAATAAATCATGTATTTATCATTTATAGTAAATTATCATATGTTACTATTCACCAAATATTCAATTAATTTAGAAAAGTCACAAAAAATTACCATAATTTTTTTGGATTTTAGAATTTAAAAATGAACTCCATTTTATGAAAATAATTTTGAAATATGAGAAATTTAATTTTTAATTAAAACCATTATTTACTCAAAAAATATAGTTTTGAAAATTATAATTGATTTTATATCACTTTGAAAAATTAACTAAGGTCTCATTAAATTATACTAAAATCCTGATAAAAAATATTGATTTATGAATATATTTTTTAAAAATTAATTTTCTTTTATATCATTTTATTAATTATAAAATTTTAATTAAATATTTATGACTTATAAAAATACCAACACTTAAATATTAATTTTTTAAATATTCACTTACTTATACTATGATATAATTATATCATACCTTCATTTATATAATGCCTAAATTTTATTTATATATCCTTGGTTTGGGTCAATATTCATTAGGCTAATTTACTATTCTTACAGGTCATATTACTATTCCTAAGGTTAGGTAACTATGTCATTGCTATAGGTTCCTTAACTTCTAAAAATACATTTTATTTAATTAATTCTTCATTTATGATTCTTGTATTATGTTCTATAAGTGATTTTATGTGATCTATAATATATAAAATAAACATAATAAGGGAAATTACATTGATAGATTTCTAGTTTGTTACATTCTCTAGGTCAACTGATTCCCCTAATTATGAGATAATATGACACATAAAGTGAACCTTTACAATCCATAAGTGAAACTTTGTGTGATTATCATGTAACCGATTCTCTCTTAGTGTACTCAATATGATCTCAAGATTTTTGTAATGTTGTATTCAAGTATGATAATACACCAAGATTCCTTCCACAAAACATGATGATGAATCTAGGTAGGAGTGGAAAACCATATTCACAAAGGCCATGAAAATAGAGGGCATGATCGTAAGACCAAACTACATAATAAGATATTCATATAAATGATACCAAATTTGTAAATCCAAATATGGTATGTCTAAAGTCTTGAATTGCACCTACTGATAACCTGATGTTAAGTATATTTTTGAGAACACTCTATCTCATTAGAGCTGGTCAAAGAGATTATCTATTTGAGGAAAATGATACTGGTTCTTAACCACAAGTTGGTTGAACTATCGGTAATCCATAAAAAGACAAGGGGTTCCATCCACCTAATTGGTGAAAATGATAGGTGAACCCTAAGGAGAAGTACTGAATTAGATAAAACAATTAGATTCCAGATCCTCCAACGGCCTCTTGAGCTCCTAGAGCTCAATAGGTTCCCTCTTGTCCGAAGTAATAGTCACTGGAGCTACTCCTGGAATGAGATTGATTGAAAACTATACCTATCTATTGGGAGTTAATCTAGAGAATTCATCAAGGAGAACAACCCAAAAAAAATCCACCACGGGAGGAAAATATGTTAGATGCACCATCTGATTAGTGAAGAAAATATGGGAAAACTGGGCTATCGGTCCTCCTAGACTACAATATTCTAATTTAGATCAACCAGACAAGAAATCCCATTATAACCTTATGTAAATATCTATTTCCCTTAGGTGATGTGAAAGTCACCCTTTAGTGACCACATTCAATGTGGGCATGATAAGGCACGTTTCAATCTATCTCAAGTATGACATAAAACCCCATCATCTAAAGGATAAAAAAATACAAAATAAGTGATAACTACTAATCTCAAGAGGAAATTCCTTAAATTGGTGTATAGACTTTTACGTTACACCCAGAAATGTGACTAGGGTCATGACCGCACAAAAGTATAGAATTTAAAGCCCAAGACTTTCCATGATCAATATAGAGATAAAGGAGAGTGAGAAACTTATATCAAATAAGGCATATATGATAGTAGAGGATACTAGAGTAGTACCTCATATAGTAGAAGGTCATGCAATATTCTCCTTAGGTATCTATTATAATGAATGAAATTGTCTTGATCCATGACCCTAAAGTATAGATGTACTATCCCAAGTAATTATAATCCACTGGCACTAAAAATCAATGGTTTGTCTACCCTACCAGGACCTCCACCTTAGCCTATTCGACCGGTACTACTCCAGCTTCCTTCCTGCCATAGAGACTTTATCCTCATACTGAATGTGGAGCTGTTATGGGTTATTTTACCATAGAAGTAGGAGGAATGATCTATAAAAACCTCTAAAGATGACCCATCCAGTTGCAATCAAAACACTTCTGTAGGTCTCTATCGCACTGTGGCTTCACATGCATCTTTCATCCACAATGATGACATATAAAAGAGATACTAGTGTGAATAATCTGGCCACCAATGCTCTGACAGGAAACCTCAAGGTTACACTTCCTTCTATTATAAGAACTACTACCCTGTATTGATACTAACCCTATATACCCACTACTATAATATTCCATCTTGTTGGGTTCAATGATAATATCTTGTTTCAAGATCAAAGAAATGTTAGATAGGTTAAATACATTCACCTAAGAATGGATGAAATTATTGAACCTATCCTCAAAGATTCTCACTCATGATACCTCATCACTATAAATAAGTGGTGTAAATCATTGAATCTTAGTGAAATGCACTAAATAGTCTGTGACAGACATAGAACCATGCTCGAGGAGCATAAAATTCCTAGCTAAGTCATCTATCAGTGTCTTAGAGAAAAAGTAATCATAGAAGGTAGTCTGGAAGTCCTCCCAGACCATATCTCGACAATGAATGGCCTAGATAATTGCATCTCGCCAGTGCTTGGAAGAACCACACATCATGTAAGTGGTGATATTTACTCTCTTATATGGAGGAATATCTTTATGATTAAAGATAGATAAAATAGATTCTATACATGACTCAGTATCCTTAGGACCAACATACCCTGAGAATATGATAGGATACTATGGATGGAACTCACAAGTTAGATTAAGCATCATAGGTGTAAGTCATAGAGAACCTTGAATAGACTACATCAAGTATAGGAAAATCTCTTGAATATGAGCATCAATGCTCAATTCGGGAATATAATGTGGTTTTATAATGGCACTACTAGAGGTAAAAGTGGTGGCTCAAGTCCCACCACCTCCAAAGAATGATCTTCAACACCCTCCTAACACAAAACTTGAGGACATCATGGAGTCATAGCTTAAAAAATTCCAAGAACACCCCTTATAACAAGATACAAAAAAATTATAAGATCACTAATGGAAGCATACCCAAATAAAAGGGTTCACCACCCAACACACTACCCTAACTACCCACTTAGAAGTCTAGGGTATTGGTAAGTGTTTAATTTTTATATACATGGGTACCGGTATATGGATGGTCAATTACAATTTAATGAGAAAAAACTCTTTATATTGCACTTGGAATTATCATTTGCATGAAACCACATCATTTATAATTAGAATTTATATTTTAAGTTCATATGTGCATATATAAATAATACAAGGTTTTATTAAATGGATTTTCATTACCAGTTTATAAAGGCCTTTAGAATTTATAAAATGAATTTGACACCCATTTAAAAATAACCACTCACTCTTACATTCTGTCTTAGGATGTAATTGAAAAAATAATATGGGTCGATTCAAGGAGTTAGCATTTAAAATTTATAAAGGCCCATACCCTCATTAAATTGAAATTGATAGTTGTAAAATTTTATCCAAATACTAACTAATTTAACTAGGGTTACATAGATTACATGGGTTAAAATGGATATTTAGGTATCCACTGTCAATCTATATGGGAAAACACCATTTAGGTTGATGCTAAAACTTTAAACAATAAATTTCCCTTACTAAAAGAAGTTGTTAGTGGAACATGAATAAATCACAACCAAGGCACACTAAATAATCATAAGAAATATAGGAAATAAAAGAAATAAAATTCACTTATATGACATGGAATATGCATGAAATGTCAATCCTAGGTTCTTATAATGACCCATGAAACGATTTACTTTCCATATCGGGCCCAGGTGGAATCTCCATAAGCATAAAAAACACCTAAATTCATGTGCTTTACCCAACAATGAAAGTATATTATGCCAACGAGCCCATACCCGAGTGGTAAGGGCTCTTGCTTGGCATCCAAGAGACCTAGGTTCAAAACCGAGTGAAGACAAATTTCTGGGTACTGTAGCAGGCACTGTAGCAGGCAATGTAGCAGGTACTGTTCGGTACTGTAGCAGCTGGAACTATTCACCCGATTTGGGATTTCAGGCCACCGGTTTGAGACTATGGGTCTCTAGGGCCTTCAGGCCATCAAAGACCATTGAGCCACAGGGCCTTCGGGCTATTGAAAACCATGAAGTAGGTCAGTTCACACAGAGAAGGCCCCAGAAGAGGATCAGAGCACCCGTAGCTGTAACATCCCAAGTAAGTAATGAATAATAGATATTTTTATCTATGTATTTTAATGAATTAGATAGTGTTTTAGAGGCTTAAAATGAGAATAAATCCAATCTTAAGCATGGAATACACTAATATTTTTAAAAGATTGTTTTACCGCCTTTTGATGGAAAATCATTTTTAAATCAAATTTTTGACAATTTTAGAAGCTCTATTTGTCAAAATAAACTTATTCTTTATTATTGGGACATTGAAATTTACTTTGGGTAAATTTTAGGTATTTTTTCGATAAAATTCATTTTTTTATTGAATAGTGAAAAATGTTGTATTTTAATTCAAAACCTCTTTTTAATATAATTTATTTATATGATTAGATTATCTTTTGAGTTGGTTTTAAAGTTAAATTAGAATATATTTTTACCATTTAATACAATAGTGGTCGTTGGAATTAATTTCACTTTGAAATTGGACTTAAAATAGTGTCAATCTTTTGATACTTATTGTTTCATAAAAACACGCTATTTGCTCTGACAGCGGGAATTAATTATTAAATTAATTAATGTAACTTATATGTTTTGAATTTTGTAAAATAAACATCATTTTTTAATTCGGAATATCAAATATAGCTTAGGGTGAAGTTTTGGTATTTTTCTGAAAAACTTCAATTTTTGATGAATAGTGAAACCACTAAGTGGTACTTAAAAAACTGATTTTTCGTTTAAATGAAATTTTACCACCTCTGTGTTTTGAATTTCAAAAAATCCGACATAAATGGTTGTCATTAAGAAGTAAAATGTGGTTCAATGGGATTAAAATAATTTTTTTTGGTGAATAGTAACTTTTAAGTTTTTAATCGCGATTAGAGGTAATTAGTGTAATTTAAGGTAAAAATAATGTTTTAATAAAATGAAATGACCTAGAAACATGTCCTACCCTTATTGGATGTGTCATGGCCGACAAAGACAACCCATGGGTCGATTTGTGGGACCCCATGGAGCCACTTGGATAAGATAAAGACATTAATGCTTTTTATTTAATGTAAAGGTAAAAATGACACAAACATGAGTTGTTTTACTAAACCAATTTTTAAATGGGGTTATAAAAGTAATATTTTTGACTATAAATATTCATTATAAATATAAAAAGATTTCATACATAATAGTATTTTTTTTATAATTTTTAGACATTAAATAAATTAAATTATATATGACATCATGATGATGCAGTGATTACCTCATTATTTAACGATTTAAATAAAATGAAAAGATAATGTAAAATCTATGACCTACACATGTCCAAAACCTATTGTATGGGTGTATTTCCAACCCTTATCACCTTATAATATAATTATATCAATGTGGGACCTTTTAAATCCGAAACACATTTTAAAATAAAGTAACATTTCTTTACTTTCCAAGAGTGCCCCTCCTCTCCTCTTATAAAAGGCCCCCACCTCTACCACCTTACCCACACTTCCAAAGCCTTTGGCTCGGCCAAAACCTGCCCATTTTTTCCCTCCAAATCCCTATATAACTCTTAGAAGCCTCACTTTGGGCATAATTCTTCCCAAGGAAGCCTTTGAGATCAAATCAAAAAGAGTTACCCGTTTTAAAGATAGTGTTTTCTCTTGTGTTCTTATGTTTTATTTTGCTTCTCCAACCCTATAAAATCTTTTTATTCCTTTACTTTTTTTAAAAAAAGTATCCTCAATATACTAGCATGTTTTTATAAGAATTATTCGAGCTACACTTACACACAAAAACATCTAATGGTTAAAGAACATACTGTTTCTGTGGATAGAGAATTTCTGCCTCATGAAATGATGATTGTTCAACACTCATATAACACCTTCAAAGGTGGCCATTAATATGTCACTATATTTATATATTATATATAATATGTTTATGCTTTAATTAATCTTCTGTATTTTTCATTTATGGCATACCTTTATGGTTACCATTATGGGTAAACGCGATATCTTCATTTTAGGAAGTGCGGACTACCGCCCCCTCAAAGTGATTTGATTTCGTTAATTCCATATGTGGGATGTATAAAGGATTTAATTAATGGTATTATATATTATATTATACTGGAATTATAATTTAACTTTATATCATTATGATTCCATTCCATAAAATACGAAATAGAAATGAAAGTAGCGTTCATGCGTACGTACGGCTTACCGTCTCCACGAACGGTGCATTTCATTTCTTACCTCTAAACGTTATGTAATATTACAAATTCATGTATATAATGGATATATATGATATATATTATATCTAAATCATTAGTATAACTATAGATATAATGGATACATGACCAAATTGTAATTATAAAGAGTTTATTTTTGACTCAAGTATTAATAATCGTTAAAATGACCGTTATTAACTTAAATAATCACATAGTGTTAATGGCATGGTAATAAGTGATATAAAAGGAATAATGAACTTGAAAAATTTTCTTAAGAAAGTAGAAATTAACTTAAGTTTATTATTCAAGAGGTTAAAGAACGATCGAGTCAAGTCGGACCCGAGGTATGAGACTTCGTCTCAATCTCCTTTCATTGAGGCCTCTTTTGTTTTATACACAACCTTCTTTTTATGGTGTATAAAACCCTTTGACTTTTACATTTATACAAAAGGAATATTTTTTATACAAAGCGTTTTACTAAATGACAAAAGGGAATGTTTTTGTCGTACGTATGCGGTGACAACGACTTCTCCGCCGCCATGACCATTATTTGAGTTTTGGATTCCTCTAAAAGCCATACTTTTTTTAAAATAAAAATAAATACCATGTTTTACTTTTATTTTATTTTGGTATTGAAAATGGTTTTGATAATGTTTTTATTATATCAATGTGTTATTGATATCTTGTGATTGAAATGTGGAAATGTTATGTTTCCTTTATGCATGTTTTATGTGATACGATTATGTTATGGTTCTTGGGAATTGTTATGAAGATGGGTGGTTCTGTGATAAACTAAGGCGGGTGAGCCCGATATAGCTCTCCAATTCATTGGGTAACGTGAAGGAGTTAAACGTTAAGGTTTCTTCTAAGAGATTTAGGGAATACACTGTGATGGATATTCCAAATGTAACCAAGAGGGTTACTCCCTACGTAAGAATGTTATGAATGCCTCAAGTTACCTTTATGTATTATTATTTCTATGATTTATTAATGATTTGATGAGGTATGTTAAAGTGATTATGTTTTATGAGTAGAGTATGATTTCATTGATTCTTATGTATACATGTACTCATGTTTCCTTTCCATATTTTTATATCCCTTACTGAGTTTTTTATGCTCATCCCAAGTTTTTGAAATGTTTTTCACAGGTCAAGGGAAGGGTATATGATATGATGATAGTGTCAAGGAAGTGTCAAGAAAGAATCCATGTTTTATTTTAAATATGTTTCCGTTGATGGGAAAAATGAATACTATCTTTTATGTAACCACTTTGTTTAAATGTGGAATGTAATGCATGTTTTATGATCTAATTCTCTAAAACTCTAAACCTGAAAAGATCCTCAATGTGTAATCTTGTAATAACTCAAGATTAAGTAAGGTTTAAGGCTGGGGCCTTATAGTAGCAGTCACCAGAAGCAGAGCTAACCGGATTGGAAGAATGAGAGGGTATGGCAACCACCATCGGGACAAGGCACCATGCAGCTTTGTATGGGGAAATGCTAGCCGATCAGCAATGCAGGTGGGGAGCTAAAGATGATCAATGATGCATAAGTTGGGGAGGGGCAGTTCTAGTGGGCTGGGCCTATGGGTCATGTTTCGGGCATGGTATGCCTCTGGGCCTTCGAGTCATGTATTATGGGTCTTTTTGGGCCTTGTGCCTTGGGCCTATGGGTCTGTACAGGTTCCCCTTCAACCCTTAAAAGGGGTATTATCTATAATAATAAAAAACAAGAAGGCCTTCAGGACATTCAGAAAGTATATTAACTGTAATGGTGAATGATAGAAAAGAAACCCCCCCTTACTAGGAAACTTGGTGTTTACCGCGAATGTGGGTTAAATACTCCCAAGAACAACTTGTGACCATGTTTCAAAACATTCATAATATCTAGTCTAATTTTCCCAAATAATAAGATAATAAAATTAACTACTTTGATACCACTTTGTGACATACCAAACCCAGATCACTCCAGAGTAGATGAACCTGATTGGCCACATGGCCTCAAGTGCACCTCCCCTAATTCTAGAGGCTACATACTAATAGCAAGGGCCTAGGGTTTTTCAGTGGGGGAGACTATGACCTTAGGTTAGAGTGGAGCATAGTGGTGAAATAGATGAATAAATAGAGGAAGTGGTATAATAATGAACATGGAAGCATAACCATGCATAAGAATCAAGGAAATAAATAAACATAAAAGATGAACAATATCATATAAAAAATGTTGTAATGTAATGTGTATAAAAAAAAGGAAAGACATAAATACATGAATATAGGAAGACCATAAAATATAATATACAAAAAATAATCAAAAAGTATAAAAACTATTCAAGAATCCTGAGCACTGGCTTAGTCATCAACTACCAAGATCCCACCCTAAAGGTAGAAGTTAGGTGTCCAAAGTGGGATACTTCCCTTTTTCCACAACAAAAATCATATAATTTTCCTAGGTACCAATGGCGTCCCAGATAGGGTGTCATATAAATCTCACTAGGCTACCACAAATATTATCTATACAAATCCAGTTTGTGAATATAAACTAAAACAATGTGAATGTATATAAAAGTACATAAGTGACAATGTAAAAAACCCATACCTACTTCAGCCTCAGATGGAAATGTCTCTGAACATGTGATCATTTAGTTAATTATTATTTAGTTTATAAAAATGAGATCATATATATAAATTTTCAGTAGTACTAAAACAGATCATAATAATAAAAGAGGATCCAAGGTGAAACCAAGACATCCATGACCTCAGGGGTCAGGTCAACTCATAGTAGAAAATCATGAAGTCTTATTATAAGAATATAATTGTAATCCAAGGGGTAAAACCAAATAATTTCACTATAAAAGAGTCTAATAGAGTCCATGGATATTATTCATAGTAATCTTGGGGTTAGAATACATGGGTCCAATGGCATGAATCCATAGCAACACATTTCTAAAGACATAAAACTAAATCCAAGGAGTGTATCCAAGGAATTATTATATAAAAAAAGAGGTAAGTGAATCATCAATACCTCACTAAGGAAGTCACATAATAAGACAAGGACCTAATTCTATGGTAAGTATCTCCCACAAAATTCAGCTCAATGAATCATAATGACACCCTCTGAGTGATCAAGGCATTCCCTTATGAATATAAGGTGTTCGCAAGTCTGAAAATTCCTATACAAATGAAAAAGGTCCAAATTAAATATACACCTTATACTCATTTAATTTATATACATATTTCATCATAGGCAATGAAATACTCATTCCAATTACATTTTCATTTGGTTTATTCCATTACCTTTATTCATATGTGGAAAGGTAAATTAAGTAAATGAAACCATTTAAAAAATTAATTATAAAGGATATTTCCATGTGATATTTATACATATACTTAAAATTTATCAATTTAGAGTTTCATTTATTTTTTATGAAACACTTACCTTAACAAAGTTCAATTTAATCACACCTAAATGGTGTCTTAGGTATTTTCAATAACGACTAATGAATGAATAACAATAAAAACATGTGAATTGGGTGTTTGAAATTGATTTATCAACATAAAATGGTGTTAATATATGTTATTAGGGATTTATATTACAACATAGATGATTAAATCTTAAGTAGTTGATTTAAAGGAACAAAACCCAGTGAATCTGACATGCGTATAATAGAAACAACTTATAAATGGAGAGACTTTAAGGGAAAAGTCATATAACACAAAAATTATTCCTGTAGTAGATTCCTCATCCAGTATTGTCCCTAAGTTTGGCCTAGATTGGAAGAAAATAGAATAATAGATGAATGTACTAAAAATATGGAATATTATCTTACACCAAAATAATTTCATCGAGAGAAAGATAAACAATAAAAGGAGACTAAGGAGTGGAGAGATTACTGATGGATATCCAACATGACAGATGGATCTTGATTTTTAGGTCATATGGAGAAATAACTTCAAAGACTAGGTTAGGCATGCGAGAGAGATCAAGGGAGGATGAGGCACTACACATTGGAAATGAGAGGGGAAAAGGGTGGGAAAATATATAAGGATTTATTGAAAAATATTATTTTTACACAATTTAAAAGGTCACAATTTTTGACCAGATGGTTTTCTAAATCATACACCAACAATGCACCTATCTCTATACCAAGACACCGCTCACATGGTATAAGCACATAGTTAGACTAACCGTGCAGATTCCATGAAAAACACATATGTAATAGGAAATACAACAAACACATGAGTGTGTCCTAGGTGTAATTGTTACAACAAACCATGTAGTCCTAGAAAGAGTACCAGACCACCCTGTACGGTTTAACCAAACTGTGTCGCCTGATCTGCACAATTTCTACTAATAGTGTAACCTAGCTATTTCCTCCACAATTTAGCACTCTGAGCTCTAAACAATCCCCACACACCCTTGTTTCCTCCATATCCTTTCTAGGCATAATATAAGTATTAAAACAAGTAATTAAAAAAAATTTAAATGGGTCCATACATTAAAGAAAAACCAAGTTCTTACAGCTCAAATATATGTTGATTAATAAGGAATTCATTCCCTAAAATGGTGAAATCTTAAACAAGACCCAAAGGTAACATCACAATCCTTAGCCCCACAAACAATAAAATTATAATTTTCCCCAAACCCTAAATTATCCCAAAATCTTGATTAGGGGTTTTGGGGGAAGGATTGATCCAAGAAAAGTGGGTAGTGAGGAAGAGAAAAGGGGAATAATAGAGAATAAGGAGGTTTTCCTTGAGAAATATCAAAAAAATGTTAGAGGAGCCTAAAAATAAAAGGATTGGGGGGGGGAGGAGACACCTTAGTTGAGCTCTAATTCCTTTTGAATATGAGGGGGGGGGGAATGGATGTGAATACCCTTTAAAACTGAGAAAGGTGAAAACTAAGAAAACATATTTTTAATGAATTAAGAAGCTCATACGGTTATTCCACATGGTTTAGTAAGCCTTATAGTTGCCACTGGAAAATCACACCCCACTTACATGTCCTGTCTGCATGGTTAGAAGAAACTGAACAACAACTATGAAATGATTTGAGAAATTATATAATAAAATGAATGAACCATCCACATGATTTTCCTAACCGTGAGCTATAATCATGTGTCACCCAAACCCCTTCAAAATTATATATTATAAATGAAAAACTTTGGAATATGGTGTCACCCTAATAAATTAAAAAATAATAATAATAAAGGAAATTGAAGATCAAGGTGTGTTAATAAATATGATTATACTATGGTATGTATATAGATTTTGGGCATACCATGTTATCCTATGGCTATTCTATTTATTGAGACCTCACTACTTTGAGAAAATCCCCCATGAAGTGATATCTCTAAGTATTTACCTTTTTCCCTCTATTATAGACTTGAAATCTTGGATAATACCATAGTCTTATGTTTATTATGATATATATATATATATATTATGATAATACTTTACTATCTTGGTAAAATTAAAAAATCTCGAACAAATCATTACTAAACTTCTTCTTAAGACACATTAAAGTCCACAACATTCATGATGTATATAAATATGAAAACCACTAGATTAAATAAGATTTTATTACTTATTACTTTATCCTTACTATGATACTATATCGAATTGATCTAATAGAATACTAGTTTTGTATCCCCTTGATAACTAGTATTCCCATTTCGCCAAGTACTAAGAGCTTATCCTTTGCACTTTCTCAAGTATTGTTAGATTGTTATAACTTATACTTTGAGTAGTACTCCTGGTTCTATTTGATATTTTCAAACTTTTATTTATTCATAATAAATATCAAACGTCATTCTAAATCACGGAATATGTGATAAATTACAATCATTAAATTGTATGGAATTCTATTCATTATAATAATCTCCTCTTGTGTGTTAACACATCATCATGGAGATATTTTTTTCTATGTGACATAGGAACCAATTTACTCTTTAATTATTCCATTTTTTATTTTTCAATACCTTCCCAAAGTATCTAATATAAAAATATCTATCCAACTCTATATAAATATTTTTTGTATATCCTATTTCATATAACATGGGTTTATACTTTAGGTTATTCTTAAATAAATATCTATTTTGTAGTCTTAAAAAACTTTAAGACTTAATATTTATTTTCCATATGTTATCAAAATATTTTACTTATAATACCATAATGCTCCCACTAAACTCTTATAGACACATGAATTTATTCCTTCTCCAATGGCCCGAAGGCCTTCATTTTTTATTGATTTTGATAATCCACTTTTTAATAGGTTAGGTGGATCCCTTACAAGGCCTGTAGGTGCAAGTATTACATGGATTGTAGGCCTTAGAGGAATTCATTGCCCGTTGGCTTCAAACATTACATACAACCCATACTTCCCCCCCCCCCCAACATCTTCATTGTGAAATAATCTCTCCACCTTCACATGGCAGTTCGACTAGGCTTTCTTGTGCATGAACAGGCTTTTCCCAATTACAGGTGCCATACCCTCTCATTCTTGCAATATCTCTTATGGATTCATCAAAATGAATATTTTATGATCATAATACTTGATTCAACCCATAAATGGATCTCTAAAACATGTATACCTTATTGAAATTATTTTATGTCACTAACCCTTCTGAATAAATTATATAGAAATCTTCAAAAAGGTTTCCATTAAGGAATATTGCCATTAACTCAAGTTAACCAATTACATGATTGTAGATGGTTACTATAACAAACATAATTATTATGGATTTTATCATGATGATTAGTTATATAACATGTTTAGACATCACTTGAAACCTTGATTAACTAATAGTGCCTCATTGGTAGAAACTTTACTATAAATGTATGGTTTCATCTTGACTACCCACCAATATATTTATACCAATTAGATAAACCATCAAAAAGTATAATTGGATTTTGGTTCTTGGAATCCATTTCTGAATTCATATGAACTTACCAATATTAGTTTTCTTCCATTTAATGATTCTTTGTTGAATTTATTCTTATTTACAAATAATATAACATCTAAATGTAGTGAATATAAAATCACCTCTTTGGATTTAACATTCCTACAATATATGTTCCTCTTGAATTACTATTTTACCTGAATATTATAGAGTTTACTATTCTTATTCCAACTAATGTTCTTCTATATAATTGAATTCATTGAAGTATATTTTTCTCCCATTATCACAAAAGTGAATTAATTCCCTCTTATAGAAATATATCCAATCACATAAATAAAAACTTTTTATATTATAAATCTTAATATCCTAAATGTAGTTTAGGATAATTAAATTAGATTAACACAGTGTTTTATTGATGTAAATTTTTTTCTAAATTAGCTTTAAATAGTGGTTCTCATAGAAACACATGATTCTTAGACACAATGTATTTACATAATATTATAAATTATATGATATCCATTAGTCAATCATGCTAGAATATGGTTAAGTGTTACATTACTATTTTCAAAATAGGTCTTGAAAGGAATTTTGTAAGACTCGTAATATATAAATATATATATGACCCAACATCAATCCTAATTTTACTACCATTATTATAGATACCCAAAGCTTGACGTACATGGACATTACATTACTTTTGCGGAATAATTAATACATAAAAAAACCAACACTCAAGGATAAAAATAGTTTAGTGTCTTTGGAAACTCGGAACATAATCTTCTAATCACAATGAAAGATCTTCAACATCTCCCATAAAGATCTTCCCCTTTTTTTTTCTTACCTAAAACCTTTCTTTAAATCATGGGAAAAAGAAAACATATAAATGGAGAGCTCAAATGCTCAGTAAGGGTAAGCATGGAGAAAATAAAACGAATCATATACATTTGAACTTAAAAAGAACATGAACATAAAGTTTAAACATCAAAATCTTGAGAAATAAATCTTGGTAGTACATAAGACATAGATCATAAAGGAACATTAATCATGATAAAATCACATGGTAATAAAACATGTAATTGTGGAAAACCATTAAGCACATGATAAGATTTCCATAGTAGCCAAGACATTGCTGCCAAGACCATCTTAGTGGACAAAGTCTCATACTAAATCGAGTTCACTCCTCATTTCAGTACTGTATCACTGAACCAGATTAACTTGCCATTCCAGCCATGTATATCTCATTAGATATAAATCATTACCCAATGTATTGGAGGTAGATATAGGTCCCACCCATCTCATATTGAAATCATTATTACGTGTGCCATAAAACAATTATAAATCATTCATCATAACCCAAAGAATAAAATGGATTTCATAAACATCATCCCATCATAACATAATCCATATAAAACAAATGGATATCATTTCATAATAATAAAAGTGAAACCATGTAAATCATAGAGACATTATAATTGAAACATAAAAATATGAAATAATGTCATCTTAGATGGAAAATGTTTTTGATAAAACACTTGAAATAAAATCTTGAGGAAAATATCCTTTCTTATTAAAAATCATTTTATTATCTCAAATTACCATTCAGTTTTAAAAGAAAAGGATTTTATTGAAAATAATCATGAAATATTTTAGAGTAATATTGATGAAGTAAAGGCATTATGAAACTTTAAAAATCCATTATTTTCGTATAAGTTAAAAAAAACATTCTCCTCGTACTTTTACCAGAAAAGTTAAAAAGTACCTCATATGGTAAACAGAAGAAATATTCCTTACATAACTTGTAGTAAAAGTAAAAAATGGGTAAAAATGACTTTAAACATACATGAAACCATTTTTATAAAACAAGGACATGGATGATAAATATAACCCCAGTAAATACTTACGAATAAACAATCTCAGATAAAAACGAGATTGGAAAAGTTATCCCTTACTTTATGTCCGATATGCTTTGTATGTATCCAAAACTCCTGTATAATGATTTAAATAATGTCACTGACTTATTACAGAATCATATTTATTGTTATTATATCATATATGGTTCACTTATGACTTTATATTATCCGTTCTTTTGTAAATTCCTTGTTAAAGCAGTGTTTTGGGTAAAATTGTTTCATTTATCGTACGTGTTTCGACTTGTTTTTCTTGATATTATTACTTACATCCTGATTTACTTAATTAAAAAATGTAAAACATGATTAATATATAATATATATTCATCATATAAATATATATGATATATCGATAAATTTAATGAAATACACCGTTCATGGAAAAGGTAGGCCGTACGTACACATGAATGTTGTTTTCATTTCCTTATTGAATTAAATGGAATTAAGTAAATGAAACATATATGTACATAAATCCCATATCATTATTATGTAATATCTTTCATTGTTATTTATTATATATACTTTTTAATCACACTCGAATGGTTAATAATGGAAAATGAATCTCATCGCGTTCGAGGAGATGGTAGTCCGTACGTACGCACGAGTGATGATATCATTCCCATAATTATTTAATAGAATTGGAATGGATGATATAATATCTCAGAATCATTATGATGTTATAATAACAATATATAGTTATTCTTTACACCATTATACCCATCCAAGTAAGGTGGTGGTGGCAAAACTGATTACACCACGGCGTGGAGACGCTATTTCGTACGTACACACATGTAGTGATTTTGTTTTCTGTAGGGTGGATAGAAGGTGAAATGGGTTTGTTTAATATTTATAATAACATATCAGTATATTAGTTATACTGATGTTATTACTTTATAATGAAACAACTGAAGAAGAGGAAGTAGAAGAATAAAGAAACTTGAATGAATCGGTAGAAGAAATTACCTCTTCTTAACCTCCTCTTAGGGCACTAAAGTTTCTCTTTGAAGAATACCAGGACCTCTAGTAGGTTTATATGGATGTGGATAAGTAAAATGGGCAGGGGTTTTATGAGCATGAAGGGTCAATTTTGTGTGAATAGGAGAGGGAGGAGGTTCCCTTTTATAAGGGAGGAGAGGGGCACCGTTGGAAACCCCAAAAATATTAATTTATAATAAATTCAAACCCCACATAAAAACTTCCAAAATGACTCAAATCATAATATTAGATTATATAGGGTTGTAATATCATTAAACAATAAAATTTATACATTTTTGGAATTTATTTTAAACATTATCAACTTGATTTATCCTTATTTAATCTATTTAATTTTATTTGTGGTAATAAGATTGTAAATTGTAAATTGTAATAAATAATTACTTATGTGATGTGAATTTTACATAATTGGATAATTTATGACATTTTAGACCATATAAATTTTAATTTATAATTTTTAAATATTTTTGTGATTTTTAAAAAATTTTATATTATGTTATTTTTATAAAATAACAATAGTGTCAATTTTGACACTATTAATTTATTTGAATATAAATAAAATCCACATAGAATATATGTTCGAAATAAAATCTTTAATAGATTCATAACATGTCATATTAATCTATAAAATTAGTGGATCACATTAAATAGTTCATATAATATTTATTTTAATATTTTTAAAACCATTTATTTGACATTTCAACCAATAAAATAATTTCAACATCACTATTGTGTCACCTTTAATGATAATTATATAATCCTTAAAAATTCTAAATAAATTTACACGAGTTAGATAATTCTATTATATTTCTGTATACTATTAATGTTCGAAGTTTAATGAAGTTTATCACTAAATTAAAATTATTATACTTATAAGATTTAAGAGAGTGACATGTTGTCACCTTCTTTGGTTTTAATAATAATTAAATTATTTTAATTATAAAAAGTCCATAAAGTTAATCTATTCTGACCATTAGGTGATATGGGTCTAAGTTTAGTTATCCAATATAATTTTGGTAGGTTTTAGGGTAATTTTGTAATCTTATTTGTACCCTGAATTACCCGATTTACCTTTAACTGCAGTAAATAAACATTACTGTAGTTATTATTCATAATATCAAAAAATATATTCTATTTATAATTTAAAACCATTAAATATTATAATTTAACCATATAAATTATTATGATGAAAAAAAGTTATTTTCAATTAAAATATAGCGTGTTTTTACTATTCATTAAAATATGAAAGTTATCAGAATAATATGAAAAATTTATCCAAAGTAAATTTTTATATACTGATTCCAAATAAGAATTGTATTTTGTCAAATTGAACTTATAAACCTGTCAAAAACTGGATTTAAAGTTGGTGCGCCATCAAAAGGCGGCAAAACTGCATTTTTTGAAAAATACTTATTTTACCCGAAAAATTTATTTTGTTCACATACAATGTTTTAGAAAATGTGTAAGATGAATAATAATGTTATAAAATTCAAAATTTAGTTAATAATATTCATAAAGGCTAGTCCATAATAATATAATAACAATATATCGTTGTTTAGTGAAACCCGGTATTGCGTACTACACATGCTATCGAGGAAGGTCGCGATTGCGTGTAACGCAAGCCAAAAATAGTGTTTTCATATAATATAATCTAATATGGTGTTGCATATATCACAAGCTAATTTTTGTGTAATGTACAACATAAGAAATCAATGAAGTTAAAAGAATATTTTTCATAAAATCTCAAGGTGTTAAATTCTACCCCCCTTAAAATGAATCTCGCTCTCAAAATTTGTCGGGGTTATAAATGGTTTACTACTTGAAATTTTATTTAATAGAAACCCACATCGTAAAAAGGAATACCAAAACTGAACTTTAAAAACAAAATTATGAAACGTAACGGTTACCCAAATTAACTAATCACTGGGTTTCCACATAGGAGAACGTAGGTGAAAATATGGATATGGAAGAGAAATCTGACCATCATGTTCTGATGGAGAGTGGTAGAGAATGTGACTATGAAAAATCCAACAATCAAAAATCCATAAATTTATGATGATCTAGGGTACCTTCTGATTCATCGGATATGAGGACATTAGGACAATATTTTTGGTTTTCAAGATCATTCCCCTAAAGTTGAAGAATAATTAAAATAAATACTTACTTGATTTTGGTACAATCTCACTGTTGTTTGTGCCTTGAACAATTTCCACATCATCTCTTAAAGAAATGAAGTTGAATTTGTCTTCCGTGAAGTGTTAGCAGATCATGTGATAGAATGATGGGTCATTCTATTTGTCTCAAACAAAAGGTTAGCAAAAGTTATCAAATATACATAAGTCCATCTATGGAGAGGTTAATCATATATGATTCCAAAAATGGACTTATACTTCATCTATCATACCGCGTAATAAAATAAAACTAGTTTCTACTAACCAGGGACTTTCTGTAGGCTAGTGGTAGGTGATAAAGGCCTGTCACACTTCAGTTGTGGGTTCGATTCCCGTAACCTTTTCCGACGCGATGGGTTGTCACCCATCCGATGGGTTTTCATTTTTATAAAACTACACTATTATAACATTCCAGAAATAGTATCAAAAAAAGTTATAGCCTTAAACAATACTATCTTATGTCTAACTTAATTTATTCCAATCTTTAGGCTTATCCAAAATACTTCTGTCCAAACTCATAGTATAAAGAAAAAAATTACTAGAAATTTCATCTGCTGAGCATGTGAATACCATCATTTATCCCCCATATATCATATGATATATCTTGCTGGTCACATTAAAAACATGTGAATACCTTAATCATGTATTCTCTTGAAAAATGAATACCCATTGAACCCTATTGAAAACATGAATTCTTTCAAAATTTTACACTTTCCACATACTAAAATCCCAAAATTTCTATATACTCAGACCATGATATAACTTTGTCCTTATATCAGTCATGAGATCATTTCTATTTTTCTTTATCCCTTCATTATGCGCATATCATCTTCTTTTCAAAAATATTTCAATCACTTTTCATGGTTACCAGTACCATATAATTATTGAAAACCAATACATAGACATTCCAAAATTACACGATACCATAAATGAGATTCCATGATACTATTTTGAAATCCCATTACATAAACACTTAATCATTCAACAACATCATTGTCATACTCAACATCACAAATAGTGATCGCATGTGACTTCCTTTTATCCTTTTCCTTAAGAGGTTTCTCACGTCGATCATCATTAACCCTTAGATTAGGGAATTTACTAGCATAATTCCCCATTTCCTTGCACTTGAAGCATTGAAGTATTGGTGGAGCATTCTCTGTAGTCTTTTCTCTATTCACGTCAGTAGAAACCTTTTTCCCATTACTTCGGCACTCAGCTGCTTTATGACCTTCTTTTCCACACTTGAAACATTTTCTAGTACCTTTTAGACAATATATACCATGCTTCTTTCCAAAATTTGAGCATAAAGAAACATTCACCTTCTTTTCACCAATGTTCTAAAATTTTCCTTGAACTCCATCTTTTGTTTTTTGTCAAGACCATGAGATGGATATGTAACACCAACTTTTAGTTCAACCTTGATAGAACAACACACAATTTCTTCATAGCTACTAAAGTATATTACAGCTAATTCCCTTTGAAGACTTGGGTTTAAGCCACTGAAGAATCGACCAACTTTACTTTTAGGTTGGATGATAAAGCCAGATGCATACCTTACAATCCTTGTAAAAGACATTACCTCTTCTTCGACACGCCTCTTCTTAACCTCTTCTTAGGGCACTAAAGTTGGTCTTTGAAGAATACCAAGACCTATAGTAGGTTTATATGGATGTGGATAAGTGAAATTGGTAGGGTTTGACCGAGCTTTAAGGCTCAATTATGTGTGAAGAGGAGAGGGAGGAGGTGCCCTTTTATAAGGGAGGAGAGGGGCACCTTTGGAAACCTCCAAAATATTAATTTATAATAAATTCAAACCCCACATAAAGAGTTCAAAAATGACTCAAATCCGAATCTTAGATGATATAGGGTTGTAACATCATCAAAAAATAAAATTTAGACATGTTTGGAATTTATTTTAAACATTATCAACTTGATTTATCCTTATTTAATCTATTTAATTTTATTTGTGGTAATAAGATTCTAAATTTTAAATTGTTATAAATAATTACTTATATGTTGTCAATTGTCCATAATTGGATAATTTATGACATTTTAGACCATATAAATTTTAATTTATAATTTTTAAATATTTTTTGTGATTTTTAAACAATTTTATATTATGTTATTTTTATAAAATAACAATAGTGTCAATTTTGACACTATTTATTTATTTGAGTTTAAATAAAATACACACAGAAGATATGTTCGAACTGAAATCTTTAATATATTCATAACATGTCATATTTATCTATAAAATTAGTGGAGAACATTAAATAGTTCATATAATATTTATTTTATTATTCTTAAAACCATTTATTTGACATTTCAATCAATAAAATAATTTCAACATCACTTTTCTGTCACCTTTAATGACAATTATTTAATCCCTAAAATTTATAAATAAATTCACATGATGTATATAATTTTATTATATTTCTGTATACTATTCATGTTCAAAGTTTCATAAAGTTTACCACTAAATTAAAATTATTATACTTATAAGATTTAAGAGAGTGACATGTTGTCAGTTTCTTTGGTTTTAATAACAATTAAATTATTTTCATTGTCAGAAGTCCATAAAATTAACCTATTACGACCATTTGGTGACATGGGTTGAATTTTAGTCATCCAATAGAATTTTTTTAGGTGTTAGGGTAATTTTATAATCTTATTTTTACCCTTAATTACCCGATTTACCTTTAACTGTAGTAAATAAAAATTACCATAGTTACTATTCATAATATCAAAAAAATAAAAGTAACCTATTAACATAATTTGGACCCACTGAAATCCAATATGGAATCCATTTTTCAAAATTAAAAATACAAAAGTTGTATTAATTAATTTAAAATTAATCCCGTGTTTAAGAAAACAAGTTTTAAAAGTTAAAACATTTCCAAAGATTGAAATATTTTTTCCTATGAATTCAATGTAAAATTAATGGTAATGAAATAAATTATATTAAATGGTAAAAATATATTCTATTTATACTTTAAAACAATTAAATATTATAATTTAACCATATAAATTATTACGATGAAAAAAAGATATTTTCAATTAAAATATAGCGTGTTTTTACTATTCATAAAAATATGAAAGTTATCAGAATAATATGAAAAATTTATCCAAAGTAAATTTTTATATACTGATTCCAAATAAGAATTGTATTTTGTCAAATTGAACTTATAAACCTATCAAAAAACTGGATTTAAAGTTGGTGCGCCATCAAAAGGCGGCAAAACTGCATTTTTTGAAAAATACTTATTTTACCCAAAAAATTTATTTTGTTCACATACAATGTTTTAGAAAATGTGTAAGATGAATAATAATGTTATAAAATTCAAAATTTAGTTAATACTATTCATAAAGGCTAGTCCATAATAATATAATAACAATATATCGTTGTTTAGTGAAACCCGATATTGCGTACTACACATGCTATCGAGGAAGGTCGCGATTGCGTGTAACGCAAGCCAAAAATAGTTTTTTCATATAATATAAGCTAATACGGTGTTGCGTATATCACAAGATAATTTTTGTGTAATGTACAACAGAAGAAATCAATGAAGTTAAAAGAATATTTTTCATAAAATATCGGGGTGTTACAATTACCACTCTGATGAGTATAAGTTAATGTGAATTTTGGAATAATTCCACTCAATATTTGAATTATTAATGAATTATTGGTTAATATATTATCCAAATAACCCACCTAAAGTATCTTATATATTTTACCAAGTTCATTCATTACTTTCACTTTATATTCATAAAATATCCTAAAGAAATCTCATGGAGTATGAGAATTAACCTTTAGCTTCCCCTTAGAATAGTTCAGATGCATCTTATTGAACTAACTATATAATATCTTTTACTGTATAACCTTTAATATCTAAATGTATCATTATCTAAAACTTAATAAGTACTAAATTAAAATACATAAGTTTTTTTGGACCCATAGATTATAAACACCCTTCTAGGTATATCATTGAAAGTTACTCTTTAGTTTTATATGACAAAGAATTATCTTATCATAATTGGGTATTATACGAGTCTTATATTTTTATATCCTTCATTAATTTCTGATATTAGACATTTGTGATTCATGTTTTATAAAAATATAAATTGAGAAATATATAACATAACAACATTTATTTCAAACATGAAATAATATCTCATTATGTCTATAATAGGACATTGAGATAAATATTTTGATAAAAACCAATAAAAAATATTTTAAAAAGAATCAATCCACTTTCCAATGTGAATTCACGATCTTCCCTTTGATAACTTAGTAATCAACCACCTTTATCTCATTAGAAAGTTTACCTTACTCCTTGTAATCTTTCCAAACATCCTTGGTTCTTATATTTGAATACATATATATAAATTACATGTTTTAATTAATGACCAACAAGTAAAATTTAAATATTAAATATAATGATGAATATACCTAAATTATAATATTTAACTTATTGTTATTAAATTAATCATAGTTCCTCTTCTAGTGACATTTATTTTTACATGTGAAGCGGATAGACTCCTATTCATTACTCCCAATCTAAATATTTTATTTCTTTGAAGGAAATTATAAAGTATCCATTGAACTTGAATGTTTATGGTATTTTAACCCTTCTGTTTCACTTCATTCACCTTAAGTGGTAAATAACTATGTTCTCATCAATCCTTATATTTTTTGGTGAAGAATATTCAAAATACTTCAAAGCATATTCTCCATACTATTAATTATATAATTTTAAATAAATATAGAATATATTATTAGTATGGATGATAATATGAGATTAATGGATAATTTCTTATCTATATAGAAACCTAACTTTTCTATCTAATCAATTAACTCCAACATCTTGAATTAAAGATCACCATCTAGGTACCCATAGTTTACTTTACACTTCTATGGTGTAATGACTATCTCATCTATCTTTATCATATGTTTCTATTTTTCAACTTTTAGGGGATGAGTTATCATGGTGTATGGTTCTAGGTATTTATATTAAATTTTCATGTCTCTATAAATAGATGATAACATAATGCGACAAAATTTTATGTTGCATCCATGTATCTCCTATTGGAATCAATTTCACATTTTCTTAGTTACTGGGGTGGCTAATTAGGAATAATTTATTCCAGTGCATAATAAAATTTTTCCTATGGAAGTGCAGTGTACTAGTGACTGTACTTCTCTTGAAATTTTGTGTTGGTGATGAATTTTTTTCATAGGTATTATCATAGTGTTCCTGTGGTTTTACTTTACATTTTTTATAATAAATGAAAGTGAATATTAGTAATTTATCTTTATTACCAATTTTAATGTTATAAATTATTTTTATTAGTCTCTCATTATTTTATGAAATCTCTATAGGCCTCAACATTGGATTTATAACATCTTATATCTTGGATATTATTGTATCAAAGATCCAAACTCCCCTTATCATAACCAATACTTTTTCAATAAAAATTATTCAAAGGTACTTAGGTAGTATTTAATTGACAATTATAGTAACTCGTATCTCCTTGATCTGTTGAGTGGACCCCCTCAAATCTAGAAATCCAATACTAAAATTTCCAAAAAATGATTTCCTTCAATTTATATTTATTAGACTTTAGTCACTTCCCTTAATACCAATTTGGTTAAGTTAATCCATTATCCTTATTAAGACTCCTTGATGATTAAAATTTGTCCCAAACTTTGGGATGACTAATAATATTAACTATGGATGCATATTAAGTAATATGATGGAATATAATGAAATAGGGTAGGTTGGCTGGACACATTACCTCTGTAAACTTTTTATAAGGACCAATGTTCATTCCTAATTGTCATTGGTTGAAGATAATCATGATGGTATCAGAATGATATTAGTTGGGAATGATTTCACCCCCAAAATCAAAATAAACCAAGACACAGATTCCACAGAGAATCTGGTATGACCCATTCATATGTTAGTTGTCCACACTAAGAAATAAATAGTTTCAAGAATATAGAAACAACCAAAAAGAGTATCATAGTACTAGAAATAAACCAAAAAATCGTAAAAAATATACCATAACCACAATCAAATAAATAACCAACATCACTTTATGAAAAAAGAAGCAATAGATAACCAATTTACAAAATGAAAAACAACTAAAACATATATGAGGTATGTAAGGATGATACAAAAAATTCAAAATTAGTGGGGAGATCAGAATGCTTCACATGATCCCAAATTACATGTGAAAATCAGTCACCACCATAAATATACCCATGAAGAATGATGAGTATCAATAAGATTTTTCATTCCAATGACACTCCTTACATTTCCTATATCCTTTTAAAAAATCTTGCATACACAAAAAGGCATATGTTAGGTATGGGAAAGGACTGACAAGGCACCACCACAAAACTGCATAATGAATTTATCTGTGAAAATCATTAGTCTTGGTTTGAAAATAGTAATGGAAATCCATTTCCATTTTTTGTGGTGTGAATATCTGTGATGTGCCACCTGAGGGTGGCTGGAACATATATCAAACTAGATGTAGCATAGGGTATTGGGGGTAGAACTTATGAGCCATTACCCATTTGGAAATGGCTACACTATGGGGAAGGGGTATGATGTATCCTGTTAAAGCATTGTACTATGGAGTATGGCTATGTCATAGGGTGGTCGGGTGCTATGGTGTGGATGAGATAACTATGACATAACCCCTGAGGTATATAATTCATTAGTTCATCCAATTTGGAACCCCATGATGCATAATAGTTGGGTTACACTGGTTCCTACCTTGATAAAGTGGATATTTACTGTGGTTCTAGGAGGGTTTGACTGTGTAGGATACATCGTAATCTAGGGAGGACTATTCCATGGTTTAGTTAGTATGTACTATATCCCAGGTGAACTATACCATGGTCTAGTGGGGACTACATTATGGTCCCTTGGCTACACTATGGCTGTATTTTTCCTATCGAGTCTTCTACTCTCAACTTCCAGGGATACTCTAGGCATTTTCCAATGATCTTTAATGTCCAGACTCCATTTTAAATAGATTATCAAGAATTAGATTGTGGAATTAAATGTTTAGAATCTTTTTACCCTTCTCATCTTTTATCTCTTTGATTTTCTTAATCATAACCATAAATGATATTGCAATTCCCAAATCTATGTGTTTAGATTCATGTTTATAATATCTTCTTCGGTTTTAATAGTGGAAGAATGAAGAGTTGAGATTAGTGGTTTCATCTTATATCCTTTCTTATAAAAAAACATTTTCAATGTAAGTGGCTTCTATCTCATCTCTATTTATTATATAACTTATATAATTTGTTTTTATAAATGGGTTTTCTAGGGGTTTATAAAAATACATGGTGTAATTTTTTGAAAGGAAACCTATTGATTTGTGTTTTAAATTATGGATAATTGATGGATTTTGGAAAACACATTTTTGTCTTATAATTTTAAAATGATGAATTTTGAAATATTTTTATGGTTTTAAAGAATTCAAGGTATTTGATAAGATGATTTAAATAGAATAATTTTTTATGTGAAATGATTTGGAATGGAATTTGGAATACAAGGGTTAGAGTGTTTTTAAGGTTATTGAAGTGTGGATAAGAAGTGCCATTGTTCATTGTTTTAATGGGTTATGGTTGTGGAGTACCACTATTAATGGTAATAACAAGATTGTGTGAATGGTTGAGTGTATGTGGATGGGTGTATGTGTGTGAGAACATGGAAACAGATATGCCAAACATGAACAAATAAAAATAATATTTTTATGGGTTTCCCACTTGGATTTATTATTGGATTGTATAAACTGTACTATTGTTTTCCAACCATTTTATATATAATGTTATAACATGTTATTGTCCTTGTGGAGTGTGTTGGGAAGTATTTGGGGAATTACTACTGGGTTTATACTCACACCCTACTAGGGTACTTTGGTGCATTTTTAGATGTTATATACTGAGACATAGGAAAGGGGAATATATCTTATTTGTCTAGGAATGCATCTTGAAACCTTGGGAATGATAGGTGGTATTAGAGCTTGGAGTTGGATGGGGGGGGGTATCTGGATAGTGTTTTATATGGCTTTGGTATTGTTGTTTCTTGTTTTTGTTAGAGATTGTATAATGTTTCCATTTTCACTCTCATACTGTTGTTTTATTAGTTATATTTGGGTTATATAATTTTTAATTCTGAATTATATATTAGGTTTAGATATTTATTGTTCATCATTAATAGGATACGTTATCATAAAATATAGAATCACCCCCAATATTTTTCTAATCCCTTGGAATTTATTGCCATCCTTTGGTGTCTTTGAGACATTAGCTAATGTTAGTGGCACTTTGAATCTTCTCAAGAAAATGAGTTGGGGAAATATATTAAAAATGGTATTAGTATTGATTGGTACTTTTATCTCTTGGGATGAAAGAAAGGAGATAGAAATTTCATAACTTGAAATGTATATCATAAAAAGAAATAGCTAACCTTTTTATGATGAAATACATGTTACTAGGGTGTCTCAGTATAAAAGTGTTTTAAGACACTTCTAGTCATGTTGTCGTCTCATCATCATAGTTTTAGCTATTTCACATTTCATATCATGAATTATTAGTAATAGTTCCCACTAAGACTACATTGTTCAATTTTTTTTCATGATTTATTGAAAATGGGTATAATAAATGGATTTTGAAACAAAAAATGGTTGGATTTTGAAAAAAATGATTAGTTCTTGTTATTTATAGTGATTTGAAAATTTTTTCTAATCTTTTAATTCCCAGTGAGTGATAACTAAATATATATTTGTTTTATTTATAGACAATTCCACCAGTTAAACATCATAATAATCAGTAAGAGAAAGTTGTTGAAAATGTGGTTGTACCTGAGCCACAGGTGAAGAAAGAGTTGTTCAAAAGCATCATTTTGACCTTTTAATATCTAGATAAAGGAGGCATAAATGATGAAACATGACAATTGGATGAATCCATTTAGCTTTAAAATAAAAACCCACCCATCTTATTGGGTGATTAAAAGCCTGAAAAAGTAGAGTGATGGTTCAATCAAATAAACAAAATATTCAAATTCTTAGGAACACTAGCCAAGTTTAAAGTGAAATTAGAAATTTATATGATAGAATATATTTTTATCCAATGGTGGGAATTAGATATCCAATATAATATTGACCAAGCCATCATGTTGAATGATTTTGAAATTTTTTTAAACAAATATTTCTATCCCCACACTTTAATTGTTTTAAGAATAACCTATTTCTTTATCTTGAAATAATCGAATCTATCCATAATAGAGTATGTGACTAAATTTATGAATTTAGTATGCTTTTCCCTGGAATTTGATGCGAATACAACCTTAAAGTCACACATATTTGAATATTGACTATGACAAGATATTTTCTCTAAGATAGTTGTTTTATGTATTTTGGATTGTATGGAAATGATAAATAGAGAAATAGTGGAAGAAAGATACATTTCAGGAAATATTAATGGAGGGAGTATGTTTATCACCATGATAACTAGTGGGAAATCAAATTTTGGAAATAAGTGGAAGAGAGACACCTGCTTCCAATGAAGTGGACGGTCTCAGAATCATAAAGTAGGATTAGATAATTTCTCTCCATGGTCAAATATAAAACTTGATTGTTTCCAAAGTGGATTTAATTTCCATAAAAAAAGACTACATTAAACCACCTCGAGATTGTTATAAATGTAATAAAATGGGATATATTTAGTTTTATTGTAGTATCACTCCATTGTCTAGTCTGAGAGATGCATCCTATGTTTCTCAAACATCCTATTATTTAATGGGGTTGATCTCATCAGAATAATTCTCATCCTTAAAACTGAGTGAGACAAGGTGATTCCTGGAACACCATGACACCTTAGGTTATGAAACCTCAATAGTGAATAAATGACCAAGGGGGCTATTAAGAAGCTTTATAGTGCTAAGATGGTGATTATGGATGATCAACCAGGACCTTTGATGGCGAAAGGTATGATTATTTTAAATTCAACTCTTATGAAAGGATTGTTTGATACAGGTTCATCCCAATATTTTATTAATTATCATTTGGTGGATCATATGGATTTGCATGTTGAGATGATGCTTTCTATTATGAACTTCAAACACCTCTAGGAAAATGAGAGTGTTGAGCCTTTTGGTGTGTAGTGTGTGCAACAACTATCAATGGGGTTCAATTGTCCTAGGATTCATCAATTATAGAAATGGATATCTGTGAACTAATTTTTGGATTAGATTGGTTGACATCATTCAAGGATCACATTGACTGTAATGGCTAACAAGTTAGTTTCAAATATTTGGATGGTGTTAAGTATATCTTTAAATGATATTAGAATGTAAATATAAGAAGTTAATGACATTTTATACTAGTGGTTGGAACTATACCTTATAATTTGGAAGTAATTATGTCATAATATGTGGATGGAATTGGCAATAGAGAATTTCCACCCATATTTTACCTAATTCTTGATGTCTTTTTAGACAATTTTTTAGGGTTTCCACCCAAAAGAGAAGTGGAATTTAAAACTGATTTCCTACCAAGGACTAGTTCTATTTCAATTTCCTCTTATTTGATAGCACAAAAAGAATTGAGGGAATTTAATATCTAACTTTAAGAGTTGGAAATTAAAGGGTTCATTTTAATGAGCACATCCCCATAGGTAGCACAAATTATTTTTGTAAAGAAAGAAGATACATATATTAGGCTTTGTGTGGATTATTATAAGCTTAACCAAGTTATGATAAAGAATTGGTATCCTATTATATTAATTAAAGATTTTTTTGATAAATTAAGGGTATCACAATGGTTATATACAATTAAATTATGATCAGGTTATAACTTAATTTGAGTTAAAAAGAAGGGTATACTGAATATAGATTTTCATAGTTGGTATGGTTATTATGAATATGTGGTTATGACATTTGGTCTTATGAATAGACCACCTATCTTTATTGAATTGATGAATTGGATGTTTAAGAGGTATATTGATTCCATTTTGATGGTGTTCATTGATGAAATTATGGTGTGTTCTAGGACAAAGTCCGATCATAAAGAACACTTGGCTATAATATTTGTTATCTTGAGAGAATATTGACTATATGAAAAGCTTTCTAAGTATGATTTATGGATGAAAGAGGTACATTTCCTTTGTCATTTCATTTTTGAAATAATATTTTTTGTGGATCCTAAAAATATAAAATATGCTACCTCTTAGAAACCAACAAAGAATGTATTTGAGATACACAATTTCCTTAGATTACTAGGATACTAATGGTGCTTCATTCATTATTTTTCACGCCTTGCATCACCAATTATATATTTGAAAAGGAAAGTTATACACTTCTAATGGAATGAAGACTATCATAAATCCTTACAATAGCTTATGGTTTGGATAACATCAACACATATCCTTATGTTTCCAGAGTCTGGATAAGGTTATATCATTTATTGTGATGCATTAGAAACTGGGTTATTCTATGTTCTCATGAAAGGAGATCATGTCATTTATTATAGATCACTGTAGTTATAGGTGCATGAGAAAAACTATACAACAAATGTTTTTGATTTAGCTTCTATAGTTTATACCTTAATCAGAAAACATAGAACCACATTTTATCATGAAGGGATTTAAATCTAAGGCAACATAGATGGATCAAAATATTAAAAAATGTTTAAATTTGAATTTATGTATACACTGGGAAAAGGAAACCCAATGGTAGATTAATTGATAAGAAAGTCATATAATTAGAGGTCTAAAGAGCATTTGGATTTGTGGTAGAAAATGTTGGCTATAACGGACATGCACCTGGATTATACCAATCAAGGTGATGTTTTAGTATTCTATCTAGTTTCTTTTGTTCTAGATTTGGTTGAGCAAGTTAGAGATTCTTAGACATCCGATCCAAAATGTTTGACCATGAGGTAAAATCTCAATAGTGGAGAGACCATTGAGGGATGAACACTAGATGGGGGATTAGTACCATGTTTTAGAGATCATATTGTGGTACATCCATCTTATTAAGAACACCTCTTTTCTTCATACCATCTTTCATGATGGGATGTCTATTCAGGCATAAAAAATATGTATAAATTTCTAAGATCACAGTTTTGGTTGGATGGTATGAAGAGAAAATTTGTAGAGTTGGTTTCAATATGTCTCACTTATCAGCAGGTTAAAGCCGTGAACCAACAACCAACTTGAATGTTACACTATTTATCAATTCCCATGTGGAAATAAGTGAAAATAGCTATGGATTTTATAATAGGCCTATCAATAATGTTTAGGAAACATGATGCCATATGAGTGATTGTGGATTAGATTATGAAGGTAGATCACTTTATCATGGTTTATGAATCTAATATAGTATAATATCTATCCAAACACTATATTGAGGAAGTTGTGGAGATGTATGATATTCCTATTTCAATCATGTTTGATTGAGACATAGGGTTAACATCTTAGTTTTGTAAGTCCTTGCATAAATCCCTTGGAACCTAGTTGACCATGAGCATTGCTTATCATCCATAAATAGATAGACAATCCAAATGGACAATAGAAACATTAAAAGGAATTATTAGAGATTTTGTAATGAATTTTATATGGAAATGGGAGGATTATATACCATTAGTATAGTTATTATACAGTAATAGTTACCATTCCTTGATACATATGGATCATTTCAAAGGATTGTATGGCCATCATTTTCATTATCTACTTTTTTGGGTGGAAATAGTTTAGACTTCACTTATCAGACCTAGCCTTGTAGATCAGACAATGGAGAAATTTCATATGATTAGAAATAAGATGTAAATGGATTAGAGTTGTCAAAAATTGTATGAAGATCATCATCAACAACCGTTATCATTTTGTGTCGCTAATAATGTTTTCATAAAAATCTCTCCTAGGTTAGGGCATCATTTTTTGGTAAACAAGTAAATTAATTTCCTTAGTACATGGTCCCTTTTTAGATACTTTAATGATTGGGTGATATAGATTATCAGTTGGATTTACCACCAAAGTTTAGTTTATAGCACAATGTGTTTCATGTATCTCAATTAAAGAAGTATGAGAATTATACTTACCATGTGATTAGATGGGACCTTGTTGATATTAAACTGGATTCTATTTTGAATCATGTTATAGTACAAATTTTGGATAGGAAATATAAGATCTTGTGTGGGAAAATCATTAGTTTAGAATGTGTTTATGGAAGAATGGTAAAATTAAAGAAGAGTCATGGGATATTGACAAGGAAATGCTAGATCAATTGCTCGATCTCTTCCAAAACTATGTTACTTTTCCACTTTCCATGGACAAAAAGAATAATGGTGGGGAGAATGTAACACCCCTAGTTTTGGGTCATTTAACATTTTTATGTATTTTGAGCTTATATAATGTATGGGTTAGGTTTGAAGGGTTTCTGTTAGGGTTTTAAAGGGTTTTTTAAGTGTCTGAGCAAAGGTGTAGCACTTCTATGGCGTGGAGTTATATGTTTCTCTGTAGGGGGTGGGATACAGTGTCAAGTGAACTAGCTGTGGTGTAGGGGATCGAGGATAGAAATTCTAAGACACTTACTATTTGGATATTCTTCATCCATGGGGAAGGTATATGGTGTAGCCTGGATAGGTTCTATTTCATGGAGAAGGTCTATAGCATGGGGTTGTCATGTAGCACATAGATATTTTTATGAAATATTTCTCTTTAGATAATTTTAATTCTTCAATAGATTGCATTTCATTCAACCATGAGTTTAAACGAACCATGAGACACTATTTGCATACAATTAGCATTATAACCTAGCCATGAATTTGGTGGGAATAAATCTAAATAAATAATTTATGACGAAAATTTAACTCAATATGAATATTTTAAATTCTTAAAAAATGAGCACAAAATTTTTAGTAAAATCAATTTATTCTTCAAAAGAACATTTTATTTAAAAATGATTTATCATATTTTTATTTTTAAAAATTATAGAAAATGGGTTCGATAAAATGAAATTCATTTTTGAATTCATCATGTTAAAATTATCATAAAATTATTTTTTTATAATTTTATAAAAACATTAAGGAATAGTGAAAATACATATTTTTATTTAAAACAATATTTTTCATTACAAGGCCGAATTATGTTTTGGATTATTTTTAAATTTAAATTTGTTCATTTTTTAAATTATTCCAATTATGGTTTTTAAAATAATTTATAAATGAATTTATCATAAAACAATTGATGATTTAGAAGGGCCTTTTTTTGAAAAATTGTTTCTTTCATGCCATTTTACCTGTTGTATTTTAATTAAATTCTGAAACTTATGTGTTATTAATTTTGAAAAATGGATGGAAAATTTAGATTCATAAATTCCAAATTTAGTGAATAGGTTCCTTTTATTTTTGTCCAATATGAATAGTAACCCTGGTAAAATTTGTTACCATGGTAAAGGGTAAATTTTAGCAATTTAGTTTAAAAATAAAATTATAATGACTATAAAATGACCCTAAAACATTCCAAAATTTTGTTTTATGAATAAAATTAGAACCTCGACACATAAGGATAGAAATTAAGTCATTTAATGGATAATTGTCAATAAAAATGACTTATATAATATTTAAATCAAAGAAAGACACAAAATTTCACTTTCTTTGTCGTTGATATACTTTATGTGTCCTCATTTGGACAAAGTTATGTTACTAATGAATATAAATAATTCTTTTAACATGATAAAAATATTTTTTATAAATTTATTTTTGACTTTTTGGGTCACTTAGATTAAATTATATTATTTATAATATTTTGTTTAGTAAAAATTTAATGATGCCACATTCATGTTTTAAATAATATATCATTTTTTATATAGAGTTATAAAAAATATGTATTCAATTGTAAATATTCTCTTGAAATCTAGAATATTTATATTTTTCATATTATTTTATTTTTAATATTTAGTGAACAAATAATTATATTAAATAATTACACAAGACTGATGTAGTAATTATTGTATTAATGGAAATATCAAATAAATGTTAATAAAAATATAAAAATAAATGAAATTTGAGATAATTGATATAATAGATTATTTTTTAGATGACATTGAAATATTATTAATATAATAAAATATTTTTCTCTAAGTTAACATATTATCTTGATATTTTTAGAATTCCAAATAATGAATATCGTCAAAATTAACACTAATGAAGTTTTATCAAAATAAAATTTTATTAAATTATTGAAATATCATAAAAAATATTTAAAAATACAATTTTTTTTAAATGCTCTAAAATTTGATAAATTGTTTATTTATGATTTAATTTATATCACATATATAAAAATTATAACCTTTTAATATTGATAATTTTTTATGTTAGTTAAAATAAAAATAGGTTAACTAAGGGTTAATCTGAATGATAAGATTTAAAGTAATTCAAAAACTTATATAAAATGTATTTTTTGATTATATTAAAACATTATCTCATAATATATTTTAATACATGAAATTTTGGATATATTTTGATTGATATTGAATTTATTATAAATTAGTATATTTGAAATTCCAAAAGTGCCCCTCATCTCAATTATAAAAGGGAACCTCCTCCCTCACTTCTTCACATCCCATTAAGCCTTAAATATAAACCATCCCATGAAAATTTCACTTCTCAACTTCTCTAGACATATTATATAGGTTCTTTTCTTCTCAAAATACCAACACTAGTGTCCCTAAGAGAATATCTAAAGGAAGTTCTCCCAGGAAGAGGAAATCATCTTTACCGACTGTTCTAAGATTATTTCTTCTTATACATACTCTTCATATGTTTTTTACATTATAAAGTAATAAATAAAGTATCAAATATATTATTATATTTTATTGTGATTATGGAACAACCATATCCCAACTTTTATATATCCTACAAAAAACAAAAGCACTACACATGCATACGCATGACTTACCATCTCTAAAACGTGGTTTAATCTGTTTTTCATCCCTACATTATTTGGATGGTTATAATGATGGAAATAATATATAAATATGATAATAATAACATGATATTTACTCTAGAATAAAATATATATCATTCATTTCCCCACACTTTTACTATTAAGGGAATGATACTATCAGTCGTGCATACATTCGACTTACAGTCTCCACGACACGATTTCATTGATTTTTCATATTCACCATTCAATAATGATTATATAAATGTATATAATGAATAAATATGATATATATTACCTTAATATAATTATTTAAATGATATAAATATATATTATGAACAATAATTAAGACTTATATGAAAAAACATGCATACAAAAATGAAGCTGCTAACACCCAAAAGAAGAAGAATAATGAAACATTATTAACCAGTGATAATATGATAATATAAGATATAATTAATATAAATATGGTTCTAAAATAATTTAATAACTTTATTTTATATTTTATAAAGGAGTTTTCCATACTTATTAAGGAAATCGAATCTAATGTAAGGGTTAAATTCACAATCTCATTTTATTCGGGATTGTTTGTATGTAAGTATCTGCCGAGGAATATTTATCTTCCTTGTCCAGGTTTCTTAAAAAAATTTCCAAAATACTTTTACTATTATTATAAAAATTTAAAATTCATATTTATAATTGCATGAAGTTTTACTAAATATGTTTAAATGAATCTTTTTTCATTTTCCTAATGAGGTACTTTTTGACTTTTTTTTAAGAAAATAAATGAGAAGAATGTTTTTTTAACTTACACGACAAGAACAAATTTTTACTATTTCATGATGACTTAATTAATTGAATATTACCTTAAAATATTAAAAGTTCACTTTATAAGAAAATTTTTTATTTTAAAAATTTAACACATTTTAATAAAATAAAACTTTTTCAAAGAAGGGAGGATATTTTTCTGAAGAGTTATTTTCAAGTGATATCTCAAGGTTAATTATATTTTAATGGGAATATTTTTCAACGATATTATCCATATTATTTTTATGGTTGGTTTATTTTTATTATGAAGTGATAACTATGAAACCCATTTCTTTTCCATTGGTTATGTTACGATTGAATGATATTTATAAAGCCCATTTCATTTATTGGGTTCCGATATGATGAATGATTTATGTTCTTGTGGAACACATATGAATGGTTTTCATTATTTTGTGGGTGAGACCTATATCTAAGTCCAATTAACTGGGTAAATATTTATATCTCATGATATATATAGGATTGGAATGGTAAGTAAACTCGGTTTAGTAACACAGGGATGGAATGAGGAGTGAACCCAGTTCAGTAAAGGACTTTTCCTACTGTGATGGTCTTGGAAGTGATCCTCAAATAATATGAAAATGATTTTCTATGATTATTTTTATTCCAAAATTTCATGTTTTATGTTATTATATCATGAAATATGTTCTTTATTAACTTATATTATTTATCCCATGATATGATATCATGATCTTACATTTGTTGGATATAATTTTCAAATGTTTTGATTATGTTATTATGTATCATGATTATGATAGGATTGATATCTCCCTTGTTTACCGTTACATAGAATTTGAGATCACCATTTATTATGTTTCTTTTCCCATGATATTAATAATGGTATTAATTAAGAAGTTTCAAAATGGGTTTTAATTATGAAGGAATAAGCAAGAGATAATGTAGATGTTTTATGAACCAGTTATTTGTATTTCCCAATTATCAAAGACACTAAACCTATATAGTTATGTAATGGTTTTTAAAATGTTATGTAATGAATATTATTTTATTTTTATTTAATATCTATGTGTAAAAAGTATGTTCCATTATAGTTGGTATCAAAGTAGGGTTTAGTTACCATTTAGAAACTAGGATGAGAAATCCTTAGTATGATTTCTAAAGATATGTCAAAGTATAGGATACAATCCTAGGGTTTCATAATGATCATGTATAACCTAGGAATTAAACCTAAGGTGTCATAAATTGAAATTTCAAAAGTAATTTCCTTTTATTATGTTTTCTTCCCATTATTATTAGTCTTTCTCACACTATGTTTGTTGGTTTTAGTCAATGGATGGAACCTGAATGAACTCTGTTAATACTGAATATGATGGGAAATTCAATGATTGTACTCATGAGAAAAAGAATGTTATAATATTTGAATGAAAAATATTATTTCTATTCTCACATAAATTTCTAAATATATGAATCATTATGTATTTCTAAAGAATCCAAGGAGGGAACGACATTTTTTTGAGTCCAACATGAGACTGCGTCCAACTTCTTTCATTGGGTCTTCTAATCCACTAGTGGCTGAGAAATGGATTAGTACAAATGAGAAGATATTTTCAGTTATACAATGTTGAAAATATGAGAAATTTATTTTGGATGTCTATAGTTTGTAAGGTAAAGAGGATCAATACTGGAACCTCCTCAAGAATACGAGGCAACAAGTTGAAATTAAATCCATGGAATAAGATGAGTTCAAGAACTTATTTTTCAATAATTACTTTCATTATACTATTCATACGAAGATGAAGAAGGAATTACTTGAGATTAATAAAAAGGATGATGAATCTATTGGTATCTACAAAGAAAATTTTACAACACTTACAATACATGCTTCTAGAATTATCATTCGGCCTAAGAGTAAGGTTGATCGATTCTTTAGTGGCATGAAACCAAGTCTTCGAAGGTAATTAAACATAAGGTAAATCAGTAGATATTAGGAAATCATTCTATTTTCTCTCAAGGTTGACATATATATTTTAGTCACCCAATAATATTATGGATTTGATACGAAGAGAAAAAAGTAATTCAAGGGAACATACAAAAATGACAGTGAAAAGAAAATGAGATTTCCTTTGTGCTCACAATGTGGAAAGAAACATGGAGGAAACTATATTAAGGATACTAGTAAATGTTTTAATTATGGATAATATGGTCATCGTGAAATTTAATGCTGATGTGATGGAAAAAAGATAGGCATTGATGCAAATAGATAAAAAGATACACAAAATTTACCTCCCACACATCAATGTTACAAGTGAAAGGAAAATGGGAATTATTCTAATCAATGATCTAATCCAAGGGTTATTGATGATGATAAATTTCAATAACCTATTTATGAAAAGTAAAAAGGAAAATCACATGCGATCACTAATGGTGATGTGGAGTATGACAATGAAGTCGTGAAAGGTACACTTACCATCCACTCTAAAACATCAAATGTTTTATTTGATTATGGATCCACCCACTCTTTTATTTGTAAAGAATTTTCTAAGGGTCTCACTATATTTCCTCAACAATTATAAGTTAAGTTATAATTTAAAAATCTTAATGGAACAATTTTTGTATCACAAGTTTATAATTCTTCTCTAGTTGAAGTTTGTGGGAAAGCGCCTCTTACAAATCTTGTGATCATTCCTTTAGTTGAATTATATTTGATTCTTGGAATGGATTGACTCTATCTATATGGATCTCATATCAATTTCCAATGAATATAATTCACATTTCATATTACAAATGAATCAATGATCATCTATCGATGCAAGTATGAAAATGAACTTTAAGTGGAAATTAATTCCATCTTGTGGGTTTTAATTAATATAAAGAAATGTTATCTATCTCAGATGGTTCGGGGAGAAAATCAACACTAAGTAACACCTATTTTATGGAAGTTTGTTGATGTATTTTCAAAATAATTTCTAATTATTCCATGAAATTGTAAAGTTGTGTTTTAAATATAACTCATACTAGGTGATATGCTTATTTCAAAGACTCCTTATAGAATGACCCCAATCAAGTTATAGGAATTGAAGAAGAAACTCCAAGATAATCTTGATAAGGGATTCATACACCATATCCTATCACCTTGGGGTGAACATGTTCTATTTTTTAAGAAGAAAGATGGATCAATGAGACTCTATATTGATTATTAATAACTTAACAAGATCACTATCAAGAAAAAATATCCTATCCCCTTTATTGATGACTTATTTGAATAACTACGTAGAGCAAAATACTTTTCCAAGAATGATCTTCATTCTAGATATAATCAATTAAGGTTCATGAAGGAGGATATAACCAAGATGAAATTCCATACAAGGTATGTACACTATGAATTTATAGTGATTCCTTTCAGTCTTAATAATTCCCCCACTATATTCATGGATTTAATGAATAGAGTCTTTAGAGACTATATTGATCAGTTTGCGATAGTATTTATAAACAATACTCTTGTATATTTGAAGAGTAATAAATAACATAAAGATCAATTTAGGATTGTACTAAAGACCCTGAGAAAGGAGAATATGTTTGAAAAATTTACCAAGTGCAAATTTTGGATTTATAAAGTTTCATTTGTGGGTCACATAATCTTAAGAGCAGGGATATCTATGGATCCAAAAATTAAGGAAGTTATGCAATGTTGGCTTAGACCACCAACATTAACTAATATCTGAATTTTTCTTACTTTTGTAGGATATTATTGACATTTTTTGACAGATTTATCACAATTTTCTAATACACTAACCAAGTTGACTTGAAAAGGTGTTATGTTTATATAGATAGAATAATGTGAAGATAATTTCAAAAAGTTGAAAAAAATGTTAGTCAGTGCACCTATGGTTAAACTAACCTATAGTGTAGAGAGGTTTTTGATCTATAGTGATGCATCCAAGAAGGGAATGAGATGTATTGTCTTGAAAAATGATATGGTGATAGCTTATGCCTCATGAAAATTTAAAATTCATGAGAAAAATTACCCAACTCATGATTTAGAGTTAGTTGTGGTAATTTTTTCATTAAAGATAAGAAGAAATTACCTTTATGGAGAAAGGTGTGATATATATACTTATGATAAAATTTTAAAGTATATTTTCACCCAAAAGGATCTAAATATGTGGAAAATAAGATGTTTGAAGTTTATTAAAGATTATGACTACTCAATACATTACTATCCTAAGAAAGTGAAAAAGGTGGTTGATGCTTTGAGTCGAAAAGACCATTCTAGCCTATCTATGATGAAGATGACAAAAGATCCAATATTTATGGATTTATGTAGAATGGATCTGGGAATCAAAAAGGAATGAGAGAAATATTATCTTTCTCAACTGAATGTTCAACCATCTATATAAGTGATGATTAAGAAGTTATAGAAGGAAGATATTGAGATGAAAAAGAATGAGAGAAATGTTCCTATGTTCAACCTTTATTATGATGGAAGAATAATGTTAAAAAACATTTTTTATATCCATCCTATACCAAAATTATATAAGGCAATGTTGGATGAGGCTCATAGTTCATCATTCTCTATTCATCCTGGAAGAAAAAAGATGTATAAGGACCTAAAAGAGTATTTCTAGTGGGATGGAATAAAGAAATATATTACAAAATATGTTTCTCAATGCTTGGTTTATCAAAAATTTAAGGATGAGAGACATAAATATAAGGGTATCTTACAACCATTACCCATACAAGAATAGAAATGAGAAAACATCACCATGGACTTTTTCATCAGGATTCCCAAAACATATAAAGGCCATAATTCTATATGGGTTATAATTGATCATCTTACAAATTCGACACACTTCATTGCTATCAGAGAATATTTCTCTCTTGGTCAGTTTGTTAGAATATATATTAGGTAAGTGGTAAGATTGAATGGAGTATTACTTTACATTATATCTGATCAGGATATGAGTTTTACCTTGAAGTTCTAGATAAGTATTCAGCAGGCTCTAGATATAGAGTTAATTTTTAGCATTGGTTATCATCTTCAAATAGATGGGCAGTCCAATAAGACAATTAAAACTCTAGAAGATATGTTGAGAGCATTTTATATGGATTTCAAAGGTGGCTGGGATCAATGCCTACCTTTGGTAGAATTTTCTTGCAACAACAGCTTTCACTACAGTATTTAGATGGTTCCTTATTAAGCCCCCTATGGTAAGAAGTAAAGAACTCCAACATGATAGAATGAAGTTCAGGAAAGAAACCTATTTGGAAATTATCTAGTTGAGGAGATAGTAGATAAGTTTAGATCTATTCAACAACACATAATATTAGCTTAGAGTCAACACAAAAGTTACACTGACAATCAATGAAATAACCTAGAGTTTAATGTGGGTGACAAGGTATGTCTCTGAATATATACCTAGAAGGGAGTGATGATATTTGGAAATAAATTCATGCTAATCCCTAGGTATATTAGTCCTTTCGAAATTATGGATCATGTTGGGAAGGTAGATTATTGATTGGCGCTTCCACCGAATCTCTATCAAGTTCATAATGTGTTATATTTATATATCCTGAGAAAGTACATAACTGATCCTTTACATATAATAAACTCCTAAGTAATACCTCTGGAGTAAGATATTTCTTATGAATAACCATTGATAGAGATTCTATATTGTAGAGAGATAGTTCTATAAAACAAGACTACTCACTTGGTTAAAGTTTTATGGTGGTACCACTAATTTGAGGAAGCTATGTGGGAACCTAAGGATGTGATGAGATAGATTTATCATCATCTATTTGTATCCAAGTGATTAATTTCAAGGAATAAATTCATTTGGGGGGGGTATAATGTAACACCCATATATGTTTAAGAAATATTTATCTTTAAATAATTTTAATTATTTAATAGCTTTTATTCCAGATAACCGTGAGTTCAAACAAACCACAAGACACTCTTTATTATACAATGAGAATTATAACCTAGATGTTAATTTGATATGAATAAATATGAATAACTAATTTATGAAATAAATATAACTCAATATGAATATATTAAGTGCTTAAAAAACGATCACACATTTTTTAGTAAAATCACTTTATTCTTCAAAAGTATGTTTCCATTAAAAATTAGTTATCTTATTTTTATATTTATAAGTTCTAGTAAATGGATCTGATAAAATTAATTTCATTTTTGAATTCATCATGTCAAAATTTTCTCGAAATTATTTTTTTAATAATTTTCTGAAAACATTTAAGGAATAGTAAAAATATTAATTTTCATTAAAAACAATATTTTTCTTTATAAGGTAAAATCATGGTTTGTATTAGTTTAAAATTTTAATCAGTTCATTTTGAGTTAAAATAATCTAATTATGGTTTTTAAAATAATTTTATTCCTGAATTTATCATAAAAATATTTTATGATTTAAAAGGGAATTTTTTGAAAACTGTTTTTTCCTATAATTTGGCCGGTATTCTTTTAAATGAAAATTTGAAACTTCTGTGTTATGAATTTTGGAAAATGTATAAAAAATTTATATTCATTAGGTCCAAATTTTGTAATAGTACACTTTTATTTTTGTCCAATATGAATTGTAAACTAGGTAAATTTTGTTACCATGGTAAAGGATACATTTAGTAATTAGGTTAAAAATAAAATTATAAAGATTATAAAATGACCCTAAAACATGAATTTTTTTTATTATATGAATAATATTATACCTTTAACACATAAGGATCTAAATTAATTCATTTAATGGACACCTGACTATGAAATTGACTTATATAATATTCATATCAATGGAATACATAAGATGTCACTTTCTTTGTCGTTAATATCCTTTATGCGTCCATATGGGAAAAAAGCTAAGTTATGAAAAAATATAACTATAAATTTTAAAATTTATAAACATATTTTCATTATATAAATTTATTTTTCACTTTTTGGGTCACTTGGATGAAATTATAGTATTTATAATAATTTATTTAATTAAAATTTAATGACGTCACATTCTTGTTTGAAATACTATATTTTTTTTATATAGGGTTACATAGAAGATATATTATAATATAATTATTCTTATGAAATATAGAATATTTATATTCATCATGGTATTTTATTTTTAAATTTTAGTGAAAAAATTAGTATATTAAATAATTACACAACACTATTGTAGTATTTATTTTACTAATGGAAATATCAAATAAATGTTAATAAAAATAACAAAATAAATTTAATTTGAGAAACTTAATGTGATAAAAGAATTTTATAGATGACCTTGACCTATTAGGGATATAATAAATTATTTTTTTATAATTTAAACTATTATCTTGATCTTTTTAAAAGTCCAAATAATGAATAGTGCCATATTTAACACTAATGACATTTTATCAAAATAACATTTTATTAAATTAATTAAAATTCATAAAACATATTTGAAAATAAAATAAAAATTTTATATGGTCTAAAATTTTATAAGTTTCTCATTTATGATTTAATTTACATCACATAAGTTAAAATTAAAACCTTTTAATATTGAGAAATCAATTACCTTAGTTAAAATTAAATTTGGTTAACTAAGGGTTAATCAAAATAATAAGGTTTAAAATAATACAATAACATGCATAAAATTAATTTTTTTGATGATTTTAAACCTTATAAAGTATTATATTTGAATAAATTTTATTTTTGAGGTATTTTTATTGATATTGAATTTATTATAAATTAATATTTTTATAAATTCAAGAAGTGACCCTTAACTTAATTATAAAAGGGAACCTCCTCCCTTAGTTATTCACATCCCAATTAACATTCAATATCAACCATTCCGTGATAATTTCACTTATAAATTTACCTAGACACATTATAGAGGTTCTTTTCTTCTCAAAATACCAACCCTAGTGTGCCTAAGAAAAGATCTAATGGAAGTTATCCAAGGAAGAGATAATCATCTTTACCAAGTCTTCCAAGATTATTTCTTCTTATACTTCCTCTTTCATGTGTTGTTTCCAATATAAAGTAATAAATAAAGTATAAAATATATTGTGATATTTTGTTATGATCTTGGAACAACCATATTCCACCTTTTATCTATCCTATTAAAAACAAAATCACCAAGCATGCGTACCTAATACATACCGTCTCCATGCCGTGGTGTAATCTATTTTTCATCACTAGTTTTTTTGAATGATTATAATGATGGAATTAATATATATATATGATAATTATAAGATGATATTTATTATATAACAAAATATAATACCATCCATTTCCTTTCCCTTTTACTAGTAAGGGAATGATACCATCACTCATGCATACGTACGACCTTCCTCCCCACGATGTGATGAGATTCAATTTCCATATTCACCATTAAAGAATTATTATATAAATGTATATAATGAATAAATGTGATATATATTACCTTAATATCATTCTATAAATTATGTAACTACATCATATGCACAATAATTTATTATTATACGACAAAACATGCATAAGAAAATGTAGCTGTTAACACCCGAAAGAATAATAATAATGAAATATTATTAATAGGTGATAATATGATCATATATGATATCATAAATATAAATATTATTTTGGAATAAGTTAATAAAATTATTTAATCCATTATACAAGAGTTTTCGATACATATGAATTAAATCATACATAAGGAAAGGCTTAAGTTCACTATCTCATTTTATTCAGGATTATTTATATTTAAGTATCTAGTGGGGAATATTTATCTTTAATGTCCAGGATTCTTAAGAAAAATTCAAAAATATTTTTACAATTATTATATAATTTTTAAAGTCATTTTTACCAATCTATGATGTTTTACTAAAAACTTTGAAAGAAATATTTTTTCATTTTTCTAACGAGGTACTTTTAGACATTTTTCGAAAAAATACGAGAAGAATTTTTTTTAACTTATAAAACCTAAATAGATTTTTGAAATTTCATGATTACTCAATGACTTGAAGCTTCCCTTTCAATATTAAAAGTTTATTTTCAATGTTTTTTTTCTTTTAAAATCTTGTGTCATTTTAACAATAGAAAAAAATTTCAAAGAAGAAAGGATATTTTCCTCAAGAAATATTTTTATGTGTTATCTCAATGTTACTTATGTTTTAATGGGAATATTTTTCAAGGATACTATCCCTATTATTAATATGTTTGGTTTATGTTTATAATGGAAGGATAAATGTGAAACTAATTTCTATTCCATGGGTTATATTATGATTGAATGATTTCTATGAAACCCATTTCATTTCATGGTTTCTTATATGACGAATGATTTATGTTCTTATGGAACACATATGTAATATTTTCATTAAGCGACTGGTGGGACCTATATCTACCTCCAATTCATTTGGTAAATATTTATATATCACAATATAAATAATTCTAGAATGATAATTAAACCCATTTCAGTAACATAGGGCTGGAATGGGGAGTGAACTCGGTTTAATAAAGGACTTTGTTGGCTATAACGATCTTAGTAGTGAGCCCTGACTAATATAGAAATAATTTTCTATTCTTATTTGTATGCCATAATTTCATGTATTATGTTATGATATCCAGAAATATTTTATTTATGAACTTATATTATTTATCCCATGACATGATATCATGATCTTTGATTTGTGGGATATAATTTTCAAATGTTTTGTTTATGTTATTTTGTCTCATCATTATGATAAGATCAATATCTCCCTTATTTACCCTTACTAAGAATCTGATCTCACCATTTATTATGATTATTTTCCTAGTATATGAAGAAATTTATTATGTAAAATGTGTTGAAATGGGTTCTAATTATAAAGGAATAAGTGGAAGATAATGTATATGTTTTATAAACTAGTTGTTTATATTTACCAGTTTTCAAATACATTAAACTTATACATTTATAGAATGATTTTTTCTATTTTATGAAGTGAATATTATTATATTTATATGTAATATATATATGTATGAAAAATGTTGTCCATTATATATTGGGTGTTGTAGAGTGGATGGGATGACAACACCATAGTTCCATAAGGGGGAGAATTTACTGGTTGGCACACCCTTTGTCATAATGGTTGGGTTTCACCATGGTTCCACCCCAGATAAGGTGGATCTTTACCATGGAAGGTGTCGTGATTCTTATATGGTTTAACCAGGCATTCTATGTCATATTCTATAGACAAATTCACTATGGCCTGTGTAGTCTACAACATAGCCTAGGTAAACTACATCATGGTCTAGGGGGGACTATGCCACGGTCCCATGGTTGTTCCATGGTTGTATTTTTCCTATCAAGGAATTAATTCCCATAGAGTGGTTACAAATTTATTTAAATTACAGTTCTTATCCTCCAAACATATAGGGATACCCTAGGCATTTTCTAGTGATATTCAATGTTCAGAATCCATTTTCAATAGACCTTTAAGCATTCAAATGTGGAAATAAAAGGTCAGGATATCTTTCTTCCTTCTTGTCTTAGATTTATTTGGTCATCTTGATCAAAACCATATAATAGTATTAGAATACATAGACATATGTGTTTATATTCATGTTTATAGGATCATTTTCAGTTTTACTAGTGGAATAAAAGGAAGAGTAGAGATCAATGGTTTTCTCTTAGATCCTTTATGCCAAATAAACATTTTTGAGGCATGTGGATTTTATCTCACATCCAATTCTTGTAGAACTTGAAGGTTTATTTTTACTAAATGGATTTTATTGTATTTTATATGGAAACATGATGTGATTATTTTATGGGTAACCCTCTTCTTTGTGTTTATAATTGTGAAAAATTGATGGATTTTGAGAAACCCTTGAAATTATTTGATGAAATGATTTAAATGGAATAATTGTTTTTTTTTGAATCTTTTTGGCATGTAATTTGGCATACTTGGGTTGGTGTGTGTTTAATGCGAATGAAGTGTGGACAAGAAGTTCCACTATTCATTGTTGGTAGGGTTATGATCATGGAGTACAATTGTTAATGGTAACACCAATCTGGTATGAATGGTTGTGTGTATGTGAACAAGTGTTTCTCTGTGTTTGAAAATGGAAACAAATATGAAAAATATAAATAAATGGAAATAATATTTTTTTTATGGTTTTACCACTTGTATTTATTTATTGTAATGTATTAAATATTTAATTATTTTCCAACAATTTTATATAAAATGTGATAACTAGTTCTTGTCATAGTGGCAAGTGTTGGGAAGTCATTGGTAAATGACCACTCATTTTATACTCAACCATATTTGGGAACATCAGTGCATTTGTAGATATCATATACCTAGACTAAAAAAGGTGACTTTATATTATTTCTCTAGAGAATTATAGTATCCCACCTTTTTAATACATAACTTTTCATTACATTTTAGATACAGAGGATCTTTAAAGTCTAGTGTCTTGGAAATCAGGAACGTAATACATGAAAACAACATAAAAAATTCTTCTAAAACACTTGTAAAGCTTCATCATAAGTTCATCCTAAGTAGAATTACTTCATCTTATAACCTGGAGACATACATTCAAAGGAAAGGGTGAGCAGAAAGCCCAGTAAGGGTAAGCAAGGGAATCAATGTACTTGTGATATCAATAAGAACTTGAATAAAAATATGAAGACATGTGAAATGGAAGAATAGGAATATAATAAAGAAAATAACTTGGAACATAACTTGAATATGTGGCTACAAAATTTCATTTAGACATTCAGGAACATATCACCAAGGTCCATCCCCAAGGTGTCATAAAAAATACCAAGGTTATTCACCAAGGTATCGTAAAAATTGTCATCTATAGAGATTAATTATTTACCCAATGAATTGGAGTACTATCAAAGTGAACCCTTAATATTTATTTAATTTCATGTGAGCCACATATATCATAATCAAACATTTCATAAATAACCCAAGTAAAATCAAAGAAATGAGTTTCATGTAAAAATCGTGACGTTTAAAAAGTACTTTAAAACTTGATCATTATGTCATTTATAACCCATGGAAAGGGAGTGAGGGTTATATGCATGTCAATTACAGAATAAAATATATCATCTTTATATATTTATGAACACCCATGGAAACGAAATTAGTCTGGGTATTCACATAAATAAACAATATAATTTTTTGACAGAAATAGATAGAAATTCTGAGATGAAATTTCTGCAGCATAACGACTATATTACATGGGTTAAGAAGACATTGAAAAGAGAGCAGAAAAGGGTCAACCACTCATAAATAACTCATAATATAGTATGGTTACTGAATAAGATCATGGTATGGATATTTTAATGACATACCACATGAAAAGGAAACATGAAAGAAAAGAGAAGATGCGATTTCTCTTACGAAAAATTCGGCAGCCTAACAACGTCACTTAAAAATTCAGAAAACAAATTGATGAGAGAGGAAATGGTCTCTAAATAATTATAAATGAAATGTAAAGAAATAATAACATATAATAACATACCCTCAACATAAATATATGGAAATTAGAAGCCACAACATAAAGGAAGTCATGACTTAAAAGAGGGTGAAAGGATCCCTTACCTTGAAGAGTGACTTCGAAAGCTTGATGGACGGGACCTTGGGAGGCTTGAGGGAACCTTGGGAGGACTACTTGGGAGTTAAAGAGAACCTAACTTCATTTGGGAGGATTTGGAAATGAAATGAATGAGGTAAAGGCTTGGTATTTATAGGAGAAGTGATGGGACAAAGCATTAATTGCCAAGGGACACCTCATTAGTGGTATTGGAAAAACCATGGGCTTAACCATGGTATTTTCCCATGGTATTGGACACTTGAGACACCTCATACCTTATCTTATGATTCATAAGTTGACCTGAATTATTTCATAATTATTACATCCTTAAGGATGTCATTAAACACCCGAAACTCAAAAACTGTATTTTCACTATTCACCGAAAATTCAACTTTCTCAGAAAAATCCCAAAATTTTACCTTAACAAAATATCGATTCTTGGATTTCAAAAATGAACTCCATTTTATGAAAATAATTTTCTAAATATTTTTAATTTAATTTTTAAATAAAAACACTATTCACAGAAAATTCATCTGTTTTAGAAAAATCCCAAAAATTCACCTTAACCAAATATTGATGCTATGATTTCAAAAATGAACTCCATTTAATGAAAATAATTTTCTAAATATTTTTAATTTAATTTTTAAATAAAAAACACTATTCAACTGAAAAAAACTAATACTTAACCAATAATTTCTGAAATAGTTATTTACCTATTTTATTGAATCACATTACTTAATCAAGGTGCCTAAATTATATTAATACTTTCTTAAGTGAAGTTACTTAATCCATTTGGTCAAATTACTAATCATAAGAATAATATCACTATTCATAATTTACTATTCACTAAAAAATAATTTGTTCTTATTAGACTCTAAATTTCATACTGAACACAGCTGTAGAAGAACATTTCTTGAAAATCATTACACATTATTAATTATTTAAGGTTTACATAAATATTTTAAAATACACTTTTTCTAGAATTCATCAATAATATGCATATTATATTTATCCGAACATTTGAAAATTCGCAAACTTCACCATAAGGAGACATCACAATTTTTATTTAAATCAAAGGATTACATAAGGCAGTTACGGTCTCGTTACATAACCCCTTATAACACCAACATAGGACCTAAGAGTAAGGTGTGCTAGGGTGATAGAATTTTGGGGCAGGTCGACCAACATTTCTCTAGTAGTGATTTCTATCAGCTTGAACTTCTCGTGAAGGCGATTCTGTTCCAACTTTACACGATGAAGTTCGGCTTGGGTTTGGTCCAGAGAAAATCCCAAAGGTGCTACCTCCTTTTGGAGTTTCGTCAGATGTGCTTCGATCGGCCCGAGACTACTGGATGGGGATATCAAATCTTCTTTCTATATTAATTAATCAAGATCACTTGTATTTATAGACAATAATCACAACATTTAGTTTCCAATGGTCATATTGACCAACGATCATATAACAGTCGAAACCCAACGATATTATTTTAATTCTACTCATTTTACTTAATGAAATAGTTTTGTTGAGTATAAAATAAAATAATAGACAAAGTTAGGAAACAAAATTTATTCAAAATTTCAGGTTGTTACAATCTTTCCCCCTTAAGAAATTACGTCCTCACAATTTTAAAATTGGGCTTGGAAATTTCGTTGAAAGTCCCACATCAAAAAAAGAGTTAGTAAAACTATTAATTTAAAAGAAAGAAAGGGAAGTATAAAGTTCACCCGAGTTAACCCATACAAGGATTCCATGTAGGAAAACATGGATATGAAAGAGAAAACAATGGGTCAATTTATGATGGAGAGTGATAGAAAAAATGATTAGGAGAAAATTAACCACAAGAAGATCACAAACTTAAGATGTGTTAAACGGTCTTTGATTACCCAGTTGGAAATGTAAACCAACAACGTTTTTGTTTTAGGTTCCTTTACATAATTTTGAGGAATTCATTTACTATATAGAATAAAAACATAAGGAAATTTACTTACATTCAAGTAGAGTTTCATCCCTTAACAAGTTTCCATCAAGACTAATATTTTCTCCAAATAATGAGCATTCAAAAAGACGTGGTCACATCAAAATCACAAGAATCATCTTCTAGAGAATTACATAATCCACAAAAGAATAACAATAATTTTCCCTTGTCTTTAGTCATCAACTAAAACTAAAATGGTTAGTACGAGATCATATAATCCCCAAAAAGGATAATCCTTTATAAAAATAAAAAATGACTATTATTCTCGAAAATTCAACAAAAGTACCCAAAGTTACAGAAAGACCATTCAATACACAACCATCCTTAAAATTCTTCAGAATAATCCAAACTAATATTGGAACCCAAGACTCAGAAGGATTTAATCACATAGTCTTCCCCAATAAATCTTAACATTTATCTCCAAATAACAGCGAACACTATTGAAGTCTCATACTAAAGTGTAATTAACCTATTCACATATTCTCTATGCTAGGTTCATCATTTTCCAGAAATAACCCAAATCACCATATGTCCACAATAAATACATAAATTCTTAAAAAACATTCAACCATTCCTCCTCAATTTAAACCCTATATTCTTTTATTTCCCATAGGCATATAGTACTCTAAAAGAGAAACCATCATCCAAAATAACCTTTATCATTTAATCACCAAATCATTTTCCTATATAAAGGATATCCATTTGATAAAACATAAGTTTCCAAAATCAACTTATTCTTGATCCATAAAAATATCAGGTGCATTATTCAGTCCAAAGGGCATAACAACAAACTCATAATGCTCATATCTTGATTGGAAGGCAATTTTTGGAATATCATCATTCTTCACCCTCAATTGATGATAACCATAATGAAGATCAATCTTAGAGAAGAATTGAGTCCCACAAAGTTGGTCAAATAAGTATTCAATTCTTGGAAGAGAGTATTTTTTCTTCACTATGATCCCATTCAGTTCTCTATAATCAATGAATAGCTACATCGATCCATCCTTATACTTCACAAAGAGATCTGGTGCTCCCTAAGGAGACACACTTGGTCGGATAAACCCATTCTCCAAAAGATCTCGAATTTTTTTCTTTAATTCCTCTAGATCCACATTTTCCATCCTATAGCGGGTCTTTGACATCGGATGAGATCCAGGTACGAGTTCAATGGAGAAATCTACCTCTCTTTATGGGAGAGGTCCGGGTAACTCCTCATGAAATACGTCAATGTATTCCAAGATTATGGGGACATATTCTAAAAGTATAAATCCTTCGTGAGAAACTTATTTAATTTATGAATCTTTTAAATAAAAAGGATTTTATGTGTTAAAACTTCATGCTTAGACAATTACATTTTTCTATAATTCCTTCATAATGATTTATAAAAAGCTTGCGATTAACCAAACATATCCCCCGAGAGTGTCGTAACTAAGAGTGAAGAAAGTCCCATTGTCATGTACCAGTTCCCGTTCGAGTCTAGCTCAAAGAGGTGTTTTTGGGTTTTACCCCTATGTACATCTGTGCCAGAGCCACCTCTACCTGCTCATATCCAAACAGAGATGTATTTGATTGATAAACCACTTACTCAATACTCACCAAAATACCAGGAATATTTCTTATATTTAAACTTTTTTAAAGGGTTATTCCAAAAATTTTCATATCCTAATTTCCATAAATAACTAAACTATCCTTTAATACCAACTATGGCATCCATCCTTTTCAATACACAACTTTTCATTACATTTTACATACAGAGGATATTTAAAGTCAACTGTATTAGAAATCAGGAACATAATACATCAAAACAACATAAAAAATTCTTATAAACCACTTGTAAATCTTCATCATAAGTTCATCCTAAGTAGAATTACTGAATCTCATAACCTGGATACATACATTTAAAGGAATGGGTGAGTGGAAATCCCAGTAAGGGTAAGCAAGGAAATCAATGTACTTGTGATATTAATAAGAACTTGAATAAAATCATGAAGGCATGAGAAATGGAAGAATACGAATATCATAAAGAAAAGAACATGGAACATAACTTGAATATGTGGCTATAAAATTTCATTTAGACATTCATGAACATATCACCAAGTTCCATCTCGAAGGTTTCATAAAAATTACCAAGGTTTTTCACCAAGGTATCATAAAACTTATCATCTCTAGAGATTAATTTTTTACCCAATGAATTGGAGAACTATCATGTCACACCCTTAATATGTATTTAATTTCATGTGAGACACATAGATCATAATCAAAAATTTCATAAATAACATAATTATAATCAAAGAAATGGGTTTCATGTCAAAATCGTGACGTTTAAAAAGTACTTAAAAACTTGATCGTTATGTCATTTATAACCCATGGAAAGGGACTGAAGGTTATATGTATGTCAATTATAGAATCAAATATATCATCTTTATATATTTATGAACACACATGGAAACGAAATCAGTCTGGGTATTCACATAAATAAACAATACAACTTCTTGAGAGAAAGAGATAGAAATTCTGAGATGAAATTTCTGCAGCATAACGGATATATAACATGGTTTTAGAAAACATTGAAAAGAGAAGGGAAAAGAGTCACCCACTAATAAATAACTCATAATACAGTATGGGTACTGAATAATATCATGTTATGGATATTTGAATAATATACCACACGAAAAGGAAACATGAAAGAAAAGAGAAGATGCGATTTCTCTTACGAAAAATTTGGCAGTCTAACGACGTCACTTAAAAATTCAGAAAACAAATTTATGAGAGGGGAAAGGGACTCCCAAAAATTAGGCATTAAATATATAGAAATTAGAATATATAAGAACATACCCTCAACATAAATATATGGAAATTAGAAGACACAACATAAAGGAGGTCATGACTTAAAAGAGGAGGGTGAAAGGATCCCTTACCTTGATGAGTAACTTCGAAAGCTTGAAGGTCGAGACCTTGGGAGGCTTGAGGGAATCTTGGGAGGACTTATTGGGAGGTAAAGAGACCATAACTTAGTTGTAGAGGATTTGGAAGTGAAATGAATGAGGGAAAGGCTTGGTATTTATAAGAGAATTGAAGGGATAAAGCATTAATTGCCAAGGGACACCTCGTTGGTGGTATTGGAAAAACCATGGGCTTCCCATGGTATTTGCCCATGGTATTGGCCACTTGGGACACCTCATACCTTATATTACTATTCATTAGTTGACTCGAATTATTTCATAATTATTACATCCTTAATGATGTCATTAAATACCCGAAACTCAAAAACTATATTTTCATTATTCACCGAAAATTCAACTTTCTCAGAAAAATACCAAAATTTCACCTCAACCAAATATCGATGCTCTGATTTCAAAAATGAACCTCATTTTATGAAAATAATTTTCTAAATATTTTTAATTTAATTTTTAAATAAAAACACTATTCACTGAAAATTCAACTATTTCAGAAAAATCCCAAAAATTTACCTTAACCAAATATCTATGATCTGATTTCAAAAATGAACTCCATTTTATGAAAATAATATTTGAAATATTTTTAATTTAATTTTTAAATAAAAAACACTATTCACCCAAAATAAACTAATACTTAACCAATAATTTCTGAAATAGTTATTTACCTATTTTATTGAATCACATTACTTAATCAAGGTGCCTAAATTATATTAATACTTTCTTAAGTGAAGTTACATTATCCATTTGGTGACATTACTAATCATAAACATAAAATCACTATTCATAATTTACTATTCACCAAAAATTAAGTTGATCTTACTAGACTATAAATTTCATACTGAACATAGCTGTAGAAGACCATTTTTTGAAAATCATTACACAATATTAATTATTTAAGGTTTACATAAATATTTTAAAATATCCGTTTTCTAGAATTCATCAATAATATGCATACTATATTTATCCAGACATTTGAAAATTCACAAGCTTCACCATAAGAAGGCATCACAATTTTTATTTAAATCAAAGGATTACACAAGGAAGTTACGGTCTCGTTACATAACACTTTATAACACCAGTGTAGGACCTAAGAGTAAGGTGTGCTAGGGTGATAGAATCTTAGGGCAGATCGACCAACATTTCCCAAGTAGTGATTTCTATCAGTTTGAACTTCTCACGAAGGCGATTCCGTTCCAGCTTCACATGATGAAGTTTAGCTTTGGTTGGGTCCCGAGCAAAGCCCAAAGATGCTACCTCCTTCCCAAGTTCCGTTAGATGGGATTTGATCGGCCCGAGGCTACTCGATGGGGCCATCAAATCTTCTTTCTATATTAATTAATCAATATCACTTGTATTTATAGACAATAATCACAACATTTAGTTTCCAATGGTCATATTGACCAATGGTCATATAACAGTCGAAACCCAATGGTCTTATTTTAATTATACTCATTTTATTAAATGAAATAGTTTTGTTGAGTATAAAATAAAATAACACACAAAGTTAGGAAACAAAATTTATTTAAAATTTAGGGTCGTTACAAGAATAATCTTTATACCTTAGGTATGATAGGTGGGGTTGGAGCTTGGATATAGTCTGGTGGTATTTGAATAATGCCTTGGATGGATTTGATCTTATTGTTCCATGGTTTCTTCAATGGTCTTATCATGTTTCCATTGTCACTCTGATACTCCTATTTTATTAGTTATATTTGGGTTTTATTTAATTGACTCATGCATTATATAATAGGATTAGATATTTATTGTTTAGTGTTGATAGGTTTATTTATCTTAAAATGGAAAATCATCTCCCAACATTTTCTTAAGACCTTGGAATTTATTTCTAGCCTTTGGTGTTGTGGGGATGTCATCTAAGGTTAGTGGAATTCCATATCTCATGAAGTAATGAGTTGGGACAAAATTTTATAAGGAACATTGGGGGGATATAACCTATAGGTTCCAAATTCACTATGAATCACTCGATAATAACCCCATACTATTCATACATAAATATCTTATCTTATTAGAAAAAATATCCATTATATATCAATAAAATCCACAACATAACCATAAGGGTTTAGTGTCTTTGGGAATATGGATACATAAATAATACACATCATTTTACATTAATTTATTCACATATAACACCCATATTAGAAATAACATACTTAAAACCTTTCTCTATAAGCTAGGGAAGGGAAACATAAAAATTGGTGAGATAAGATACGCTATATGGGTGAACATAAGGGATATCAATCAATGATCATAATTGAGCATAAGATAATAAAAAGGGTATGATAACATTATCTTAACATTAAAAAACAATACCCATCAATTTATAGATCATAATAATGAAACTTGAAATGAAACTTTATTAATCAAAAGTCATAATTTATAAAAGTGTGGAATCATCAATAATCAATCATGAGCTATGAAAACATAGCATAATCACGAGACATAAGTTTTTGGAATGAATATAAGAATTTAAAATCCTTTCCTTATTCAAGGATAATTTCCAATACTATCATAGCAGATTGTTTTCACTCTACATTACTTCATTTCCATAGTGAAGTTTTAATTTTAATAATATCTTTATGGATAATATCTCTTAAAGAACTAAGTTCAATCCATATTCTAGTCCTTATTATCTCATGAGATATAATAATTTACCTAGTTACTTGAAGGGAAATATAATTTTGGTCCCACCCATTATATAATGAAAACCATATATATGTGTCCCTTATGATCATAAAAAATTCATCATATCATTAAATCCTAACCCTTAGAAAGGATAAGGGTTTAATACAAATTTCATCACCATAACAATAAACCACTGAGAGAAATAATAAATATAATAAAATTATATCATATCCCTAGTAAATAAAATGAAACATCAAAGGATGTTTCTAAAGATAAAAATACTATTAAAAGATAACTAGATTATTTATTGAGAAAAATTCCTTTTTTTATTTAAAATCAAGAAATTTTAAAAATTTTAAGGAAATAATTTTATTTGTAAAGAAAAAAAGACACTTATAAAGAATTTTTTTAATAAAATATTATTCATGATGGTGGGAAAACCATTTTGGTAGTGTATGTTAAAACAAAAATTCAATTCACATTTTTGATAAAAAGTCAAAAGTACCAAAACTAGAAAATGATAATGAGGTTCCATTAAAAAAATTATAAGTAAAGTCAAATATATTAAAAAATTATATTAAATAATTTTTGGATAATAATAAAAATATTTTTTAAAACCTTTTTAAGAAAATATGGACCTGGAAGAAAAGATTCTTCACTAACGGTAAAAAATGTATGTTTTATATAAAAATATTTTTTCTGTCTCTTGTGTAATTAAAGAGAAAAAATGAAAGGTCAAACAAAAAAACACAGGATAATAAAATAAATAATATTTTTAATATATGGATCATACAATTTCATCATTGGAAATTTTTTTCATAAAAAATCCTGTTAAAAATGAGATTGTGAAATAAATCCCTTACTACAAGTCAGTATTACTTAACAACAACCCTAACCTCCTATATAATAATTTAAAATTTTATTATAATTATATACCAAAAACATTATAATACATTTAATACAATAAATTTTTTACCTATAACATCTTGTCACCCATTCATTGACAATCTTTCATTATTATCATCATTTCATGTGTTAAATGCTTAAACTTTCATGTATGTTTTGGTTTGGAAATTTTGTTCCATGAACTTAGATCCTGGTTCCTTTATATTTATAATTTTAGTCATGGTATAAATATCATATATATATTTATTATATTCATAATTATAACACTTAATATAAATCAATGGTGAAAAATGAATTATATCACTACTTGGAGATAATAGTTTGCACATACCTAGAGGCGATGATTCCTTTTTTTGATGGATGAAATGAAAGAAAGGTAAATTTTCATTCACCCTTAACGAATAATTTTTATGAAAAAATATCATATATAAACATAAAATCTATCACAATAACAAAACATCAATGATGGTAGTGGAAAATGAATTTCTTCGCTGTGTGGAGGTGATAGTCTGCATGTACGTACGAACAATACTTTCATCTCCCATTTGATTGAGAAGAAATGGTAAATGGTTGTACCATCACTGTATTAAAATATAAGTATATTTATTATACTTTATTAATCATTATTTAATTTATACAACATGTTATGAGGAATTATAAGAAGAAATAAATTTAAAAGTGCTTGGTTATGATCTATACCTCTTCTTTAAGGGACCTCCTTTGGCTTACTCCTTAAGCCTTGAAGGATTAGTATTAGAAGAATAAAATAATATCTTGGATGAAGGTAAGGAATAAAATAATTTACTAGGCATTTTTGAAGTTATAATTCTCAAATGGTATAAATAAGGGAGGATAATATGTGCTCATTTATAAGTGAGGGGAGGGACACACATGGAGTTTCTTAAAATATTTAAATGGTATAAGGTCACTTTCATGTGAGAGTGACTCAAAATAGTTAGTTATTAAAATTTAGGATAATATAATGTTGAAATATATTTATCCCATAATAATTATATAGGTGTGGGTGGAAATCATACCCTTATATCTTGGTTTAACCCTCCCTAAACCCGTTTTAACCTTAATCATGGTATAAAATTTTTACCATTTTTACTATTCAATATGACCCAAAATTAAGTTAACTCTATTATATTATATTAATGATTATGACTAAAAATATAGAATCCATTTTAACTAATTTAATTTTTATTATAAGTGGAATTTAATTTTAAATAAGCATGTAACCCACAGTAAAAATTTATTTTAGAATAATGGATATTTGAACATAAATCATAATTTACATACATTAATTTCCTTGTAAAAAACATAAAATTAATGTTAAAATATATTATGAAATATATAATCTATAAAATTAATTAAAATATTAACCAATTTATATTAATTAATTTATTAAGATAAAAACACATTACACACATTAAAATAGTTTAAAAAAATGTGTTTTTAAGCCAAAAAATGAACTTATATAAAAATAAAGTGTAATAATAATTATTAACTAATTAATTATATTATTTATTATAAATTTATAATTATGTAAGTTTAAGATAAAATTAAAAACATAATGGAACTTTTACTTGAAAATAAATTATATTTTTTTTACAAAAATCATTATTTTTTACTATTCACTGAAAAATAAATCTTTTTAGTAAAATCCTAAAAATTCACCATAAGATAATATATACATGCTGATTTAAAAAATTATATTAATTTTCTAAAATAAAATTTCTAAAAATATAATAATTTATTTATAATGTTTTTATGAAAAAATAATATATAAACCATTTTTTGAAGAACAAATATTTTTGAAGTGTAAAATGACTTTACTGAAAATTGGGTACTTATTTATTATCCATTAATCGATACATTTGAATTATTGAAAACATTTATACATATTTTAAATAAATTGGTTATTATTATACATACCAATAATTTTAATTTTTAGGTTATAACAGTTTACTATTTCACAATTCATATAGACTCGGGGTTGTGTGCAAGGAAAACTAAAAAATACTTCCAGATTTTTTTCCAAGGAAATACATATAAAATATTAGTGTGTTATATTATATACTCATTAAAATGAATTCAAACCTCGAAATTATGTCACTCTGCTTTAAAAAATGAAGATATCTCTACATTATTACATCCTTGGGTACCCATATAGCTTCCTCAAATTTCTAATTCCTCCAAAGAACTTTAATTAGTCGAGTACTATTGTTCCATAGAAATCTATATCTATGATACAAGAATTATACTGATTTTTATTTATAGAAAATATCATGATATAGTGGTATAACCTCTATGTTTAGTATATGTAAAGGATCAGGTATGTACTTTCTCATGAAAGATATATTGAACTCATTCTGAACTTGAGAGAGGCCTGGTGGGAGTGTTAAGAGATAAGATACAATCACTACTCAATCAAGAATATCTAAATAACCAATATAACTAGGTCTTAGATTTCCATTATTTAAAAATATCATAACCTTATTCCATGGATAAATTTTTAAGAAAATCATCTCACTAATATCGAATTATATATTTCACCGAAGATTGTGAGCATAACTATTTTTTTAACTCTAAGATGCCTTGATGTGCTTCTAAATAGATCCAACATTATTTTACATTTACAAATCTATATAAAGTCCCAATATATTTTTTATCTAACTTCATCCTAACATATCTGAGTTCTACACTTCTTTCCACAGAGGGTATCATGAGGAGCCATCTGAATGCTCTAGTGAAATCTACTATTGTAAAATTACCCAACTAGAGGAAGGTGTTAATTCCAAACACATTTAAAATATAGATAATATGATCCCAACATATCCTCCAGTGTTTGAATGGGAATATCATACTAAATATCTTTCTAAGGATGATAAGAAATACTAAAACACAAATCTATATCTAGAGTTTTCTGAAGACTTCTCCAAAACTTATAAGTAAAACTTAGATCCCGATTCAATACAATAGAATGTGGTACCCCATGAAACCGTAAAACGTTTTTATTTTTTATACTAGAAAGATGATCAAGAGAAAAACCTTCCCTAATATAAATGATGTTCTCTAACTTCATAAGAAGACCGACTATAACCAAAATAAAATTATGGACTTTAGATGTTTTGGGGAGTCTAATGATGAAATTAACAGTGATGTCTCCTCATTTATATTATTTTATGGGTAATGGTTGTAACATACCCTTAGAAGTATGTCTCTTAGACTTAACTTATTAAAATACCAAGAACATCGATATATACTCCAAAATATATCTCTTTAGGTTCTCCCACTATAAATAATCCTTTAGATCACTATAAATATTCATATTTCCAAGATGAATAGAGAATGGTAATCTATGAGCTTCTTACAATTTTTCCTTATTTAGGTCTAGTATTGATGATAAATATACTTGGTTCCTAAACCTTATCACTCTATCACAATCAATGTTCAGCCTAGGAGAATTTCTCACCTTCTTTTGTATCTCCACATCCTCTTTATGTGCCTATTTTATATTTACATTGATATATGGTTGAATAATTATATGAGAAAGAAAATATTTATCATATTCCTTAAATATTTCAAGGTAAATATTTCATAAATTCATAAATATTGGATCTTTTGTGATCCTCATCATAAATAATCTAATAAGATCCTTTTGAATCAAAGCATTAGATACCTTGTTCACTTTCTCAGGGTGGTAATGTATTGCACAATCATAATCTTTAATAAACTAAAATCATATTACCTTGAACATATTAAAATATTTTTGTTTGAATATATAATTTAATCTTTTTATGATATGTATATATGTTAAACCTTTCTTTGTAAATATAATTCCTCCAAATATTTAATGTAAATATTACTACTTCTAACTCTAAATAATTAGTTGAATAATTTTTCTCATGAAACTTTAATTGGAATGAGGAATAAGATATCAAAATATAATTATATATAAAACACACCCCATACCATTTTTTGATGCATCACTATAAATAAAAAACCCTTATCCACTCTAGGGTAGTGGGATAAAAGGTGCACTAACCAACCTTTCTTCAATTCTATGAATGTTTCTTCACATTCCCGAGTATAAAAGAACTTAAATACCTTCCAAGTTAAGTTGGTGAGTAGATATACATGATAAATACTTCAGAATGTACTGATGATATTCATATATTCCAAGAAAACTATAGATCTCATACACTATGGTTGGTTTGTGCTAATGTCCAATAACTTTAGTTTTTGATGGATCCATCGATACACCCATAATTGAGATTATATGACCCAAAAATAAAACTTTTCATATCTAAAATTCAAAATTGGTAATTTTTTCATAAAACTTCTCCTTACTTAGGGTCTTCAGTACAATAATCAAGTGATCTTCATGATCTTACTTGAACTTGTAATATATAATAATACCATCTATAAAGACTACTAAAAATGGATTTAGGTAATCTCTAAATAGACTATTCATTAAATCTATGAAGATAATGGGATACTTAGTAAGAAAATATAGAATGAATATAAATTCAGAATGTCCATACCTCAATAGAAAGGTTATATTGGGTATGTCTTCGCTTTTGAAAATCAATTGATATTATTTAAATTAAAGACCAGTCTTGGAAAAATATTATGCTCTTCATAATTAATCGATCAAATCATAAGTATGTGAGAGTGGATACTTATTCTTGGTCATGATATTTTTATGTTCCTAATAATAAATATAAAGATTCATTGATATATATTTATTCTTAACAAAAAGAATAGCTTCACCCCATGGTGATGCACTTGGATGAATTAATACCTTATAAATATTCTTCTAGAGTTTCTTCTTAAATTCCATAGGTCCATTCTATATTGAGTCTTTGAAATAGGTGTAACATTGGGTATTAGTTCTATTGAAAACTAAAAATCATGATTCAGAGTAATACTAAGTGATTATTCTAAAAATAAATTTACAAACTCCCATACAATAGGAATATCTTTGATGTTTAGTTTCTCCCCAACCATCTGAGATACATACCCCATTTTAATTATAATCAAGACCCATGAAACAAATGGTATTTCCATTTTAAGTTCATATTTATCCTTAAATCGATATAAAATCATAGGTTGGTTTATAATATCAAATTTTACTTCCCTTCCTTAGAAATTGATCTGGGATTTATATAAATAAACATAATCCATGGCCAAGATCAAATAAAATTTAATTAGAGGAATAATAACATTATTTATAGGGAGAAAATTCCAATAAACTTAAATTGGGGAATATTTATAGACTTGAGATGCAATCATAGTACCATTAGAAGTTTTTATTTTACCCCATATCGGTAATAGTATTCACATGATATTTTCATTTGGTTATGGGATTAAGAGGTTGATGACCTACATCATCATAATTAATCATTGTTTTCAAGAACTAGTTATCATAATGTACGTACTCTTTTAAATTATAGAATTGGAGTGTGGGTGGTGCATTCTATAGAGATTTATCACTATTTTCACCATTACCAAACCTCTTCACGCTACTTAAGTATTCGATTTCCAAATGGAATTTTCCCACACTTAAAATATTTACCAATCCCATTAAGATAATTTAATACATACTTATTTCTAAACTTATAGTATAAAGGAAAACCTATCTTCTCCACTCCATGGTTTGGGTTATTATAATTTCGTTTTAATTTTATCTTTTTTTCTTATCAAAACAATGAGATTAATGGGTAACTCCAAAACCCATTTCCACTTTTATAGAACATCGAAAAATTTATTCATATATACTAAAGTCTCTTATGGATAACACACTTTGTAAACTTGGTTTTAATTCACTTAAGAATCGATAAATCTTACTTTTATAATTCTATAATAATTCCATAATTGTACCTCAAAAGTCTTGTAAAATTTTATTCATAGGTACCCATAGATTCAAAATCCTTCTAATTAAGCTCAAGGAATAACTTCCCCATCTTAATATTAATAATTCATATAAAGTACAAATTAAAAAATAACCTCAAAACTCATCCCACTCCAAGGAGTCAATTTCTCCATGTTGCATCATATTCTTAAAAAGAGTCCACCATTGATCTAATTATCCTTCCATATAATAAACAACTAGGATAACCATTTCATGTTATGAGCATAGGAGAATGAAAAATATATTTTCAGTGGTACTGATCCATTTCTTAGTAATTAGTTGATCAACAGACCCACTAAAAGAAGGTGGAAATTATCATGTAAAGGGATCAATAATATGTTGTTACTTCCTTTACTCATTTGGAAGCTCAGTATGATTCATGAATTAATAATTTTTCATAATTATACAAATAATATTTATCATTATAGCTCCCATGAAATTTGTTTTATTAGAATTAAAATCATTTAATTTTCCATCACATTTAGTGTTAACACAATTTCTTCTAGTTCCATCCATTGAATAAAACAAAAAATCATGGTATGAGCAATAACAATCATAGTGGGAAATCATATAATCTTGAAAATAATTTATAGAATTTATAAATCATAAAACATTCTTTTAAATCTTTGACACCATAGGTTTATCTGAGCTTATACATGGTTATTATGAATTAAAATCCTTCATAATGGATCTTAAATAAAATATAAAATCACCTAAGCATATCCTCACAGAGTTTAAAAATAGGCATGCGGTATGGTCTTATTCACCATGAAATAGAATTATGACCAAGATATATTCAAGTAACTATTTTTACGGTGATCATCCCTAGATTCATATATTCCAAAACCACATTCACTTGTAGTATCTAGAAAAAATGTATTTTTTGGTCAACCACACTCATTTATTTACCATAACATTATATGTTCTCTTATCATTAGGCCCATCCTAAGAGTTCTCACTAAATTTTCCTCATCCTAGTTTCCAAAATTTAATAAACATTACTTTGATACCAACTATAGATACCTATACTTTTTATATATAATACTAAATATTATTAATAGAAATATCCATTAAAATCATTACAATCAATGACATAACCAAAAAGTTTTAATTTATTTGGTAATATGAATATATAAAAAACTAGAATATAAATGATCTACATCATTTCCCATTAAGTTCATAAAAAATATAACCCTTCTTAGAGATAACATACTTAAGACCTTTACCCATAACCTGGGGAAGGGAAACATAATAAAATGTGAGATAAGATTCTTCGTAAAGGTAAACATAAGGGATATCAATTAATCATAATAAGTGAGAATAAGATAATCATAATGGTATGATAACATGAGATTAAAATTATAAAATCATACCCATCAATTCATTGATCATAATCATGAAACATGGTATAAATTATTATCAATAAAAATACATTTGATATATGTGTGTTGAATCATCAAGAATCAATCATAATCCATAGATACATATTATAAGAAAAAGAAATAAGTTATTTTCATGCACACAAGTATAGAAAAATAATTTTATTATTCAAGGCTCACATCCAAAATTATCATAGTGGATTGGGTTCACTCCCCATTCCATCATTTACTTAGTCAAGGTTCACTCCAAATACTATATAATTGGAAAATGTTCATTAATGAAATGGTTTCACTCCACATTATAGTACTTTAATCTCATAAGGGATATCATTCTTTACCAAATAAATTGGAGGGATATATAATTCAAGCACCACTAGTCAGATAATGAAAACTATACATTTGTGTTCGATAAGATCATAAAACATTCATCATATCATCAATCATAACATATATAAAGGATAAATGTTTCATAATCATTTCATAAACATTTCATAATCACAGTCATAAAACATGTAGATGAAAAATAACGACAGAATCATTAGATCATATTCCTAGTAAATCAGAAGAAACATCAAAGGATGTTGTTATAGATAAAAACATCATTAAAAGTTCACTAAAACATTTCTTGTGGAAAATAAAATTTTTATTTGAAATCACCTACTTAAAATTTGAAAATTTCCAAAATATTAAGTAAAATATTTTATTTGAAAATAAAAAGGAAACTTATAATAAAATATTTAAAGAAAATAGTATTCAAGATGGTGGGGGAGATTCTCTCTTACAGTGTATATTAAAACAAATATTCCTTTCACATTTTTGGTAAAAAGGAAAAAATTACAATGTTTGGAAAATAATAAGAAGGTTTTTTAAACCCTGGAAAGGAAATACAAATATATTAAAAAATTAATTTAAATAATATTTATAGAACATTAAAATCATTTTTGAAAATATTTTAAAGAAAATATGGACATTAAAGAAATGATTCCCGACCGAAGGGAAAACAAGGTCTATTTTCCTTAAAAAACTTCTTCTAGTATATTGAATAATTAAAGATAGGAAAATGAAAGAAAAAAAACAAAATATATAGAAATAAATATAGGAGAAAAAAATATATTATCCAATAAATATTTATCATACAATATCATCATTAATAATTTTAAGAATAAACAATTCAAGTAAAAACGAGATTGTAACATAAAACCATGACCACAAGTCCGTATTTCTTCATTTTCAGTATAAAATCCAAAATAAAAAATTAAAATTATAATTTAATTATATAATATATCCATAATCATACCTAAAATACCATACATGTTTTACTTATAATACCTCACCACCCCTTCATTAACAATCTTTCATTATCATCATCATCATCATCTCGGGTGTTAATTCTTTCATTTTTATGCATGTCTTGGTTTGGTGGTTCTGGTCCATGAACATTGATCATGGTTTATTTTTTTATAAAATTTTAATAATTATATAAGCATTATATTATTTCATTATATAAATAATTATGACCATTTATATAAATCTTTGATAAAAAATTAATTGCATCACTAGTTTGAGATGAAAGTTTATACATATGCATGAGTGATGTTTTCATTTTTAGATGGATGGAATGGAAGAAAGGTAAATATTAGTTAACCATTAATTTTTATTATTATTATAAAATAAATATCATATATAAACATTAAATATATCATAATTACCAACCATGAAGGATCTCGATGCAAAATTAATTGCATCACTGCGTAGAGGTGGTAGTCCACACATATGCACGAGTGATACTTTCATCTCCCATTTGATTGTGAATATTTGTTAAATGGTTATTACATCACCATAATAAAATATAATTATATTTATGATACTATATTAATAAATTTTTATGGATATAACATTTTTATAGGGAGTATAATAAGAAATAAAATTGAAAGATCTTTGTCAAGATCTATACCTCTTCTTTGAGAGACCTCATTTGGATTACTCATTAAGCATTGAAGGATTAGTCATAGAAGAGTAATATAAGATCTGGTGTAACATCCTTGTTTTTCATATTAGGTATGGATCCATTTAATTTTTGGTTAAACCCTTATTGAAGATCTCTTAACTACTAAAAAACATTCTTTTTACAATACTAGAAATAAGTTTTATCAATTCTAAGAAAGCTCTGACTACTGAAGCGATGTTAAAATCAATTTTTTTTTGTGTTAAGAAAAAGAACTGATAAAGGGGGGGACGTTATTAGTGATTTTTAGCTTATAAAAAGAATGAGTTCATCATAACTTTTTATCACTGATAATGGGGGGATTATCAGTGCTTTTTCCAGGTGTTGATAAAATTTGAAAAAAATTATTTTTTTATATGACCCCACCATTCTCAATGCTCACGAACCCCATTTATCTATGCTATCCATTCCACCATTACTAGCCATCACATAACCCCATCCCTTTAAAAAATATCACAACCCACCTTTCTCAGTATTAGATATATTACCACCCACCCCCGTGCGCTTAGACTAAAACCCAGGGACTACCTTCTATAATAGGAATCCTTTACCACTAACATACCATGTTTTATTTTTCATTTTGTGTTATTTATATTTATTTATATATATTTAAATAAAACATTTTTATAAGTGTGTGACACACACACACAAACACATATAATCATTTAAATATATTTTATATTACTATTCATTTATATATATTATAATATAAATATAAATATAAATATGTTTATTAACACACACACACATGTATATAAAAAAATTATATATACATATTAATGTATTTTTATAAGGTAAATAAAATGGATATTTTTTTTACTTTAAATAACTTTAATAATAAATATTTATTTCCATATAGTTTATATATTTAAAAATACAATTTTATGCAAATATGTATTTTTACAAATGATTTATTATAAGTAAATATAAGAAAAATGCATATATTTGATTATAAATTTAAATTAGTTATAAAAAATGATAAAATTAAAGGTCAAAATATTCTATATGAATGTAATCCCTATGAATAAATTCAGTCCCCACTAAAAATGGACAAGAAGACGCTCTTAAAAGAAGTTAAAATACTATTAAATATTAATAAAATAGGGTACCCCAACTAAAAACTCAGTTTTGGATGCATTCTAATCCTTTTTTGGCCATAAAAAATAGTGACCGAGTTTCCCCCTAGTAACCATGGTGTATAAATATTCAAAAAATTAAATTTGATATGTGGTAGAGCCTAAACAGACATCTGAATCTAAAGTTATGGCCATTTGACGTTCTAGTCATGTTTTCAACTTATGTTAGACCGTTCAATAATTAATTTATTTTTTATATCATGATATTGTTTTTAAATGAAAATTACTTGAAAATAATTAAAAAATTATTAATTAATATTATGTTTCATTATTTTATAAGACATTTTCACTAAATTTCTTATATATTAAGTGTAAATGTGTATTACTCCTTATCTAAATAATATTTTTAAAAATATATTATATTTAAATAGATATAATTATATTTAGGTAGATATAAATATATTTATATAGATATAAATATATTTATATAGATATAAATATATTTATATATTTATATATTTTTCTTAATGAAATATATATTTTTTATGAAAAATACCCCTTCTTAGTGCTAGAAAAAAAGCACAGATAAATGGGGGCATTTATCAGCACTAATAAAAAAATACTCATAAAGGGGGAAGTTAAAAACACTAGTAAAAAAGTTATGATAAAGGCGCCTATCAATTATTTTTTAATAGAACTAATAAAGAACCCCCTTTATTAGTTTTTTTCTAGTGCTAATAAAATCCCCCTTTATCAATGTTTTTTTATTAGTGCTAATAAAGGACCCCCTTTATCAGTACTTTTTAATTAGAGCTGATAAAGGGTCTCCATATAAATTTTTTTTAGTAATGATTAAGAACCCCCTTTATCAACACTTTTTTAGCATAGATAAAGGCCCCCTTTTTCATCACTTTTTCTAGTGATAATAAAGGGGAAATTTCTTAGTGTATTTAGCTAGCACTGATAAAGCCTAACACTAGATAAAACCAATTTTGTAAGAGTGATTTTTGGATTAGATCCAAAAGATGATTCCTTAGGCCAGTTTTTATGTTTTAGAAAGTTGGAAATAGGGGGATGAAGGTTGGGTGCAGTCTAAGTACACAACATTTATTTCAAATACACAATGTGTATCATCCTGGGAATCAAAGTTCATGGCATGTAGTGAACTTTCACCAGAAGGGAAAGCCCAAGAATTACATGATTTTCAAAGAATTTACACGCCATATAAATTCCATGAATCTATTTTAAAGGGGGATTCCCACTTTTCTTTTCCTTGCCCATAATTTATCTTTTGTCTCTCACACATATCCTCCACTGCAAGATCTCTATTTTTGGCTTCCACCAATAATTTGAAGCTATTTTTCACTTGACCTATGATAAAAATGTAGTTTATCTCATTGGATTCATACCAATAAGACCTATATTCCTTTAGTGAATTCTATCATTTATATTCCCCTCGATGGAGTTATTTTGGTGTGAGATATTATTCCCTATTTTCAGGGTGTTCACCCATTTCACTATTTTCATCCAATCTAGACCGAATCAAAGGTTGATAATGGATGATTACTCCTCTACTATAATAAGGTATGTGGTTTATAAATTGTCTAAAAGGTTTTGTTTTTTATTTTACTATTTACATTATGACGCACATCTGAATTTTATAATCGATTCTTATAAATAAAATAATAATCCCAAAAATGGTTATTGATTCTAGTTTGTGTTACCCTTGTAGCACCTAATCATGGTTGGAGGAGGATAACCTTAACCCGAGACACCCATGTGGGGTGTTCCTTTATATTCCATATGTTAAACCACCCCTTTGGGTGTGTGATATCACAATCCTTATAGTGGGATCCTCAATAAATTAAATAAGAAAGTTGGATAGGATCATTCCTCTTTTTCAATGTTATTAAATTTGAATAAAATGATTAATTGGTTAATTGAATGATAACTATGTTTGGGTAAGAACACTAACATAGCCCTTGTATTTTATTGTATTACTCGCTTGACATTGTTACATCTTAGTATGGAACCTGATACTTATCAGTATGGAACCAAACTATTATTTAGGTATGGAACATATTCTTATATATTTATGGAACTTATTATTGAGTTATGGAACCTATGATTATTGAAGCATGACACCTATGATTATTATGGCATGGAACCTGTACATATTGTTATGGAATTGACTTACTATAATGGTGTGGAACCTATGACATCATGTCATGGAACTAGAGAGGGTATCGAGGTATGGAACCCATGAACCCCATGTATGATTAGTCACATTATAAAACCTTTGAGGAGGATCAAGGTATGACACCTGTGACTTTTGTATACATTTATATCTCCAGACATAGGTCTCCCTTTTTACAAACCTTGGGAGATGAACCATGCCGCTTTGTTACTCTAATCACATGTGGAATATTCTAACCTATTTATTACCATGTATTGATACTTTTTATATATATCTCCCCATCGTTTTATCCTATTTCTATTACATATTATGTTGTGGACTGGTTATATGTGTCTTACTTTATTACTTATCTATTATACCGAAACATGACTATAGATATCTGCATAGGCTAGATTTTGTATTAAAAATATTGGTGGTGGCCTAATGAGTTTATCTCACACCCTATCTAGTCTTCCAATGGTACATAGGAAGATTATACGCATGTAGGTAAGGATAAGAGTAAACACCGACTTGTTGATACATGATTGACTATAGCATTGGAGTAGGGAAGAACATGACCAAGATATCGATCATGATACTATCTAGAGATAATATTTTGGTCTTTTTGATTCATTTAATATCAATATTTTTATGTATTCCCATTTGCAAGTATTCCTGTTTTTATTTTTAGATAAATTAAATTACATCACTTTGTATATGGCACTAAATATTACTATTAATGGCTTGTTTATTACTATTATCTGGATGTTTACTTTTATATACTTGATGATGGTTATTATTATGCTTATGTTATTATATTATTGATTTATTACACCACTATGTTACTTTGATTATGAGGTTATATTCTCCCCACTATACCACCATGGATCTTCGATTCAAGTCAGTTACATATGGTGTACATGGAGGTGTGCTTGAGGCCATGTGGCCCACTAGTTCAGGGTACCACTTAGTAGATTCTAGGTTGGGATGTTACATCAATGATAAAGTGAAGGAATCTAAAAATATTTTTATGTAGGTAATTTTTGAGATAGAAGGATTAAATTTTGTTAATAAGGGTGGAGAAGAGGTACCCTTTTATAAGTGAGGGGAGGGACACACATGGAATTTATTAAAAGATTTCAATGATATAAGGACACTTCTATGGGAAAGTGGCTCCAAATGGATATTTATACAAATTAATTATTATATAATGTTGAAATATCTTCAACCAATAATAATTAGATAGGTTTGGTTGGTAATCCTACCCATATCTCTTGGATTAACCCCTCGATATACCTCTTTTTACATTGTGGTAATAAAATTTTACTATTTTTACAATTCAATATGATAAAAAATTAAGTTAAAAATTTTATATTATATTAATTATGATGATTAAAAATATTTAATCCATTTTAATATTTTAAATTATATAAATAACTTAATTTTATTTTAAATAAGTGCACAACCTGCAGTAAAAACCCGTTTTTGAAGAATGAATCTTTAAGCATTAAACATAATTTATATACAGTCCTTTCATTGAAAAAAGAAAAAACTAAATACTAAAATATATATTTAATATTTAATATATAAATTTTATTAAAAAATTAATAAATATAGATTAATTAATTTATTGAAAAAACATTGTTCACATAAAATCAGTTTTAGATAAAATGCATTTTTATGCCCTAAAATGAACTTATATAAAAACCAGTTATAATGAATTATATTATGAAATCAATTATATTATTTAAAATTAAATTAAAATTAATGAATTTAATATAAAAGTCAAAATATTATGGAACTTTTACTTCAAAATAAATGATAGTTTTTTTTACAAAAATCAGTTTTTTCACTATTCACTAAAAAATAAATATTTTTAGAAGAAACCTAAAAGGTAAACCTAAGATAATATTAACATGATGATTTTAAAAATAATACTATTTTCCTAAAATAAAATTTATATATGTTTTATAAATTAATTATAATTATAAGGCCCCGACCTTAAAACTTACTTAATATTGAATTAAATGAATAATTCACATTGAGGATCTTTTCAGGTTTAGAGTTTTAGAGAATTAGATCATAAATCATGAATTACATTCCACATTTAAATAAAGTGGTTACATAAAAGATAGAATTCATTTTTTCCCATCAACAGAAACATATTTAAAATAAAACATGGATTCTTTCTTGACACTTCTTTGACACTATCATCATATCATGCACCTTTCCCTTGACCTGTGAAAAACATTTCAAAAACTTGGGATGAGCATAAAAAGCTCAGTAGGGGATACACAATGAATGAAAACTGTTAGTTTTTCAAAACAACAAGTAAACCATGTATACTTTATAAAAGTAATACTTTTCACCTTTATGAAGTTGTAAAAACTCTTCACTGAATAAAAGTTCATTACTTACCCTCTTGTAACCAAAAGATTACCATAAAACCCATTTAAAGATCACATAACATATAAAGGTAACATGGGACATAAACATACTTAAATGGAATTACTATACGGTTGACTTCCACACATAACACTTAATGTAATAGCCATATGGCCGACTTCCATAACCAATGCATTGGAGGTTATAATGTAACCACCCGTCCTGGTATTCACGGCACCACCCGTCATAATGTCCAAGTACCATTATAAAATCATAAGACATTAAACAAATATAATGGAAAGAAAACATTTCCACATTTTGATCACAATATATCACTTAAATATATTGACATAATAAATCCTTTATAAAAACCATTTTCAATACCAAAATACATAAAAGAGTATATGGTATTTATTTCATTTTAAAAACATTACAACTTGTTGAGGAAGCCAAAGACCAAATAATACTCGCGGCGGCGAAAAAGGTCGTTGTCACCACGTACGTTAAAAGAAACATTCATTTTTGTCATTTTGTAAAACGCTTCATAGAAAAATATTCCATTTGTATTAAAGTAAAAGTCAAAGGGGTTTATACACCGTATAAAAGAACGAAATATGCCTCAATGAAAGGATATTGAGATGAAGTCCCTTACAAATATGGTATCCTTAGATTAAGGATGAATCAATTACATAATTATGTGTGACAAACAAATAAAACAAATATAAGTGGATACTAAGTGTAAAAAAATCAGATGTTATTCACACATATTCATAGAACGACATATTCAAGGAGTACAAGTTTATCCCAAAGAATCCAAATTGGGTTAAGAAGTTCCCTTGCAAAAATTCGACAGCCTAACGACGTCACTTCTAAATTCAGAAAATGAGTTGATGATAGAAAAAAAGGGTATCTCATCACTTGGACATAAAATTTACATCAATAAGGATATAGAAGAACATATCCCAACATAAGAAGATGTAATTTAAAAGACATAACAAAAGAAGTCTTTTTAAAAAGAGGAGGGTGAAAGGTTCCCTTACCGACTTGGGTAACTTTCGAAACGTACACCCCATTGAAGAAGGGTCATACAATGAATATGTAAATACCCATAAATGGAATTATATTACACAAGGAGTATCATAATGGGCAGTACATAAAACACTCAATGGAAATGGTGGAAAATGTAGCATAAATCTCACGGTAATAAAAGTGAGCTGAAAAAAATCCCTTACGAAAACTCGGTAGCCTAACGACGCCACTTAAAACTTCCAAAAATGGATTGATGAGATCAAATAGGGTCTCTCATAATATTAAAATAAAATTTACAGAAAGAGGAATATAAAATAACATCCCCCAGCATAACAATAGGAGCTTTAAAGAAGTGACATAAAGGGGAGTACTTAAAAAGAAAAAGAGACGTTGGATCTCTTACGAAAATTCGGCAGCGTAACGGCACCACTCAAAACTTAAAAAAATGGATTGATGAGAGAAAATAGGGTCTCTCATCATATAAAAATAAAAATTACAGTAAGATTAATATAAAATAACATCCCAATCATAAGAAATATGAGCTTAAAAGGAATGACATAAAAGAGTGTACTTAAAAAGAAAGAGAGGGGTATGATCCCTTACCTCAGGTCCGACTTGACTCGATCGTTCATTAATATACTGAATAATAAACTTGAGTTAATTTCTACTTTCTTAAGAACATTTTTAAATTTCATTACTCCTTTTATATCACTTATCACCATGTCATTAACACTATGTTATTATTTAAGTTAATAACAGTCGTTTTAACGATCATTGGTACTTGAGTCAAAAATAAAGTCTTTATAATTACAATTTGTTCATGTGGTAAGATATAAATTATATACAGAATTATATTCATGATTTAGATATCATATATATCATATATATCCAGTATATTCATGCATTTATAATATTACATAACATTTAGAGGTAAGAAATGAAATGCACCGTTCATGGAGATGGTAAGCCGTACGTACGCATGAACGCTACTTCCATTTCTATTTCATATTTAATGGAATTAAAACATAATGATACATAATAGTATTTTAATTCCAGTATGATGTCATATATAATATCATTAAATATATCCTTTATACGTACCACATATGGTATTAACGAATCAAATCACTTTGAGGGGGCGGTAGTCCACACTTCCTAAAATGAAGATATCGCGTATACCTAGAATGGAATCCATAAAGGTATGCCATAAATGAAAAATAAAGAAGCTTAAGTAAAACATAAAAATATTATATATAATATATAAATATAGTGACATCTTAATGGCCACCTTTGAAGGTGTTATATGAGTGTTGAACAATCATCGTTTCATGAGGCAGAAATTCGTCATCCACAGAAACAGTATGTTCATTAACCATTAGATGTATGTTTGTGTAAGTGTAGCTCGAATAATTCTTATAAAAACATCCTAGTATATGGATGATACTGGTGTTGTTACAAAAGAAATGAATAAAAGAGTTTATGGGGGTTGGAGAAGCAAAATAAAACATAAGAACACAAGAGAAGACACTACCTTTAAATCGGGTAACACTTTTTGATTTGAGCTCAAAGGCTTCCTTGGGAAGACTTATGACCAAAGTGAGGCTTATAAGAGTTAGATAGTGATGTGGAGAGACAAAATGGGCAGGGTTTGGCCGATACAAAGTCTTTGGAAGTGTGGGTAAGGTGGTAGAGGTGGGGGCCTTTCATAAGAGGAGAGGAGGGGCACTCTAGGAAAGTTACAAAATGTTACTTTATTTTCAAATGAGTTTCAGATTTTAAAGGTCCCACATTGATGTATTTCAAGGATAAGGTAGTAAGGTTTCTAAATCCACCCATAAAATAGGTTTGTGACAAGTGTAAGACTTAGATTTCACCCTATCTTTTCATTTTATTTAAATCATTCATTTATGAGGTAATCATTGCATCATCACGGTGTCATAAATAAATTAATTTATTGAATGCCTAAAAATTATAAAAAAATAACATGATGTAGGAAATATTTTTAGATTTCTAATGAATATTTATAGTTCAATATATGAATTATATTACCCCATGTGAAAATTGTTTTAGTAAAACAACACATGTTTGTGACATTTTAATTTTAACTTTAAATAAAAAGGTATTTATGTCATTTTCCAACCAAAGTGGCTCTATGGGGTCTCCAAGTTGACCCATGGATTTTCTTGGTCGGACATGACTCATCCAATTAGGGTAGGACGTGTTTCTAGGTCATTTCATATTATTAAAACATTATTTATACCTTAAACTACACTAATTACCTTTAATCGCGATTAAAACTTAAAAGTTACTATTCACCAAAAAAATTATTTTAATCCCATTAAACCACATTTTACTTATTAATGACAACCATGTATGTCAGATTTTTGAAATTCAAAACACAGAGGTGGTAAAATTTCATTTAAACGAAAAATCAGTTTTTTAAGTACCACTTAGTGGTTTCACTATTCATCAAAAATTGAAGTTTTCTAGAAAAATACCAAAAATTCACCCTAAGCTATATTTGATATTCCGAATTCAAAAATGATGTCTATTTTAAAAAAAATTCAAAACATATAAGTTACATTAATTGATTTAATAATTAATTCCCTCTGTCAGAGCAAATAGCGTGTTTTTACGAAACAATAAGTATCAAAAGATTGGCATTAGTTTAAGTCCAATTTAAAGATGCAATTAATTCAAACAACCACTATTGGATTAAATGGTAAAAATATATTCTAATTTAACTTTAAAACCAATTCAAAAGATAATATAATCATATAAATAAATTAGATTAAAAAGTGGTTTTGAATTAAAATAAAACATTTTTCACTATTCATTAAAAAATGAACTTTATCGGAAAAATACCAAAAAATTTACACAAAGTAAATTTTGGTGTCTCAATTCTAAAGAAGAATTTTATTTTTTCAAATATAACACATAAAATTGTCAAAAAGTGGATTTAAAAGAGGTTCGCCATCAAAAGGCGGTTAATCGTCCTTTTAAAGAATAATAGAATGTTTACGCTTAAAATTGGATTCATTCGCATTTTTAATCCTCTAACATTTATTGTAAAAAGTAAAAATATTTTACAAACATATATAATCATTTTGTAGTTAGTTCTGTTCATTCCCGCCATTACAACAGTTAGGCGTTAACTACCATTTAAAATAATATTATTTTATTATTAGATTGCAACTTAAGATTCCCAAGAAACTCGTTGTTGCGTATTGGGTACTCCATCGAGCATAGCGTCCCCTTTAAAGTAATATTAATATTTTATTCACAAATATGGATAAATGTGAAAATTTCATATTCTCTATTTACTTGGGGTGTTACATCCTTCCCCCCTTTTGGGAATTGCGTCCTCACAATTTTAAAATTGGGCTTGGAAACTTCATTGAAAATCCTACATAGGAACAAGAGTCAGTAAAAAAATCACTTTAAAATAAAGAAAGAGAAGTACAAAAGTCACCCGAGTTAACCCATACTAGGAGAAGGTTAACCATAAGAAAATCACAAACTTGTGATGGGTTAAACGATATTGGATTCCCCAGTAGGAAAAGTTAACAGACAACATTTTTGTTTTATGTTACTCTTCATTGAGGAATTTATTTTTGAGCTTAACTAAATCATAATGAAACATACTCACTTGTCACGTAGACTTTTATCTTTTACTAGATTCCTTAATCAAACTCATATTTTCTCCAAAAGATGAGTATTTAGGAAGAGTTGTTCGCATGAAGAGTACTATAATCAACTTCTTAAGAATCACCTAATCCACAAAAGAGAACTATATATTTCCAATGTATTTAGACAAAATCCAAAACCAAAATTGTTAGTATGATATCAAATAATCCACAAAAGTATAATCCTTTATAAAAAGAAAATCTATTCTTAATCTCCAAAATTTGTCAAAAAAAACCCAAAGTTCAACGAAGACCATTCGATAAACTATTGTCCATAAAATTCTTCAAAGTAAACCAAACTAAGATTGAAACCCAAATATTTTAAGGATTTAATCACATAGTATTCCAAGGTACAAATTAACTTTTATCTCCAAATAACATCAGTTTCTCTTAAATTCTCATATTGAAAAGTAATTAACCTAATCACATATCCTCGATGATAGGTTAATCATTTCCATAGATAACCCAAAATAAACTTACTATTGATTCCTAAAATCATCAAACTAAAAAGAATTAATCAAACTAAACAGGGACTTCATGTAGTCCAGTGGTAGGCGATAAATACCAGTCACACTTTGGTTGTGGGTTCGATTCCCGCAGCTTTGTCCGACGCGATGGGTTGTCACATGGTCTGCATGTTTTCCTTTTTTCCAAAACTATATATTTCTTAAAACATTCCCCAAAATGAGATAAAATCTTCAAAAATAATCATAACATATTTTACATCAATTTTTTCTCATGCCTTTCATTTTCCATCATAATATATAATAACCCATAATTACCTCAAAAGAAAGGATCATATAAACCCTAATGGTTACCTTTATAATTATTACATGAACTTCCACATAGATTGGTCATCTTGTACATGATGCATTACAGAACATACCATGGTATAAGTGGTTGATCATGACTCCTTGATAGTTGGTTTAGAACAACCACGAGTTTCCTCATTGAATCCCCCATTTCATCCAGTCTCTTAATCAGAGAACCACCACAGTTTCCTTCAAACCTATTGTCACTTTGGTGCCTGCTAGATCCATCCATTCACTAAAAACAGAAATGTCAGTGTGAGTATATCAACAAAACCATCATGTACTAATGAGGAAGATAAACACTAATATATACTTACTCATTCAATTTATCTAAAACTAGGACTCTTTATGAAATCCTAACCATTATGGTAATGTCACTTATGCCTAGAGAATACCCTAACCTCTAAAGTTATCTAAACCGGCCTCTGATACCAACTATAAGGCCCCAGACTTAAAACTTACTTAATATTGAATTAAATTAATAATTCACATTGAGGATATTTTCAGGTTTAGAGTTTTAGAGAATTAGATCATAAATCATGAATTACATTCCACATTTAAACAAAGTGGTTACATAAAATATATAATTCATTTTTTCCCATAATGGAAAACATATTTAAAATAAAACATGGATTCTTTCTTGACACTAACTTGACACTATCATCATATCATGCACCTTTCCCTTGACCTGTGAAAAACATTTCAAAAACTTGGGATGACCATAAAAAGCTCAGTAAGGGATACGCAATGAATGAAAACTGTAAGTTTTTCAAAACAACAAGTAAACCATGTATACTTTATAAAAGTAATACTTTTCACCTTTATGAAGTAGTAAAAACTCTTCACTGAATGAAAGTTCATTACTTACCCTCTTGTAACCAAAAGATTACCATAAAACCCATGTAAAGATCACATAACATATAAAGGTAACGTGGGACATAAACATACTTAAATGGAATAACCATATGGTCGACTTGCACACATATCACTTAATGGAATATCCATACAACCGACTTCCATACCCAATGCATTGGAGGTTATAACGTAACCACCCGTCTTGGTATTCACGGCACCACCCGTCATAATGTCCAAGTACCATTATAAAATCAAAAGACATTAAACAAATATAATGGAAAGAAAACATTTCCACATTTCGATCACAATATATCACTTAAATATATTGACATAACAAATCCTTTATAAAAACCATTTTCAATAACAACATACATAAAAGAGTATATGGTATTAATTTCATTTTAAAAACATTACGACTTGTCGAGGAAGCCAAAGGCCAAATAATACTCGCGGTGACGGAAAAGGTCGTTGTCACCGCGTACGTTAAAAGAAACATTACTTTTTATCGTTTTGTAAAACACTTCGTAGAAAAATATTCCATTTGTATTAAAGTAAAATTAAAAGGGGTTTATACACCGTATAAAAGAACGAAATATTCCTCAATGAAAGGAGATTGAGATGAAGTCCCTTACAAATATGGTATCCTTAGATTAAGGATGAATCAATTACATAATTATGTGTGACAAAAGAATACACCAAATATAAGTGGATAATAAGTGTAAAACAATTAGATTTTATTCAAACATATTCATAGAACGATATATTTAAGGAGTACAAGTTTATCCCAAAGAATCAAAATTGGGTTAGGAAGTTCCCTTGCAAAAATTCGACAGCCTAACGGCGTCACTTCAAAATTCAGAAAATGAGTTGATGATAGATAAAAAGGGTATCTCATCCATTGGACATAAAATTTACATCAATAAGGATATATAAGAACATATCCCAACATAAGAATGTGTAATTTAAAAGACATAACAAAAGATGTCTTTTTAAAAGGAGGAGGGTGAAAGGTTCCCTTACCGACTTGGGTAACTTTCAAAACGTACACCCCATTGAAGAAGGGTCATACAATGAATATGTAAATACCCATAAATGGAATTATATTACACAAGGAGTATCATAATGGTTAGTACATACACCACTCAAAGAAAATGGTGGCAAATGTAGCATAAATCTCACGGGAATAAAAGTGAGATGAAAAAAATCCCTTACGAAAACTCCACAGCCTAATGGCACCACTTAAAACATCCAAAAATGGATTGATGAGATAAAATAGGGCCTTTCATCATATTAAAATAAAATTTACAGCAAGAGGAATATAAAATAACATCCCCCAGCATAACAAATAGGAGCTTTAAAGAAGTGACATAAAGGGGAGTACTTAAAAAGAAAGAGAGAGGTTGGATCTCTTACGAAAATCCGGCAGCCTAACGGCGCCACTCAAAACTTCAAAAAATGGTTTGATGAGATAAAATAGGGTCTCTCATCATATTAACATAAAAATTATAGTAATATTAATATAAAATAACATCCCAATCATAAGAAATATGAGCATAAAAGGAATGACATAAAAGAGTATACTTAAAAAGAAATAGAGGGGTAGGATCCCTTACCTCAGGTCCGATTTGACTCGATCGTTCTTTAATATCCTGAATAATAAACTTGAGTTAATTTATACTTGGTTAAGAACCTTTTTAAAGTTCATTTTTCCTTTTATATCACTTATCACCATGTCATGAACACAATGTTTTTATTTAAGTTAATAACGGTCGTTTTAACGATCATTGGTATTTGAGTAAAAAATAAACTCTTTATAATTACAAGTTGTTCATGTGGTAAGATATCCATTATATCCAGAATTATATTTATGATGTAGATATCATATATATCATATATATCCAGTATATTCATGCATTTATAATATTACATAACATTTAGAGGTAAGAAATGAAATGCACCGTTCATGGAGACGGTAAGTCGTACGTACGCATGAACGCTACTTCCATATCTATTTCATATTTAATGGAATTAAAATATAATGATAAATAATAGTATTTTAAGTCCAGTATGGTATCATATATAATATCATTAAATCTATCCTTTATACATAGCACTTATGGTATTAACGAATCAAATCACTTTGAGGGGGCGGTAGTCCGCACTTCCTAAAATGAAGATATCTCGTATACCCATAATGGAAGCCATAAAGGTATGCCATAAATGAAAAATACAGAAGCTTAAGTAAAAAATAAACATATTATATATCATATATAAATACAGTGACATCTTAATGTCCACCTTTGAAGTTGTTATATGAGTGTTGAACAATCATCGTTTCGTGAGGCAGAAATTCGCCATCCACAGAAACAATATGTTCTTTAACCATTAGATGTAGGTGTGTGTAAGTGTAGCTCAAATAATTATTATAACAACATCCTAGTATATGGATGATACTGGTGTTGTTACAAAAGAAATGAATAAAAGAGTTTATGGGGGTTGGAGAAGCAAAATAAAACATAAGAACACAAGAGAAGACACTACCTTTAAATCGGGAAACTCTTTTTGATTTGAAATCAAAGGCTTCCTTGGGAAGACTTCTGCCCAAAGTGAGGCTTCTAAGAGTTAGAGAGTGATGTGGAGAGAGAAAATGGGTAGGGTTTGGCCGAGCCAAAGGCTTTGGAAGTGTGAGTAAGGTGGTAGAGGTGGGGGCCTTTTATAAGAGGAGAGGAGGGTCACTCTTGGAAAGTTACAAAATGTTACTTTATTTTCAAATGCGTTTCGGATTTTAAAGGTCCCACATTGATTTATTTCTAGTATAAGGTGGTAAGGTTTCGAAATAAACCCATTAAATAGGTTTTTGACAAGTTTAAGACTTAGATTTCACCCTATCGTCTCATTTTATTTAAATTGTTCATTTATGAGGTAATCACTGTATCATCACGGTGTCATAAATAAATTAGTTTATTTAATGCCTTAAAATTATAAAAAAATATAATGATGTATGAAATATTTTTATATTTCCAATGAATATTTATATTCCAAGATATGACTTATATAAACCCATGTGAAAATTGTTTTAGTAAAACAACACATGTTTGTGACATTTTAATTTTAACTTTAAATAAAAAGGTATTTATGTCATTTTCCAACCAAAGTTGCTCTATGGGGTCCCCATGTTGACCCATGGATTGTATTGGTCGGCCATGACTCATCCAATGAGGGTAGGACATGTTTCTAGGTCATTTAATATTATTAAAACATTATTTATACCTTAAACTACACTAATTACCTCTAATCGCGATTAAAACTTAAAAGTTACTATTCACCAAAAAATTATTTTAATCCCATTGAACCATATTTTACTTCTTAATGACAACCATGTATATCGGATTTTTGAAATTAAAAACACAGAGGTGGTAAAATTTCATTTAAACGAAAAATCAGTTTTTTAAGTACCATTTAGTGGTTTCACTATTCATCAAAAATTGAAGTTTTCCAGAAAAATACCAAAAATTCATCCTAAGATATATTTGATATTCCTAATTAAAAAATGATGCCTATTTTAAAAAATTCAAAACATATAAGTTACATTAATTGATTTAATAATTAATTCCCGCTGTTAGAGCAAATAGTGTTTTTATGAAACAATAAGTATCAAAAGATTGACACTAGTTTAAGTCCAATTTCATGATGAAATTAATTCCAACGACCACTATTGGATTAAATGGTAAAAATATATTCTAATTTCACTTTAAAAACAATTAAAAAGATAATATAATCATATAAATAAATTAGATTAAAAATAGGTTTTGAATTAAAATACAACATTTTTCACTATTCATTAAAAATGAACTTTATTGGAAAAATACCAAAAAATTACACAAAGTAAATTTTGGTGTCTCGATTCTAAAGAAGAATTTTATTTTGTCAAATATAACAAATAAAATTGTCAAAAAGTGGATTTAAAAGAGGTTCTCCATTAAAAGGCAGTTAATCGACCTTTTAAAGAATAATAGAATGTTTACGCTTAAAATTGGATTCATTCGCATTTCTAATCCTCTAACATTAATTGTAAGAAGTAAAAATATTTGAAAAACATATATAATCATTTTGTAGTTAGTTCTGTTCATTCCCTCCATTACAACAGTTAGGCGTTAACTACCATTTAAAATAATATTATTTTATTATTAGATTGCAACGTAAGATTCCCAAGAAACTTGTTGTTGCGTATTGGGTACTCCATCGAGCATAGAGTCCCCTTTAAAGTAATATTAATATTTTATTCACAAATATGGATAAATGTGAAAATTTCATATTCTCTATTTACCTGGGGTGTTACAATAATATTTATATGAAAAAAGTGATAAAAACCATTTTTTATGAAAACATATTTTTGATTCAAAAATAACTTTACTTAATATCAAGTACTTGTTTATTATGAATTAATAAATATATATTAATTAATAAAAAAATTATACATATTTTTCATAAAGTGGTTATTACTATGTATACCTTTTAAATTAATGACTATGTTATAATGTTTTACTATATAACGGCTCATATAGACTCAAGGTTGTGTGTAAGGCAAGATATCAAATAATTTAATTTTTTTCAAAGGAAATATATAAAAAATATTTGGGTGTTACCAGATCATTGAACAGTAGTTATATTTTATGATCCTAAACAATTAACAAAACTAGATCCCCTTAAAAAAGCACTGAAAATGACCCCTATCTGGCATCGTTCTTAAAGCCAAGTTAGCACCCATTCACTTTCCCCAATTACCAAAGTTACCCATGTGAAACCAATAAAATGTAAAAATAAAGTTAGTTCTAAATCATGTATACATCAATAAAACATAAATAAAAGGAAAACCCCTTTTTAAAAATCATTCATTCAAGTCACATTAAATTCAACACCCCATTAAAATAATTTATAAAATACATTTTGGGAATAAAACTAAATTTCAAGAAGACCCATTTAGATATAAAATCCTTCTTTGAAACCATTTTTGAGTTAAAATCACTTTTAATTATTCACTAAAACAAATTTAAGGCACATAATATTTTTTTGGAAATACACTTTAAAAGTCCATTTAAAGCCACATACACCATGAAATATAATAAATGCTCACACAATTACTTAAAATAATTAAAAAAATTCATTCAATTAAACCAATTTAAATTTAGGAACATATGGTATTCCATTGGAAAGTACCATTAAGTAGATAAAACTACCTCCAAATCAAAGATTAACTAGTTTCCTTCATTGAAAACAATAAAAAATAAGTACAAGGGATCCCCATAAATATAGATGACCAAGAAAATTCATTAAACATATATCCCTAATTCTGGGTTTGACCCCCACATCAAACTATGATTTAAAAAATCCAAAATAATTGAATAAAAGGTAACAAATAGAGAACATAGAATAATGATAAGAAAAATCACACCTTTACTTGATGAAATCTGCTAAGTTGAAAGGGATCCCATTTTGAGAGAAAGGGGAAGATGCATTGTGATTGAAGGATAACTACTTCTATAAATGGAGAAAAGAGGGGGAATAATATGGTTCAAATTGATAAGGGAAAGAAGTTAAATTTTTAATTTTATGTTAATAGGTAAAACCACATGGTTTTTGATTCATTTTTAACCAAAATATGTGCTAACCATATGGTTCACCCCTTCTTTTAAAAAATCACACCACATTATTTTCCTATAGAATTCCACATGCTTTTCCAAAACATTTGGAAAAAATGAAAATTGACCCTAGATTCCATCCAACCCTATCTATTTGCTTGGGGTCATGGTTAGTACTAACTATGCACTAATCACATACCAGGGCTAGATTTTCCCAAAATTTTAAAATTTGAACCATGACTCCTTGAAACTACAAATAAAATGAAATGAAGTAAGAAAGCTCCGAATAAATACATAATAGTGACCTATCTAGTGTCACATATAATATGTTTAATGAATTATTATTTTCATTGAGGTATCTTGTTTAACTTATTCATAAATATCCTTTATTTTATTCATGATATTATTAATAATATTATGTGTGTTTTTGATAATTAATTAACTTTGACTTATAAAATAATTTGTGCATAGTAAATTTATTTTATTTCGTCTCAGTATTCTTTTTAATTTATTTTAATTATTTGATTAAGTTTAATCATCAAATAAACTATGCATAACATTAATAAATAAATAATTATCCCTTGATAAATAAAATAAACATGTGATCTGATCCAGAGTTTTTAATCCACATGTTAGTTTATCATGTTGTGATAATCCAACATTAAGAATAAGGGAAATAAATCCTTGAGATTATGCCTATATCAAGATGAAATATTTCTTTATTAACCGATATATCTTTAGGGTTGATTTTTTCTCATCTTAGGTCCTAGGAAAATTCCTCTTTTTAGGAGCTCCATCGATTAAAAATTATTACTTCCTTATAGGTGAGTGTTACCAAGGGTTTAGTGATGGATAAAATAAATATTGGAAATGAAATCCCATACATAATAAACAATGAAATGATGATACACTAACCATTATATTTAATTTAATAATAAATTTATCATAAAACCCAAGAAATAAGTAATTAAATTTTATAAAAAACCATATCTACATAGGTCGATCAAGCTTATGCTCAATCATAATATGCAACGACTACACAATTAAACTTTCTATCATTATTTTAGTTCATTATAAGGATTAATATAGTTTTTTATTAACTTCAAAAATTAAACCACTCATTAATTAATTAATTATTTATCTTAATAATATGTCAAAAAATTTCTTAAGCCATACCAAGATTCCTATCCTTTATAATTTTAAATAAAATTAATTTTTAAATTTTAAATTAATTAGTTATACACCATAAACCAACTGGTCCACATGAAGTGTACCCTCCTTATTTGTTTAAATTTATTACTATAATTTAATATAAGTACATTACATGTACTAGAGGTTATATTTTTTTTATTAAATCCATTTATAGATTTTAATTCTTTCATGAAATATTTTTTCAGTCGATATGGTGAGTGAATTATATTGTGTATGGTCATCATGTTGTATGTACTTAATCAACAAGTATACCAACTTAGTGTGTCATGATATACATGGCATTTAGTTTCATGGGCCAATACATGTTGTTTACATACCATGTATGACCACGAAAGAACATTTGTGATAAATTGTTTTAACAAAGTTTTTTATTTGTTGAAAACTAACCTTTTTATATAAGACTATTTTTTAATCAGGAATTGGACCCATTCCATAATAATGAGATTTATCAGAAAGTCAGATGTTGCTGTTTGAAGTAGACGTATTGCTGATGAAGTGTTTCGAAAGAAGATTGTGATGTCAGGAGTTAAAAAGTTCTCAAATTTTATAATCAAATTCAAATGATGCTGTTATGATCATGTAGTTCTCACAAATATAGAAAACTATCATGATAAAATATTTTTAAGAAATAGAGGAATCATAATGATTGAATTGGTTATAGTGATCAAGATAATGTCTTCATCAGATTTAAAAAATATGGACACAGAAGATCATATCTAGAAGTCAGAATGTGTAAAGCAGATGATGTTTGAAGAAGATCAAAGTTAATAAATGGATTCATCATTGAATACTTTCCATGTTTATGGAAAAATCATCATAAAGGGATTTCCATCATAATGGGGAAATCCATCATAATGGGGATTCCATATTAATGATAATTCCATCAATATGAGAAATCCATTTTAATGGAAATTCCATTGTTATGAGGAATTTATTAGACTGAATTTAAGAAGGAAATTTAGTTCATCATAATGAGATGATAAATAACGGAAGATCACAATGAGTTAAGAAAGAAAGGTTGATCATAATGATCTCAGAAAGATATAAAGATCATAATGAGTTATGTAATAATGGAATATCATAATTAGCTGAGAAAGAATGACAAATCATAATAAGTAGAGGAAGATGAAGTTGAGAAATTTTCATCATAATGAGTTGAGGAGGTTTCATTATACTAAAGAAAAGATAGGAAGTTCAAGAATACTGATTACAGAGAGAACGTTATGTGAAGTGTTGAAGTGGTCAATCCTAAAATTCAATTGTGTGTAAATATGAGAGAAATATAAGAAGGTTTGAAGAAGTCAAAGTTAAAGTTTAAATGTGAGTGATTTTTGGAGCTTTGAAATTTTAGAAAGTCGAGAATGTTTTCAAGTTTCTCACTTTTACTTTTCTGAGTAGCTTATAAATAAATGCACACTTCATTAACATTTTTTAATTTTTCACATAAGTGGAAAAGGAAAAGCGCTGAATAATTCAAATGAAAGTTCTTTCCGAATTGAGATACCAGAAGAAGATCAGAAACCTAAAAGTTTTTCTTACCAAATCAGATAATCGTATTGAGAAACATCATATTGGGTTAATCAGAATGAGTTAATCAGGTAAAAGAAGGTTGAATTGAGCATTTGAGAAGATTTTGGGTTTTGTAGATTCTGAATGGGTCTATCATATTGAGTCCATCATATTTAGTCAATTGGTATGAATAAGATCAAGCTGATTGTTTGAGTATAGTTTGATAAGTGAAAATTGAGTAAGGGAGAATCATATTGACCTCCTCAGATTTAGAGAATCATATCTGGACAAATTGGATTGAGGCTCAAGAATGATATTTTACTTTATCAAAACATATCCTTTCTCAAAAGAGAGTAACCTATCACCACACTAATGGATAAAGTAATTTTTATGAAGGAATTACATACCTTGGTGAATCTTTTTTGCATCCATCTAAATATAAACTTTCCTCACATTTATCTTCACATCTCTCAATTTTATCTCACTTTTTTTTTATCTCCACAATTTTATGACAACCAAAACATCAGATTCATAAAATAAAGATAAGTAAAAAATTATTACAAAATAAAGTTGTTAATTTATCTCCCCCCTTTTCAACATAATCCAATGTATGACGGGGTTTCTTCTTTATGAGGTTTAGGAAGTCATGGGAGGATTCTGAACATGAAGTTGTAGCTTGAATTCCACAAATATTTTTTTCGACATGGATTTTCTAAAAATATCAACAATTTGATACTTTTTTGAGCTTTATTCTAGAATAACATCTCTAGTAGTAAATTTTTCTTTTATAAAGTGAAACTTTATATAAATGTGTTTTGATCTAGAATGTTGGACAATATTTTTAAAAAGATCAACTATACTCTGATTATCACAAAGTATATTCAATGGTTTAAAAACTTTAACTTTCAAATATTCTTACTGAAATTTCATCCATAACATTTGAGTATAAGTCTGAGTAGCTAAAACATATTCATATTCAATTATTCTCAAATTTATTGAACTTTATTTCTTACTATTCCAACTCACACAATATTCTCCTAAGAAAAATGTTCCTCATGAGGTTAATTTTATATCATTACAATATCCAGCCCAATCAACATCAGTATAAGCATGAAACTTCATATGACTATTTATTTTATATAACAACCCATGTGAAGTTGTTCCTTTTACATATCTCAGAATCCTCTTTGCATCCAACATATGTGATTCTTTCAGATTACATTGATACTTAGTACACAAAGTCACATCATAAACTAAATCATGCCTTGAGGGTGTAAGGTATATAATACATCATATTAGCTTCTGAAATTATTTTTTATTCATAATTATTCTGGATTAATCTTTAATCAAGTTTGTGCTCACTGTTATAGGAGTAAAAACCGAAGTGCCCAGATCAGTGTGAATCATTGAGAAGGGGAGGTGGTGAATCAGTGATTCCTTTAAATATTTTTACTAATTGATTATTTTCAATTAAAACTATATGGATGGTTAAAGCCTCGATCCACTCTTCTTGTGTCTCTTAGCCTTACCTCTAATAGTGCAGTATATGTAAAGGCACTAAACAAAAGGATTTACAAGGTTCAGTTCAAAGACCTACTCCTTGCTATGTTGGCTATTCTCCCCAACATAGATTCTCCACTATAATTAGACGAGTAATTACAATGGTTGATATAGAGTCACACTATATCTTTCCTGAGTCCCATAAGAGGTTCTTTCTACTACTTCTCATAGTGTTACCAGTTTCCCACTAGCCTGTTTCAGAGTCCCACTGAAGACTTCTTCCGCCTAGATTTCACAAGATATTCTTCTTGATTCCCTGTGGATGGATCCTCTGATCTTCCCTCCTGATCTTGATAAATCACACATGCTCATTAATATCTTCAAGAATCTTCAACAGACTTTGATAAGGTCTGTTGGTATTTCTCAATAACTTTGATCACTTTTCGGATCATTCCTTAGTCTCAAAAATGCTCGGGCAATTCTTTCTTCTTATGATGATTACTTTGCCTTGCTTGTATGGGGGAAAGTGATGCACAATAACTCTTCAATAATCATTATAGGCAAGAATGATGTTGCACTATGTTATCTATGTATGTCTTCTTGAGTCCTAAAATAATGTAAACTCATATAATAGAACTTATTTGACTCTATCTGGATTCAGTCTCAATTCCCATCTACTTCATGCATGGATTGCATGGGATCCAATACCTCTTGTATTTGGATATCTCAATTTCCTATCCTTAAGTGAAATAACTGAATGCACTAAAACTTCTCCTTGTTTTCTTGGAAATAATCATATGCACTTATGTGATCATTCAAACACTGAGGATAATATCACTTGGCATCATCTGAATTGACATATGTGGATGTGATTATGCATGATTGCATGCATGCATATTATCTTTCTTGTAAACCCAGACACACAGTATTTTGAAAATTTTAGATTCAATGAGTTTGTTTCATTCACTTGTACTTTATCTCTCTTTTTCCTTACTCAGTTTTCAAGCAAAAAAATTCTTCCTTTAAGTGTTTTTACATGTGCATGGGAATGCATGAATGGATGCACTCTTCCACCTTTTCTCCTTCTCTTTCTTCTCACTTACTTATTTCTTATTCAAAAGCACACACAAAATATCTTATTTATTTCATTCCATTTTAGATGTCATATGTGTGTTAAAGCATATGTCTTGTTCAAATCCTAATGGGTGTGATCCACCCTTTGGTTTGTTTAGGTATCTCAAATCATGCATATGCATGTATGTGCATCATGCATGAAATTTGTTTCTTCCTCATGTGCACAAAATATGCCTTTGGTCCCTTCTTCTTCTCCAAGGGATGTGAATTTGTTCAGTTTCCCTTTATGAAATCCACTTCTTCTCTTCATGAAAAAAGGAGGATCACAGATAGGGTACCTTTGCAAAGTATCACAAGGGCGCGTAGCACCGTTTGTGTGCTTGCAGGAGCTTCTTCACACACGAAGCACGACGAGGTTTCAATGGAACTTATCACATGTTCGTATTATTTCACGAACTACTGTGGTTTATGCTTATCCTTTAAACGAGGGATTTGTGGGACTCATTCACTCATGGGATGCATGACACCTCTTCTTCACCTAGCTAGTCTACATGGAACTCTACCTTTCACAAACTGAAGAGGTTCTCTTTATCTCAGTTTCTTCTGATAAATAGGAGCTCCTTCTTATGAGATGGAAGATACAGTTTTTTGGCTCAGTACCTCTCCTTTTATAGGTGAGTAGAAATTTGTATCTCCACGTTAAAATCCATGGAATTAAAAGCTTTCAAATCCGGTGATCTTTGGTTTTGAATATTTCAAACACAGGATAGAAATATGGCACAAGTCACGGGTGTTTTCCTTTCAAACACTGATGAGATCTTTCTCGAATCTATCAGTTTGTTTCTCTTCAATGTGGACTCCTATTTATTTAAATCCTCATGTGCATGCATTTATGAATGCATGAAAACAACTTTTTCATGAACATCGAATGACACAACCTCTATAGCCTTTCATTATCTCGACCAATACGTGTTTCTTTGAGTTGATGCGTGCGTGAAAATTTTAATGCATGCACATGTTTCTTTTTCTTAATATGATTCAGATGAGCTTGGAATGAGCTCAAATGGTGGCCGGAGTGATGAGATAGGTGTCCGAGATCATCGCTGGTTTATGGGTGCAGCGGGGGTGGTTGAAGGTTGAAGATAACTCAACTGGAGAGATCAGATGAAGCTGCTTCAATCTCAAATCGTAGATATCAGATGGATTTTATGGATGTGCATGATTGATCCCAAGATTGATCAGATGATGGACTGTGTGTCTGCGATGAATCAGACGGTTGAGATCGCTTCCTAAGGATTTTTGGCTGTCCCACATCGAAACAGGCACAAGTTATGTGTTCAGTTTATCAATCAACTCTCTCCACCCTGATGCCAGATTGCTTCTCCTCCCCTCACAGTACCACCCCATACCATGTTCACCCTATGGGAACGCTTCTCCATCCACTCTCTACTCCTCGGGTGTGATCCTAATTCCCACTATTCATCTACTGCACGAGTTCACCACTATGCGCACACCTATGGGCTTATACACGACCCATGCTCTTGCGCCTCTTATAGGTCTGGCCTTAGGGCTTACCTCGGGTGCGGTTGACCCTTAGGTCTTGTATGTGCCTGAGGTTTAGGTCCTTAGTTATCATTCTTGTTTGGTCTATTTTTTATGTAAGTCTCCATATAAAAAAGTCTTCTAAGTATAAAATGACCACCTTACTAATTCAAGCATATCCACCTCTCTTCAAATGAATCATCCTTTATTTCTCTTTTCCTCTTATTAATTTTCTTTTCTTCAACTCCCCATGCATTAAAACATAATGCATAGAAACATTGTAGAAAACAATGTATTCTCCTTAACACACGTCTTTGTCTTTTAAGATCAACACAAACAATAATCTGATTTTAATTCACAACCTTCATCCAATTATAAGCCATTGGATGTATCTTCCACTTTTATCCGGAAATAGAGTATTTCATGGGGTTATTCAAATTTTGTAATAATGTATCATTCTTTGACACATGATTTGGAACTTAAGAACAGTTCTACAATTGTCTTAATTGCTATGGAGAATGTCCAAGCATGACATAAAATGTCATTTCATATTAATTAACCAAGTGATATAAGCTTTGTAACAACTTCTTATCTTCAATCATCATCACCAACTCATCACTTCCTTTCCATACACATATTGACACCTTATTGACATCTTATTGACAAAACATTCAATACCATTCTCAAAAATCTCCCCCTTTGTAGTTTTTTGTCAATATCACTTAAGCACACTTTGGATGGTTCAATATGTGTGCCAATTTATTCTCCCCCTTATTGGAAAAAAAATTTAAAGGTGTAGTGAGGTCTATTTAAAAACATGTTCTCCTCCCTTTAAAGAATAACTTCTCAAATATTTTCTATAGAGGGATAATGTTACATGGTTCACTTATAAAAGAGCATTTATTTAATCAACTCTAAGTATACTGGGGCTAACCCAGTATAGAAAACAAGAGATATATTACTAAGGTTTTCAATGTTGTCCATAAACAACCATGCACATGAAATCATGCTCAAAGTTTATCAATTATTGACCAAGGGATTAGAGATAATCATATTTATCAATGAAATGCTAAATCCTTCATGTAATTTACCAAACATATTAAAAATTTCAAGTGAAAAGATAAAGCTCCACATTTTACCCATTTTGTCATCAATCAAGCACTTCCACTTAATTGAAATGATAATACAATTATGAACAATAGATGAAAGTGTGATTGGAATACCTCAAGTTTCAACTTCTTAAGATGACGTGAACTTCAAGATTTATCATAACATAATGTTTGAAAAAATCTCCTTCATATTTTCTCCCCCTCAAGGGGTGAACTTCCTTTGATTTTCCTTGGTGGAAAATAACCATCAGACGATCTTCAAGATATTCATATTGATAATCTTCCACTATGGAACACTTCAAGTAATTATAAAATCCTGAATAATGAGTCCAAATTGTAATTCTCCACTTTGTTCATTCAATTCTCATTTTTAGAATTAACTTCATCTTCAATTCCTTATAATGTAAGCACATATGTATAACAAAATTATAAAGGAATAAGATGGAATATCCTTGCTTCATCAATGTGAATATCAAGGTTGGGATGGTTTTCCCAACCAAGATTCTCCATTTTCTCTACTCTTCACACTTGTACATGTGATCTTCAATGTTGGTTGTGCTTGTGTGGATCTCAATACTTCTTCTACCTCTTTGTGTGTGTTCCCTCTTTCTTCAAGTGATTTTGGAGCACTATAATCTCATGGTGCAATTTTCCTTCTTTTGAGAAATTCTTCTTAAGCTGGAATAAGTGCCATACACTTTTTAATAGTGTGAATAGATTTCTGGCACCTCCCACACAGGACTTGTGAGATAGTTGGGTTTTCATGTGCTAACAACATCTCGTGAAATTCAAATTCTCCTTTATATAGAATGATATGTTTCCCATTTTCATTTGTTTTAGGTAGTACTTCATCTTTAGATCTTTGCAGTTCTCTAGAAATTTTAAATTGATTAGGCCCGATAACTAAACGATCCTTAATATTTTCTGATTTGGATCTTCCACATGGCTTATTCATTGTCTTCAAGTTACCTTTCTTAGGAAACTTATTAAGATTATCTTCAGGAATGTCTTCAGTCAATCCCATCTTCTTCTGGATTGATTCTCCTTTTCTTTTCAGCTTACTTCCATTCATTTCCATGGATTTTTTTGTAGTGATCTATGGTATGACCTTTCTTTCCATATTAGAAGCATCTTTTCTTAGTTGATATTACATTCTTGGAATCCGACTTAAACTTATTCTTGGGAATAATTTCTTTCACTGTTTTCTTGGCATCATTGTTTTTCATATTCCTAATAGAAAGATTTTCAACTTGTTTTTCTTTTTCCTTCCTTTTTTGTGGTCTATACTTTTTATAAACATATGTATGAGGCATGTTAGGACTAAAACAGCACTCATTATTACTATGACCACTTCTATTGCAATTATCACAAACGTCTTTAAGATATTCAAATATATTATTGATAGACATATTATTCTTCATCTGTGTTTTATTACTTTGCTTTGTAGGATGCTTCATTTATTCTAATCTATTTTCCCTGAATGCAGGCCTTCCATAATTTTTATATGCTGGCATATTATTTGAGTAATCATTGGCCTGATGCCCAAAATTTCAATAACAACAACAGTAGCTAATAAATCTCCATATTTTTCTTGTAGTATTAGTATGGATAAATTTTGTGCTTTGTTGTTTCTGGAATTTTCTTTCTTTCTTTGGAGCATCCATTTGGGAGTTTTCTTCTTAATTATCCTGGTATCTATCCTTGAAATTTTGATGGATGTATTAAAATTTTTATCAATCCACATCTTCCCATCTTTTATCTTTGAACCTGTACTTGCAGATTCAACTACATTAGTAGAAAAACAATAACTGGGTTATGGTATACCTTCTTCTTGAAGGATTTTTCCATTGGATTATATAATTATTTCATATTCCTCTTAGAATCATATTCATTAATGAAAACTTGAGTGGCAGTATATCTTCTTTCAGTTGTTTGGGAAGTTACATCATGGAGTGATTATTGATTCTTCAATTTTACCTCCATCTCTAAACACTACATATTGAGGGAGTTCTTCTCATCCTCAAATTATCTCATCTTTCTTTCATAATTCTTCTTCAGCTTTGTCATTTTTTCTTCATGAAATTTTATTAATTATTTTAAAGAGATGTCAAGCTCTTTTACCTTGTTGGATTTGACTTCTAGTTGAGCATCTTTGACAACTATATAGACTTTTTTAACTTTTCAAGTGCATGTAAAGCTTCTATAAATACAATCTCAAATAATTCCTTCTCACAAATACTTGTTTGAAATTCTTCATTATGTTTATCAATTATTTCATTGGAAAGATAAATTGTTTCTTCTTTTTCTTTCAAAAGTTTTAAGAGAGTGTTGTATATGCCAAATCTTTTTACCAATGCATCTTCCATGGCATTAAATTCTTCTTTCAGCTGTAAATTTTCATCTTTAAGAGTACTAATTCTTGTATAACTTTATCTTGCTACATCTGTAGGGACTTTCTTTAGATGATTTTTGAGTGCAGTCTGAAGATCACTAATCGATCTATCAACATCACAGCTTGAACATGCTTCATCGGAAGAGTCATAATAATAAAAATAATTATCACATGTTGTACCTTTAAGATTACCTTCAGTAAAACGTGTATCCCCATTAGTAGTAAGCTTCTTCATCATATTCCTTGCATGTTTCTTCTTTCTATTTTTTTGAGTCTTGGTAGAAATATCCATTTGATATTGCTCACTCACTTCCTAAAATCTGGACTACATAAATACTTCCTTGGATATTTTATAGGTAACCTCACTCTGATACCAATTGAAATTCCCAGATCAATGTGAATCACTGAGAGGGTGAGGGGGTGAACCCGTGATCCCTTTAAATCTTTTTACTAATTGATTCTTTTTAATTAAACCTATGTAGATGGTTAAAGCCTCAATACACTCTTCCTGTGTCTCTCAACCCTACCTAGAATAGTGTAGTAAATGTATAGGCACTGAACACAAGGAATTACAAGGTTCAGTTCAAGGACCCACTCCTTGCTGTGTTGGTTATTCTCCTAACACATATTCTCCACTTTAATCACATGATTAATTACAATGGTTGATACAGAGCCACAATTTATCTCTCCTAAGTCCCATAGGAGGTTCTTTGTACTACTTCCCATAGTGTTACCAGAGTCCCACTGGCCTGCTTTAGAATCCCACTAACGACTTCTTCCTCCTATATTTCATAAGAGATTATTCTTGATTAACTGTGGATAGATATTATGATCTTCCCTCTTGAGCTTCTCGAATCACACTTGCTTGTGAATCTCTTCGAGAATATTCAACAGCATTTGATAAGGTTTTTTTGGACTTTCTCAATAACTCTGATGAATTTTCTGATCAGTCCTCAGTCTCAAAAAATTCTTGGTCAATTCTTTCTTCTTTTGGTGAAGACCCAACCTCACTTATATGTGTGAAAGTGATTCACAAAACTTCTTTAAGAATCTTGATAGGTAAGAATGATCTTGAACTATGTTAGATTAGTCTTTATTATTGAGTCCTCAAACACTATAAACTAAGATAAAATATCTTCTTTAACTATGTCAGGCTTTAGTCTCATTTATCATCTACTTCATGCATATATTGCATGGGATCTAATACCTCTTGTATTTGGATATCTTAATTTCTTATTCTTTAGTTCAAAAACTAAATGTACTAAAACTTCTCCTTGTTTTCTTAGAAATAATCACATACACTTATGTTATTTTTCAAACATTTAGGATCAGCTCACTTGGAATCATCTGAATAGACACATGTGCATGTGATTATGCATGATTTCATGAATGCATATTATCTTTCTTGTAAACCCAGACACACATTATCCTAAATATTTTAGATTCAATGAGTGTGTTTCATTCACATGCACTATCTCTCTATTTTTCTTTACTCAATTCTTATAGACACAAATTCTTCCTTTAAGTGTCTTTACATATGCATGGGAATGAAGAAATTCATGCACTCTTCCCCTTTTCCCCTTATCTTTCTTCTCACTTCCTTCTTTCTTCTTCACAAGAACACACACAATATATTATTTATTTCATTCCATTTTATATGTCATGTGTGTGTTAATGATTAAGTCTTGTTCAAACCCAAATGGGTGTGATACACCCTTTGGATTGTTCAAGTATATCAAATCATGCATATCCATGCATGTGCATCATGCATGCAATTTCTTTCTTCCTCATGGGAACAAAAAGTTCTTCTGGTCCCTTATTCTTCTCCGAGGGTTGTGTATTTGTACACAATACCTTTATAAAATACTCTTCTTATCTTCATGAAATTAAGGAGGCTCACAGATTGGGTAACTCTGAAAAGTATCACAGGGGTGCATAGCACCGGTTGTGTGCTTGAGGGAGCTTATTCATGCACGAAGCAAGATGAGGGTTCAATGAAACTTCTCATGTGTTTATATTCTTTTGCAAACCAAGGTGGTTCATTCTTATCCTTCACATAAGGGATGCACGAGTCTACTCCACGCAAGGGATGCACGACACCTCTTATTCATGTAGCTAGGCTTCACAGAACTCTGCCTTTCGTGAACCAAGGAAGTTCTCTTTAACTCTGATTCTTCTGAGAAATAGAAGATCCCTATTATGAGATGGAGGCAAATTTTTTTTGGCTCAGTGACTCTTATTTTATAGGAAATTAACAACACGTACATCCATGTTCAAATCTGCATAATTTAATGATTTGAAATACCATGATCTTCAGGTTTGAATATTTCAAACACAGGATAGAGATATGGCACAAGTCACGGGTGTTTCCCTTTCAAATGAAGATGAAAGATCTCTCGAATCCCTTAGTTTGTTTCTATTCAACACGACATCCTTCTTTTCGGCGCAATCCTCACATGCCTGTGTTTTTGAACGCATGTAAACAACTTCTTCTTGAACATCAAATGACACTTCCTCGGAAACCTTGCATTATCTCGGACAAGACGTGTTTCTTCGAGTTGATGCATTATTTAAAAAGTTAATGCATGAATGTGTTTCTTTTTATTCAGAAAATCCAGATGAGCTTGTAATGTGCTCAAAAAATGGCTAGAGTGATGAGATAGGTGTCTGGGATCATTACTTGTTCACAGGTGCAGCGGGGGTGGGTGAAGGTTGAAGATAACTCTGCCATAGAGATCAAAAGAGGATACTTCGATCCCCAACCATGAAGATCAGATGTATAACCTATATGTGCACGATCGATCCCATGATTGATTCGATGGTAGACCGCGTGTGTGTGACACATCAGATAGTTGAGATCACTTCCTGAGGATTTTTGGCCATCCCACATCAAAACGAACACACAAGATGCATTTGGTTTATCAATCAACTCTTGCCACCCTGATTCCAGATTACTCTTCCTCCCCTCACAGTACCTCCTCATACCGTGTTCACCCTGCGGGTGTGATTCTACGCCCACTATATTCTCCTTGGGCGCACTATTAGAGCCCACTATGAATCTTCTGTATGCGTTCACCACTGTTCACGCACCTGTGGGCTTATACATGGCTCGCGCTCCTGCGCCTCATGTGGGGTTGGCCTTGGGGCTTCCCTTGGGTGCAGTTGACCCTTGGGTCCTGCATGTTCCTGAGGTTGAGGTCCTCGGCTGGCCTTATTTGTTGGCCTATTTTTTATGAAAGGCCCCATATAAAAAATTCTTTTATGTATAAATGACCACCTTACCAATTCAAGCATAGCCACCTCTCTTCAAATGAAACATCCTTTAATTATATTTTCCTCTTATTCATTTTCTTTTCTTCAACTCCTCATGCATTAAAACAAAATTCATGGAAACATTGTACCAAACAATGTATTCTTCTTAACAATTGTATTGGTCTTTAAAGATCAACACAAACAATTGTCTGATTTTAATTCACAACCTTTATCCAATTAGAATCCATTAGATGGATCTACAACTTTCATCATGAAATAGAGTATTTCGAGGGGTTATTCAAATGTTGTAACAATGTTTCATTTTTTTGACACATTATTTGGAACTTAAGATCATTTTTACAATCATCTTAATTTCTATGGAGAATTTCCAAGTATGACATCCAATTTCATTTCATATTTATTCACTAAGTGGCACAGGCTTTGAAACTACTTCCTCTCTTCAATCATCATAACCACTTCATCGCTACCTTTCCATACACATATTAAAACCATATTGACATATTATTGACAACAAATGAAACACCATGATAAAAAAACTTCTTTGGATTCTACAATCCCAAATATCTTTAACAATTACCTTGAATAATTTTATTGAGATAAGAAAATGTTTTTTTATTTTTTTTGAACTTCTTTGCTAAGGAAGAAATTTAATTCTTCTAACATAGTAATTTCAAAAAAATTCATCATTTCCTCAAAAAATGTTTTAAAAGAATCTTCTATATCCCTCCAAAAATTTTTATCATCCATATAATCAATTAAAATTTGGGTTCCAGAGTCAACATCTTTCACATATAAGTTTCTATCTACTTTTCCTTTAATTTTTTTTAATATTCTAAGACAATTGAATAGTTTTGAATACCATGAGCATGGATCTTGTTTCAGTCTATACAAAGATTTATTCAGTTTATAAACTCTTTTTTCATCCTCATCAAGTAAAAACCCACATGGTTGTTTAATTTAAAATTCTTCCTCAATATCACTATTTAAGAAGGATGAATTTATATACATCTGATAAAATTTATAGTTTTGATGAGTGGCCACTAAAAGAAGCATTATTATAGTTTCTAATCTTGAAACTGGGGAAAAATTTTCATCAATATCCACACCTTACACCCATTCATATACTTTACAAACAATCCTTATTTTGTTTCTTGAAACTTCTCTATGTTCATTCATCTTGTTTTCGTAAACCCAATTTGTTATGATAACATTTTTATGTACTATCCATGGAACAAGTTCTCATGTTTCATTTTTCTCAATATGATCCAACTAAATATTCTTATAATCCACCAATTCTTTGGGTTAAATAGCTTATGAAACTGATTTTAGTTTAAATTTTGAGATATGTGAAGTCTTATTTTCTAATCACAACATTCTTCTTATCTTAACTAGATCCTTCTAATTTTAAATAATGTTTTTATACTGCACATGTTTTTGTAAACCAGAAACTTTCGAAGTTTCTTTCCCAACTAAACTTTACTCATAATATGAATTTTCTAAATCTTGATAAGGATTTTTTGACTTAATTTCACTATCACTGGAAATCTCCAGTTTATCATCCTCAGAATTCTCAAAAACTTTTGTTAAAGAATTTTTATTTTCAATTACATTCACATCATATGATTCCAAAAACTTTTGTGAAAATTTGTTCTATCATTTTTATAACATTTGTAATTTCTTCTATTTGGTTAATAACCCATAAAATGTCTTTCCTCATCTTTCTCATCAAACTTTCCCAAATATAGATTTTTGATTTTAAGTAAACATGTAATTTCAAAAACATTAAAGTAATAAAATGAAGTTTTTTGTTATACCACATTTCATAAGAAGTCATGTTGGATCCTGGTCCCAACAAACATCTTTTTTGAATATGCACAATAATACTAATAGTTTAATTCTAGTAAATATTTGAATGTTTGTATTCTTCTAACATACTTATTACCATTTTCACCAAGATTATATTATTTATTTATGATAATCTATTTTTTATGAAGTATAGGGAACACTATACTTATGTTTTATATGAGATTTTCTCAGATAAGTTTCAAAATCATTGATAGAAAATTTGTTACCATTATCTGCTCTCAACTTTTTTATATAAACCCCAATTTCATTCTCAACATATTTTCTAAAAAAACATTAACATATCCATATCCTCTAACATGTGTTTCATAAACATGATGTTTTTCATCTGAGTGAAATAATAAATAAAGTGATAAATTATAAATCTCTTTTTATTGATTGTTGTCTCATCAGCCTACATAAATCAGAATGAATAAGTTCAAGAGGTCTGGTAGACTGAATCTCAACTCTCTTATGATTTTTATTTGTCATTTTACTTTCCGAAAATTAATAAAAACACCATATTCTCTTATTTTCAGTTTTGGAATGTTTTTGATAGCATTAAATTTAGAAAATATGTACATGTTCTTCTATCCAAGATGTCCAAGTTTGTAGTTCAATAGTTTATTTTCATCTTCAACACATAAGTAAGAGGAGTTGTTAAAATATATTATTTGAAAAAATTCACATTGGTTTTTTCTCATTTTGTAATCATTTTTCCATATTTCACACTTTTAATAAAGCAAGATTCTTTTGTAAATATTACTCATTTTTCATCATTAGAAAGTTAAATAATACTATGTAAGTTATGTTTTATCCGATCAAAAAATAAAACTTCCTTAGATTTTAACTTTTCTAGTTCCATATTATTTATTCTAATTACTATGATTTTTAAAGAACTATCACTACCAAAGATAACTACACCTCCAACATGATTTTCAGCATGTTTCAATATTTTCATATCACCTATCATATGTGAAGAACAACCACTATCAAGTATCCATGTTTTGTTCCCTTTAATTTCTTTTAAAGCTGTCTTAACAAACAAATCTCTTTATTTAACTTTCTTCTTTCCAAATTCATTTTATTTTTCCAACATAAGAAACTTAATCCAAAAGAAGTTTCATATATTTTTTGGTATCATGACCAACCTCATCACATATTCTGCAAACCTCTTCCAAACATTCGAATTGATTTTTTTTTGAAAGTTTCTCACATATTTAGATTTTTTATAACTTCATATGGATTAAGAAAGTTATTCATTCTTATTTCATCAAAACTTATTCCAAGAAGTGATAGGTTATGCTTATAATTTTATTCTCTCGGTAAATAGATTATAGAACACCAGAAATTACCACCATATCATTACTTTCTATTGAAGTAAGATGTTTACCTAAAGAAACTTTGTTGAGGTTGATAACTTCTTTACTCCTTAACATTCTCTGGGTGTGGACTATCTTTCTTCCTACATGAGTTTTCAAATTATTTATTTGTGATAGGTTTCCAACATTATTCTTCTATCAAATCATACCCAATACTTTTTCTGGAACCTAAAATTCTAGAAAAATTTGAAGAAACATTATTTTTTGGGGGGGTGAGGATTTCACTTGATTATTGATTTGAGTTTTCTCATCAAGTTTAGAAGTCTAAGCTTTTACTTCAAAGGCTTTGTTTAAGTTTTCATTAATCTTTCTCATGTTTTTTTCAAAATCAATATGTTTTTGATTGAAACTTGTTAACTTCTTCTTCCTTAACATCCACATTCTTACTAAGATAATAAACTCTCTTTCCATATTCAGAAATTATAAGTTTGTAACTTAAGATCTCCTGAATGTATTCATCCTCATGCTTAATTAAACCTTTTCTTCCTTCTGTATCTTATTCATAATATTTCTTTTATCATTATAACTTATTTTCTGAGATATTTTTCCCCCATACATGTATGAATTTATATCCTAAGAGGATAATCTCTATAAGATTCTTCACCTCCTTCTTCTTAACTATTTGTGGAGTCTTTAAATTTATCTAGTTTTTCAATGAATGTTCTAACCATTTCCAAACTTTCATCTTCTGAAGAATTGTTTTTATTTGAATTGGATTCATATTTCTTACTCAAGATAATTCACTTATTTCCAATAAAATTATTATTATATTTATTGTATAACCTTTAACCTTTCTTCTTTCTTATTTTTGTTCCACTTATTCCATTTATATTTTTCAACATAATCATATCAATATTTACTAACTTTATTCTTGGGTAAATCCATACAAGGTGTCTAATTCTACCACACTCAAAACATTTGAGAGGATGTTTACCTCCATAATTTACTCTTCCACTTCGATAGTTCTTGGATATAATAGATGTTATTTTATCATTCAACTCATCATCTTCTTTACCTTTAGTGTCACAAGGATCGATATATTTAACATCTTGAATTTTTTACTTTCTCATAGCTTAAAAATCCATTTCATCATTCATATACATTTTAAGTATTAGATATTTTATCATTTCATAAGAAATAATAATGTTATGTAATTCCTCAAGATATAAATCATCCTTATATTATAAATAGGGAATTTTAGAATCAAACATGTCTAGGAAGTTTCACATAAGCTTCTTCATAGTTGAAGAATATTCCAAGACATATCTAAATCCCCTAATGTAGTAAAAATTTTCATTTACTATGCTGAAGTATTCATCAATAGTACCTTCATATCTTATTTTGCGGTATTCATACTTAATATTCTAGATTTTTATCTTTTCTTCTTTCACTTTAGTATTCCATTCAAAAATAATTTCCATCTTATCCCACGTACTTTTTGAAGTATTGAGAACTATCACCTTATGATAAACCTTCTCTGATAATAACATAAGGATTGAATTTATATCCTTTCCATCAACTTTGATTTTTCTATTATCAGAAAAAATCATAGGAAAATATTTCCCAATAGGTGGAAAAATAATAGTAGAAGCATCAATAACTTTGAGTCCAAGAGGTAGGGGATAAGGAATCATCCTATTTTTCTATCCATAATAACTTTTTTACATAAAATATAGGAATTCCTCAACTATTGGATGAATTGATATTATCCATGATAAGGATTAAAAAAGGTAACCTACCTCTAATACCAATTTAAGTTCCAAAGGATAGAATAACAACTAAGAGGGTGGGGGGATGTGAATTAGTTTTTCACGTTTTATAAGTTTCAGTACTTTTTAAAACATAACCCCTATAACCTCTTAAGATTTATTTCCTTATTAACATTTTAGTAAATACTAATGCACAAAAAATTAGGAAAGAATGTAAAGTACATAATATTTACAAGGTTCAACCAATGTGTTAGAACTTACATCCATTCCAAATCCATTTATGTGGGTGTATGAAAATCCAATATTTTGAAGAAGTGAATACAACATGTGGTAACTCCCATTAGACTCCTTATATCTTCTGGTAGGAATGATTATACTGAATCTTGCCAGTTTACAATGTTTCTTACAAAAAATTGAGCTAAAACAAAAGAATAAAGACTTTTTTTAATTTTATCAACAAAATATTAGTCTAGATCCTTAGTCCGATTTGGCTGAATCTGATTTTATCAATCATATATGGTCAATATGATTCTCACTTACTCAACATGCACATCTCAAAATCTACTAAAACACTTAGTCTGATATTCCTTAGTCTGATTGAATAAATACAATGGGATGAATATGATGGACCCATTCCCAATCTAAAAAACTTAAACTCTGCTCAAATTTTCAATACGATGTTATTTAGTCCAATTGAATCAATCTGATTGACTCAATACAATGTTACTAAATAGGATTCTCTTATTTGGTAAACAAAACATTTAGGTGTCTGGTCTTTTTCTGATATCTATGTATAGAGAGAACTTTCACTCAAATTCTACAATGTTCTACCTTTTATGCTTATGTGAAAAATTATAAAATGTGAATGAAGTGTGACTCAATTTATAGGATACTCAGAAAAGAAAAAGAGGGAAAATTGAAAAATTTTCCCACTTCCTCAAAATTTTCAAACATTTTTTGTTGTTATTGTTTCTTCACAAATCATGGAACAATTTGTTTAATAGGATGGTTTACTAAAAAATTCCTATATTTCTTAGTGAAATATGTTTTATCAAAATCTTAGTTTTTTAAACCTTTCTTTTCACCTTACTTAGAAGTTTCATCTTTAACTTCAATAGCCTTAGTGAAGTTTTCTCTCATATTTCTTATGTCACTTTGTGTTGTAATAATCATTGATAGTGTTTCTAAAAACTCTTATTATTTATCAGCCACCTTAATTTTCAAAACATCTATGTTTTTTTGGATTCAATTATCTTTAACTTATTCTATTTACTTTATTCCAAAAGTTTTTATTTTTTCATGTTGATATTTTCATTTCCAACTGATCTTTCTTCATAAATTTTCATTTTTCTTTCAAGGTAACCATTTTCAAATTTTATTCCTTCAATATCTTTCTTCAACTTCCTTCTTTCTTTCTTTAGTTGATTATTTTGTTTAAGTTTATTATCTAATTTATTTTTGAGAGTCCATTACATTTCCATCATCTCTCCATCATTATCATCACTACCTAAAGAATCACTTAATTTTCTAACTTGAGCAATACATTTGAGTTGAAGAATGGATTCATCATCATATGAGGAGTCAGAAATATTTCTTTTTCTGAGAAATATTTTCTTCTTTTTTTCGTAAAGAAATATTTCCTTATATTTCTCTCACTTTTTTTCCAAAGGATTATAATTATTATCTTTGGAATCATACTCTCCAAATTTATTCCTTCGATAATTATGTGAAAAATTTCATTTTTTATAATTCCAATAGTTGAGAGTGTTAATTTTCTATTTTACCTTAATTTATTTCTTTGAAAGTAGGGAAACAATTGTGTTAAAATATTCAGCATCTTCCCCTTCTTTCAAATCAATTGATTATTCTTTAACATATTTAGTTTTATTTTTCCATTTTAACAAATATTCAAAGGATGTTTCTTGATAAAAATTTTCTTTAATTTTCATAACCTTATCTCTTATCATTTCATAAGTAACAAGAGTACTATGAAGATCATTCAAATATATAGTTTCAAGATATCTATATTCCAAAGATGAAACTTTGGCATCAAACTTATCAGGGAGAATTATCAAAATCTTTTTATTTTTTAAGAAGTTTTTACTTGTCTTTATTTTATGAGTTTTAAGATTTGGTTATTATAAAATTTGGGGGAGGGGAGAAAAAGAAAAGTGAGAGAAAAGTGAGATAGGATAAGATAAAAGTGGGGAAAATTTATCCTTACATGGCCGCAAAATTTTATTGCCATCAAGGGATGAAATTTCTTCAAAAAAACTACTTTATATAGTAGTGTGGTGTCAATACACACTCTTTTGAGAAAGGATATGTTTTGATAAAAATAAAAAAACACGAGTTGTTTACTATAGTTGAGTTGTAAAAAATTTATGAGAGTTGGAAATGTTGTTAAGGAGGGTTGTCAAAAAATATAAATGGGGAGATTGAAGAACATTTATGATAAATTGTTTTAACAAAGTTTCTATATTTGTTTAAAACACAAATTTTTTTATAAGAATGTTTTTATTCATTAATAGGTTCCATTCCATTTTAATTAGATTTGATAGAATGTTAAATGTTACAGTTTGAAGAATTCGTATTGTTACTGAAGATATTTGAAAGAAGATTGTGAAGTCAGATGTTAAAAAGTTCTAAAAATTTATAATCAAAGTTAGTCAATTATTTTTTGATCATGAAGTTCTCAAAAATGATGAACAATATTATGATAAAATATTTTGAAGAAATAGAGGAATAATAATGATTTAATTAGTTCTAGTGATTAAGATAAATTCTTCACGAGATTCAATAAATCTAGACTTAGAAGACTAGATCAAGAAGATAAAATGTGTGAAGCTTATGAAGTTTGATTAATTTCAAAGTTTCTAAGTGGATTCATCATTGAATACTTTCCATCATTATAAAAAAATCATTGTAGTGGGATTTCCATCATAATGGGAAAATCCATCGTAAAAGGGATTCCATCTTATTGAGAATTACATCATTATGAGAAATCCATAATAATGGAAATTCCATCATTATGAGGATTCCATCAGACTAAATCTGAGAAGGAAAGACAGTTCATCATAATGAGCTATGAATGAAAAGAAGATCATAATGAGGTGAGAAATAAAGAAATATCGTGATGATATGATAAAGAAATGTAGATCGTAATGAGATGAGAAAGAAAGGAAGATCATAATGAGATTAAAATGAAAGGAAGATCATAATGAGCTAAGAAATAAAGGAATATTGTAATAATAATAAGAATTTAAAGACAAATAAGATTCATTATAATGAGATGTGGAGGTTTCATCATACTGAAGAAAAGGCATGAAGTTCAAGAAATCTTATTACGGAGAAGATGTTATATGAAGTTTAGAGTGGTCAATCATGAAATTTATTTGTGCATAAATCTCATAGAAATATGATATGTTTGGAAGAAGTCAATGTTTAAGTTTAAATGTGAGTGATTTTCAGAGTTTTAAAATTTGAGGAAGTGGGGAATGTTTTCAAGTTTTTGTTTTTTATGAGTAGCCTATAAATAGATGCACACTTCAATCAAACTTTTTAATTTTTAACTTAATTGGAAAAGGAAGAGCATTGAATATTTCAAGTGAAAGTTATTTTTGGACTGATATCTTAGAATAAGATCATACACCTACATTATTTGTTTACCAGATAGAAGAATCTTATTGAGAAACATCATATTGAGTCAATCAGATTGAGTAAATCTGACTAAAGAATATCGTATTAATAAATTCAGTAGATTTTGAGTTTTGTAGATTGATAATGGGTTTATTCTATTATTTCCATCATATTGAGTCAATCAGACTACGAAAGATCATATTGTGTGTTTGAGTTGAGTTTGAGAAGTAAAAATTGAGTAAGGGAGAATTGTATTGACCTCATCAGATTGAGAGAATTAGATCCAACCAACCAGATAAAGGATCTAGACTAATATTTTGTGTATGAAATTGAACAATTTCTCTATTATTTTATTTTGGATCAATTGTTTTGTAAAAATTTTTGTAAATTTTTGGAATTCAATATAATCTTTCCTATTGAGAGATAAAAGGTGTCTAATGGGAGTTGGCATAAGTTGTATTCAATCCTTTATAATAGTGGATTTCCATAGATTCAAAAGAGTGTCTATGGAAAGGATGTAGGTTATCACACCGAGTCCAAACCTTGTAAATCTTGTGTGATTTACTTTTTTTTCTACTTTTTCATGCATTATTATTTACTAAAAATATGATAATAAAATAAATCTTAACAAGTTAGAGGGGTTATGTGTTAAAAATTATTGAAACTTATAAAAAGTGAAAAAATAATTCAACCCCCATTCTCAGTTGTTATCCAATCCTTTGGAACTTCAACCACATGATAAACCATAAATATTTGTTGTGTATACCATGAGAAATTCATATGAATTACATAGATTTTACTTGACTATTTTAAATCATGTAGTTGTAGAATTAATGCGAATAATAATTATTAAGTATTTATATTCACATTGCTAACCAAAAATTTCCCAATGAGTACCTGGTAAATAAAATACTATCACATGAAATTTATAGATGGATACATGTTATGAAGTTTAATATCGCATTAATCATCTACATGTTTACCCACATGACATGACTATCTTGATGTTTACCTTTCATGATTTTGAAAATGTTAAACGGTATGTACAACGCACTGTATTTCTAATATTTTGTTTTTAGCCACCCACACAAATCAGATTAAGTCTCAACAAGTATGTTGCATGGGATATCATGTATTACACAATATGAACATCCAACTACACACCTTTTAATTCATTAATGGAAATATAACTTGGCTAGTATTCAATAAATGGATTGTGATGACACCGCGTACTTCGACTACATGGTTCATCACGATTAACACATAGTTAATGTCATGTGGGGTTACCTAGTGTGTACGCTAGTTATATGTTGTGTACTCTCTACCAATCCATGTTCCAAGCTACCAGTCCATACATGACAATTCATGACACTATATATCAATCCACACAATATACCATGATTGAAATGGAACATTCCATATATGGTTGACCAAGGGTACACAACATGTAATTTACTATCACACATTATATTTATGAAATCCATCCAACAAACTTGTCACCTTTAGATGAGATATTTGAGCATTATTTTTCTATTCATGACCTATTCTAGGTCATATGAATTAAAACAAATGTGTTATCTTGATTTTTTAGTTTAATAAAAAGTAACTAGAAAAAAGTAAAAAATTAATAAATTGATCAAATTATTAACAAATAAATATAAATTATAATGTGACCACTATGATACAACTTGAAGGTTTTAGGACACATCAGAAGCATTAGATCGATACCCAAATTTTTTTTCATTAGTTTTAATAGATAAATATAAATAAATTGATGAAAGAAACCCAGAATCTTTTAGAAATTATCTTTCACATTTAATTTATAATTAATTTAAAAATACAATTACTTAAAACTAGGGTATCATTTTTTTTATCAAATTCTGATGCCACACTTGTCACTTTTTCATTGTAGATGATAATACAAGTGAGGGATCCTCTAATGGTATCCACACATTATCCATGAATCTATGACCAATTTTCTCAAATCATTGAGTTCTAGAATGGTAGATACAATTTCTTAACATCATTCATCATTGATCATAAAAATTGTTCTCTTGTTCTCTCTATGTTCTTGAGAGAGAGATAGATATAATGGTTTCCTCCCTAGGTAATGAGAGAATTATAGAGTCTCACCACCATGCACAATAAATCATCTTCTATCAAATGATATATGGAGATTTTATACTTAGGGTTAAACAATTACAAATTACACATGGTCCATTTATCTAATTGTTTATTTTTGGTAATCTACATGTCAAATAATAATAATAGTATTTTTATTATATCCCATTACATGCACTAAACACATAGATAAATATATTATCTCTTTAGATCCATTAGATTTTCTTGTAAATCCTCTTCAACATTTATCAAACTTTGAATAATAAATGATCTATTTAAATTGATAAATATTATTTGTATAATAATTAAATAAATATCATATTCATTAAACTTTGGAATAAATATTTATTTTATTATTGACATAACTATATAAATATATATATAACAACCGATTCACTAAATTGGCGAATAAATAAATATTTATTTATTAACTTATAAATAATAAATAAGAGATAAAATTAAACTCTATTATTATAAACTTGAATATGTATTGATTGGGTTTATATGATTAAAACAACATGAATAATTATTATTTCATAAACCAAGAATAATATTTATTCTTAATATTAAATTTAATAGAATTTACTTATATTTCGGATAAAATTAGTGTGTGAACCTTTAAACATTTTCATTGTTAAATTAAGTAAACTTACATAAATTCCAAGAGTAGTTTTTAAGAACACATCAAGGAACCCATAGAGAAATAAGTTAATATCCCAATAATAACAACCTTCCTATGAATTCTACCATCAAATATAATCCCTTTGTCTTGATATCTTATCTAGTAGGATATATAGTTGTGTCATCACCCAATATACTTGATTCTTCTTTCTTTAACTTTACAAAATGAATCCATTGATAAAATAATATGGAAATAGATTTAGTCAAGGAGTTCCATTTTAAAAAAAGGGTTAGATATATGTTCTTCCATTAACTTTGAAAGGGGAAAATCCTTAATTGATTTTTTCAAATAATGTCATGTCACCTATGACACACCCAACGTATACTACCTCACTATGAGAATATATCATTACAGTTTTCATCCATACATTAAAGTTCGGGATAAATGATATACATTAATAATAATATCAAGTCTAAGGAATATTACACACATTAATTTATTACAATATTCAAGGACATTGATACCATTTGGAATTACTATTTGAGGGTCTATCCCCATAACCTCGTCTATTGGAGATCACAAAGTAGAAACTTCATGAGAAGAATCCTTAATGTTTTATGATCCTCTAAAACCTAATATTAAAACATCATATGTGTCCCATAAAATACATACGATATTAACCATAAGATATATATTTAATATTACTCTCACAACATTTCTATGTTCTTATTATAACAGGGAACTATTATAACATTTTGATATGATAAATAATCTAATTAAATTATCACTTTAATGTTATATACAAGAATAATCATAATGTCATAAGATATTTATTATTTTATATTAAATGAAAGTATAAAGTTAGTTGGTTATAGGGTACCAAATCTAAAAGGTTCTCATTCTAGGCATCTTTCCAACCACATTTATAGGGATTTAATATGAAATATGCAACCCTAATATTCTAAATAAATAGTTTATTCCACTCCATGTGGTATACTTTTTGGGACATCTAAGACAAAAATATTATTTTATTTCCCACTAGAATTTTTCATATCTTTATATGAAATTATACTAATGATAAACATACCATTTTTCACAAACTATAATCTTCCATAATGGACATACATTAGGGATAGCTCAAAGTCATACTTTGAGAGGTAAATTACCATTACACTTCATGAAGTATATGTATTCAATGTGAATGAATTATAAAGTGGAGACTACCTCTTGTATAAAATGATACATTTTATATTCTTGAACTCCTTTAATAATACAAAAAAACCATTTACAATCTACAATATAATCATATCCCATATAATTTACCCTGAAAGAGGCCTTTTATCCACTACACTTTTTACATTTTTAAAGTAATTACAAAACTATCTAATTCCTCCCACATATCTATGTGAACATATGATAAAACTCCCCAATAAACTCCTTTAGTGAGTAACATACGTGAATAAAGTTTTTTTTTGAATAATGGTGAGACTTAGGAATTATATTCTCAATGTTCACCATTTTGAGTTAAAAATATTTTACTTTACAACATAAAATGTTATACTGTTCACCATCTTGAATTAAAATAATTTTACTTCACAACATTAAATTTCAATTTTGACAGATTTAATATTTTTATTTTTTTTATAATTTAAACTTATCTAATTCTAAAAATACTCCCACTATCCTCTTAGAAACTATATTCTCTTCAGGATACCATTATAATTTAAATTAACTCTTTTGTTCTATAAAATAACACGTATTTCATATTAATTTGTATATTTAAAAAAAATATAGTTTCCATATCATATATTCTATTCTGTGTGTTTTGATAAATTTTTAGAAAATAACATTTTATTTTATAAATTATTTCACTAATGGGTGGTGGAATCTCTATTCCTCATATTTTAATAAATACCTTATACAAATTATTTTATCCTATACAAAACCCCTATTAATCATTATCTTATTACTAATTATGTCACCATATTTAATGATTCATAAACCATGTGTATTAAAATAATCATATCAAGTTTTGTAGGTTCCGAGTGCAGCGGAAGCGCGTTGGTGGGTTAGCCCAACTTTAATTTTAACGTTAAACAATGTTCAATCCGAGATCTGTCACGATATAAAACGCTGAATCTTCGGAATATAATGAAGAATGAAAAGAAAAGAAGAGTCCTGGAACCCTTGAGGAGGATCATCATATGTTGATTATAATTAATTTAATTAATGCATAAGAATTACCTCATTGGAATTCTTTCTTTGTTGATGTGTCCGGTCACGATTCGGTGATCCGTCGTTGCGTCGTAGAATCCAAGTGTAGGATTCCTCTAGCGGTGATCCACACGTGTGTCACGTATCTCCGGACATCGCCGAAGGGATCTCCAGGTGCTAGCGTGGAAGAACCTTCGCTTGTGATGTCCGCCTTCGGCCGCCTTGATCCGGTGGAGGATCTTGCTCTCATAAATTGAGGGCGTTCTTGATGGAAAGGGAATTCTATCTTGGCTTGGGAGTATTTCCAAATCCGTTGTGCACAACAATGGCTCTTTAAAATGTTGGGGTTGCAAGGATATTTATAATCGGGTTTGAGGTTAATAGAGTTATGACAATAAATAAATGCGTTACAAGTTTTATTTATTTCATTAAATCTTATTGAAAACCCCCATGTCGAATTATTAATTCCTTGACATGCGCCCACACTGATTATAATAAATATAATTTAATAAAACAATATTAAATCCTCAAAATCCCAACTGGAAAAACTACACAGCGTGTAATAATTAATACACGGCGTGTACTTGTTTTCCATAAAACTACACGGTGTGTATATTTAATATACACGACGTGTACTTTTATTTTCCATTTTTCTCCAGCACATTTATTAGACCACGAGTAATGACTATTTATTTCTTAAATAAATGTAACTTCATTACTCGCTAATAAATATATTATTTCATCCACAATATATTCTCTCGAATAACTAGTGTCATAATAAATGCGATCAAACATCCTTAAATAATTATTAAACCACAATCGGGAATAATATTTATTTAACTTGTTAAATTAATATTTAACTGAGATACATGGACACACTTAGTGTGTGACCCTCTAGGCCTCTTTCTCGGTGGCATTAGGATGAGCCTGCCTAAAGTCCACGGTTAGCGCCTGGAAACACACCAAGGCACCCATAGAGAAAGAAGATAATGCCCCAATGACGTGTCACTTCCTACGAATGCTTACCATGTAATATAATCCCTTTGTCTCGATATCTCCAATCAAGCGGGTTGCATGCTAGTGCCATCAACCCATGTGCTTGATTATTCTTTCTTTGACTTCCCAGAATTGAACTTGCCCATACCTTACCATGTCCTTGGATTTATTTAGGCTATATCAATTCCATCAAAGGGCCTGAGATATCTAATTCCGTTATGGAACGGAAGGGACAAATCCTTTCTCACATTATCTATTAATGCAGTATTACTCGTGACACACCCAATGTATCCTACCTCACTACGAATAGTGTGTCATCACAGTTTTCATCAATACATCTAAGTGTGCGAGTTGTAATACCCATTAATAATAATCTTAAAGTCTAAGGAACAATACACACGTCCGCAGATAGGAACATCCAATGACACTATGAAATGTGGATTTCCTACTGGCGGGTCTCTTTCTCATAATATCCTCCTGGATATTACCAAGGGCGCACACCATGAGATGGTGCCTCAAAGTTTTATGAGTCCTCACCCCTAATGACCTGTATTATTTGTGTCCCTCAAATAATATCATCCGGCCATAGAACATACATTCAAGAACAGTGTTATGGAACTTCCGGGTTCTCATCATAGAAGGGATCCTCTACGACCCTTTAATGCAACAGATGTCCTTAGGACATTATCACATGACAAATCATGCAGAAGAACAATCAAGATGTGATAAGTTTTTTATTTAATGAATAAAGTACAAAGTAGTTGATTCTAGACCACCAACTCCAACAGACTCCCACTTGGACTAGAGACAACTGCTAACAACCTTTAAACCGCTAGCTCTCACATGATATTCATGCTTCTGCTGAGATAGGCCTTTAGTCATGGGGCCCGCCACGTTCTCTTTCGTGGACACTCTGCTTACTGTAACTTCACCCCTTTGAAAGAAATCCCTCAAGAGGTGATACTTCCGGAGTATGTGCTTTGTCTTTTGATGTGACCTTGGTTCTTTTTCAAGAGCCACCACTGCAGTATTATCACAATACAATGTAATGGGATCTTTACTGCTAGGCACCACATCAAGCTCCTGGACAAATTTCCGAATCCAGACGGCTTCTTTAGCTGCATCAGAAGCTGCTATATACTCGGACTCCACTGTAGAATCAGCAACAACTGGCTGCTTTGAACTCTTCCAGCTCACAGCTCCTCCATTGAGACAGAAAACATATCCATATTGCGACTTCCGATCATTATGATCTGTTTGAAAACCAGCATCAGCATACCCTCTGATTAAAGGCTCCTCGCCTCCTCTATACACCAGGAACATATCCTTAGTTCTTCTCAGATACTTAAGGATAGTCCTAACAGCAGTCCAATGTTTTTCTCCTGGATCTGCTTGATATCTGCCTACCATGCTCAGTGCATAGGCAACATCAAGCCTGGTACATAACATGGCATACATGATGGATCCTATAGCCGAAGTGTATGGGATATTACTCATCCTATATTTCTTCTACTGTGTATGGGGACACATTTTCTTAGATAGATGTAAGCCATGTGACACTGGAACCAATCCCCTCTTTGATTTTTCCATACTAAATCTCTTTAGTGTCTGGTCAATGTATGTACCCTGACATAGTCCAAGCAGCCACTTAGATCTATCACGAATGATCTTGATCCCTAGAATGTAGGCTGCTTCTCCTAAGTCCTTCATGGAGAAACACTTGTTCAACTAGTCCTTAACTGACTGTAAGGCTGGTACGTCGTTTCCAATAAGGAATATGTCATCAACATATACCACTAGGATGACGACCGCATTCCCATTAAACCTCTTATAAACACATGGCTCACATTCGTTCTTAATGAAACCAAATTCCTTTATGGCTTCATCAAATCGAATGTTCCATGACCTGGATGCTTTCTTCAATCCATAAATGGATTTCTGCAACTTGAAAACTCGTTTGGCTTCACCTAGTGTCACAAACCCTTCTGGTTGTGTCATATAGACATCTTCCTAAAGGTTCCCATTAAGGAATGCTGTTTTGACATCCATCTGCCAAATCTCGTAGTCATGGTATGCTGCTATGGCAAGTATGATTCTTATGGATTTAAACATGGAAACTGGGAAGAAGATTTCATCATATTCAATTCCTTGATGCTGTCTGAATCCTTTATCCACTAGCCTTGCTTTATAGGTTCTAACTTGACCTTCCATGTCCATCTTTCTTCTGAATACCCATTTGCATCCAACAAGCTTTACATCAACTGGCTCATCGACCAGAACCCAAACTTGGTTCTGATACATGGAATCCATCTCAGAATTCATAGCTTCTAGCCATCTTGTAGCTTCTAAGATTTCTACTGCTTCCTTGTAGGAGAGAGGTTCATCATTGTCCAACAATAATGATTCACCATCCTCGGTGACTAGGAAACCAAATCTATTTGGTTCCCTTACCTCTCTTGAGCTCCTACGCAGTACTTGTATTTCTGGAACCTCTTCCACGGGGACCTGTGGAACTTGTTCCTGTACCAACTCTTGTGTATCTTGAGCATCAACTTCGTCGAAGTCAATCTTTCTCCCACTATCCTTCTTGAGGATGTGCTCCCTCTCAATAAAGACGGCTTGTCTGGCGACAGTAACTTTCTTGTCTTGAGGGTTATATAGGTAATATCCTTTCATTTCCTTGGGATATCTTATAAAGATACACTTCGTGCCCTTGGGTGCTAGTTTGTTGCCTGACAAGGCCTTAACAAATGCCTCGCATCCCCATACACGTGTGTGCGACAAAGTGGGTTTCCTTCCATTCCATAACTCGGATGGAATTCCATTTGCCGCCTTAGTTGGTACTCAGTTTAATGTGTATGCTGCAGTTTGTAATGCATATCCCCAAAAGTATAATGGAAGATCCGCATGAATCATCATCGACCTCACCATGTCCAACAAGGTGCAGTTCCCCCTTTCACTAACACCATTCCACTGTGGTGTATAAGGAGGAGTGAGCTGAGATAGAATCCCAGACTCCCGTAGCAGATCGATGAACTCTTGGTTCAGATATTCTCCACCTCGATCTGATCAAAGCTTCTTTATCTTCTTACCAAGACGATTCTCTAATTCATTCTTGAATTCCTTAAATTTATCTAAGGACTCTTACTTATACCTCATTAAGTAGACATAGCCATATCTACTCAAATCATCAGTAAAAGTAATGAAGTAAGAATATCCACCTATAGATTCTACTGGAAATGGTCCACACAGATATGTGTGTACCAATCCTAGAAGCTATGTGGCCCTTTCACCTTGTCCACCAAAAGGCAGCTTGGTCATTTTTCCTTATAAACAAGCGTGACATATATTAAGTGGTTTTAGCTCAGTAGATTCTAAATAGCTATCTTGGCAGAGCTTTGTCAAATGATTCTCATTCACATGACCAAGGCGGTGATGGCATAACTGGGAGATGTATGAGTCATGTGAGTTTGTTTCGTTATCGATTTCCAACACTTGGTTTTTGTAATTCAATACATACAAACCATTATTTAAATGTGCTATACCATAACATACGTTGTTATTGTAAAAGAGACAAACCTTATTTCCAAATTTGAAAACAAATCCATCCATATCCAAACAAGATAGAGAAATTATGTTCTTGGTAACACTAGGAATATAATAACAGTTATTTAAAACCAAAATCATCCCAGCCGGCAATATGAGGTGGTAGTCACCAATAGACAACGCAGCCAACCTTGCGCCATTAGCAGCTCGAAGATCCACCTCTCCTCTGGAAATCTTTCTAAATCTACTTGGTTCCTGCATTTGAATACAGATGTGAGCCCCACAAGCTGTATCTAATACCCAATGTGTAGAAATAGAAAGATTTCACTCAATAACAAACACACCTTTAGCGTCCCCACACTTCTGGGTGAAGTTCCTCTTCCAGTGGCCCTGCTTTCCACATGAAAAACACACTGCCTCCCGTTCCTTGCCCTGCCTCTAGATCTTCCCCTTCTTGGAGGGACGGTGCTCGGGGGATTCAGACCGTTTATAAGTCTTTGGCTCCTTTTCCTTGTCCTTCCTTTTCTTATTCACCATAAGGACCGCGGGTTTGTCACGCCCCATGTCCTTATCTACCTGGCGAATCAAGGTCAGAAGCTCTGATAGACTCTTCTCAATGCTGCTCATGTTATAGTTGACAATTAATCTAGAAAAGGTCTTGGGCAGTGATGATAGGATGAGATCTATACGCAACTCATCCGGGAATTTAATCCCTAAGATGTCTAGGAGTTCAATGTAGCCAATAATCTTGAATACATGAGGCCCAGCTGGCACAGAATCTCCAAGCGTCATGGTAAAAAAAGCATTGGAGATCTCATACCTCTCCTGTCTCACCTTCTCTTGGTAGAGATCTTTAAGGTGAGACATCATGCTATACGTGTCCATGTTTTCATGTTGCCTCAAGAGCTCATTAGACATGGACGATAGCATGAAACACCGGACATCTGTGGCATCATCCATGTGTTTCATGTAGAGAGATAATTCATCATCACTAGACTCTTTCCCAGGTGCAACTGTAATAGGTTCTTCCAGCACATACAATTTCCTTTCATGGAGAAGGACAACGCGTAAACTCCTCTGCCACTATTGGAAATTGGTTCCGGTGAGAAGGTTTTCTTTTTCGAGTATGGCGCGCAATGATATGTTTGAAGTCATTTTATTTCCGTTTCTACAAATTAAGATGAGCAAAGGTTTAGTACTTTATTTCAAAAATTGAGACAAATAAATAAATTAATACTTATTAGTCTCCCACTATTTTATCGAAATCCAATAGCCCTCACCATTGACTTCGGAATATTCTGTTGTCTGAATATTCTAGTGTCAAGGATCCATATTGCCCTTATCATTACCCCAACTAGTGTTGGTCGAGAAACTTGAAGGGTTTTAGGTAGGCATTCCAAATGCCAACTGCATTAACTCGTAGCTCCTTGATCCGTTGAGTGGACTCCCCAATCTTGAAATCCTTTTTGGATTTCCTCAACCTTTACCTCTTGGTCACACCAAGTCCTGTTGTGGCAGTCAACCCTTGATGCGAACCAAGTCAAGTCAACCCAAAACCTTGAATTAGAATTCCCTGATAATTGAAAGCACCCCAACTAGGGTTGGTCAAGCACTTTGAAGTATGGTTCAATTCTAACCATGATTATGGGAGGCTATGCCAACTTAATATCTATTTTGAGGGATTTTATCCTTATACGTAAATTTCCATTTTATTATCTTTGATTACATGCTTGTTAATATTAAGTGGGATATACTTTAGTGATTAACCATGTCTAAGATAATATTTACGTATAAGCCGGTTTTATTTTAGTTCTATCTTGCATGATCATTTAATTCATAAATTGTGTGATCGTGACAACACACCACAATAAATAAACCATGCAACTGACAGAAATAAAATAAATGGTATGATCATGAGCTTTTATATTGGTTAGTTTATCTAGTGGTTGATAAACTAACCCAAGACCTAGGGGAGAAACACCTTGAACCTTTCAGGTTTGTGTTTACAGCTTTCCACCTGTCCATCTTTGTATCTCCTTGGATTGGTTTCACCTTGGCTCCTGACTTGAGCCGCCTCCACTAGCTTGGGAGCTCCATCCATTACATATGCATTTATCTCACATGCAGGTGAGGGGTAAAAGGGGTTTTTACATAAAATAATCCTTGGGAGCGTAGGCCCTACATATTAATGAGGAGATGGTTCTCAGGCCAACAAATTTAATTTAAATAAATAAATTAAAATAAACCATTCACATACAAAGGTCTCGGTCTAGTTCATGATCATCCATACATGCAACAATATTTACACATAAATAAAACTAGCATTAAATACTTTAATCGTTCATGTTTAAGGTAAATGACGCTCGAATCAATTAATTTTCTTTAATTAATCAATCCTTTTATCTTAAATCCCTTTTCTGAATTTCCTTGAGATTCTCATCCATCATAATTTTAAACAAATAAATTCATTTAAAATTATCCCTGTATGTAACTTGTACCTTAGAGGAAACCCGGTGAATTCCCATTTATTACGCAGATGTTAAATTAAACATATATATATAAAACACCTATCACGTGTTGTGCCTTAGCTTTACGCCTACAACATGGTACACATTTCAAGGGTTTGTATAATATAATAATAAATTTTAATAAATCTGTGAAATTTGGGTGAGTACACGGCTTGTAGTTCCGACTACACGGCATGTACTTTTCTTTACCATCCATCCGAAGTACACGCCCAGGGATAGGGCGTGTTAATGTACTTCAGAAATTTTCGGAGTACACGACGTGTACAGTGGGACACACGTCGTGTAGTTTCCGCGTTACACGGTTTCCAGCTGGGCAGGCCGTGTACGGAGTACATGACCCAACCCTGACCCGAAGGGACTACACGCCGTGTTCATTGGACCACACGGCGTGTATTCCGGAAACCATGTGCCACCTGTTTCTGGTCAACACACGGTGTCTTAAATTCTTTGAAAGAATCCAATACACGGCCTGATTTGGCGTATCAGTCAATGCATTGAACCTAGTCTACACGACATGTACTTCCGAATACACACCGTGTATTCTGGTGTTATATAGCCAGAAACTTTTGGCTTCTCCGGATGAGTTCCTCTATTTTATTTTAATCAAAATTAAAAGAAAAATTCATTTCTATGAGGTGAACGAGAAACGATGGAGGAGGAATAGATCTCGATATTCAGATTTCTAGAACGATTAAACTTGAATTGAAATAACTAAATTATTAAATGTGTAAATTACCAACGAAAAACTAAATAATTATAATCAACGATATGACCGCTCTGATACAACTTGTAGGTTCCGAGCGCAGCGGAAGCGCGTTGGTGGGTTAGCCCAACTTTAATTTTAACATTAAACAACGTTCAATCCAAGATCCATCACTATATAAAACACCGAATCTTCAGAATAGAATGAATAATGAAAAGAAAAGAAGAGTCCCGGAACCCTTGAGGAGGATCATCATATGTTGATTACAATTAATTTAATTAATGCATAAGAATTACCTCATTGGAATTCTTTCTTCGTTGATGTGTCTGGTCATGATTCGGTGATCCGTCGTTGCGTCGTAGAATCCAAGTGTAGGATTCCTCTAGCGGTGATCCACACGTGTTTCACGTATCTCCGGACGTCGCCAAAGGGATCTCCAGGTGCTAGTGCGGAAGAACCTTTGCATGCGATGTCCGCCTTCGACCACCTTGATATGGTGGAGGATCTTGCTCTCGTAACATGAGGGCGTTTTTGGTGGAAAGGGAATTCTCTCTTAGCTTGAGAGTATTTTCAAATTTGTTGTGCACAACAATGGCTCTTTAAAATGTTGGGGTTGTGAGGATATTTATAATCGGGTTTGAGGTTAATAGAGTTATGACAATAAAAAAATGCATTACGCGTTTTATTTATTTCATTAAATCTTATTGAAAACCCCCATTTCGAATTATTAATTCCTTGACATGCACCCACGCTGATTATAATAAATATCATTTAATAAAACAATTTTAAATCCTCAAAATCCCAACTGGAAAAACTACACGGCGTGTAATAATTAATATATGACGTGTACTTGTTTTCCATAAAACTACACGGCATGTACTTTTATTTTCAATTTTTCTCCACCATATTTATTAGACCTTGATTAATGACTATTTATTTCTTAAATAAATGTAACTGCATTACTCACTAATAAATATATTATTTCATCCACAAAATATTCTATCGAATAACTAGTGTCAAAATAAATGTGATCCTACATCCTTAAATAATTATTAAACCACAGTCGGGAATAATATTTATTTAACTTGTTAAATTAATATTTAACTGAGATACATGGACACACTTAGTGTGTGACCCTCTAGGCCTCTTTCTCGGTGGCATTAGGATAAGCTTTCCTAAAGTCCAAGGTTAGCGTCTAGAAACATGCCAAGGCACCCATAGAGAAAGAAGTTAATGCCGCAATGACGTGTCACTTCCTACGAACGCTTACCATGTAATATAATCCCTTTGTCTCGATATCAGCAATCAAGCGGGTTGCATGCTAGTGCCATCAACCCATGTGCTTGATTATTCTTTCTTTAACTTCCTGAAATTGAACTTTCCCATACCTTACCATATCCATGGATTTATTTAGGCTATATCAATTCCATCAAAGGGCCTGAGATATCTACTTCTGTTATGGAACGGAAGGGACAATTCCTTTCTCACATTATCTATTAATGCGGTATTACTCGTGACGCACCCAACGTATCATATCTCACTGCAAATAGTGTGTCATCCCAGTTTTCGTCAATACATCTAAGTGTGCGAGTTGTAATACCCATTAATAATAATCTTAAAGTCTTAGGACCAATACACACGTCCGCAGATAGGAACATCCAATGACACTATGAAATGTGAATTTCCTACTGGCGTGTATCGTTCTCATAATATCCTCCTGGATATTACCAAGGGCGCACACCATGAGAAGGTGCCACAAATTTTTATGAGTCCTCACCCATAATGACCTGTATTCTTTGTGTCCCTCAAATAATATCTTCTGGCTATAGAACATACATTCAAGAACAGTGTTATGGCACTTTTGGGTTCTCATCATAGCAGGGATCCGCTATGACCCTTTAATGCAACAGCTGTCCTTAGGAAATTATCACATGACATGTCATGCGAAAGAACAATCCAGATGTAATAAGGTTTTTATTTAATGAATAAAGTACAAAGTAGTTGGTTCTAGACCACCAACTCCAACAAGTTTTTCAAAATAAATACTTGTTAATAAACAATATCTCCTATCATATAAGAGAAATAAAATAAAAACACACTTCATTTATTTTGATTCATCCGAGTTTGAAATATTTCTTTACAATCAAAATCCATGATATAAAAACCCTTTTATTCATTAATTTAATAAAAAATACATGCTTTATCAATTCTTACCATGATTATAAATGCCTTTATATTTACAATATTTTTAAACTATACATTTCTTATCACATACCCTTCAAACAACAACGAATTGATTTAACTAATAGTAATACTTGACATGGAATTTCTAAAGATTTTCATAAACCCCTTCATGTATTTTTGATAATTCCATATCATATGGAAACATTATTCCTTCTTCCTAATATTTCATTTAGTTTTAAAAGACCAAGTTTGACAATTGTGAGATGCTTAGTGGATCATGAAAACACATCAGAGAGTGGGGTGAATTGGATATTGTATGATTTGACTAATTCTAAATAATCCTTTTAAACTTATCAATCCTTTGGAATTGAGCCTTTTTCATCATTTATGATTTATAAATATATTAAATTTTAACCTAACATATAACACCACATGAAATAATAAAAAGAAATTAAAGATAACACACAATATTTACAAGGTTTAGAGTCTCTCAAGAAACCCAATCCTTATCATACCTGAAACTTCCAAGGCATGGAATCTCCATTATAATATTCTCAATAATACAAGTGGAGTTTTCCATGTATCATTTTGAAACCAATAACACTGTACTACCTAGGTATGAGATCACAAATTACATAAGTGATCACTATAACATCCCACCAGTCTTTTTTATACTAGCATCTCTCTAATTTCTACATCATTTATTTCCTTTCGTCTTGAATTAGATCAACAGTACTACACAAAGATACCTATATAACCACAAACTGATCTCTTTACACTCTAAACAGTGTATTTAAATTCCAAAAAATCTTTAATAATAATACCTATAACTAGATCACTACATGCATCAAAATTTCTAGATATTATTTGGAACTTGTTCCTTAGATTCCTCACTCACTGATATCTTATGATATTTAAACCCATTAGATCATCATAATCCTTCAAGTTTCATTATTTCAAGTAAATTATCTATATTATACATACAAATAAAACTTTATTATCCTTTTTATACTTCTTCTTCTCAACCCTAGAACACTTAATTGATCACAAAACAATAGGCTAACACTTTTTATAACTTTAACATTGATACCTATTTTATCTTTAATTTTGAATAAACTTTACATCCTCATATTCTAGATTCAAGAGTTCTCTTTAATATATCATATTTCAGCTCTCATATTTAACCTATAAAACACCATTTCTCATTATTATTTTCCTTTTATATATAGGTCACCTAGAAATAAAAAATTCATATATTCAAAATATAGAATAAACTTTCATTAAATTTAGTTCTGATGAACCTCATTTTATCAATGTCTTGAATGTGGTCTGTCTCCCATGATCACATTTATTTTATCATGAATAATCCAAATGGTTGAGTATATATGTTCTTAGTTATTCTATTTTCCTAAATTGGATGGATCCTGTAGTTTTCTAAGAGTTCCCTTTATTTTTCCCATATCATTTTTCATAGCAAAAAATATTCTAGAGTCTTATGTCAACAAGACATTAAACCTATTCGTACTCATCTTTATATCAAACAAATCATCTCATATATCTCTTTGAATCACATTGAGTTCATCACATTCAATATACTCATAAATAAATACCTAATAATATATGATAACATGGTCTATGTCACCATTTATCTCATGTGATCTTCTCATTTGAAACTCCCACTAAAATATAATTCAATATGGTGTGGTGGCATAGACTCCCATAATTTATCATTTCATAATTCTTAAATAAGAAAAGTTTCTTTAAAACACTCAATAAAATGGTCAAAAAAAATTCCGTGTAGCATGGTGGTATTCACTTAAAATATTTCTACAATGTATTATATACTTCTATGGTGTGGATATCACTCATTAGAATCTCCAACATTATCTTATTATAGAGTGAAAAATTCTAAAAATCCAATATTCCAGGATGAATAAATATTCTTAAAACACCTTGTTGAACTCATCTCATCTCATATCATAAAACATAGTCCAACTTAAATCATATATTCTTTGTGATATTTAACACATTTATAGTCATCTTGAGAATCTTTATAATTAGTTTCCACTTTAATCTACAATTTCTTATTTAATTTAGTATTTAAATTTTCCATAATTTCTCTTTCTTTTGATATTATTGGAATAAACACTAAATATCATCTCACACCAATTAAAAGCACATATAACAATTGTTTTATGATCTTTTGATCTTTAATAAATGGACTAAGCATAATCTAATTAAATTTATTCATCATATAGTAAATGTAGAAATATTATATTTTTGTCTAAGTACTAATGATTATGTAGAATAATCCTTATATAGATGATGATTAAGTCATTTTATCCCTTATATAGTTGAAACATATTCAAATTAACATTATTTTTACAATGGGAGGATTCATTCTTATGATACTCACATCATGTTTATGCCGGATAACCTGATGTTTATATAGAGTTTAGATAATCCTTATTCACCCATCAAATTATGATTACACACAATTCAGATGATGCTTACATAGAATCCATTTACTATAGAATCATGTATACATGGACTAAATTATGGTTACACAGTTGGCCATACTTATCCATTTATAAAGGTATCTTAATGCACTTCACACTACCACTATGCATTCAACCATTTTAAAACTTTATCAAATTGTTTATAACATTTTCCCTATAATTTATCACAATATCACACAAGGATGGTTCCTCTTAAGACCTGGGTCTATAATATACCAAATCTGTTATCCTTTTAACACCATTAATAACTTCTCTTAAAGCTATTTACTATAACCAACACTAAAAAAATTTATAAACTATTGAAAACAAATATAAAATCATTCCTTTAGAACTTGTATTGATTCAATGAAGATCAACACAAACACAGTCATTTGGTTTTAATATCTATACCCTAGAATCTTTCTAATCATATTTTCATAGGTAATTACCACTTTATTCTATTTCTATTACCCATATATGTTTGGGAAGCCTTTATTTCCTTTAATAACATAAGATATACATCCTTTTCATGTTAATGAAAATCAATTATTTATCCTTTAACACACATTTACTTACTTTATATTGATAAAAAAAATACAATCCAAGATTCCTTAAATATAAAGAAACTTCAATCTCCTCATTTGTGTTTTTTATCAATATGAAATTATTTTCCAAAAGTCAATGTATTGCCTCACCCTAATCTACAGTAAATGAAAATGATGGAAAAATCATCTCCTACTAATTAATGAAGTAGGAAGGGTTTTATTATCTTTTATTTTAAAAAACACAACTTCTCCTTATTTATCCACCAACTTTATGAATTACCCATTAATTCCATGAGATGAAGGTGATACCACATTCTTCTTAGAAAAGTACCATCTATATGACAACACTAAGTCTATATAGGTTAACACTTTGTAGAAAAAAAGAGTTACACATATAGAAAACAAATCTATAATTCTTACTTCAATATGGAACAAAATTAAACATTAATTATCCAGAGGATTGAGAGAGAGAAAATCATTCCTCATATACTGATGTTACTAGGTCTATCAAAATTTAAAAATTTATAAAAAGGATGAATTATTGTAGCATTTCTTCTTTTTTAAACCCCCCCTCAAATAATGATCTCTATTATTTATAACATTCTACTCCTAGAATTGAAACATAACCAATCTGATGTGGGATGAATTGTATCCTCCAATATCTCCTCATACCGATTAAAAGGGATGATGTCAATTTCTCAACCTAGAAACTCCATTATTTTAAGGCCTAAAATGTCCAGACCTCTTTATGATGGAATTTAATTTTTATGTATTATAACCTCTCCCAGAATCTTTTTTTTATATTTTCCAAATTCATTATAAGTTGTAATGAGATTATTTACTTGATTTAATAGAGAAGTTTTATTCTTTGAATATTTATATAATATTAAAGCCTCTTGAAATTTTTTAGATTAGGCTCATTATAAACCTCATTTTTGTGTGGTATCTCCTTATTCATAGAATCTTTAATGGAACATGGGGTCATTTTTGGTTTAACTTTAGATTTCATCAATTATTCTTATTGAGAAAACCGTGTAATACATTTTAAAAAAATATGACCATCCTTATTTTACCTTCCAAACATATATTTGACTACCTTTGAGTCACCCCATTTTCCTAACCTTTCTACTACTTCATTAAAAGTGTCAAAAACCACAACAATTTGACCATCCTTTTTTGAATTGATTCCATTTTAATTTCCACATTAACCATTTATTTTATGATATTCAAGTATATTTTATAATGGTACATGAATTGGGCTCTATTTTTATAATTGAATCATCTCTTTTCTATTTCCTTGAAGCCCACTTCAATATTTTGTTCTATCCACTTGGGAGTTTTTTATTATAACCTTTATTCATTGTTTTATCTCCCATGATAGATATAATTTCTTAGTTCACATTAATTTTAGATGATAAAGATTATTTCTTTTATTTAGTGTATGAATAATACATTTTAAGAATATACCATCATCAATCATAACAGTGACCACCAATGCTTCAAATATATATTTTCAAAGATATCAAATATCTTCCCTATGCAAAGATTATTCCTTTTTTGTGAGGTCTATTTTCTTTTAGTAGGTTATATTTGACATTTATCTTTCCCTGCTATTTCTTCAGGACCTCATGAGATTTTACACACTGATATATTATAAATTAATCAATAGATATATTCCTAAATATCCAATAGTAGAAACACCTCCCAATCAATCTTATTCATTACTATGTAGCTGCATTCTGTCCAGATCTCTAGGCTTGATAATTTTAGGCTGGAAACCCTATATTTTGAGATCCTTTCTAGGAAATACTTTTCCTTCACATGATAAAATAATTTATTCATATGTTGGTGGATATTACAACATTATTTTATTCAATGTTTTTATTGAATTTTGGTTTTATATTTTCCTTTTCATAAAAATAAATTCATTGAAAACCGTATTATTAAAGTTGTAGGATGACTTTTTATATCATATAGAGATGGATTCTTACACTAATGTTTTTATGTGCTCTTTTTTACTAGAATAAACCCCTTTTGAACAAAAATACATCCCATATACTTGATTGGAAGTATTTTTAATCTTAGTAGATTGGGAATACATAGATTGTGCAGTTTCTAGACTCTCAAGACTTACTTATTTTTCAAGATTTATTAGATTGAGGGAATTATTTTTTCTTTTAGTTGACCTCAATATATCTTCTCATTCAATAATTATTTTATAAATTGATCTACATGTATCTTCCTTGTATCTTATAGATAACCTTCCTTCTCATTTTCATTTTTAATTAAATTTCACCTATGCTTTCATAACATTCATATACACTTGACATAGATTCTTCAATATATAGATCACCTCCTTCAAAAAATTATTAAAAAATTATTTCACACATAAAAATATTTGTAATTATTTATCATTTTGAGAGAATAATTAATTATTAAGTGATACAATTTCTTCTTTTACTTTCACCATATTTGTAAGAGTGTTGTGGAAACTCATTTTCTTTTCTAGATATTCTTTCATTACAACAACTTAAATTTATAACTATAACTTATCATCATAAAATCCATTAATAAATTTGAATATATATGTCACTTCTTAAATTTTGGAATTATTTAGATAATCCATAACCTCAAAATAGATTCCTTTAGAGTATCCAATGCATTCATTCTCCCAAAATTGAATCATTATAGGAATAACAATCAACATATTCAATTGATAAAACCTTACCATTGTAACAACCCTCAACCAATGGTATTTATTTTTCCTTCTTTGAGATTTTTCTTAGCATAATCGACTCTTTATTTTTCCCATTTCTTAAGATATTGACCTACAAGTTTTTGTTAATAGTAGTGGAAACTAGTTTCTCTATCTGAGGCTTTTATTAAAATATTTTAAATATACACTTCATATATATCTGGTAAAAAAATTAGTGGGAATGGAAACTTTTTATAGGGAACCTTTCACATTTTATTTCAATTGATATAGTTTAATAAAAATCTAAATCAGGTTAACCTATGATCATATAACAATTTAGATGCCCATTAGATCATATAGACACACCTGATAGTGGGATGAATCTATTGTTGTTCTATTTTACAAATTCTAATTACTTGTTTTAAACTTATAACCATTTTGAGCTTAAAACTATATAGTTTTTTAATACTTATAGATTTATTATTTTTAACATGACATGTAACCACACTTGAAATAATAGAAATCAAGTACATTTGGAATATGATATTTAAAAGCTTCAACCCCTCCCATAAAATCAACCCCTTTTCATACATGGAATTCCCACAAAAAATATTCTCCCCTATAATATTATCATCAATATAAGTGGATTTTTCTAGGTATCGTCCAGAAAATAAGCACACTATAATACTTAGGTGTGGGATAACTATATTACCCATGTGATCACTACATCATCCCACTTCTATTGTTTATAAAGGAACCCCACCAATTTCTCTTTAGATATTTCTTATACTCTTAATGTAGATTAATAGGACTATATAAATATGCCTCTAAACCAAAAAATTGATTTCATTCCACTCACATCAGTGTCATTTAATTCCAATAAATCTTTAATAATAATACTTATAACTTGATAATTTCATGATCTATAGTTTATAGATCGTTTTTATAACCTTTTAACTATATTCGACACTCACTGTGCTCCTGTGGCCTTCAAACCCACAAACTCCTCATAATTATTCAATTGTCTTGAAAAATAGTAAATGATCTATAGAATATATTCGCATCAAAATTACTTAGATTATTTATTATTCTCCTTCTCAACTTTGACACACTAAACTAATCATAGAATAATTTCCAAATCCTTTTTCTTCCATTATCCTTGATATCTAGATGATCTTTATTTTATAATATGTTTGATATCTGCATATTTCATTCTTTGAGAGTTCTCTTTAATATTTTATATTATTTCTCTCAAAATCAAACTATTTAACACCCTTTCCCTTTCTTATTTTTCCTTTAATATATAGGTCATCTGGAAAGGATAATTAATATATTTGAAATATAAAATATCCCATAAAAAATTTCATCCCCCACAATCCTCATTTTCTGAATGGATTATACATGGGTTATCTCCTATAATCTAATTTAATATCTTATGAAAAATCAATTCAGATGAGTCACTACATCCATGGTTATTCTTTTTTCTATAATCAGTCATCTTCTATAGAATACCAAGAGTGAACTTTCTTTTTTATCTTCTCATTTATAGGGACAAATATATTCTAGATTCTTTTATTAGTAGTCCTTGATATCTTTTAATTCTATTATTTACCTCAAATAATTCATCTCATTTAACTCACTAAACCCATTTGAGATCACCACTTTCAATATTCCCACAAAATGGTCACAAAGAATACACTACAGTATAGTTTATGTCACCATTTATCACATGTGATCTTATCCTATGAAAAACCCACCCTAATGGTTACAAAAATATCACAACAAAATTAGTATTAGCCTCCAGTAATTTCCAATTTCATAATTCATAAGAAAGGAACTTAACTTCAAAAATATTAGAAAAACAACCAAAATAAATTCACTATGGCATGGTGGTATTAACTTAAGTTTTATATGGTGTAAAATCTTCTTATTTGGCATGTAGATCACTTAGAAATGACTATATCATTATCTCATTCAAGAGTGACACCTTTTAAAAATCCCATATATTTCACCTTGAATAAGTATTCTCAGTACACCTAATTGTAATCATATCATATATTCAAACATATTCCATCTTGAATATAATATTCTTTCTGATATTTAAAATAATTTCAAGAAGCTTGAGAATATTTGTAATTATTTTCCATACCAATATATAATTTATTCATCTCTTTTTCTTTTAAATGTTATGTAACACCTCTTTATTTTTATATTAGTTGAATCATCTTTTAAGATCTTCTCACAACAATTCTATTAACATATCATAATTTTTGAGATGTTTTGATCATTGATAAATGACCCAATAATATTTTAGTTAAAATTAATATTCAAATAATAAATTTGGAAATTTAATATTTTAGTTAGAAATATTTTTATATTTTCACTATGTATAGATGCTTACATAAAGTGATCCATTTATAGATGATATTTATATAGCATAATACCCTAAATAGATGATGATTACATGGATGCACTTGATACATATATAGGAAAGATTCATGATTACTTATATCACATCATGTTTATATATGATAACATTGTGTTTATGTAGAGGTTAGATGATGCTTATACACACATTAAATTATTATTACACACAACTCAGATAATGTTTATATAGAATCCATTTTCCATATAATAATGCATGCGTGGATTGGATGATGGTTATAAAGATGATAATACTAATCTATTTATCAAAATAGTTTACATAAATTCACACTACTAACCTTCATTATTCCTTCATAAAACTTCATCCAAATGTTTGAAAACACCGATTATAGTAATCTATTATATTGGCTCACTAGGATAGATCCCCTTAATTCATGTAGGTATCCAATATTCCCAATATGGTATCCTTTTAGCACCATTAATAACATCCCTAAAAGTTGTTTACAAAAGTGTAACAACCCTAACCCTAGTAGCCCAAAGTGAGTTCCTTTCTTTATTACAATGTCATAGATATAAAGGGCCAAATCCCAAAGGACTGATCAGTTTAGTAGTTTTGGAAAACCAAATACATACATGATACCCATTTTACATTAGGAACAGAAAGTAAAACATAATACATAAAAAAATGAATTGTATCCTTGAAAACACATTCCAATAATTCTTCTTCATATCATGGGGAAAGGAAAAAAATAAGGGTGATCTCAAATTCTTAGTAAAATCTAAGTATAGGAGAATCAATCACGATTCAATTAGCATAATAAATATGAAAAGATAAATAACTAAACACAAATGGAAATTAAATAAATTGAGTATAATAATAAGATAATGAATAATCAATATGTAAAGGTAAATAATAAAAAACATTCCATTTAATCAATATCTTGACTACATAACTAAATATGGCATAATTAATATGGCAATTTAAATAACCGAACACACATTTCATTTAACCAATAATATGAGAATGGAATGTATCGAGAGATAATATCATTATAAAAATATCAAGGATATTAATAAATAAATTCTTAATGAAGGATATTATTCATTATTGTATTTCATATCTCAAGAACATGGCACCTATACTTTCATGATCTTTTCTCATAATATTTTAAAACTACTAGGTCAAAACCCGTCTAATTTGGCCAGGTGGATTGTCTCTTGAGACCTATCAATGCATCGAGGGGATTTATATAATAGGGCCTCACCCATGTATGCATGTCCAAATAATTTTACATTTGTATAATAATAAATTTAATTCATGAAAAATGTTCCGTATCAACAAATATCCATATTTAGTAAAGGAAACAAATTTATCAATATTTCCCCAATTAAGAAAATAATATTCAAAGTATACACGATATGTAAAAATGGTATATAGTTTAAGAAAAAATCACATCCATCGTACAATAATATGCATATTTAAGAGAAATGTAATTCACAATAAAAAAATTATCATATTTAATTTATTGTTTTAATATAATGTTAATAATCACAAAAGAAATTGAGATTGTACAATAACATTTACCACTTGGTAACTTTCATGTAAAAAAACCTTGGATGAAGTAATTCAAGTTGAAACTTAAATTGTAATGAAGTATGAATGAATAATGATATTACATTTAAAATGGTATGTATATACACCACATAAAAGTGAATTGGTGTATAATAACAAATAAGTCTAAATGGAATGTAAATTGAGACAAAATCCATTACTTCAGGTTTCTGTTTGGTAAAATGTGATTTAAACTCCTTTATAATGGTTTGAAATATTAAATTAACTTATATTTGAACCATATTAAACTTTATTATATCATATATGAACATTTTATAACATTTTATCACCTTTTCATTAACAACCTTTCATTATTTCCATTGTTTCGAGTATTAATTTCCTTGTTTTCTTATTCATGCCTTTTCATGAAAGTTCTTATTCTTGTGAATATTATATATTTTAATAATATATAGAATAATAATCATGATATAATTATCTTATTTATATATTAATTATAATTTTAGGACCAATCATGAAATATGTTCTTGAGAAATTAAGTATGTTTTGATCATGAAGACGGTAGGCCATACGTACGGTTGAGTAACATTTCCATTTTTCAATGATTATTATGGAAATGAGGAAAGTAATGTTTTATATTTACAAAATTATCATAATATCATAAATAAAATATTATTTATTTATATTTACTTACATATATCATGCATGTGGTATGTTGATTAAAAAAGAGAGTCACATCAATTCATGAAGCAGACATTCCACACGTACATGAATAATGTTATCAACTTTCAGTGAGTGAAAAGTTAAGAAATAAAATGATAAATTTTATTTCTAGAATTATAAATATTTAATTAATATCATAGTTATTTCATGTATATCATATATAATAATTAACATTATCCTTAACACCTTCCATGTAAATATTTTGTGAAAGACGAATCACATCACTTCGCGAGGTGGTAGTCTACCGTACACAGAAGCGACATTATTGTATCCCCTAAATAATGAAAAGTAAAAAAGTAATATATGATATAATGACTATATATATATAATTATATTATAAATATCATATATATATATATATCATTATACACAACCGTGATACGTGGTAATGGAAAAATGAATGACATTGGTTCATGATGCGGTAGTCTTCCGTACACACAAATAATGATTTTGTAACCCATTTGATGGATGTGGGGATGGTTGTAGGTCATGAACTTAATATGAAAACATTTTAGTATATGGGAGATAATTATGGTTTTATATAATCATGTTTTAATAATAATGTAATGAGGTGTAGGAAGAAATAACATAAAAATGCTCATCGAAGAACATTACATATTCTTCGGGTAACCTCTGTAAGGTTCGGAACAAAATTTTTCCTAGGTTAAATATATCTACAAATTAAGGATTATTGGATGATATTATAGAATTTGGTAAGTGTTTTGGAAACTTATTGGCTGAACCAAATGTGTTTGAATGTTTGAAGAAGAGAGGAGAGCGGGTAGCCTTTTATAAGTGAGGTGAGTGACACACTTGAAATCTTTAAAAAGAAATAGGGAACCCACATTTTCTCACAAAAAAGGGTCCAAAATGGATTATTTTATAGAATTGTAAATTATAAGGACTAAATATTTACATAAAATATATTTTAAACAAGTTTTTAGGTCAATTTAACCCATATATCTTTAGTTTAACCACAAGTTAATCCATTTTTACCTTAGTCGTAGTAATTAATAATATTATTTTCACTATTAATTTTGGTAAAAACTAAATTTAAGTTATTAAAAAATTTTAATCCATTTTTCCAAATTACATTCATATAATTTTCAAAATTTAATTTATAATTAATCCCATAGACATGATGAGAAAGTGGGTTTTGAAAGAGAGAATATTCAAAAGTTCACTACGTTTTTATGTCATAATTCAATATGAAAATTATTCAAATGACCTAAATTGGATTAAAAAATATATATTTAAACTAATTTTTCATTAAAAACAATTTAAAATATAATTTTACTTTATAAATAAATCAATCAAAAAGATAGATTTCAATTAAAATTCCGTATTTTTCACTATTTTTCAAACAGCGAAACATTTTATAAAAATAAAAAAAATTAAAACTAAGATAATTTTGATATTATAATTTAAAAAATTAATTTAATTTTAAAAAATATATTTTATAAAAGTGGTAAAAATTAAATTTAAATTATGTGTGTGTAGTGCGACTAAAATGTGTTTTATGAAAAATACAGTTTTTTCTGAAATGATTTATTTTTTCTTTTAAACGATTATTATTTTATTTATAATCAATATATTAACATCATTTTCATAATTTATCTTTTAATATTAATAATATTTAGGTTATAATGGTATATTATATCATGGTTCATTTAGACTCGGGGTTGCATGTTCTACAAGCTATCTAAGAGATTAAATTTAAAGAAATATATTTCACGGGTTGTTTAAGCTTATTATTGTGTGTCAGCTATGATATCAAATAAAATTTTATTATTTTAAAATTTTAGGGTGTTATATTATCTAAACCTTAAATAAATTTCATTCTAAATATTTATTCTTGATCTTGGTAACCAATGGTTTGACATTTGAAAGTTCCTTTTTTGAAATCCCACATCGTGAGAAGGGCTAATAAAAAACACACATAACAAGAGAGAAAAAAATTTAAAAGGTCATTTGAAATAATAATTTACTAGGTTTACATGTATGAGAACATTAGTGGCAAATGAAATCATAGATATATAAGAGATTAATAACACCTAATTATTAATCGATAGTGATAAAGATCATTGATCATAAGAAAGTTGGTGATCCAGAGAAGGTGAATGATTAAAAAACCATATATTTGTAACAAGTTACAAGACCATTTGATTCATAAGATATGATGTTAATAAGATAAAATATTTTTCAAGATCATTTTCCTAAAGTTGAGGAGTTTTCTTTACTATTTATGAATATAAGGAAATATAATAACATGTTATGTTTCAATATCATAAGAACAATTTCATCCTTTGACCGTCCTTTGAATGATTTCCAATTCATCACTTAATCAAAGAATTGAATATCCAAAAATAATGTTTTTATGATTTAAGCACTAAAATTCTCTTTTAACTGATTTTAAGATCCATAATAGAATTATAATTCATTCGTTTGATATCTAGTTATTATTATAACAAAATGGTGAGTACATGTTATCCAATATGCATAAATCGTCAAGTGGTAATGTAATACATTAATATCTAAAACCTAATTCAGATTTAAAATACAACCATTTAATAAATGGTTAATCCTAAGTCCCTCCTAAAAGGCTAAGATCCAAAAATTTAGAAATAAAGTCACTAAATATCCAAAATAAACTTATAACCAACCCCCTAAAAAACATGAAGTAGATCTTAATCATCACATAAAAAACATGTGAATACCTTAATAATGTATTTTATTGAAACATGTTAATAAGATAAATTACCTAAAAAATTATTAAAAACATACATGTTTACTTATTCATTAAATAAGACACAAATTATTGGATACATTCCTTAAATCCAAAAATTCTATTAACTTCACTAATGATAGAATAAACCACTTTTTCAAAAAACCATTAATTAGTTCCAATGAGGTCAATACTATCCAATTTACATTATCCATATCAATAATCTCTTTATCCAAATATCATTATCTCAAAATTAGGAATATATTAAGGGTTATATTTACCTCAATCATGCATTTTCCAAGAAGTTAAGCTTTCTACTTAATCATTTTTCTTGGTATTTGATACCATTCAACAAACAATTTAAAATCCTTAATGAAAATGTACTATAATACAATCATTATAAATATCATCTTTCTTATAACTAGGATATCATTGATAAAATACTAAAATTTCATAATTTTTGAATAAAAAAAACACATCAATCATTACACTTCATCTATGGTAATATCATAAGCCAGACAATGATCCATTGAATATTTTTAAGGAATATTCCATTGATGCTTAGGGAATTTATTTAAATAGTGCCTCATCTAATTAATGTTAATGAAATAAAAATTAGATGCATAATTTTGGGTTACTGTAGAAGTACAGTAGTAGGAACTGTAGTAGGTACTATAGAAGGAACTGTGTGGGTACTGTAGAAGGTACTATTCGGTACTATAATAGCCAAAACTATTTACCATGGGCCACTGGTTTGGGTTTAGAGTCCTTAAGTCCTTCAGGACACCCATTCCTTTGGGTCAGTATGGCTTTCCGGACACCTTTAAGGCCTTCGGGCCACCTCAAGGCCTTCAGGCCACCTCAAGGCCTTCAGGCCGCATGATCAGTGCAGTTGTCCTAGATAGACTCTACAAAAAGGAGAAAACCTAGAGGGGGATTCAGTGTAGGTGCACTCCCCAGAGAAAAACCAATGGATTTGGAAGAATGAGAGGGAGTCACTATGCAATTGGGACCAGTCTGTGCTTGCACGGGATGTTTATCCAGATGGCCATGCAAAGGTGGAGAGCTACCATCATGATGTATATGCTGGGGTGGGGCAGTTCCTTATAATTATAGTTCGGTTGAATTCCCTATGACCTTAGGGTTATGTAATGTATCTTAAGCCTACATGCCATGTAACATATAAGCCTATGGGTCTTTTAAGGGTTCCCCCTTATCCCTTGAAAGGGGTCTTATCAAAAATCAAATAAAAATGAAGGCATTCAGGCCATTTGATGAATTCATTTTCTTTCCCTTAAAATCATAAGAATAGTGAAATTTATCTTGAAACTTGTATCATTCTCTAGTTTCCTTTAATAAAGTACTAGGGTGTTTCTTTCCAAAACTATCACATGTGAAAAATATCCTTCTTTCCCTTCTTCCCATTATTCATATTTTTCTCTACCGTACTCTTATTCTCTTGCTTCTCTTTTAATATTCAATACTTAGATAATTCTTTGTCTATATTTTTATCATATGATACTAAGTCCTCATATATTGAGAATGTTTGGGAGACTAGTTTCCTTTGATGTATTGACATAATTCTATCAAACAAACGATCATTATTACTATTTAGACTAAGTTCATTGATGTGGTTCTGATTCCTTCTATTAGGAACCATTTTCAAATGATGGAATACACTATATTAGATCATATAATTATGAAAAATAATTTATAATCCCAAAATTAGTGAAATAATTAACATAAATTGAAAAATATATTCATATCATAATCATAAACATGGTTTCATTGGGGATATCTTTATTTTCAAATCCTTTAAAATGGTTTTTAAAGAAAATGTGAATTATACTATGTATATCCCTTGGGATTGTCAAACTTGGTGCATAGTAAGGGCCGTTTTTATGCACCAGTTGATGACCAGGTAAATACAAATTCACCCTTTTTTGATTTTCTACCCCTAGGTACCTCTATGTCATAATCACATCCACTTGTAGCATCCAAAAATGGATGTATTTATATGAAAATACACATAATCTCTTCCTAACCAAAACTTTAGGATGTTATTCTATGCTAATCCTCAAATTCTATCATAGTGTTATTATCCATAATAGATTTTTTTTGTTAATCATGTTCTTAAGGTTTCTATTTAACTTTCTATGATACCAATAATAATGACCCCAGACCTAGTAGCTTGGATCTAGTGTCTTACTTTATTACATAGGCATAAATAAAAAGGGTTAAATCCCGAAGAACTATTAATTTTAGAAGTTTTGGATAACTATATACATATATGACACCCATTTTAATTAGGAATATGAAATAAAACATAAAACATAATATATAACAAAAGAAAGTAAATTTCAACCTTAAAAACACATTCTAAAAATTATTCTTCATATCAGAGGGAAATAAAAAAAATAAGAGTGTGCTGAAATGCTCAACAATGGTTAAGTACTATAGAATCTTTCACGAATTAATTATAATAATCAACATGAAAAGGTAAAGAACTAAACACACATTCCATTTAAATAACTTTAATATCATGATATGATAAGGAATAATAATTATATAAAGGTAAATAAATGAAAACACGTACCATTTAATCAATATCACGACTATCAAAACTTACTAAGGAAAAATAAATATGGAAAGAAAAATAACCAAAAACACATTCTATTTAATCAATAACATTATATTGAAATGAATCTAGAGATAATATCATTATTGAAATATCATGGATAATAATAACTTAATTCTCATGGAAGGAAATGATTAATTATTAGATTTCATGCCCTTGGAACATGATATATCTACCTTCATGATCTTTCCTCAATACATCTTAGAACTACTAGGTCAAAACCCATCTGATTTTTCCAAGTGGTTTGTCTCATGAGACCTATTGATGCATCGTGGGGCTATCCATAACTTGGATCTACCCATGGCTATATGTACAAAGAGTTTATCAAATTTGTAATAATCAATTTAATTCATAAATACTATGTATTACCAATAAATATCCATGTTGAGTAATGGATACAAATTAATCACTATTTCCCCAATTAATCAAATAACATGAAAAGTATAAACCATATGTAAAAATTGTATATGGTTTAGAAAATAATCATATCCATATTAAAAGAATATGGATATTTAAGATAAATTTAATCTCTAATGAAAAATGATCACATGGAAGTGATTGTTTTAAGTGAAAGATAACAATTTTAAAAGAAATCAAGATTGTACAATAACATTAAACACTTGGTAACTTTCTATTAAAAATACCTTGGATAAATATATTAATGTAAAAACTTAAAATACCATGAATTATGAATGAATCATGATATTACATATCAAATGGGTAGTATATTCACCACATAAAAGTGAATTGGTGCATAATAACAAATAAGTCTCAATGGAATGTAAATTGAGATGAGATATCTTACCTTATGCTTAGTTTTGGATACGCATGGATTAATATCATGTATAGTGGTTTTAAAAATTATATTAACTAGAACTATATTAATACTTATAATATTATATATAATCATTTTATAACATCTTATCACCCATTCATTAATAATCTTTCATTATTTTCATTATTTCATGTGTTAATTTCCTTATTTTCTCATTCGTGCTTTCTTCTAAAAGTTATGGTTTTAATGAATATTATATAGTTACACCATCCATATAATAAAAATAATTTAATAATTATCATATTTATATAGAAATTATAATTTAAAGACCAATTCTGAAAGATTTTTTAAAGAAATTAATAATGTTATGATCATGAAGACAGTAGACCATATGTACCCATGAGTAACATTTCCATTTTTCAATGATTATTATGGAAATGAGGTAAGTAATATTTTGTATTTAAATAATTATAAAATTATAATAAATACTCTGTTTTTTATTTAAATATACTTTTATGTATCATTCATGTGGTTTGGTGATGAAAATAGAGAGTCACGTCGCTTCGTGAAGGTGGAAGTCCACACGTACCAGAACGATGTTACCATATTTCAGTGAGTGGAAAGGTAAGAAATAAAATGATATATTATATTCCAATAATGATAAATATGTCATTAATATCATAATTAAGTCATTTTTATAACATATAATCATTAAATTTATCTTTATCACCTTCCATGTAAGACATTAGTGAAAGATGAATTACATCGCTTCGCGAGGTGATAACCCACCGTACACACTAGCGACGTTATCGTATCCCTTATGGAATGGAAAGTAAAAAAGGTATATATTATATAATGATTCGAGAGGTATAATTATTTTATAAATATTATATATTTAAATTTATATCCATTATCATATCCAACCATGATAGGAGGTAGTGGAATAACGAATGACATCGGTTCGTGAGACATTAGTCCATTGTACGCATGAATGATGATATCATAAACCATTTGATGGAAGTGGGGATGGTTATTGGTCA